>OZ014523.1:237691882-238891882 GCA_963966055.1 Lathyrus aphaca
AAAGTTTCTTTGAAGTCAAGAAATCTCAAGGGATTGCAGAGCTATCTAGGCAAGCTTGAAGCTCCTACACAGATGACTTGAAAATTAGGGTTTTGGGTTTGAGGCCCTTACACCCAAAATTTTTGGTCATTCTTGATTCCATTGGTCTTTATATGATATAGGGAGCTTGTGTATGAAGTTTGATACAAAGATTCGCTGAGGAAGTCATTTGATCAAGCTGTAACTTGTTGTGTAAGAAAAGTCAGGATTAGGGCATTTGAGGCCTCAACCAAGGGTTCCAAAGGTTCATTTCCATCATTTTGAACTCCTATGACCTTTATTTGGTCTTAGGAGAGGTTGTATGATCACAAGATTGAAGAATTTTGAGCCAAGTCAAAAGTTGCCAAAAATGGACATTACTTGAAATGCAAACTTTCCATTTTGGGAAATATTTTCAACCTCCTCTTTCTTGATCAAAAAAGCTTCAAATGAAATTTTGTTAAACATGAAATTTGTAGATTGGATCCTCCCATTTTCAAAAAGTACAAGAACTCCTTTTTATTCATCCTAGAACTAAAGATATGGCAAGTCAAAGTTGGGAAAAATCTTGTAATTTTCAAGTTTAGGCCAAAGAGGAAAATGTGCAAAAGTGAATTTCAGCCCTCTATGTGACTTCTAAGCCACTCAAATGCATCATGATATGATCAAACAACATCTCAAAATACAATTTGGGCTTTGAACCAAGGGATTTCATGACTTATTTATCAAGAAATCACAAAGTTGCAAAATTGCAAAACCTATACAAACTCATGATCCAAGCCTTACAGCTCATTATCGCTCCCCCGAAAAGACACTGGTTCAGACAGGGTACAGACGCGAACGGTCGGCGATAAGAGAGAATGAAGTGAACTGAATAGAGTCGCCAGCTAGGAATTTTTATCCTGAGGGAAAGGTAATGCTGCATAAACCTAGAAAGATATGGATAAGACGGTTGCGAACTAGAGAAACTGAGGAAGGGGGTTGGTTACAACCTGGGAAGGTATTAGCCCCCAGATTGTCCGCCGTACTCGACAGGATCCACGCTTAAATTATTGTGCTTAAAGGGGTAGTGTATGTTCTATCTGTGTGCAAAAGCTGGAAAAGAATGTACAAGTGTCAGTGCAAAAAGGGTGAATTGCTCAGGAACTGAGGCTTAAAAGAGAAAGCTGAAAGAGGGGGAAGACACAGAGACTGTCTTGCATTAGACGGAAGAAGCAAGTTCTCGTTTATGAATTAGTGTGATGAGAAAAGAATCCCGAAGGAGACGTTTATTGTTTTTTTTTTGTTTTCAGTTTTTTTATTGTTTTTTTGGTGTTTTTCATAAGTTAATGAGCTTAAGCCTAAATCAAAGTCTTGTAAACTCATTATATCCTCCTTGATTAGGGATAATGAGCCTACTTAAGTATGAGATAAGAATCTCAACTTAATTACCATGATAATGTAAGATTAAGATCATTAACCTACTTGTGATTAATTAGATGTTTTTGGGTTTTTGTTTAGTGTTAAGTAATGAGTTTAATCTCTAATCACATGTTAGTGAACTCATTACACCATCCTAATAGAAGGATAATAGATGAGAACACTTAAGCTGAGGAAGATACCTCAACTTAATCCATGGTTAGGGATTAAATTCATTATATAACAAAGCCTTTATTAAGTGGATTTTAATTAAGGGATGAGATTAAGAAGTGAATTTTATGGTTTGTAAGACAACTTGAGGAGGACTTGTCCAATAAACACTAGGGTTAGTCCTTCTTAACCATAAAGGAAGAATTAGAACCCTAATGTAAGGCCCAAGTTACAAGATAAAGTCTTAGTGATTATTAAGATGATTTGATTAAGAGGTTTAAACAAATTAAAGGTTTAACACTTAGGATTAAAGTTATACACTCCATCCTAAGAGAAGGATGCAGGCATAACCCTAATTCAAAGTCCTAAAACTTTAAGAGTTTAGTCTCTGATTATGAAGATGAGAAGAGAGACTCAAAGAGACTCAAAGGTAAAAACTAAGAGGGACTAATCACAACCCTAAGATTATCATGCTTGGATGTTCCTATGGTTTCTAAGGCTTGAGAAAGATCTTCAAGGAAGCCACCAATGGAAGAAGCAGAAGAAATAAGTTACTTACTTAATTGAAGAAGATAAGTAACTTAAAGAAAGAAAGTGAGAAATAATGGAACACAAGTGAACAAGTTCACTTCAAGAACCAGAAAGATTCATATGAAAGAGATGAAGAGAAATGAGAAGTGAAGGAAAATCAACTTCTCAAAGTAACTTACCACATGAAAATGTTAGCATGAATGCATAAAGTTCAAGGCATAAAGAAATGAAATGAAATGAGATAAGATGAGATGAAATGACCAAAGTCAGAAGTGTTTATGCAATGTTAATGTCATGTGAGATGATGCAAAGGCATACAAAGTGCATGTGAATGATCATACAAGGCTGAGATGTCATGTAAGCATGTTTTGAAGTTTGAAAGTTCATGAAAGTTAATGAAATAAAATGAATGCAAATCATGGCAAATGAATGGAGAAATGATCAAGCATGATTCTAACATGTTTTAAGATGTCTAAGATGACATATGAATGCAAGAAATGTCATGGAAAGTTCATGTATGGATGCATATGCAAGATGAATGCAAGTAAACATGTAAAATTACGGTTATATGGAAGCATGAGATGCACATGATCAAAATAGAAGCAATGCACAAGATAAAAAATTGAAAATGTACTCAAAGGAACCCTAAACCTATACTCGGTTACCATCCAAAGGGGGAGGTCAGAAACTAAACCTAGAAGAAGTTATGGATTTTATAAGTTTGCTAGGTTTTTTGGGTGATCTTCAATGTAAAATGCCAAACAAATTGAAAATGCAAGATAAAAATGAAACAAAAATGTTTTTAGATGCTAGATGACGTGTGCAAAGCAAGGCAGAAATATTCATTCACAAACTCAACTTAGGTTTAGGGTTATGAATTTTTTAAGCTAGGGTTAGAAAATGGACATTTTTAAGAACCCTAATTCATTGAAAAATCTCAAAGTATGATCAAAACCAAAAAGAAATTTATAAGGTGAGTTTGTAAATGTTTGTAAATGTCTTAGAATGCTCTCTGATTTTTTTTTTGTGATTTTTAGAAACCTTAATGTATTTTTAATTAATTAAAAGACTTTAATTAATTAAAAATAACATTTAAATATTTTAAAAATACTTTTTATATGCAAAAAATAAAATAAAATTCATTTTCTGATTGAGAAAAATATTTGAAACAAAAATGCCAAAGAAAATAATTTTTGAAAGTTTTTAACTATTTTAAATAAAATGAGAAAAAAAAATACAAAGAAAATGAAGTAAAAATAAAATAAAGGGAAGTATGCAGATCCAAAGGCCAGGATTCAAACTCAAGGGGGGAGGGTTGACTGGCGCGTAATCCAAGGGTTGAGGTTCCATTTGGCTAATTTTAATTAATTAATTTAATTAATCAGAATTAATGACTAATGACCTAATCTGGACCACTCATACGCGCGCGCGAAACTTCATCCAATGGCCCAGATTTAAACTTAGCCCTAATCAAGATTAAACCCTAAACACTTTAAGACGACCGGAACAGTGGTTCCTGTCGTCTTCTCCGATCACTTTAACACTTAATCTCTATGCCCAAAAATGATCCTCATACACCATACATTAAGAATCACCAAACAAACAACATTTAAAACACATCAAAAGTGAGAATCAAATCAAAACAATTCTAGGTCAAAAAAAATTTCAGAACATGAATACATACTCATTTCTCAACCATTTTCAAAACAAAACACATCAGCATGATCAGTGAAGCATAAAGAATCATTTAGGAACTTAAAAATGCATTTCTGGAAAAAATGTTCTTAAGGTTACCTGAGTTGGAGCTTTTCAGTTAGCTTCTTTCTGACCCCTTCTTTGGTGCAAACCAGCTCCCTTGAGTCCCTTGAGGATGTTGAGAAGCTAAGAACAAGTTTTTGTTGGCTGTTTTGAAGGTTCCAGAATCGTGTTTTTGTTTCAAGGGGTTTCAGGCTTGTGTAAGGGGTGGGAAATGATCTATGAGTTATATGGAGATGATTGGTGAAAGAATTTTGAAGTTTGGCTGGGTGGTTTGAGAGTTTCGAAGAGATGAAGTTCTTGAGGGATTTTTGGCAATATGAGCTATGGGATAATTCAGGCTTGTGTGTTATCTGCTTTGTGATTCATAAGGTTTGTATAAGCAAGTGTGATTGGTCAGAGGAGTTTGTGTGGCTCAGTTTGATTTGTATGGTGTAAAATGCAAAAAGTCAACATTGGTTGTACCTCAAGCATGGGCACGAGTCAGAGCTGTATTTGGGCATGTCTGGCCTCAGCTGAGTTCTTAGAGAGCCATTGGATTGAAAGATTGCAGCTGGAACACTTGATGCTAGGGTTTACAAGGTTTTTGCATATTTTCCCTCTTTGATGTTTCTTGTGTTTCAAGGCATGAAATGACCTAATTCTTAGGCCAATTCTGAGTCTTTGATGTTATGTAGGAATGTTATGAAGTGTTTATACACATTTGAAGTCATTAGAATGCCTTAACTTACCAATTTGCAAAATCCCTCTTTGACATGAAACTTGAAATTTTAGGATTTTTGCCAACTTTGAAAGGCCATATCTTGAGTTCTAGGATGAATCAAGACATGTTCTTGTACTTTTTGAAAATGGGAAGATCCATCTACAACTTTCATGACCAAGAATTTTTCATTTGAAGCATTTTTGGTTGAGAAAGAGGAGGTTGACAAACTTTCCCAAAATGGAAAGTTTCCATTACAAGTCATTTCCATTTTTGGCAAGTTTGCAAATGGCTCAAAATTCTTCAATCTTGTGCACTTCTAACCTCTTCTAAGATCAAATAAAGATCATAGAACTTCACTTTGATGAAAATAACCCTTTGGTTCCACTGTTGGGGGCCTCAGATGCCCTGATTTTGACTTAACTTGCTCAGGAAGTTACCTAGTGAATAGATGACTTCCACAATGATTTTCTTCATCAAACTTGGTAAACATGATCCTTATAACATCTTAAGAACATTAGAAACAAGAATGGCCCAAAAATTTGGAGTTAAGGCCTCTAAAACCAAAACCCTAATTTTGGTCATCTTTGCAGTGAAAACCCTAGCTCTGCTTCCATGCCTTGCCAGTTCTTGTGATCTCTTGACTTCCATGAACTTTGAGGGACATAATATGATGATGGAACACACATGGACCCTCTTGGAACACTTTGAGGCCTTTGGGGTGGCTCAGATGGAATCTTGGATTGCTCAGATCACAAACCCTAGATGCAGATGAACTTGAACTATACAGTGAAACAAAAAAAATGCAATATGAGATGGTATGCTTATGCTAATACAAACATGAAATATCACAAGCCATGGTGTGAAATTAGTGAGGGCAAATTTGGGGTGTTTACAGCTGCCCCTATTCAAGCATGAGTTAGCTGTGCAGGGTGTAAGCGCCTGGCTTAACAGACAAACAAGATAACTTGTGGTTGAATACCAAAGACAGTCCAAAATTTGAACTCGCTGGATAGAAGAAGAAAAGGGATATAATTTGAAAAAGATAGTATAATATGATTATCAAATGAAGGCGATGGAGGACGACCATCGAGCAGAGGACGACTGCTGGGGGTAAAGTGGTAATTAAAGCAATGACGGGGACGGCCGACAAGCTGGGGAAATAAAGTGATCATGATGGGGGCGGCCATCAGGTAAAGAAACAAGGTTTTCTGGGGATTAAAACAAAGACGATGACGGGGACGATTGTCAGGTTTGCAAAGTAAAGTAAACAACGATGGGGATGGCCACCAGTGTAAAGAATAAATGAAATAATGAAGAGGGACGGTCATCAGAGGTGAAGGACGATCACCTAGAAGGGGACGGCTTCTCTTTATCACGACATAGGACGAATTTCGGATAGAAAAGGTTGACGATGGGGACGCCCATCAGATAAGCATGATGAAGGACGATCATCAAGAGGTGAAGGACGATCACCTAGCAGGGTACGACTGCTCTCGAGGTTTATCACGACATAGAACGAATGTTAAATAACAAAATCAACGATGGGGACGGCCATCAGATAAAATGATGAAGGACGATCATCAAGAGGTGAAGGACGATCACCTAGTAGGCTACGTCTGCTCTTTATCACGAAATAAGACGAATTTCGGATAGAAAAGGATTCCAATAATGCAGATTCCGCTGGGGAAAGGATGAGGGACGGTCATCCAAATGTGAAAGACGATCACCTGGCAGGGGATGGCTGCCGAAAGTATCACGACATAGGACGAATGCCGGATAGGAGAAAATTGTTTTGTTGGTGACTTACTGGGGAAAGGTAAACACGGACGAATGCTTACGCTCGAGAATAAAAGGTATAAGTGTTTGACGCTGTGTATAGATTAAAGATGCAGACGAGCATCCTTAGGACCATGATACGGACGAGTATCGGTAGAAACAAACGTTGACGCGTGTTCAGAGATGATGATACGGACGAGTACCAACTAGTTAACAAAGAACACGAACGAGTTTCAAATCTGTTGAAGAGTGATATATATATATATATATATATATATATATATACGAGATACGTACGAGTATCAGAGACTTCTTTATAAGTATGAGTGAGGATTGTTTTGTTTATTGAAGTATGAGCAAGACACGGATGGGTGTTCAACTTGCTGGGGAATGTATGACACGGACGAGTGTCAAAAGAGACTATATATAAATTATGAACAAATATTTGTATGTGAGAGTGTAAAAGGTGTTCTGGTGACCTATGGGGATAGGATGACACGGACGAGTGTCAAAAGAGTATGTTATGAACAAGTGTTTGGTTTGTAACAAGTGTTTTGGAAATCATGCTGGGGGTGTATGACATTGACGAGTGTCAAAAGAGCATGTATATCTATATTTGAGAGTGCAAAGGAGATGCTTTGGCTTATATCTGCGGGGAATAATGCGACACGGTCGAGTGTCGAAAAGGGTATATATGAACAAGCATTTGTGTTGGAGAGTGCAAAGGGGACGCTTTTGCTTTTATTTGCAGGGGGTGTGAGTTTTTATATATATTGCTGATGAAATACTGCTGGTATTTGCAGGTGACTGGCTTGATCCTGACTGGTGATCATGCAAATGTTTGATTTTTGTCGTAATGCTCCATATTAGACGAAATGCTACACTTATTTGGTGAATATGATGCAAATGCTATGATTATGAAAAAGAGGAACCGATCCGGGATTTGGATCCTGCTGAAGATCTCTGGCTGATCTTCTTGGAGAGATATCCTAGTTGGGGGGAGATCATTGGTAGATCTGTCAGGAGATATAGTCCTTCCTGGGAAAATAAATCGTTGGTAGATCCATCCGTAAGGAGAACTTAGGTGGGTAGAAGGAAACGTTCGTCACTTTGTTGTGTAACAGTTTCAGGCATTGCTCTTCTGGGGAGAGGCTGGAAATTCTGTGGGGAGATTGGCTGGGGATTCTCCTGTTGAGTAGACCTGTGCTGGAGATAAGGAGGCTTTGACAACTTTGCTGGGGAAAAGCATTTCAGATACTGCTCTTCTGGGAAGTAACCTGCTTGGGGACACAATGCTTGGCATGCCCCATGTTGTGTATTGAGTACCTGCAACCTGTTAAGACAAAAGAAACATACAAGTATCCCGAGGTATCCCTTACCGGATTCTGTCATAGGGGTTAGGCTTTCCTGAAAGTAAATTATTTCCTGCCCGCATTTATTTAAAGATGGCTCATTTGTTTTATGCAAGTATTATATCATGAATATTGGACATTTTGTAAACGAAATAAAAATGTACAAAAAGAGGTGTGACTGAAAATTCTAATTTTATTAATCTGGGTGCCCTGAATTGGCAAATACAGTCAAAGAAACAAATCCCTTGGAATGAGGAGATTGCTATAAACTGAGAAAATAAGAGTGTTGGCAACGTTGACGACGCTCCGGTGAGCTTTCTTGCTATGACCCGTATAACCTTGACGTTCTTCTTATCTTGCTTTCTGAAGAAAATTGAATATGACTAATGTTTTATCCTTTCGAAGCTTGCCGTGTTGTGAGTGATACAGATGAATTCAGAATGCATTTGTTCGCTTATTCCCTGATTTTGCGTGGGTCGCCCTTTCGGGTTTTCAATCCACCGGGATACCCTTTTTTGCCTGAGCTGTCCAATGCGGCTTTTCAACTCAGCGGGTGTACACTTTTTTTTTCAATTTTCCCTTATTTTTGCCTGAGTCTTTTATTCTGTTTTTGACTCGTCGGGATGCCCTATTTTTACCTGGAATTACATTCTGATTTTATGTCCAGTGGGTCATTTTATGCGAAGTATTTTTTAACTGCATCTGAATTCATAGGGGATAAGAAATCTTCACCATCCATAGTAGTGAGCATCAGTGCTCCACCTGAGAAAACCTTCTTTACTATGAATGGACCATCGTAGTTTGGAGTCCACTTGCCCCTGTGGTCTGTATGATGAGGAAGGAGTCTTTTCAGCACAAGATCTCCTACTTGGTATTCCCGAAGCCTGACTTTCTGATCGAAGGCTTTCTTCATCCTTTTCTGATATAGCTGCCCATGACAGATTGCAGCTAATCTCTTTTCTTCGATCAGATTTAGTTGATTGTACCGAGACTGGACCCATTTTGCTTCCTCCATCTTTACATCCATCATTACCCGTAAAGAGGGTAGCTCAACTTCAACTGGTAGGACAACTTCCATACCATACACAAGCTGATAAGGTGTTGCCCCAGTAGACGTTCTGATTGAGGTTCGATACCCATGCAAGGAAAATGGTAGCATCTCATGCTAGTCTTTGTAAGTAACAACCATCTTCTTCACAATCTTCTTGATGTTTTTGTTAGCTGCCTCAACAGCGCCATTCATCTTTGGTATGTAAGGAGAAGAGTTGTGATGTTGAATTTTGAAGTCCTGGCAAAGTTCTGCCATCATTTTGTTGTTCAAATTGGAACCATTATCAGTAATGATCCGCTCGAGAACTCTGTATCGACAGATGATGTCTCTTTTCAGGAATCTGGCTACCACTTGTCTGATGACGTTTGCATATGAAGCTGCTTCAACCCACTTGGTGAAGTAATCAATGGCTACCAGGATGAATCTGTGGCCATTTGAAGCAGTTTGTTCGATCTTTCCAATCATGTCAATGCCCCACATAGCAAAGGGCCAAGGTGAAGACATCACGTTCAAAGGATTTGGAGGCACATGCACTTTATCACGTTCAAAGGATTTGGAGACAACTTCCATACCATACACTTCCTGGCATAGGCACAACAGTTTGCATCCATTGTGATCCAATAGTAACCTGATCTTAACAATTTCTTAGCTATTGCATGTCCTCCAGCATGGGTACCGAAAGATCCTTCATGCACCTCGTGCATCAGCAAGTCTGCTTCTTTCTTATCAACACATCTGAGTAGCACCATGTCAAAGTTTCGCTTGTATAATGAACCATCAGCATTAAGGAAGAAACTACCAGCCAGCCTTCTTAATGTCTTCTTATCATTGGATGATGCCCCAGGTGGGTATGTTTGATCCTTTAAGAAGCATTTGATATCATGGAACCAAGGCTTGTCATCTTTGGCAATGTCCACAGAGAATACGTATGTTGGTCGGTCCAATCTGGATATCGAAATACGAGGCACATAATTGGCAGTCTGAACCTTGATCATGGAGGAAATAGTAGCTAAAGCATCTGCGAACTGATTTTCATCTCGAGGGATGTATTCAAGTTTGACTGTTGTGAAGAAAGTCAATAATCTCCTCGTATAGTCACGGTATGGAATCAGATGCTCTTGGTGAGTGTACCATTTGTCGTTGGTCTGATTGATTACCAAAGCTGAATCTCCGAATACATTTAAAGTCTTGATCCTGAGGTCAATGGCTTCCTCAAGACCCATGATACATGCTTCATATTCTGCTTCGTTGTTAGTGCATGCAAAGGTGAGTTTTGCCGAGAAAGGCATATGAACCCCTTTAGGTGTAATGAGCACTCCACCAACTCCACGACCATTCATATTGACATCCCCGTCGAACATCATTGTCCACTCTTCTTCTGGGTCAGCCCCTTCAGTGTGAACAGGCTCTTCATGATCTTTTGCTTTTAGGTACATATTTTTTTCATCAGGGAAGTCAAATCTCATGGGATGGTAATCATCAATGGGTTGCTCAGCTAGATAGTCAGACACTACACTGCCTTTGATGGCTTTTTGAGATGTGTACTGAATGTCATACTCTGTCAGAATCATTTGCCATCTTGCAACCCTTACGGTAAGTGTTGGCTTCTTAAATATGTAGTTAACGGGGTCCATCTTTGAGATTAATTAGGTAGTGTGAGTCAACATATACTGTCTTAGTCGGCGAGCAACCCACACTAAAGCACATCAAGTTTTCTCGAGCAGTGAATAACGTTGTTCACAGTCGGTAAACTTTTTGCTTAGGTAGTATATTGCATACTCTTTTCGACCAGACTCGTCATGCTGGCCCAGCACACACCCTTTTGATCCTTCTAATACTTTCAAGTACATTATTAGAGGCCTTCCTTCAATTGGAGGCATAAGAATCAGAGGTTCTTGCAGGTACTCCTTGACTTTGTCAAAAGCCTTCTGACAATCTTCGTTCCACCTGACCATTTGTTCCTTTCTTAATAATTTGAACAGGGGTTCACAGGTTGCAGTGAGATGAGATATGAACCTTGAAATGTAGTCCAATCTACCTAGGAACCCCCATACTTCTTTTTCGGTCCTTGGTGCAGGCATCTCCTGAACGGCTTTGATTTTTTCAGGATCAACTTCAATTCCTTTTTCACTTACAATAAATCCCAGCAGTTTACCGGATAGTACCCCGAATGTGAATTTGTTGGAGTTTAGCTTTAGCTGATACTTCCTCCGACGCTTGAACAACTTCAGCAGATTTACCAGATGGTCTTCTTCAGTAAGGGACTTAGCAATCATGTCATCCACGTAACATTCAATTTATTTGTGGATCATGTCGTGGAATAACGTTACCATAGCCCGTTGATAAGTGGCACCGACATTCTTAAGTCCAAAAGGCATTAGCTTGTAACAAAATGTTCCCCAAGGTGTGATGAAGGTTGTTTTCTCCATGTCTTCGGGTGACATTCTGATCTGATTATACCCAGAAAAACCATCCATGAAGGAAAACACTGAGAACTAAGTTATGTTGTCGAACAATACATCAATGTGAGGTAATGGGAAATCATCCTTCGGGCTTGCTCTGTTTAGATCCCGGTAATCCACACACATACGTACTTTGCCATCCTTCTTAGGCACTGGTACAATATTAGCAACCCACGGCGGGTAACTAGTTACAGCGAGGAAACCGGCGTCCCACTGTTTTTGTACTTCTTCCTTAATCTTCATGGTCATATCTGGACGAGTACGGCACAACTTTTGCTTTACTGGAGGGCAATCTTCTTTTAATGGCAACTTGTGCATAACAATATCCGTATCTAGACCTGGCATGTCTTGATAGGACCAAGCAAAGACGTCGACGTATTCTCGAAGCATGTCAATAAGCTGCTCTTTTACTAAAGCTGGAGACTAACCCCAATCTTTACTTCTTTCAAATCCTCCTCGGTACCAAGATTAACTATCTTAACCTCCTCCTAATGAGGAGTAATCACTTTCTCTTCTTGCCTCAATAACCTGGCTAAATCTTTAGGTAACTCATAGTCTTCTTCAACCCATTCATCAACTTAATTATTGGATTTTCGAAGTCATACAAGGTCATAGCAGTGCTGTTGTCGGTGCAATCTGGAGGATAATCTCTGCAAGGGTTGAGATTTGTTCGTTTTAGTGATCAATTTTAATCTTGCTTAAAAAAAAATGAAGTTAATTATCTTGAAAACATTCCCATTTTATTGTTTTGTACAAAAGTGAAAAATGAAAAGACAATGAGCGAAAAAAGAGACTTGTTTGCAAAAGATGTCTGATATTCATTGATAATCCATTTGCACAAAATTACAATATGGCCCTATTACAAAATGAGTCCTGACACCTTGGGCAAGATGCAGGACTTGATGCATGCTGAAAAAAGCAGGAAATAATAATTACTCTGCAGGAGTAACCCTTATAATTTCCTGGGAAGACCAGTTAAGGACTTGGTGACCCGGGATCCTTGGACGTATCTAGCTCTCCAGGTTGAGGTCGCTTTCCGCCGCGTCTTCCAGGTTGTTAACAACATCTGGGGTGAGCATCCCCCCACTGACGAACTTGGGCTCTTTTGTAGCCTCTGATTGATATTGTCTGAATGGTTTGTAACCCAAACCTGAATCTGTCCTCCTTCTTCTCTATCGGCAACAGCTTGACCCAGCCTTGGGAAGTACCATCTTCAACAACCTTTCGGGCTTGCTGATAGGAGACGATTGAAGTACCCATCCTATCCTCCTGATATGCAGCAAATACTTTAGTCGTCGCCTCATTGACATTCAGAGCTTCGAAACCCTGGCTCATAGTTTCATGGATTTCACCATCCATCTCAATGTATTTGTATGTATCCAGATGGCTAACAAAGATGTCCTCTTCACCACAGATGGTGATAATCTATCCTTCCCAGTCATATTTCAATTTCTGGTGAAGGGTCGACGTAACTGCGCTAGCAGCGTGAATCCATGGTCGACCCAACAAATAGCTGTAGGCCGACTGTATGTCCATCGCATAGAAAGTAGTCTGAAAGACCTGCAGACCAATTATCACAGGCAGCTCCACCTCTCCAAGAACAGACCTCTTGGAGCCATCAAAAGCTCTGACCACCATATTTCTTGGTCGGAGAGTTATACGATCATATTCGAGCTTGACAAGATCTTTTTTCGGCAAGACATTGAGTGAGGACCCAGTGTCAACAAGAACACGAGAGAGCAAAGCTCCTTTACACTCCAAAGTGATGTGTCAAGCTTTGTTGTGGTGACGTCCTTCTGTTGTCAAGTCAGCATTGGTGAAACCTAGCCCATGGCTAATATTAACATTGGACACAACTGTCTCAAGCTGATTCATTGTGATCTCCTCCGGCACGTAGGCAGCGTGCAAGACTTTAAGTAGTGCATCCCGATGAGCTTCGAAACACAGCAATAGGGATAAGATGGAGATCTTGGAAGGAGTCTGGTGGAGCTGATCCACAACTTTGTAGTCACTTCTTTTAATTATCCTCATGAATTCATCCACATCCTGATCAAAGGATGATTTATGAGTCTCTTTTGGTGAAGGTACTTCAGGTGCCACACCTTTCCCTTTGGCTTTGGCAACAACATCTGCCTCAGTATTAGTTCTTGGAGCTTGTGACGCGAAGAGGCGTCCGCTTCGGGTGAAGCCTCCGCCTCCCCCAACATTATCCACTTGGGGAGTGTGAACCGAAGAATCAAGAAGGACTTTTTCTCCATTGCAGTAAAGGTCTGCACCATAGTGCCATGGTATAGCATTGTCTTTGTCATATGGAATTGGCCCTGGCACCGTGATGGTAACTGGGCTGACTGCAGTAGAGGTTGGGATCGTTATCGTCTGTGGATCATAGAAGATGGTGACAGGACTTCTTGTGGATGTTGGTGATGAATTGAAGCTTGGTTGTTGCTGAAACTGTTGTTGAGATTGTTGAAAGTTGCTGGAATTTGGGACCGTTGTAGGGTCATAATAAATAGTAACTGTGGAGACATCATTGTTGGTGTTTTCTGAAGTTGTAGAAGTAGGTGCAAATGAACTGTTGTGTGTTGAAGTGATGGAAGAAGTGATTGCTGGAGTTGTAGACGAGTCGGTAGGAACAATTGTTGTTGTAGTTGTAGGAGAATCATTTGTTGTTGACAAAGGAGTTGCTGGTGTTGTAGACGCTGTTTTTTTTTATTTGCAGAATGCCTTCTTTAATCAAGCCATTGATACCATTCCTCAGGCTTGCACACCCGTTCTTGGAAACCTTGCAAGATTCACAACAGGCCTCACAACCTGGAAACACTTGGCATTTCAACAGCTGAGCTTTAACCTCCGCCAGAGGTGTCTGAATACTTGCAATATCTTCAATCAAACTCATGGGCGAGCCTTCCTCTATAGAATTAATCCTTGGCCTACTGTGGCTTGGCATAGGATTTTTCATGACATTGGGAGGTGGTGCAAAGTTCAGGGCCTTTGAATCTACCAGATCCTGGACCTTCATATGCAGAGCCCTGCATTTTTCCGTGGAGTGACCAGGTGCATTAGAATGAAAAGCACACCTAGCATTGACATCGTAATTTCTCGGAAGGTTCTGAGGATCCGGTGGAGCCAATGTCCTAAACTCAACAAGATTGAGCTTTAGGAGTTGTGACAACAATGTGGCATATGGCATTGGAATAGGGTCAATCACCCTGTTGATCTGAGATGGCCGCTGTTGGAAAGGGCGTTGTTGTTGATTGTTATTATTGTTGTTGTAGGATCTCTATTGAGGGAACTGTGGTTGTTGAGTAAAGTGTTGTGGTTGTTGAGTATACTGAGGAGGTGGAGTAGGAATAGTGACGACAGCAACTGATCTGGGCAGATATTGGGGTCTTCCTCTTCCCACATGTACATAATTTGTTTCACCAGATCTACGGGGCCCAGCAAATGGCTTTCTTGCACTACTTGAACTGGCACCGTTGTCAGAAATCTTTCCCATCTTTAGTAAGCTCTCAATTCGATCCCCAGCTATCACCACGTCTGCAAAGCTGGTAGAAGAAAATGCAGCCAATCTGTCAATATAGGTACCCTGGAGAGTATTCATGAACATGTTTTCCATCTCCCTTTCTGACATCGGGGGTTGAACGGCAGCAACTAGTTGCCTCCACCTTTGGGCATACTCTCTAAAGCTTTCTCGAGAAGACTGTGACATTGTAACACCCCAAATTTGCCCTCTTCTTGTTTAGCATCGTTATCATATCATAATCATCATGAGCATACCATATCCTTATCATTTTGCATAGAAAAATCAAGCATAACACTCACATGTTCTAGCATAAGGCATATGATCGGTCATCTGGGAAAATCCGAACCTGCAAGTCAAAATCAAGAGCATGGTGATCTAGCAAGAATCTCACAGGATCATTTTGCACAAGCCTGGTATCATGTTCAGAGCCCTAGAAAGAGAAGATGGATCAAAATTTGCTTGAAACGGTTGGTGCAGGTCTATTTTTGAGGTTTCCCACCAAAGGGAGGGAAATTCAAATTTTCCATGCGTTAACCGGTTAACGCATATGGTTAACCGGTTAACGGCTGCGAAATTTGAATTCCCAGCAGCAATTTCAACATGTGTGTTTTGGCTCCATTTTCCAATTTTCTGATTTTTATTCATTTGAATTAAATTTGAATTTGAGAGAAGGATCTAGAGCATTTATCCAAGCCTCATTCCAACCCTAAATCCAAATCACTTTCTAAGCTAATGCCAAGCCATATTTTTGGATCCCAAACCAAAATTTTGGGCCCCAAACCTAAATCATATTTATTCCATTTCCCTCCAAACCAAAGGGGCTCCCTCTCATTTTTTCACTCTCATTTCTGAATTTTCATTCCTCTCACTCACAATTCTCTCACTTTTCTCTCCCAATTTTCCAAATCACTCAAAGTTCCTCTTTGAAGATCACACAACCTTGCCTTGAGGTGTGTAGATCTTGGAACTAAACCTCCATTCATAGCTTCTTTGCATCTTTTTGCTGGTTTTATTGGAGATTCAGATCTGGTTTGAGATCTAGAAGTGCTTTTGGATCCAAAATTCTGCATCAAGGGCTTGTTCTTGCATTTATTTTGCATGGAGTGTGGAGCTTAGCATCGGATCTTTAAAGTTTTGCGCGAGATCTACCGTTTTCAGCTCAATCAACAATTACCAAAGCATACCTCAGCTTTGTAGGTTGGTTAATTTCAGATCTAGCTCTGTTTTTAGCTTATTTGCATGCTTGTGCTTTAGATCCACCATGTGCTTGTGTATTTGCTTGTGTTGTTTGATTTGATTGGTTGATTTGTATCCGGATCCGAATGTTATTGTTCATGAGCTTAATGATATGGATTAATGTGAATTGATCTAATTTTTCCATGTGTAATTGATTGCTGGTCTGGTGCAAGCTTATTTGAATAAGCTGTTTTGAGATGCTGTTTTCTGCAGGATTTGTTGCTGTTTTATCAGTGTTAACCGGTTAACGTATATGGTTAACCGGTTAACGCCCCTGTTTTGTGCGTATTTTGTGCAGGTTTGAGCTGGTTAACCGGTTAACGCATTTGGTTAACCGGTTAACACTGAAGCAGAATGACTTTTTAGTGTTGTTTTGAGCTTGTTTGATCCCTTTGCTTGTTCTAATTGCCATGGATCATTGCATGATCATTAAACATGAGATTTTAGGGTGATTTGCTTGCTGGTTGATGTATGCTTTCATGTTTTCGACGCGTAAGTCGTGTACTTGCAATGTTTGGCATGATGTTTGATTCTTGTTCACAAGAACCTTTGAGCATGACTAATTCCATGATTGTGTTGGTCACTTTGCTGGATTTTTTTTGTGCATACTAACCTTGCAGGGGCTATGGTAAGTGAGAGATGTGGGAATTGAGTTCCACATCTCCAATTCTCATCTTCCTCTTATGTTTATGTTACTAACCCTTTGTTGTTGGGCTTAGGCCTTTCTCATCCCTTCTTCTATCCTCTTCTTTTTTCCTTCATTAGGATAGAAACCTCACTAACCTTTAGGACTTCCATGCATGTGAATACTTAGGATTATTTTAGTCCCCCTTTAGAATTTTTCCTTTAAGATCCTTTGGTGCTCTCTCTTCTCATCTTCAAACTTAATTCTAATTCATTTAATAAAGGTTGAGTACTTTCATGTGACATGAGACTTTGCTATGAGATGCTCACATGCGTTCCATTTCGGGGCGAGGTGTGAGTCATCACTCGTGGTGGATAGGTCTTAACATGAGTACCTCACAAAGAAAAGCTAAAAAACACTTCTTAATCAAAACCACAAAAACACTTAATAATGATAATAGGTTAGTGTGCTTGAGCCTTCACTTGTGGGACTAGCTTTGGGGATTTCCTCCATAGATAGGTGTGCCTCTTGCGCATTCCATTTCGGGATGATGTGAGATGTACACATCCCATTGAGTAAGACTTGGGTACACTTACCTATGCAAACTTACACTCATAAAAGCTTCTAAAAAACACCAAACAAACAATAAACGTCTTTCCTTCGGGAATTCTTTTCTCATCTCCTTCGCTCCGTACGCGAACTTGCTCCTACTTGTCATTTTGCAAGACGGTTACGCACTCGTCGTCCGAGCCTGCAACACCTGAGCAATGGCATAGGCAGTTCAAGCCTTAATCCACAAGCAATTTCTTTTCTACCCCTAGTTAGGGGAACTACGGCGTCTCTGATCCTCATTATCCTGATGAGGTACGTAGGCAGCGGGGTAGGGCCCGTTCGAGCACAATCTTTATTTTCCCTACATTTTTCCTTTTTTTTTTTTTTCTTCTTATTCATTTCCTTTCTCATTTTTCTTTTCCAGTTCATTTTCTTTTCTTTTGCTGCAGTTTTCATACCCTCACCCTTTGAAACAGTATTCTTTGCAAGCGTGGATCCCGTCGGGTACGGCGGACGATCTGGGTGCTAATACCTTCCCAGGTCGTAACCGACTCCCGAACTCAGTCTCTTTGGTTCGCAGGACCTGTGTCCTTCCTTTTTTTTCTTCTGGTTTGTGCAGCATTACCATTCCCTCTATTCGGGATAAAAATGCATGGCTGACGACTCTACCTGTTTCCGCGCCACTTTCGCGTTTGTACCAGGATGGAAATCCCGGGAGCGACAGCTGGCGACTCTGCTGGGGACTGCACACCAGATAATCTCTGGTTCCCCTGTGAGTTTCTCCTAGCGCTTGTGTGTTTTTGTTTCATTGGGTGATGTTTGTTTGATGTGGCTTGTTGTATTGTATTGTTGTTTGTTTACTGCTTTATTTACAGCTTTATTTACAGTCTTCAGTATTTATTTTCCGCATCATTTATATCATACTGGACTGTCTGGACTGGTTTTCTGTTTGGTGGGATGGGTGATACTGTTTCTGAGAGATAAGCCAAGTACCCGGCTTGAGTGCACCCTAGGATTAGAGTGGACATATTGTACTCGCATGTGGCATGATGAGTGGCGATGTGTTTCACGCCCAGATTGCGACTGTCTTGGAAATATCTTGTGTGGGGATTTCCTCCACTTCGGGATAGGACCTTGATGGTTATGTGCATTTGGGGACCGATCATTGAGAACCTTTGTGGAAACAACCCTCTCCAGTGGTGACAGTGGCAGACCACATTTTGTGGCAAACCCATTCGCACCCGAGGGTCCACTGGGAACTCGCATAGGATGGCCTGGTTCTCTTATAGGAACTCAGTCAAAGCATCTGGTCGTATGGCATTAGTACTGTATCCTACGGGCTGAATGTACTATTGTTTCTCGATTTCAGCGCTTGAAGCTGGGAACCTGTAAGGGATGCTTGTTTTTCCCGGACTCAGCGGAGGCCTCCCTGCGTAGTATATAATGCCTAACCGATTCCCTGACTTGGTCATGAGCCACTTCTCGGAAATGGTGAAAGTATTATTGCTATTCGGCTTTGAGAGTCCGTGATGTTTGACCCGGAGCACACCCGTGAGATTTGGGATGGGTTTACAGGTTTGCAGGAACACTTGACCTCATCATACCCTTGTTATCAGTGCAGTTCATGTTATGATGCAGTTACTTTGGTTCCGGAGTTCTGGTTTTCTGGTTCTGGTATTCGTGATACTATGGTCCTGAGATTTTCTTCAGAGGGTTGTGGTTATCAGAGAGGGTGACTCAGTGAACTTTTGGTTTGTCAGAGGGATCTTGTCAGTGGCCAGATTCCAGACAGTCTCAGATGACCATATGTCTTTGCATTTGCATCTGCATTGCATCATTGCATCATTAATCATTGTTTTGTTTTCATTCACAGGTTCATATTTCTGCTTCCGGTTCCGGTATTCTCTTCAAAGATGGAAGATCCTCGCAAGCAGAATATTCACTTCAAGTTCTTTGATGTCAAGATTGGTTTGCTGAAGAAGATGGTAAAGCTGATTACGCCCAACCAGGTAGAGAGATTCAGAAAAGCTTATGGGAGTATTCTTGATGTGGTGATAGAGCTAAATCCTTCAGAGAGGAGTGCCATTCATACATTGCTTCAGTATTATGATCCTCAGCTCCGTTGCTTCACCTTTCCTGATTTCCAGTTGGGCCCTATGCTGGAGGAGTATGCTTTGATCCTGGGTGTGCCAGTTCAAGATCAGGTTCCTTTCAACTCTGAGATGAGTAGACCAGCACCGGAGGCTATTGCTAAGGCTCTTTATTTGAGTCCTTCTACTGTGAAGTCTTTGACCATTATCAAAGGAGGTGTGTCTGGGTTTTCTTTGGAGGTTCTGGTAAAGAAGGCGGAAGAATTGGCTGTTGAAGAAGAATGGGATGCGGTCTGTGCTATCTTGGCTCTTTCTATCTATGGCACCATTTTGTTTGCTGATATGGAGAAGTTCATAGATATAAACGCCATACATCTCTTTTTGCTGAAGAATCCTGTGCCTACCTTACTCGGGGATTTGTATTACTCGGTTCATTACAAGACTGAAAAGAAGAGGGGAGGTTTGGTTCGTTGCTGTGCTCCATTATTTCACATGTGGTTCATGAGGCATTTGCCTAGTACGGGAGTGTTTAGTGACCATAGTCTGATATGGGCTCAGAAGCTGGAAAAGTTGCTTGCCAAGGATGTTAGGTGGTTCACTCAGAGGCTGCAAGGTGCACGTTTCATTACCAGCTGCGGAAGGTATCATAGTGTGCCTTTGTTGGGAATAACTGGAGGGATTAATTACAATCCAATCTTGTTAAGAAGACAATAGGGATACGCTTTGAGAGATGTGCCTGAAGATTTGAAGCTGACCCCCATTTTCTACTTTTCCGTGAAAGATAATATGCCCTTAGTGAGGAAGGTTGCGGGGGCTTGGAAAAGCATCAAAGGAGAAGGAATAGCTAGTTTCGGGAAGTGCAACAATCAGACGTTCCCAGGGTACGAAGCTTGGTTGAAAGACAGAGCCAGAAGAGTTTTGTTACCATTTTCAGCACCAGTTGCTGAGTCCATTGATACTGTGCCTTTAGAGGAATTCGAGAAGTTAGAAGCCCAGTTACATGCAGTTAGAGTTGAAAATACCGAGATGGTAAGCTTGTATTACCAAGCTAACAGGGCCAAGAAGGAAGCTGAGGAGAAGTTGCTGAAGATACAGACGACTTTGGAGGCTAAGGAGAAAGACTTTGCAGGAAAAGAAGCGCATTTCCGCAGGTTGGGGATGATGGAAGCCCAAAGAGAAGTTGAGCGCAAGAAGAAGTCAAAGACCCTTAGAGATGCTCGTCAGTCTATTGTCTGGTTGAAGGGACAAAGAGAGCAAGAGTTGAAGCAATATAAGGAAAAAGAGGAGTTCTTTGAGACTCAGATGGCTTACAAGAAAGAAGAGGTGGAGCAGGCCCACAAGATTCGCAGAGAGAAGACCCAACAGCTTGCAGACAGTCAACAAGCCCTCGAAGAAGCACTCAAAGAGATTGAAGACCTCAAGTTGATGGCAGGAGTCAAGAAGGTCAGGTCTGATGATGGAGTTTCAGGATCCTCAGGCGGCGGTTATGCTTCTTAGTTTGTTTTCTTTGTATTTGGATCACCTACGGGCATGTTGTAGGAGTCCTAGTTGTTTGTTTATACTCTGTAAGAACTCGTACTCTATGAGGTATTTTGTTTTTATTGTGCCTAATGGGCTGATCTATGTTAAGATGTTTCTCACTATTTCTTGGTCTGCTTGCTATTATGGTTTGAATGTGGTTTCCCGCAAAGGTTTCTGAAAGTCGAGGATCAGTACCCATCTGGTTTTCTTTGCTAAATACCGGAGCCGGGGCATAAGTGACTTGTGTTTGGAAACATAAACAACTGCATTGCATCCATATAACATGTTTGTTGTTTTGCAGGTAGTGTCTCGGTTACTAACGTATTTTGTGTTTCAGGCACTATAGCTCCTCGAAAAGCTCGGGGGCAGCCAACAGTACACAGGTACCCAACCAAGGTTAACAGAGAGAGAGCCATGGATCAAATGCAGGCAGATTTGGCAGACCTAAGACAGAGAATGGATAATTTCATGACGTTAATGACCGGCATGGGGCAGAATCAAGAACGGCTGCGAGAGTTGGTTGAGAATCAGAACAGAAACGCTGCTGCTGCTGCAAATGTTGGTAATCATACCGGTGCGGGCGCACGTCAGGGTGGACCTCATGTTATACAACCAGGGGCGACCGTAGTCAATGACGGGATGCATAACATTCATGTGGACCACCAGGAGGACCAGTTCACTTTACTTGATGAGACCGAGGGTCAAGGGGTCGAAATGAATAAGAGATTCGAAGAGATGGCCGAGCAAATCAAGGCTATTCAGTCCCAGAGTTCTTTGGGATTCGATATAACAGACTTGGGTTTGGTTCCGGGAGTCAGAATCCCGTACAAATTCAAGGTTCCTACTTTTGAGAAGTATAACGGCACTGCTTGCCCAAAAACTCATCTGCAATCATATGTGGGGAGAATTGCCGCGCATACAGACGATGAAAAGCTATGGATGTATTACTTTCAGGACAGCTTGGTGGGAGCTTCCCTTGAGTGGTACATGAAGCTCAGCAGGGTCAATGTTAAGAGCTGGAAGGATCTCGCTGAGGCCTTCGTGAAGCAGTACCAGTACAACATGGATATGGCTCCGAATCGCACCCAGTTGCAACATATGGCTCAGACAGCAAAAGAAGGCTTTAAAGAATACGCCCAGAGGTGGCGTCAGCTAGCTGCTAGGGTGCAGCCACCCTTGTTAGAGAATGAGATGGCCGATATGTTTATGGGTACCCTCCAGGGGGTATTTCTTGAGAGATTGGCATCAAGTTCTGCTACAAAGTTCAACGATATTGTCATTGCGGGAGAAAGGGTCGAAACGCTGTTGAAAATGGGGAAGATACAAGACCCAGGTGCTAGTAGCTCAAATGGAGCGAGGAAAGCTTTTAGCGGACCTCCAAGAAGGCGAGAAGGAGAGACCAATGCTGTATTCGGCCGAAGCCAGGGCCGTGGTTACAGAAGACCTTATGAACATGTGGCTGCTGTCACTATTCCTGCAGCTCCCGTACAACAGATGCCACCTCCACCACAACAACAACAACAACCTAGATCCAACTACCAGCAAAGACCTTATCAGCCGAGGCAGACTCGTCCTGCTAACAGGGTGATTGAAGCTATTCCGATGACATATGCTGCCTTGTTGCCGAGACTACTAGACTTGAACCTTATTCAATTAAGGACTTTGGCACCACCACCTCCTGGAGAGCTTCCAGCTGGTTACGACGTCAACGCGCGATGCGCTTTTCATTCAGGGGCACCCGGGCACTCAACCGAGAAGTGCAGGGCGCTACATCACAAAGTTCAAGATCTCGTGGATTCAAAGGCAATCAACTTTGCGCCACCACCGAATATCAACTCGAACCCTATACCTAATCATGGAGGGGCAAGAGTTAATGCTGTTGAGCGTGATGACAAGTTGAGTTTGGCACTGAGAATTGATGAAGTCAAGACGCCGTTGAAGGTGGTGAAAGAGAGACTGTTGAAAGGTCAAGTATTTCCTGGTTGTTCTCTCGATTGTGAAGACTGTATAAGTGTTGTGAATGGCTGCGAGAAATTGAAGACGGGTTTGCAAGAGTTGATTGATGTTGGGTCCCTACAATTTAGCAAGATTAGTAATGAAAAGGCTGATGATGTGTCAACCATTACTATCTTCTACAATGAGGCTGACATGCCCGTTCGACAAGAGCCTGTTACCGTTTACGCTCCTCAGATTAGTCCTGTGACTATAACTGTACCTGGGCCAATGCCGTATAATGATGATAGAGCCATTCCGTGGCATTATGGTTCCGATGTCTATATGGCGGGACAGAAGATGGAAAGTAGACCTGTTGCTGACTTGACCATTGAAAATGTGGGAGGTGTTGGAGGTTTTACTCGAAGTGGTCGTTTGTTTGCTCCCCCTGCACTGAGAAAGGATCCTGAGGCCGAAGCTTCGTCCAAAGACAAAGGGAAGCAGATTGCGAATGACGAGTCAACTACTCCTGTGGCTGGGCAGAGGACGTTTGAAAAGGAGGTAGAGGAGTTTATGAAGATCATCAAAAGGAGTGACTACAAGGTGGTTGACCAACTGAATCAAACGCCTTCAAAGATTTCTATTTTGTCACTGTTGATGTGCTCTCCCGCGCACCGAGAAGCCTTGCTGAAAGTACTTCAAATGGCCTATGTTCCTCAAGAAATCACTGTTAATCAACTCGAAGCTGTTGTTGGAAGTGTTAATGCCAGCCATGGTTTAGGCTTCACTGACCGAGACCTTACTTCGGAGGGAAGGAATCACAATAAAGCACTGCATATCACGATGGAATGCAAGGGCGATGTTTTGTCTCATGTTCTTGTGGACACAGGCTCTTCCTTGAATGTGCTCCCGAAGAAGGCGTTGATGAAGCTTAACATTGATGGGGTTATTCTGACGCCGAGTGATCTAGTGGTTAAAGCTTTCGATGGTTCAAGAAGATCCGTTTTCGGAGAGGTTGAGTTGCCTGTCAAGATAGGCTCTCAAGTCTTCAAGAGTGTCTTCTATGTCATGGATATCCAGCCTGCGTATAGTTGCTTGTTGGGCAGACCGTGGATACACGCAGCTGGAGCTGTCACCTCAACTCTGCACCAGAAGCTTAAATATGTGGTGGATGGCCAGGTCACCACAGTTTGCGGGGAAGAAGATATATTCGTCAGCCATTTGTCGACATTTAAATATGTAGAAATGGACGGGGAAATTCACGAGACTTTGTGCCAAGCTTTTGAGGCAGATGTCAGTATCCTGACTCCGGTGAAGAAAAACAACGAAGGCACGTCAATTCATTCCTACCGGGAAGCAAAAGAGGCCGTCCAATCAGGCAATGCCCAGGGCTGGGGCAAGCTACTGGAGGTGGAAAGGAAGGGTGATAAATTCGGCTTAGGGTATCAGCCTGGGGGGTCTACTCGGAGTGGTAAAGCTATCTCATTCACAAGTGCTGGGTCGATTGACCGCGATCAAATCTGTATGGCAAGCCAAGACGGGGATAGTGACAGAGACTGGGACAACAATTGGATCCGCCCGTGTGCACCCGGCGAGGAGCTAGGAAATTGGTCTGCTGAGGACATTGTTCAAGTCACCTGGCTCTCAAAGTAATTGTTTTGTTTCCTTTTATTAGCATACTGCATTGTCAAATCCAGCATTCTGCCAAAGATGTTTGGATCCATTGTACTGGGCCACCATGTTTTGTATTGCATCGTTATTTTTGCCATGAAATAAAAGGACATTTTCAGACAAATTGTGCTCTCTTTCTTTGTTTTTAAACTTTTTCACAAAAAACAATATAAAAATGGCAATGTGTTTTTTCATTTTTTGCTTTGTGTTAGCGTCTCTTTTCAAAATAAGCAGATTCTGAATAAGCACATCATTTGTGCAGTATTGATCATCCGGATTCCACGGATAACGTTCCTGCTATGACTATGCATGACTTTGATAATCCAGTCTACCAAGCTGATGAAGGGGTTGAGGAAGATTGTGACCTACCTGAAGAGTTGGTCAGATTGTTAAAACAAGAGGAACGAGTTATTCAGCCTCATCAAGAGGAGATTGAGACCATCAACATTGGCAGTGAAGATGCAAAGAAAGAAATCAAGATAGGAGCCAATCTGCAGGCCGACGTCAAACAAGAGCTGATCAGTATGCTGAGAGAGTATGTAGATATCTTTGCTTGGTCATATCAAGATATGCCAGGGTTGGATACCGACATCGTGATGCATAAGCTACCTCTGAGAGAAGACTGTCCTCCTGTGAAGCAAAAGTTGAGAAGAACTCGCCCGGATATGGCGATGAAGATTAAAGAGGAGGTGCAGAAACAGTGGGATGCCGGGTTCCTTGCCGTGACTAGTTACCCACCTTGGGTAGCTAACATCGTACCAGTGCCTAAAAAGGACGGCAAGGTCCGGATGTGCGTTGACTATCGAGATTTGAACAGAGCAAGCCCAAAGGATGATTTTCCGTTGCCACACATTGACGTGTTGGTCGACAGTACTGCTCAATTCTCAGTATTCTCCTTCATGGATGGATTCTCCGGTTATAATCAGATAAAAATGGCGCCGGAAGACATGGAGAAGACAACGTTCATTACCCCGTGGGGAACGTTCTGCTATAAGGTCATGCCTTTCGGTCTGAAGAACGCAGGGGCAACTTATCAACGGGCAATGGTCACGTTGTTCCATGACATGATCCACAAGGAGATCGAATGTTATGTGGATGATATGATTGCAAAGTCCAAGGACGAAGAGGAGCATTTGGTTAACCTAAAGAAGTTGTTTGACAGATTGATCAAGTACAAGTTGAGGTTGAATCCGAACAAGTGCACTTTCGGAGTGCGTTCTGGAAAGTTGTTGGGTTTCATTGTAAGTCAAAGAGGAATTGAGGTAGATCCTGCTAAAGTGAAAGCTATTCAAGAGATGCCTGCACCAAGGACAGAAAAAGAAGTGCGCGGGTTCTTAGGTAGATTGAACTACATTTCTCGGTTCATATCTCACCTAACTGCCACGTGCGAACCGATATTCAAACTGCTAAGAAAAGAGCAAACAGTCAGGTGGAATGATGATTGCCAAAGGGCTTTCGACAAAATAAAGGAATATTTGCAGGAGCCTCCAATTCTGATGCCTCCAGTGGAGGGGAGACCGTTAATCATGTACTTGACCGTGCTAGAAGGGTCGATGGGGTGTGTGCTCGGCCAACATGACGAGTCTGGTCGAAAAGAGTACGCCATTTATTACCTTAGCAAAAAGTTTACCGACTGTGAATCCCGATACTCACTGCTCGAGAAAACTTGCTGCGCTTTGGTATGGGCTGCTCGCCGACTGAGGCAGTACATGTTGACCCATACTACACTTCTCATTTCCAAGATGGATCCTGTCAAGTACATCTTTGAGAAACCAGCATTGACCGGAAGGGTTGCTAGATGGCAGATGATTTTAACTGAATACGACATCCAGTACACTTCTCAGAAAGCCATCAAAGGAAGTGTATTGTCGGAATACCTTGCTCAGCAACCTCTTGAGGATGACTATCAACCGATGAGATTTGATTTCCCTGATGAGGACATCATGTGCCTCAAAACAAACGATTATGAGGAACCACTTCCGGAGGAGGGGCCTGACCCTGAATCCAAATGGAAGTTGATGTTTGATGGGGCCGTCAATATCAATGGTCGTGGAGTTGGTGCCGTACTTATTACTCCTGAAGGTGTCCATTTACCCTTCGCTGCCAGAATTACTTTTGGCTGCACCAACAATGAAGCGGAATACGAGGCGTGTATAATGGGAATAGAGGAGGCAATTGATCTTCGGATTAAGAACCTCGACATATTCGGAGATTCAGCCCTCGTCATTAACCAAATTACCGGCAAGTGGTATACACATCAAGAGCATCTAGTTCCGTACAGGGATTATGCTAGAAAACTGTTGACATTCTTCACGACAGTTGAGCTCAAATACATACCACGGGACGAAAATCAATTTGCCGATGCTTTGGCCACTCTCTCTTCGTCAATTAAAGTCCTATGTTGGAACTTTGTGCCCAGAATTGACATCTCCAGGCTTGACTCTCCGGCTTATGCTTTCTCTGTAGACGCCGTGTCTGACGAGAAACCTTGGTATTTTGATATCAAGTTGTTCCTGGAGAAGCAAGAATACCCAACAGGGGCATCTTCCAAAGACAAGAAGACCTTGAGACGACTTGCTGCTAGTTTCTTCTTGAACACAGACGGGGTTTTGTACAAGAGGAACTTCGACATGGTCTTGCTCAGATGCGTGGATAGACACGAAGCAAGCCTGTTGATGCAGGAAGTCCATGAAGGATCTTTTGGTACCCATGCAGGAGGGCATGCTATGGCAAAGAAACTGCTGAGATCAGGGTATTACTGGATGACAATGGATGCAGACTGTTGTTCATTCGCTCGTAAATGCCACAAGTGCCAAATATATGCAGATAAAGTGCATGTTCCTCCTAACCCGCTCAACATCATGTCATCTCCTTGGCCTTTCTCTATGTGGGGCATTGACATGATCGGGAAGATCGATCCAACTGCTTCGAATGGTCATCGCTTCATCCTGGTCGCGATTGATTACTTTACCAAGTGGGTAGAAGCAGCGTCTTATGCCCATGTCACTCGTCAAGTGGTGGCAAGATTTCTGAAAAGAGATATCATATGCAGATATGGAGTGCCCGAAAGGATCATTACTGATAATGGTTCTAATCTCAACAACAAGATGATGGCAGACTTATGTCGGGACTTCAAAATACAGCATCACAATTCTTCTCCTTACCGACCAAAGATGAATGGTGCGGTAGAGGCAGCTAACAAGAATATCAAGAAGATTGTGCAGAAAATGGTTGTCACCTACAAGGATTGGCATGAGATGTTACTGTTTGCTTTGCATGGGTACCGAACGTCGGTCAGGACGTCAACAGGGGCAACTCCCTTCTCTCTAGTGTATGGCATGGAAGCAGTCCTGCCTGTTGAAGTAGAGATTCCTTCACTGCGTGTGATGATGGACGTCAAACTGGATGAGGCTGAATGGGTGCGTGCTCGTTACAACCAGCTATGTCTAATTGAGGAAAAGAGATTAGCGGCTATCTGTCATGGTCAGCTTTATCAGAGGAGAATGAAGCGGGCATTCGATCAACGAGTACGTACTCGAGAGTATCGAGTGGGAGAGCTTGTATTGAAGAGGATCGTTCCTCCAGGTTCAGATAACAGGGGCAAGTGGACCCCAAACTACGAAGGACCATTCATAGTGAAGAAAGTATTCTCAGGAGGGGCACTGATGCTCACCACTATGGATGGAGAAGACTTCCCATCCCCTGTTAACTCGGACGCAGTTAAAAAATACTTCGCATAAAGAGACCCGCTGGACACAAAAACAAAATGTAAGTCCAGGCAAGAAAAGGGCATCCCGGCGAGCTAAAAACAGAATAAAAAGCTCGGGCAAAAATTAGGGAAAATAAACAAAAAAAAATGTACACCCGCTGAGTTGAAAAGCCACATTGGACAGCTCAGGCAAAAAAGGGTATCCCGGTGGATTGAAAACCCGAGAGGGCGATCCACGCAAAATAAGGGAATAAGCGAACAACTGTGATCCAAGTTATCTGAACCACGTCATCGTTTCGTACGGTTTGACAATATCGGAAAGATAGGAAACAGTCCCCTTGTCTTCTCAGAAAGCCAAAGCAGAATGGAGAGTCTTGAAGACATGCAGGTCATAGTAGAAATGGAACTCCTTGGAATGCCGTGTACATTGCCATTAGGATAGTTTCTTTTCTCAATTTTTATAGTGGCTACCTCTTTCCAGGTGGTTGCTTCCTGATGTAAATCTTTGCATATTTAGAGGCTATTCAATAAAAATAATATTCAGTCAAAAAGCTGTGTGTGTTTATTTTTGTTTGCAAAATGTCCTGAATTTTTGGCAAAAATAGCATTGCATCTAAACATGGTGATAATCTTGAAAAGAAAACTGACATGCAGGGAAGCTGTAACCCTCTTTGAGTGTCGGGTGATAATGGATGAACAGATCACGCCATGCAAATCCCCGGGACACACGTGTGTTTTCTGTTGTTGCAGGTTGCAGGATGGCGTCACATCAAGCAATTTACTCTCCCCCAGTAGAGTACCTCCCCAAGCAGAGATTTTTCTTCTCCAGCAGGTAGCTGAAAGCCTGACTTGTCTAAATAGATATTTTCCTCCAACTAAGTCTTGGCAGCAGCCCAAGCAGGTTCTTCTTCCCAAGTGAAGTAGTAGTCCATTCTTCCCCAGCGGAGTGTGCCTAGCAAGTACCTGAGAGCATGTCATCATCAGAGGTGGAATTAACAGTATTTTATCATCAGCAAGAGTCCTTCCCAGTAGGCGTGATTGAGGGCCTGATATCCCCTCAGAGTCTTGAATCATCGGATGCTCTCCCCAGCCAGAGTATTTGCCCAGGAAGCTTCCCCAGCCAAGTCTGAAGATGATCTGTCCCCCCACAGAGTTCATATTTGATTTTCACCTCCGTCCGTGAAATATTTCCCAGCAAAGTTGCCCTATGGTTGGTTCATATGGTGATGCGGCCAGGTATTCATCACCTTAGTCGGAGTGGGTATCCAGACCTCTTGACTTGTCTTCCCTTGCAGAGTCGTATCTCTTGTTGCCGATCAGGCATTCGTTTGTTGCTCGTCTGCAATCTTCAACACGCGTATGTGTTATCCCTAAGCAAGTTTCCCCAGCAAGGACATATCACTGCTTTATGGCTGCTCGTCTGCATCTTTCAACACTCGTCTGTGTTAGCTCGGTGTTGCTGTTTGCTCGTCTGCAATTCTCGGCATTCGTCTGTGTTTTGAAGTGATTACTTTATTATTGCTCGTCTGCAATTTCCAGCACTCGTCTGTGTTTGGTTATGATAGTTGTTTTTGCTTGTCCGCAACTCCTCAACACTCGTCTGTGTTCTGAGATGATATTTGTTGTTGCTAGTATGCAACCTTCCAACACTCGTCTGTGTTTGGTGTGGGGTCCTTCGTTGCACTCGTCTGTGCCTTGACATGTATTCTCTGTTGTTGCTCGTCTGCAATTTTCGGCACTCGTCTGTGTGTGTTTGAAGCTCGTCTGCTTTTATCTCCCAGAAGTCGTTTGTGTTCTGAAGCTCGTCTGCTTTGCCTAGATACTCGTCTGTATCATCCTCAGCACGCGTCTGTGCTAGCTCGCACCTGAATGTGAAGATTTGTCGTTCATCCTGATATTGCTGTTGCTACTTCAAATGCTCGTCTGTGTTTGAACTTCTGGTATTCGTCTATACCAGTGGCTGATACTCGTCTGTATCATCGCCTGAAACACTCGTCTGTGTTTCTCAGATCATCGTCCGATACTCGTCTGTATCTTTGACTATTGGCACTCGTCTGTGTTCTCTTGATGATCATCCAATACTCGTTTGTATTGAAGAGGTTTAAAATCCTGACAGTGGGAATTAAATGTCGAAATGGTTACCGGGCCTGGCGTAACAGGTAAATCCGAGGGAGGCTCGTCCGTCTCAAGCACCAATTATTATGGTTGCTGCACCTGGCGTAACAGGTTTGCTCAGAAGACTCGTCTGTCTTATGCCATATATCCGCGGATAATATATGAAGAAGGTTCGTCTACCTTGATTGCATGTCTATCCCACAGACTTATATGCATTCCCGGAGCCTGCGTAAGGGTTATCCGAAGAAGACTCGTCCGTCTTATTCCACTTATTTGCGTAAGGATTAGTGAAGGAGATTCGTCCATCTCAGGTTACTTTGAAGATCCTTAAGGGCTCGTCCGCTCTCTGCACCTGGCGTCACAGGTCATGCGAAGACTCGTCTGTCAGCATGATAGTATTCCAGATATCAGTTTCAACTTGGAAGAAGCTCGTCTGCTTTTTCTCTCCTTCTTATCCCCAGAGCGTCATCTGGTTGGGTTTATTTCCCAGTGTTGCATTCTTCGTCAGAGTGCAAATTTCAGGTCTTCTTGGTATTCAATCACAGTTTATCTCGAATGTCTGATAGCCGTTGCTCTCATCCTTTTCAGATTAACAGTTGATTGAATAGGGGCAGCTGTAACACCCCAAATTTGCCCTCTTCTTGTTTAGCATCGTTATCATATCATAATCATCATGAGCATACCATATCCTTATCATTTTGCATAGAAAAATCAAGCATAACACTCACATGTTCTAGCATAAGGCATATGATCGGTCATCTGGGAAAATCCGAACCTGCAAGTCAAAATCAAGAGCATGGTGATCTAGCAAGAATCTCACAGGATCATTTTGCACAAGCCTGGTATCATGTTCAGAGCCCTAGAAAGAGAAGATGGATCAAAATTTGCTTGAAACGGTTGGTGCAGGTCTATTTTTGAGGTTTCCCACCAAAGGGAGGGAAATTCAAATTTTCCATGCGTTAACCGGTTAACGCATATGGTTAACCGGTTAACGGCTGCGAAATTTGAATTCCCAGCAGCAATTTCAACATGTGTGTTTTGGCTCCATTTTCCAATTTTCTGATTTTTATTCATTTGAATTAAATTTGAATTTGAGAGAAGGATCTAGAGCATTTATCCAAGCCTCATTCCAACCCTAAATCCAAATCACTTTCTAAGCTAATGCCAAGCCATATTTTTGGATCCCAAACCAAAATTTTGGGCCCCAAACCTAAATCATATTTATTCCATTTCCCTCCAAACCAAAGGGGCTCCCTCTCATTTTTTCACTCTCATTTCTGAATTTTCATTCCTCTCACTCACAATTCTCTCACTTTTCTCTCCCAATTTTCCAAATCACTCAAAGTTCCTCTTTGAAGATCACACAACCTTGCCTTGAGGTGTGTAGATCTTGGAACTAAACCTCCATTCATAGCTTCTTTGCATCTTTTTGCTGGTTTTATTGGAGATTCAGATCTGGTTTGAGATCTAGAAGTGCTTTTGGATCCAAAATTCTGCATCAAGGGCTTGTTCTTGCATTTATTTTGCATGGAGTGTGGAGCTTAGCATCGGATCTTTAAAGTTTTGCGCGAGATCTACCGTTTTCAGCTCAATCAACAATTACCAAAGCATACCTCAGCTTTGTAGGTTGGTTAATTTCAGATCTAGCTCTGTTTTTAGCTTATTTGCATGCTTGTGCTTTAGATCCACCATGTGCTTGTGTATTTGCTTGTGTTGTTTGATTTGATTGGTTGATTTGTATCCGGATCCGAATGTTATTGTTCATGAGCTTAATGATATGGATTAATGTGAATTGATCTAATTTTTCCATGTGTAATTGATTGCTGGTCTGGTGCAAGCTTATTTGAATAAGCTGTTTTGAGATGCTGTTTTCTGCAGGATTTGTTGCTGTTTTATCAGTGTTAACCGGTTAACGTATATGGTTAACCGGTTAACGCCCCTGTTTTGTGCGTATTTTGTGCAGGTTTGAGCTGGTTAACCGGTTAACGCATTTGGTTAACCGGTTAACACTGAAGCAGAATGACTTTTTAGTGTTGTTTTGAGCTTGTTTGATCCCTTTGCTTGTTCTAATTGCCATGGATCATTGCATGATCATTAAACATGAGATTTTAGGGTGATTTGCTTGCTGGTTGATGTATGCTTTCATGTTTTCGACGCGTAAGTCGTGTACTTGCAATGTTTGGCATGATGTTTGATTCTTGTTCACAAGAACCTTTGAGCATGACTAATTCCATGATTGTGTTGGTCACTTTGCTGGATTTTTTTTGTGCATACTAACCTTGCAGGGGCTATGGTAAGTGAGAGATGTGGGAATTGAGTTCCACATCTCCAATTCTCATCTTCCTCTTATGTTTATGTTACTAACCCTTTGTTGTTGGGCTTAGGCCTTTCTCATCCCTTCTTCTATCCTCTTCTTTTTTCCTTCATTAGGATAGAAACCTCACTAACCTTTAGGACTTCCATGCATGTGAATACTTAGGATTATTTTAGTCCCCCTTTAGAATTTTTCCTTTAAGATCCTTTGGTGCTCTCTCTTCTCATCTTCAAACTTAATTCTAATTCATTTAATAAAGGTTGAGTACTTTCATGTGACATGAGACTTTGCTATGAGATGCTCACATGCGTTCCATTTCGGGGCGAGGTGTGAGTCATCACTCGTGGTGGATAGGTCTTAACATGAGTACCTCACAAAGAAAAGCTAAAAAACACTTCTTAATCAAAACCACAAAAACACTTAATAATGATAATAGGTTAGTGTGCTTGAGCCTTCACTTGTGGGACTAGCTTTGGGGATTTCCTCCATAGATAGGTGTGCCTCTTGCGCATTCCATTTCGGGATGATGTGAGATGTACACATCCCATTGAGTAAGACTTGGGTACACTTACCTATGCAAACTTACACTCATAAAAGCTTCTAAAAAACACCAAACAAACAATAAACGTCTTTCCTTCGGGAATTCTTTTCTCATCTCCTTCGCTCCGTACGCGAACTTGCTCCTACTTGTCATTTTGCAAGACGGTTACGCACTCGTCGTCCGAGCCTGCAACACCTGAGCAATGGCATAGGCAGTTCAAGCCTTAATCCACAAGCAATTTCTTTTCTACCCCTAGTTAGGGGAACTACGGCGTCTCTGATCCTCATTATCCTGATGAGGTACGTAGGCAGCGGGGTAGGGCCCGTTCGAGCACAATCTTTATTTTCCCTACATTTTTCCTTTTTTTTTTTTTTTCTTCTTATTCATTTCCTTTCTCATTTTTCTTTTCCAGTTCATTTTCTTTTCTTTTGCTGCAGTTTTCATACCCTCACCCTTTGAAACAGTATTCTTTGCAAGCGTGGATCCCGTCGGGTACGGCGGACGATCTGGGTGCTAATACCTTCCCAGGTCGTAACCGACTCCCGAACTCAGTCTCTTTGGTTCGCAGGACCTGTGTCCTTCCTTTTTTTTCTTCTGGTTTGTGCAGCATTACCATTCCCTCTATTCGGGATAAAAATGCATGGCTGGCGACTCTACCTGTTTCCGCGCCACTTTCGCGTTTGTACCAGGATGGAAACCAGTCATCACTGCCATAAATTAATTCATTTGGTCCCTCATCTCTGTCCTCTCATTGGCCATTTGGGTCCTCACATCAGTCAACTCCTGCTGAACCTGATCCATTTGTAATCCCGGAAGGTTGTTTCTTGTCGGATACCGGTGCACTCTGTTGACAGGGAACACTCTTCTATGAGAAATGTTTCCTGAAACCACAACAAAGTGAGAAACAACAAAAAAAACCTACAAAACAATGAAATGATGTTAGTATGCAATGCAGGATGCCTATTTGTCTTCCAAGGGTATCCAGTTTGGTTCTTTGGTTTTGACCTTTCCAGACCTCGAGGAAATGCTGATGTTGCAGAGAGATTAAGCCCACACAAACCATATATTTACAAAAAGTGAGGATACATAGTTTGATTACAACAAAGTCCCCATGGTGGGTTAAGATACAACAACAAAATCAAAAGTACAGACAAAAGGAAATACAAGTACAAGGAAATCAAACATCCAGTCCAAAGTCATCCTCTCTAACTTCCTTCAGGAGAGCCTCAGTCACTGGGCCAAATGGGTGCTCTGTGATGGTCCTGATAAGGAGATTCCTGGTGGCAATGGCACTAGTCAAATTCTTATGTTTATCCTGTTCCTTTGATCTCTTCAACCCCGCCCGAAGTTTCAACTCAGAGATCTCCTTCTGTGCTGCTAAAAAAGCCTCTTTATTCTTCTTCTCACTAGCCTCCAGCTGATTTATCCTAGCTTGGGTCCTTTGATATTCTTGTGCACGAGCCTCAGTGATCCTGATCCACCTAGTCTGGCTCTCCTCTAAGTAATGCTCAGCTCTAGCCTTCTGAGTCTTAGCTTCTTTGCAAGCATTCTTCAGCACTAACTCTCCTGCTCTAGCTTTCCTGATGTAGTCATCCGTCTTCTCAATCTTGGTCAAGTGCTCAATCCGGAGCTTCTCTAACCTCTCATTATCTAAACGGCTGTCATTCCTCTCCCAGAGGGTCTTCTTCAAGGCTTCAGAGAGTTGAGTATTCCTTTCCTTCAGTTTCTCAAACTCCTCCAAAATGACAGTAGCTGCAGGCTCAACTGCTGATTGTCCAGGTGTGTCCTATAAGGTGAATGGCATCCGGGTGATCTGCGCCCTGGTACGAGACCAATCAAGATACTGTGCTGAAGCTATGTTGTTGCACTTGCAAAGAATGAATGTTCCCTTAGTCTGAATATTGTCCCAGGCCCAGGCTGCATGTTTGACAATAGCATAGTTATGATGAATGTCACAATAGAGGGTCTCTGTCAAATCTTGCCCTCTTGGAGGGTGTACCAGAGCATACCCTAATTTCCTCTTGAAAAGCAAAAGGTTGTAGTTAATGCAACCTTTCACTCCAATCAAGGGTACATTGGGATACTGCCCACAGTGTAAACACCCCAAATTTGCCCTCACTAAGTTCATACCATGGCTTGTGATCTTTCAAGTGTTCATAAGTTTAACCATACCATTTCATGTGGCATTTTTTGCTTCATTGCATCAGTTCAAGTTCATTTGCAGCTAGGGTTTGTGACTTGAGCCATCCAAGATTCATCTGAGCCACTCCAAAGCTCATCAATCATTTCAAGAGGGTCCATGTATGTTCAATCATCATATTTTATCCACCAAAGATCAAGGAAGTCAAAGAATCACAAGAACTGGCAAAGCATGGAAGCAGAGCTAGGGTTTAACTGCACAAATGACCTGAAATTAGGGTTTTGGTTTCAAAGGCCATAACTCCAAATTTTTTGGTCATTCTTGTTTCTATTGGTCTCAATATGTTATAAGGATCATGTATACCAAGTTTGATGAAGAAATTCATTATGGAAGTCATCTGATCACTGGGTAACTTCTTGAGCAAGTCAGAACAAAATCAGGGCATCTGAGGCCCCCATCCATGGAACCAAAGTGGATTTTTCATCAAATTGAGGTTATATGGTCTTTATTTGATCATTGGAGTGCTAAGAAGTTCACAAAGTTAAAGGAAAGTGAGCTAAACCAAAAGTTCCCAAAAATGGAAATGACTTGTAATGTAAACTTTCTATTTTGGGAAAGTTTTTCAACCTCCTCTTTCTCAACCAAAAATGCTTCAAATGGAAAATTATTGGTCATGAAAGTTGTAGATTGGATCATTCCCTTTTCAAAAAGTACAATAACAATTTCTAATTCATTATGGAACTCAAGTTATGGCTTGTCAAAGTTGGCAAAAATCACATAATTTCAAGTTTCATGCCAAAGAGGATTTTTTGCAAAACCACTTGCCAATTCATTTTGTGGCTTCAAACAAACTTCTAATCATCATACCAACATAGCACATTGTCTAAAACTTAGAATTGCCCAAGGAATTTCAAGATTTCATGCCTTGCCCATGAAGAAATCTCAAAGGGGCCAAACTTTCTCCAAATTGCAAAACACCCCATAACTTATTTCTCACATGCTCAATTGCCTCAAAATGAATTCCATGGATCTCCTTGATCCTTGCTGAACCATACACCCCATTGTACCACCTCTGAACTAGCCCATACCTAAAGGACAAACACTTTTGAATTTTTTGCAAGAAGGCCATACCAATCACAATAGGGCACAACCACTCCACAGACCTATCACAAGTTGATATGTGGACCAAATGCTGGTCATAACACACAAGAACACAAGCTGAAACCTAAGAATCACCAAGTTCACAAAACCTCTCCCTCTTGCAAAAGCTTTCGAATCTCCCAACTCAGCCACTCAATCTTCAAACAAACACCACCACTCATTTCTAAATCACTCACTGACCATAAACCACCCACCAAAACAACCAAGAACACACCACAAACAAAATACGATTTTCTGACCAGTGGAGTACAAACTCACAAACCAGCCATCCTCAAAGTTTTCCAAGCATTGCAAACTCTTCAGGAAGGTCATTAGAGGTATTTTGCACCAAAGAATCAGCCAGAAAGCTCAAGGGTCGAAAGCTTCATCTCAGGTAGCCATTCGAATTAATTTTTCTAGAACTTCTATTTTATGTTCCATTAAGAAAAATCATGCTTCACTGATGATTCTGAACTTTGTATTTTTGAAAATGGTGGAGAGATGAGTATTTACTAAGCTTCTGAAATTTTTGCCATCTTTGATGTTTGCTTCGAATCTTGAGTTTGAGTGAAAAGAAATGAGGTTTGAGGGTGGATTTAGGTTCAGGGAAGTGGGAGGAGTGAATATGGAGCTTTAGAGCTCCAGAAAGTGCTTAGGGAAGAAGTTGGGATTTTTCAAGTGAAGGTCTGGCCGGAGAAGATGACCGGAGGTCTTCTCCGGCCACCGGAATGTCATTAGTGACTTAATTAGGGTTAGGGAAAACTTTGAATGTGGACCATTGGATCTGTCTCTCACGCGCGTGTTTTGTGGTCCAGATTAGATCATTAGTTTTTAATTAGGGTTTATGAATTAATTAAATAAGATTATTGAAGTTTGAATGAGAGCCTTAGGATCTGGCGCGCAGTCAACCAGTCCAAGCCCAGTTTCAATCCTGGCCCTTCCCTTTGCATACTTCAGTTTAATTCAATTTTAATTTCCTTTTTCTTATTTAATTTTGTACCATTTATTTAAAATACATAGAAAATATCAAAAATATTTGTATTCAACATTTTGATTCAAAATAATTTTCTTAACCCAAAAATATTTTTATTTTTATTTTTTGCATTTAAAAATCATTTTTTAAACATTTAAATATTTATTTTAATTAATTAATGAAAATTAATTAATTAAAATATCATTTAGGTTTCTAAAAAAACCCCAAAAAATTCATATTGCATCTTTAAATATTTAGAGACATTGTCATACCATCCCCACAAATTTATTTTTGGTTTTGAACCATTTTTAACAATTTTCTTGAATTTATGGTTCATAAAATTCATATTTTAGAACCCTAACTTCAAAAATTATTTTCTTCCTAACCAAGAATGGTATGACAATGGTTCTTTTTGCATTGATCTTCATTTGAAATTTAGTTTCTAACATAATTTTGTCATGAATTTCTTCTGCCTTTTTTGAATTGATTAGCATTTTTCCCCTTTAAGTACCTTAAAACCCTAGAAAACTTAGAAAAATCATATCTTACATTAGGTTAAGAGTTAGGTCTCCTCCTTTGGGGTGTGATATCCTATGGGGTTAGGGTTCTCTTGATTGCATTTTCAATTTTTTATCTTGTCATTTGCTTCTGTTTTTGGGTTTTGCATCTCATGTTGCATGAAAACCCTAATTTCTCATCTTCTCTTGCATACACCTTGCATATGTTTGCATTCATGAACTTGCCATGACATTTTATGCATCCATATGACATAGAAGGAATCATAGGACACATTAGAATCATTCTTGATCATTTCCTTATCCATTTTCCATGTTATGTCTTCATTTCATTTCATGTGCATTCATGTGTTTTCATGCTTCTTTCATGCTTCCTTTGCATTCTCATCACTTGTATGAACATTCATATCTCTTGACATGCTTTCATATCATCTCACAACATCATTTGCATCATGAATATACTTCTGGTTTTGGTTTGCATTCTTGCATTTGCTTCATTTTCATTTCATTTCATTTCTTTATGCTAACTTTTCAGGTGGTAAGTGCTTTGAGAAGTGAATTTGCCTTCACTTCTCACATTCCCTTCTCATCTCTCTTATGCATTCATTGCTGCATTTTGCTTTTGCTTTAGAATGAGCTTTATCATTCATGTTCCTCCTTCACTTTCCTTTTTCAAGCAACTTATCTTCTTAAGTGAAGTAAGTTGACTTGCTTCTTTTGCTTCTCCTCCTTTCATCTGCATCTTCCTTGGTGGCTCTTCTCGAAGATCTCTTGCAAGCCTCATAAACCTTAGGAACACCCAAGCATGATCACAATTAGGTTTTTATTAGTCCCCCATTATTTTTACCTTTGTGTCATCTTTTGTGTCTTCTCTTCTCACCTCTTAATCAGGGACTAAACCTTTAAGGTTTTAAGGCTTTGTGATTAAGGTTATGCCTGCATCCTTCTCTTAGGATGGAGTGTATAACTTTAATCCTAAGTGTTAAACCCTTAATGTGTTTAAATCCTTTAATAAATTAACCTAATAAATCACTAAGATATCAAGCTTGTAACTTGGGCCTTGCATTAGGGTTCTAATTCTTCCTTAATTGGTTAAGAATGACTAACCCTATTGTTAATGGACAAGTCCCCCTCAAGTTGTCTTACAAACCATAAAATTCACTACTTAATCTTACCATTAACTAAAATCCACTTTAATAAAGGCTTTGTTTTGTCATGAGGTTAATCCCTAACCATGGATTAAGTTGGGGTATCTTCCTCAGCTTAAATGTTCACATCTATTATCCTTCTATTAGGATGGTGTAATGGGTCCATTAAATCCTTGATTATGGATTAAACTCATTACTTAACACTAAACAAAAATACCAAAAACATCTAAATAATTGCAAGTAGGATAATGATCTTAATCCTACATCATGGTGATTAAGTGTGAGGCGTTTACTTCATACTTAAGGTATTCTCATTACCCCTAATCAGAGGGAAGATGTGATGAGTTTACTAACCCTTGGTTTAGGCTTAAGCTCATTATCTTATGACAAACACAAAAAGAAATAAAAGACTGAAAGCTCAAAAACAAACAATAATCGTCTCCTCCGGGATTCTTTTCTCACCTCATTCACTCACGAACGAGAACTTGCTTCTTCCGTCTAATGCAAGACAGTTTGCAACTGAGCCAGATGTCGCTCCCCGGATTTCCATCCTGGTACAACCGCGAAAGTGGCGCGGAAAAATATAGAGTCGCCAGCCAAGCATTTTTATCCCGAAGAAAGGGAATGGTAATGCTGCACAAACCAGAAGAAAAGAAAAGGAAGGACACAGGTCCTATGAACCAAAGAGACTGAGTTCGGGAGTCGGTTACGACCTGGGAAGGTATTAGCACCCAGATCGTCCGCCGTACCCGACGGGATCCACGCTTGCAAAGAATATTGTTTCAAAGGGTGAGGGTATGAAAGCTGCTGCAAAAGAAATTAAAGTGAACTGGAAAAGAAACTTAGAAAGAAACTGAATAAGAAACAAAGAGAAAAATGTAGGGAAAATAAAGATTGTGCTCGAACGGGCCCTACCCCGCTGCCTACGTACCTCATCAGGACAATGAGGATCAGAGACGCCGTAGTTCCCCTAACTAGAGGTAACAAGGAAATTGCTTGTGAATTAAGGCTTGAACTGCCTATGCCATTGCTCAGGTGTTGCAGACTCGGACGACGAGTGCGTAACCGTCTTGCAAAGTGACAAGTAGGAGCAAGTTCGCGTACGGAGCGAAGGGGATGAGAAAAGAATTCCCGAAGGAAAGACGCTTATTGTTTGTTTGTGTTTTTTATGAGGCTTTTATGAGTGTATCACAAGGAAGTGAACTCAAGCTCTTTTCCATGGAATGTGAACTTGTCACTACATTCCAAGATGGAATAATAGAACAAGCACACTCAAGTAAGGAGAAGATCCCCAAAACTTGAACCCACAGATCAGGGCCTAGGCTCACTAACTTGCTTAATTATTAAGTGTTTTTGGTTATTTACAAATGAAGAAGTGTTTTTTATGCTTTTCTTTTATGAAGAAGATACCTTGACCAAACTTGTGCATCACAAGGTAAACTTGTACTATCCCAAGATGGGAAGACTACAAGCATACCTCACGGAATAAGGCTATGGATCAAGTACATCCCTTCAAAGTTATTAAAGTGTTTTTTAGAGTTATGAGATGAGAAGAAAAGAAGAATCAAAAGGATCTCAAAGGAAAAATTCTAAAGGGGACTAAGAATAATCCTAAGTGTTAACATGCATGGATGTCTTAAGGGTTGGTGAGGTTTCTACCATAATGAAGAAGAGAAGGAGGAGATAGAAGAAGGGATGAGAAAGGCCTAAACCCGACAACAAAGGGTTAGTTAACATAAACATAAGAGGAAGAGATGAGAATTGGAGATGTGGAACTCAATTTCCACATCTCACACTTACCATAGCCACTGCAAGGTTAGTATGCACAAGTGAAACAAAATGAGAAAATTAACATGATAACATCAAACAATCATAAGTGACATGATATGAACCAGTGCACCATGCAAATGTAACTCAAAGAAATAAAGAGAAGAGACTTATGACTCAAAAGGATGCAACATGAATACATATGAAAACAAATGCACACCTATGAAATATGCAAAGCAAAATGCACAAAATATGAACACAAAGTTCACAACCAGAACCAAAATGAGATGAAGAATGGTTTAGGAATCCAGAAAGATGAAGAGAAAGAGAGGTACAATACCAAGCAATATCAAAATGGAAGCAAAAGAAACCATAAGATGAGGTGAGAACACATAAAGAAGAAAATGACTTGAAGAAGAGGAAAACTCAAAAAATTCAGAAGATACAAGACCTATCCTAGGACCAGGAAGGTGCCCACACCCCAAAGGAACCCCAAATGAGAAGAAGAAGTTGGCAAAAGTTCCCTTCTAGGCTTATATGAGAGCTAAAGGTTCAAAAGAAGAAAAACGGGACAAGGTTCAAGATAAAATCCACAAATAAACAACCAGCCATCTAAAAATTCCACAACTGGAACCAAATGGTCCTCAAACATGTTATATCAACCAACCAAAAGGATTTGCAAATATTCAGAAAGGAACTAAGTCAAATGAAGGCAAGAACACAAGTTAGGACAGAAAACTTTCATCACAAGATACCAGACCAAAACTCAAGAAATAAGTTTCTAAAAATTCAGAGAAAAATCACATGAAAAGAAAAATGACTTAGGAACACAAAGAAAAACGAATGGGATCAAAACTCCAAATATTGAAGGCTATGGAAAATAGACAAGGCAGACTAGTCACGAAAGGGAATAAAAGAAGCTAGGTGCAATGGTGAATTATTTCTGACACGTGGATTAATGAAAAAAATAAAATAAAAATATGATAAAAAACTAGAGACATAAAGGAAGGTCCATGATTGTTTTGGGAATTTTTAGGTGAATAAAACTATTTTTTATGGATTAAAAGAAAACTGGATAAAAAAGAAATTAAAGAAATAAAGGAATTAAAATAAATTTGATAAGAGGTGCATGTAGTAAAGGTATTGTGCTAAATTTGAATTGGGCCCAGTTGGGGTGGGGTGTGAAAAGCAGATGGCCCTAGGCCCAAACGAAAATCTCACCTAACTCACTAATTAAACAAGATTAGATGTTAATTAAGTATTATGTTTTAATTATTAAAATGAAATAACACCAAACATGTGACCTACTTATCAATTGGTCACCAGAGATTTAAATGAAATAAACAAATAAAACAGCAAAAAAAGAACAAAAAAGGGACCAGTCCGAGGACGACAGGTCCTCATCTTCTCCATCCAACCATGAATGAACCCGGAAAAAAAAACTCATGAAACCAGCAAATCCACCACACAAATCAGCACATTCAACACTAATTCATCTCAATGTATCTTCATCAATTCTTCACGAAATCAAGAAGTATAAAGACCAAAAATGCAGTATGCAGTGAGAGGAACATGAGTATATACTTAGTTTTCACAAATAAGCAATTTAAAAAGCAGATCGAACCCAACAAGTTTACAACACAAAACTGCAAATTCGATTCTAATGCATCATAACATTTCTACACATTCCATATGATTCAAAATCAACAACATCAACATGAAACAAGCCATAAAATAACCAAATCGAAGCAAGATAAGTTGAATATTAAAACCTGAATATGAAGATTCTTGAACCTTTTGAGAAAACCAGAGTGATGTTCTACTTCTTTGAGTGTTCTTGAAGCCAAATAAAGGCTTAAAACTTCGATTCAAAATGCCAGAATCCTTAAACTGTGAAGCGCAAGGAGGAGGATATGATGGTGTGATGTGTTCGAAAGTATCTCAGACCTAGCAATTGATGAGAATGATGAACCAAAAAAAATGAATAGAAAAAAATGGCAAGTCGTTGGTGCAATTGTGAAGAGTGATGTCAAAAAAATGAGAATGAGAGAAAGTTTGTCATGCTGTTTTCTTTTTTAGGACAATGAGAAAATGAGGCCTCTTTTGTTGTCAATGCAGAGTGGAAAGGAAAAGAAAATCCGTTGCACTCCCACCCGCAGAAGATCCCTTTTTCCCTTTTTCATTTTGCTATTTTTTTAAACCACCAAGTGCTTGAAAAAAAGTTGTTGTAGGTGGATAATGCATGGCAAAGTGTTTCACGTGAACCGTTTCCTTTCTTGTGCCCCAAACGCGTGTGTACATGTGTGGCTATAGTGTGTGTGGAAAGAAGAAAAAGCAAAGGGCGCGTGGTTTTGCCAAGAGAGAGAACAAAAAATGTGTGTGTGGTGAAAAAAAAGAAGTGAGTGGAGAGAATGAGGGGCGTGTCAGGTGGTGAGAGGAGGGAGGGATGAAAGAATGGTGTGGCGTGCGTGTGAGTGTGTGAGGGGGGAGAGGTGGCGTACGCGAGGGAGTGTGAGGGGGCAAGAGGTGGCGTACGCGTGAGGTAGTAGAGGGAAGATGCATGGCGTGCGTGTGAGGTAGTAGAGGGAAGATGCATGGCGTGCGCGTCCCATGTGAGTGGAGAAGAAACAAAAGATCTCCGGGCGAATGGAAAGATGACACATGGCAAGCTGGAAATGGTGACTTGAACAAATGCTGAAACTTTCACTTTTTCGTGTATCACCACTCTTCATTCATATTATTTTCCTCACACATTTTATTAATAAACAACAAAAAGATCATGGCCAATGGCCTTCTTACACACGCAAGGTCACATGAACAAAATGGAATGGACATGAAAAAATGTGTAGTAAAAAGAAATTGCAAAATATGACACAACAAAATAAAAATACCCAATAGCAATTGGACAAGTGTCACCCAAAACCCTAAAAATACACCCAAACTTCCAAAATTCACGTCTTGAGTTCTATAAATGCTATGAAGGCATTCTACGACTTTTCGGAAAGGGAAAATCGTGCTCTACAACCTTCGTGTTTACCGGAAATCATTCAGAGCCTTTTCTCACATGAAATAATAGCCTGAAGTTTAGGATCAAATAATTTCTAAAAATAGAAATTTCCAAATTTAGTAACCTTTTGCATACTTCCGACTTTTGACACTTAAGCTCAAATGAAATACTCCCTGACATAATATGACCTCAAAAAAGATAATCCTGACCAAAACACTTTGAAATTGTCATGTTGACTTTTCTGACTACGCAGTTGACTTTCTTGCTTCACCTTCAAGCAACTGAAGAATTCTCTGACCTCCACATGGAATTTTCTCACGAAAATTGACACCTAGGATCCTCTTGACATATAGAAGACTTTGCCCAAATGAAATGGCCAAAGTTGTGAAGTTTTGGTGCTTGAATCTCAAACCCTAGTTTAGGATTATTGTGTAGGAGCTTGCCCTAGCCTGGATTCCCTGGTGATCTCCCAAGCTTTTGTGAATGACCTTGAGCTTGCAAATGCAATGCAAACTCCTCAGAGGACTTGCACAAATCCATTGGGCCTCTTTTCATGGCTTGCGATGCTTCAAAAACCTCTACAAATGATCATATGCCTAATGCTAGGTCATGAAGATGTTATGCCTCATCTTTCTATGCTGGGATGTTAAGAATATGATATGTTCATGATGAATATGATGTGATATGATGCTTAAAATGAAGAGGGCAAATTTGGGGTGTTACAGCTGCCCCTATTCAATCACCAGTTAATCTGAAAAGGACGATAGTACGGGCTATCGACCATTCAAGATAAACTGTGGTTGAATACCAAAACGACCAGAAATTTGCACTCTGGCGAAAAATGCAACGCTGGGAAATAAACCCAACCAGATGACGCCCTGGGGACTGCAGGGGAGAAAGAAATAGACGAGCTTCTTCCAAGTTGAAACTGATATCTGGAATAAGAACAAGTTAAGACAGACGAGTCTTAAAACCATCCTGTGACGCCAGGAGCTGGACATACGAGTCCTCAAAACACTGCAATACAACAATCTGAGACAGACGAGTCTTCAAACAATCCTGTGACGCCAGGAGCTGGACATACGAGTCCTCAAAACACTGCAATACAACAATCTGAGACAGACGAGTCTTCAAAAATCCTGTGACGCCAGGAACCGGACATACGAATCCTCAAAACTACATATAGCATGAGACAGACGAGTCTCCTTCGGATTTACCTGTTACGCCAGGACCGGTAATGCACTTAAGTATGTGGGATAGACATGCAATAAAGGTAGACAAACCTTCTTCATATATTATTCGCGGATATATGGTATAAGACAGACGAGTCTTCTGAGCAAACCTGTGACGCCAAGTGCAGCAACAATAATTGGTGCTTGAGACAGACGAGCCTCCTTCGGATTTACCTGCTACGCCAGGACTGGTAACCATTTTGACATTAATTCCCAATGTCAGGATTTGAAACCTCTTCAATACAAACGAGTATTTGATGATCATCCAGATAACACAAACGAATGCCATAAGTCAATGATACAGACGAGTATCAGACGGTGATCTGAGAAACACAGACGAGCGCTTCAGGCAATGATACAGACGAGTATCAGCAACTGGTATAGACGAATACCAGAAATTCAAACACAGACGAGCATTTGAAGGGGCAACAGGAGAATATCAAGATAAACAACAAATCCGCACATACAGATGTAAGCTAGCACAGACGAGCGCTGGGGATGATACATACGAGTATCCAAGCAAAGCAGACGAGCTTCAAACACAGACGACTTCTGGGGAATAAAAGCAGACGAGCTTCAAACAAACACAGACGAGTGTTGGACAGTTGCAGACAAGCAACAACAGAGAATACATATCAAGGCACAAACGAGTGCAGCAAAGGATCCAATACCAAATACAGACGAGTGTTGGGAGGTTGCAGACGAGCAACAGCAAATATCATGTCATAACACAGACGAGTGTTTAGGGATTGCGAATGAGCAACAGTAAAGAGATAACCAAACACAGACGAGTGTTGGAGAATTGCAGACGAGCAACAACAAAGATTACATATCAAACACAGACGAGTGTTTGAAATTACAGATGAGCAAAAACAAAACAATCATGAACCACTGTTGGGGAAAGCAAACGAGCGATACCAGAGGGTCAACACAGACAGGTATTGAAAGATGCAGATGAGCAGCCATAAAGCAGTAATATGCCCCTGCCGGGGAGAACTCCGCTTAGGGATAACACAGACGAGTGTTGAAAATCACAGACGAGCGGTAAACCAATGCCTGATCGGCCACAAGAGATACGACTCTGCAGGGGAAGACAAGTCAAGAAGTCTGGATACTCAACTTTGACTGAGGTGATGAATACCTGGATGAATCATCAAAATCCCCAAAAGTACGGCAACTTTGCTGGGAAATATTTCACTGACGGAGGGGAAAATCAAATGTGAACTCTGTAGGGACAGGAGCATCTTCAGACTTGGCTGGGGAAGCTGCTTGAACAATACCCTGGCTGGAGAGAGCATCTGTCGATTTAAGACTCTGAGGGGATATCAGGCTTTCAGTCCCACCTGCTGAGAAGGGACTTTTGCTGAGGATAGAATACTGATGATTCCAATTCTAGTGACGTCAGGCTTTCAGATACCCGCTGGGCCTACTCCCCTGGGGAAGAATGGACGACTATCTTCACTGGGGAAGAAGAAATTGCTTGGGCTGCTGCCAAGGCTTAACTGGATAAAACCTCTGTTGGAGATGTCAAGCTTCAGATACCTGCTGGGAGAAGAAATCTCTGCTTGGGGAGATACTCTATTGGGGAAGAGAAAATTTGCCTGGGAGAATGTGACGCCATCCCTCAATCTGCAACAAAAGAAAACACAAGTGTGCCCCAGGAATTTGCATGGAATGATCTGTTCATCCATTGTCACCCGACACTCAAAGAGGGTTACAGTTTCCCTGCATGTCAGTTTTCCTTTCAAAATTATCACCATGTTTAGATGCAATGTTATTTTGGCCAAAAATTCAGGACATTTTGCAAACAAAAATAAACACACACATCTTTTTGACTGAATATTATTTTTATTGAATGGTCTCTAAATAGGCAAAGATTTTACAACAGGAAGCAACCACCTGGAAAGAGGTAGCCACTATAAAATTGAGAAAAGAAACTATCCTAATGGCAATGTACACAGCATTCCAAGGAGTTCCATTTCTGCTATGACCTGCATGTCTTCAAGACTCTCCATTCTGTTTTGGCTTTCTGAGAGGATGAGGGGACTGTTTCCTATCCTTCTGATATTGTCAAGTTGTACAAAACGATGATGCGGTTCAGATAACTCGGATCGCAGTTGTTCGCTTATTCCCTTGTTTTGCGTGGATCGCCCTTTCGGGTTTTCAATCCACCGGGATACCCTTTTTGCCTGAGCTGTCCAATGCGGCTTTTCAACTCAGCGGGTGTACACATATTTTTTTTATTTCCCTAACTTTTTCCCGAGCTTTTTATTCTGTTTTTAGCTCGCCGGGATGCCCTTTTTTTCCTGGACTATAATTCTGTTTCTGTGTCCAGCGGGTCTCTTTATGCGAAGTATTTTTTAACTGCGTCCGAGTTAACAAGGGACTGGAAGTCATCTCCATCCATAGTGGTAAGCATCAGTGCTCCTCCTAAAAAGACTTTCTTTACTATGAATGGTCCTTCGTAGTTTGGGGTCCACTTGCCCCTGTGATATGAACCTGGAGGAACGATCCTCTTCAACACAAGCTCTCCCACTTGATATTCTCGAGTTCGTACTCGTTGATCGAATGCTTGCTTCATTCTCCTCTGATAAAGCTGACCATGACAAATAGCCACTAATCTCTTTTCCTCAATTAGACACAGTTGATTGTAACGAGCACGCGCCCATTCAGCCTCATCCAGCTTGACATCCATCATCACACGCAGTGAAGGAATCTCTACTTCAACAGGAAGGACTGCTTCCATGCCATACACCAGAGAAAAGGGAGTTGCCCCTGTTGACGTCCTGACCGACGTACGGTACCCATGCAAAACAAATGGTAACATCTCATGCCAATCTTTGTAGGTGACAACCATTTTCAGCACAATCTTCTTGATATTCTGGTTTGATGCCTCTACCACACCATTCATCTTTGGTCGATAAGGAGAAGAATTGTGATGTTGTATCTTGAAGTCCCGACACAAGTCTGCCATCATCTTGGTGTTGAGATTAGAACCATTATCGGTAATGATCCTTTCGGGTACTCCGTATCTGCATATGATATCTCTTTTCTGAAATCTTGCCACCACCTGACGAGTGACGTTGGCATAAGATGCTGCTTCTACCCATTTGGTAAAGTAATCAATCGCGACCAGGATGAAGCGATGACCATTTGAAGCAGTTGGCTCGATCTTTCCGATCATATCAATGCCCCACATAGAAAAGGGATAAGGAGATGGCATGACGTTGAGCGGGCTTGGAGGAACATGCACTTTGTCTGCATATATTTGGCACTTGTGGCACTTACGAGCGAATGAACAACAGTCTGCATCCATTGTCATCCAGTAATACCCTGATCTCAACAATTTCTTTGCCATCACATGCCCTCCTGCATGGGTACCAAAAGATCCTTCGTGGACTTCCTGCATCAACAGGCTTGCTTCGTGTCTATCCACGCATCTGAGCAAGACCATGTCGAAGTTTCTCTTGTACAAAACCCTGTATGTGTTCAAGAAGAAGCTAGCAGCAAGTCGCCTCAAGGTCTTCTTGTCATTGGAAGATGCCCCGGTTGGGTATTCTTGCTTTTCCAGAAATAACTTGATATCAAAATACCAAGGTTTCTCGTCAGACACAGCTTCTACAGAGAAGACATAAGCTGGAGCGTCAAGCCTAGATATATCAATTCTGGGCACATAATTCCAACACAAGACTTTAATTGACGAAGAGACAGTGGCCAATGCGTCGGCAAACTGATATTCATCACGTGGTATCTATTGAAGTTTAACTGTCGTGATGAACGTCAACAGTTTTCTAGCATAATCCCTGTATGGAATTAGATGCTCTTGATGCGTATACCACTTGCCGGTAACTTGGTTAATGATGAGGGCTGAATCTCCGAATATGTCGAGGTTCTTAATCCGAAGATCAATCGCCTCCTCTATTCCCATTATACATGCCTCGTATTCCGCTTCATTGTTGGTGCAGCCAAATGTAATTCTGGCAGCGAAGGGTAAGTGAACACCTTCAGGAGTAATGAATACGGCACCAACTCCACGACCATTGATATTGACGCCCCATCAAACATCAACTTCCACTTGGATTCAGGGTCAGGCCCCTCCTCCGGAAGTGGTTCCTCATAATCGTTTGTTTTGAGGTACATGATGTCCTCATCAGGGAAATCAAACTTCATCGGCGGATAATCATCCTCAAGAGGTTGCTGTGCAAGGTAATCCGACAATACACTTCCCTTGATGGCTTTCTGAGAAGTAACTGGATGTCGTATTTAGTTAAAATCATCTGCCACCTAGCAACCCTTCCGGTCAACGCTGGTTTCTCAAAGATGTACTTGACAGGATCCATCTTGGAAATGAGCAGTGTGGTATGAGTCAACATGTACTGCCTCAGTCGGCGAGCAGCCCATACCAATGCGCATCAAGTTTTCTCGAGCAGTGAGTATCGGGATTCACAGTCGGTAAACTTTTTGCTAAGGTAATAAATGGCGTACTCTTTTCGACCAGACTCGTCATGTTGGCCGAGCACACACCCCATTGACCCTTCTAGCACGGTCAAGTACATGATTAAAGGTCTTCCTTCCACTGGTGGCCTTAGAATTGGATGCTCCTGCAAATATTCTTTTATTTTGTCGAAATCTCTTTGGCAGTCATCGTTCCACCTGACCGTTTGCTCTTTTCTTAGCAATTTGAATATTGGTTCGCACGTGGCAGTTAGATGAGATATGAACCGAGAAATGTAGTTCAACCTCCCTAAAAAACCGCGCACTTCTTTTTCTGTCTTCGGTGCAGGCATATCTTGAATAGCTTTTACTTTAGCAGGATCTACCTCAATTCCTCTTTGACTTACAATGAAACCCAACAGTTTCCCGGAACGCACTCCGAAAGTGCACTTGTTCGGATTCATCCTCAGCTTGTACTTGATCAGTCTATCAAAAAGCTTCTTCAGGTTGACTAGATGCTCCTCTTCGTCTCGGGACTTAGCAATCATATCGTTCACATAACACTCGATCTCCTTGTGGATCATGTCATGAAACAATGTGACCATCGCCCGTTGATAGGTTGCCCCGGCGTTCTTCAAACCAAAGGGCATGACCTTATAGCAGAATGTCCCCCACGGGGTAATGAACGTTGTCTTCTCCATGTCTTCCGGCGCCATTTTGATCTGGTTATAACCGGAGAAGCCATCCATGAAGGAAAACACCGAGAATTGAGCAGTATTGTCCACCAACACGTCAATGTGTGCCAACGGAAAGTCATCTTTTGGGCTTGCTCTATTCAAATCCCGATAGTCAATGCACATCCGGACCTTGCCGTACTTCTTAGGTACCGGTACAATGTTAGCTACCCAAGGTGGGTAACTAGTCACAGCAAGGAAACCGACATCCCATTTCTTCTGAACCTCCTCTTTAATCTTCATCGCCATGTCAGGACGAGTTCTTCTCAATTTCTGCTTCACAGGAGGATAGTCCTCTCTTAGAGGTAGCTTATGCATCACGATGTCGGTATCTAAACCTGGCATATCTTGATATGACCAAGCAAAGATATCCACAAACTCTCTCAGCATACTGATCAGCTCTTTCTTGACGTCGGCCTGAAGATCGGCCCCAATCTTGATTTCCTTCTTTACATCTTCACTGCCAATGTTGACGATCTCAATCTCTTCTTGATGAGGCTGAATAACTCGTTCCTCCTGTTTCAACAATCTGACCAACTCTTCAGGGAGGTCACAGTCTTCCTCAACCCCTTCATCGGCTTGGTAGACAGGATTGTCAAAGTCATGCATAGTCATAGCAGGAACGTTATCCGTGGAATCCAGATGATCAACACTGCACAGATGATGTGCTTATTCAGAATCTGCTTATTTTGAAAAAGAGACGCTAACACAAAACAAAAAAGGAAAACACATTGCCATTTTTATATTTTTTGTGAAAAAGTTTAAAAACAAAGAAAGAGAACACAGTTTGTCTGAAAATGTCCTTTTATTTCATAGCAAAATAAGATGCAATACAAAACATGGTGGCCCGATACAATGGATCCAAGCATCTTGGGCAGAATGCTGGATTTGACAATGCAATATGCTAATAAAAGGAAACAAAATAATTACTCTGAGAGCCAGGTGACTTGGACAATGTCTTATGCATACCAATTTCCTAGCTCCTCGCCGGGCGCATACGGGTGGATCCAATTGTCCCAGTCTCCGTCGCTATCCCCATCTTGGCTTGCCGTACAGACCTGATCACGGTTGAGCAACCCAACACTTGTGAACGTGATAGTCTTACCACTTGAAGTAGAACCACCAGGCTGATACCCTAAGCCGAATTTATCATCTTTCTTTTCCAGCTCCAACAGCTTGCCCCAGCCCTGGGCACTGCCTGATTAAACAACCTCTTTTGCTTCCCGGTAGGAATGAATAGACGTACCCTCCTTTTCATTGCTCTTCTCCACAGGAGTCAGGATACTGACATCTGCTTCAAAAGCTTGGCATAAACATGGATTTCTCCATCCATTTCTACGTACTTGAATGTCGACAAATGGCTGACGAATATGTCCTCCTCCCCACAGACTATGATAACCTGGCCGTCAACCACGTACTTAAGCTTCTGATGCAGGGTTGAAGTAACGGCTCCAGCAGCATGTATCCACGGCCTTCCCAACAAACAACTATATGCAGGCTGGATGTCCATAACATAGAAAACACTTTTGAAGACTTGAGAGCCTATCTTGACGGGCAGCTCAACCTCTCCAAAACCTGATCTTCTTGAACCATCGAAAGCTTTAACAACCAGATCAATTGGCGTCAGGACAATCCCATCAATGTTAAGCTTCATCAACGCCTTCTTCGGAAGCACATTCAAGGAAGAGCCTGTGTCTACAAGAACATGAGACAGCACAGCGCCCTTGCACTCCATCGTGATGTGTAGTGCTTTGTTGTGGTTTTTGCCCTCCGAAGTAAGGTCTCTGTCAGTAAAGCCTAAGCCATGGCTTGCATTGACACTTCCTACAACCGCTTCGAGTTGGTTGACATTGATCTCCTGAGGAACGTAGGCCATTTGCAGGACCTTCAGTAAGGCTTCTCGGTGTGCGGGAGAGCACATCAACAGTGACAAGATAGAAATCTTTGAAGGTGTCTGGTTCAGTTGATCAACCACCTTGTAGTCACTCTATTTAATAATCCTCATGAATTCCTCGACTTCTTTTTCAAACGTACCCTGCCCAGCCATAGGCGTAGTTGACTCATCATTCACAACTTGCTTTCCTTTGGCCTTGGACGGAGCTTCGGCCTCAGGATCCCCTCTCAACGCAGGGGGAGCGAACAAACAACCACTTTAGGTGAAACCCCCAACACCTCCGACATTCCCTACAGTCGGGTCAGCAACAGATCTGCTCTCCATCTTCTATCCAGCTACATAAACATCAGAGCCATAATGCCAAGGGATGGCTCTATCGTCTGTGTACGGCACAGGCCCAGGTATTGTGATAGTCACGGGACTAATCTGAGAAGCGTAGATTGTAACCGGCTCTCTTCTGACAGGCATGTCAGCTTCATCGTAGAAAATAATAATAGTTGACACATCATCAGCCTCTTCATTACCAACTTTACTGAACTGCAAGGATCCAGCATCAATCAAACCCTGCAAACCCATCTTCAATTTCTCACAGCCATTCTCGACATTCATACAGTCTTCACAATCAAAACAACAACCAGGAAATACTTGGCCCTTCAGCAGTCTCTCTTTTACTACCCTCAACGAAGTCTTTACTTCATTAATATTCAACACCCGACTCAACTTGTCATCACCCTCAACAGCATTGACTCTTGCCCCTCCATGATTCGGCATGGGGTTCGAGTTAACATTCGGCGGCGGCGCAAAGTTGATGGCTTTTGAGTCTACAAGATCTTGCACCTTGTGATGTAAAGCCCTGCACTTCTCAGTCGAGTGCCCGGGTGCTCCAGAGTGGAAAGCGCATCGTGCGTTGACATCATAACCAACTGGAAGCTCTCCAGGAGGTGGTGGTGCCAAAGTTCTTAGTTGAATGAGGTTCAAGTCTAACAGTCTTGGAAGTAAGGCAACATAGGTCATAGGGATAGCCTCAATCACCCTATTAGCCGGGCGAGGTTTCCTAGGCTGATACAGTCTCTGCTGATAGTTGGTACGAGGTTGTTGTTGTTGCTGATGTTGTTGTGGTGGAGGTAGCATCTGTTGTACTGGAGCTGCAGGAATGGTGACAGCAGCCACATGTTCATATTGTCTTCTGTAACCACGGCCCTGGCCTCGGCCGAATATAACATTTGTCTCGCCCTCTCGTCTTCTAGGAGGCCCACTAAAAGTTTTCCTCGCTCCATTTGAGCTACTAGCACTAGGATCCTGTATCTTCCCCATTTTCATCAATGTTTCAACTCTTTCACCCGCAATAACAATATCGTTGAACTTAGTAGCAGAACTCGACGCCAGTCTTTCAAGAAATACACCCTGGAGAGTGCCCATAAACATGTCGGCCATTTCGTTCTCTAACAGCAGTGGTTGCACCCTGGCAGCTAGCTGGCGCCACCTCTGGGCATATTCTTTGAAGCCTTCTTTTGCTGTCTGAGCCATGTGCTGCAACTGCGTGCGGTTCGGAGCCATGTCCAAGTTATATTGATACTGCCTCACAAAGGCTTCAGCTAGATCCTTCCAACTCTTGATATTGACCCTACTGAGCTTCATGTACCATTCAAGAAAAGCTCCCACCAAGCTATCTTGAAAATAATACATCCAGAGTTTCTCATCATCTGTGTGAGCGGCAATTCTCCCAACAAATGATTGAAGATGGGTCTTCGGGCAAGCGGTGCCATTATACTTCTCAAAGGTTGGAACTTTGAACTTGTACGGGATCCTGACCCCAGGAACCAAGCCCAAATCTGTTATGTCAAATCCCAAGGAGCTCTGGGACTGAATAACTTTGATTTGCTCAGCCATCTCTTCGAACCTCTTGTTCATCTCAGCTCCTTGACCTTCAGCTTCATCAAGGAGAGTGAACTGGTCATCATGATTATCCATCTGAATGTTGTTCAACCCATCATTGGTGATAGTCACTCCTGGTTGAGCAATAGGAATTTCAACCTGACGTGCGCCCGCACCAGTACGATTATCAGCAGTAGCAGCAGCAGCCGTGTTTCTGTTCTGATTCTCAATCATCTCCCGCAGACGCTCTTGGTTCTGCCCCATGCCGGCCATCAATGTCATAAAGTTATCCATTCTCAGTCTCAGATCTGCCAAGTCCGCTTGCATTTGGTCCATGGCTCGTTCTCTGTTAATCTTGGTTGGATATCTGTGCACTGCTGGTTGTTCCCGAACTTTACAAGGAGCTATAGTGCCTATAACACAAAACACGTTAGTAACTGAGACAACACCTGCAAAACAAGCAAACAGGTTATATGCAATGCAATGTAACTGTTCATGTTCCCAGGTTTTAAGTATTTGGCGTGCCCCAGTTCTGGCATCTAATCTCAGACAATCACCTTCAGTATTTGCTTTCAAACTCTCTCTTTGATAAGTGTTCAGACATTAGCAGTATCCAAAAAAACGAATCTTGCACATTCAAAATGACGAATTGCACATTAATACTGTATATGAACAGACCACTGCAAGCCAAAAGTCAGAATACAACCAGAAATACTCCCCGAAGGGTTACATGTCAGTACATAAAGACAAAAGAAATAAAAGCAAGACTCCTACAACAAGCCTGTAGGTAGCCTGAACAATAAACAACTAAGCCAAGGACCCAGGATCTGCCGCCTCTGCCCTTCTTTTCTTGACACCCGTTCTTAGCTTGAGCTCTTCGATCTCTTTCCTTGCTTCCTCCAGAGCTAATTGGCTTTGGGCTAGCTGTTGGGTCTTCTCCCTCCGGATGGCATGGACTTGCTCCACTTCCTCCTTCTTGAAAGCCATCTGAACTTCAAAGAACTCTTCCTTCTCTTTGAATTTCTTCTGCTCTTCATCCCTTTGGCCTTGCAGCCAAGCAATGGATTGACGAGCATCTTTGAGAGTCTTTAGAGTCTTCTTGCGCTTAGCTTCTCTTTGAGCTTCCATCATACCCAACCTGTGGAAATGGGCTTCTCTACCAGCAAAATCCTTCTCTACCAGCTTCTCTTCAGCCTCATTCTTGGCCCTGTTGGCTTGGTGGTACAGGCTTACCATCTCAATATTCTCCACTCTGACCTCATGCAACTGAGCTTCTAGCTTCTTGTACTCCTCCAAGGAAACAATATTGCTCTGACTAGGCACCTCTCGGGGATAAAGCGGAGCCTCGACTGAAAAAGGCATGAGAACTGACTCGATATGTCTTTACAACCATTCAGCATATGGTGGATATGTCTTGGGATCAACTCGGCCGAAGTCTTTCTTCCCCTTTTTTATCCTGTGAGCCCAGGCTTGGACTGCTTGTTGAACTAACTCTTTGTTTCCGTCAGAAGGAAAGTACAAAGATTCAGCAAACATTTCCATCTGAGGAGGATCTTTCAAAGGGTAGCCAAACTGCTTTCTAGCTAATGTTGGATAGTAACTGATGACACCTTTCCTTCCCAGCAAAGGTACTCCAGCAAACCTTCCGCAACTAACCATCAACTCCTTACCTAGCAAATCCCTGTCATAACCCCAAGAAATGTCTTCAACAGTCAACCCCATCAGTCTTCTGGACCACCTCCATTCGTCCCGCATCTCCTTGAAGGCACCTGACTTAGGCAACTGTCTAGCAAACCACTCAGCAAATAAAGGAGCACAACATACTACTGGACCACCCCTACCCTTCTCATTTCTGTAGTGGACACTGAAGTAGAAGTCACCCAAAAGTGTAGGCACTGGATTGCCTTTTGCGAAGATTGAGATTACTTCTAAGCTGACAAACTCCTTCTCTCCAGGAAAAAAACTGGACCCATATACCATCAATGCAAGCAAAGCTCCAAAGTCATTCTACTTAGCCTCTGTAGCATATCTCTCTGCCTCTGGGATAATCACACTCCAGGGTAGACCTTTACCTTCACTCTCTTGCAGAGCCTTCCTGACTGAAGCAACTGGTAACCTACAAACCTTGGCTATGTCTTCATCTCTGAGCACAACCTATGACCAGTAGAACGACAATGTCTCTCTGATCGGCACATTCAGCATGCTGGAGATCTCTTCCAATGTCGGAGCTAAGATGTAACCTGGAAAAACAAAGCAACGCAGCAGAGGATCATAAAATTGCAGCAGGGTATGCAAACTGTCCTTCTGGTCTGCAGTGGGCTTGTCCACAAACTTCAGTATCTGGCCATATCTTTTCTTGAAATTACCCAAGACTCGATCGTTCATCAGACCCGCTAACCTCTGAACACTTTTAACTTCCAGCTGAAGAAAGGTATAATGCACATTCTTTTTTCTCGGAGCTTTTCTGATTTCTGCCATGGAGATAAGAATACCAGAACTGGGAACAGATGTGAGCAATGACCTGAAAAATGGGAAACATAAACAGTTAATGCAAAGATTGATGCAAATGCAATGCAATGCAAGCATATGATCAACTGGGACCATCTGAACTGGATCACTGACAAGGGCCCCTCTGAATAACTGGCAAACCAAAAGTCCTCTGAGTCACACTCTCTGATAATCACAACCCTCTGATAGAAGATCTCAGGACCACAGTATCAAGAATACCAGAACAAGAACTCCAGAAAACCAGTATCAAGAAAGCCAGAACTCCGGAACCATAGAATCATAGGACCAAAGATCATAATCACAGGACCACAGATCATAACAAGGACCACTGAACAGATGAGTGTATGTTGAGGTCATGGGTTCCTGCACACCTGTAAACACCCCCCAATCTCACTGGTAAAAGGCTTCGGGTCAGACATCACAGACTCTCAAAGCCGAATAGTAATAATATTGTCACCATCTCCGAGAAATGGCTCATGACCAGATCAGGGAATCTGTTTGGCATTATATACTACGCAGGGAGGCCTCAACTGAGTCCAGGACACAAGGCCATCCTATGCGATCCCCAGGTGGGCCCTCATATGCGAATGGGTTTGCCACAGAATGTGGGTTGCCACTGTCATCACTAAAGAGGGATGTTTCCACAAGGTTCTCAATGATCGGTCCCCAATTGCACATAACTGTCAAGGTTATGTAATGAGAGAGGAAGATCCCCAAATCAAGACATTTCCAAGACAATCGCAACCTAGGTGTGGAACTCACTACTACCCCCATGACAAGATCTCATGAGGCCAAAGTGGAACCACGCTAAGTCCTATGGTGCACTCGAGCCGGGTACTTGGCTCATATCTCTCAAGAACAAGTAACACCCATCCCGCCAAAGAAAACCAGTCCAGACAATCCAGTATATACATGATGCAGTAAATAAAAGACTGAAAACTGTAAATAAAGCTGTAAATAAACAACAATAAAATACCACAAGCCACATCAAACAAACATCACCCAATGAAACAGCAACACACAAGTGCTAGCAGAGACTCACAGGGGAACCAGAGATTCTGGGTTCGGTCCCCAGCAGAGTCGCCAGCTGTCGCTCCCCGGATTTCCATCCCAGTACAAATGCGAAAGTGGCGCGGAAAAAGAATAGAGTCGCCAGCCAGGCGTTTTTATCCCGAAGAAAGGGAATGGTAATGCTGCACAAACCAGAAGAAAAGAAAAGGAAGGACACAGGTCCTACGAACCAAAGAGACTGAGTTCGGGAGTCGGTTACGACCTGGGAAGGTATTAGCACCCAGATCGTCCGCCGTACCCGACGGGATCCACGCTTGCAAAGAATATTGTTTCAAAGGGTGAGGGTATGAAAGCTGCTGCAAAAGAAATGAAAGTGAACTGGAAAAGAAACTCAGAAAGAAACTGAATAAAAAACAAAGAGAATAATGTAGGGAAAATAAAGATTATGCTCGAACGGGCCCTACCCCGCTGCCTACGTACCTCATCAGGACAATGAGGATCAGAGACGCCGAAGTTCCCCTAACTAGAGGTAACAAGGAAATTGCTTGTGAATTAAGGCTTGAACTGCCTATGCCATTGCTCAGGTGTTGAAGACTCAGACGACGAGTGCGTAACCGTCTTGCAAAGTGACTAGTAGGAGCAAATTCGCGTACGGAGCGAAGGGGATGAGAAAAGAATTCCCGAAGGAAAGACGCTTATTGTTTGTTTGTGTTTTTTATGAGGCTTTATGAGTGTGTCACAAGGAAGTGAACTCAAGCTCTTTTCCATGGAATGTGCACTTGTCACTACATTCCAAGATGGAATAATAGAACAAGCACACTCAAGTAAGGAGAAGATCCCCAAAACTTGAACCCACAAATCAGGGCCTAGGCTCGCTAACTTGCTTAATTATTAAGTGTTTTTGGTTATTTACAAATGAAGAAGTGTTTTTTATGCTTTTCTTTTATGAAGAAGATACCTTGATCAGACTTGTGCATCACAAGGTAAACTTGTACTATCCAAAGATGGGAAGACTACAAGCATACCTCACGGAATAAGGCTATGGATCAAGTACATCCCTTCAAAGTTATTAAAGTGTTTTTTAGAGTTATGAGATGAGAAGAAAAGAAGAACCAAAAGGATCTCAAAGGAAAAATTCTAAAGGGGACTAAGAATAATCCTAAGTGTTAACATGCATGGATGTCTTAAGGGTTGGTGAGGTTTCTACCATAATGAAGAAGAGAAGGAGGAGATAGAAGAAGGGATGAGAAAGGCCTAAACCCGACAACAAAGGGTTAGTTCACATAAACATAAGAGGAAGAGATGAGAATTGGAGATGTGGAACTCAATTTCCACATCTCACACTTACCATAGCCCCTGCAAGGTTAGTATGCACAAGTGAAACAAAATGAGCAAATTAACATGATAACATCAAACAATCAGAAGTGACATGATATGAACCAGTGCACCATGCAAATGTAACTCAAAGAAATAAAGAGAAGAGACTTATGACTCAAAAGGATGCAACATGAATACATATGAAAACAAATGCACACCTATGAAATATGCAAAGCAAAATGCACAAAATATGAACACAAAGTTCACAACCAGAACCAAAATGAGATGAAGAATGGTTTAGGAAGCCAGCAAGATGGAGAGAAAGAGAGGTACAAGACCAAGCAATATCAAAATGGAAGCAAAAGAAACCATAAGATGAGGTGAGAACACTTAAAGAAGCAAATGAATTGAAGAAGAGGCAAACTCAAAAAATTCAGAAGATACAAGACCAAAACTCAAGAACACAAGTTAGGACAGAAAACTTTCATCACAAGATACCAGACCAAAACTCAAGAAATAAGTTTCTAAAAATTCAGAGAAAAATCACATGAAAAGAAAAATGACTTAGGAACACAAAGCAAAAAGAATGGGATCAAACTCCAAATATTGAAGGCTATGGAAAATAGACAAGGCAGACTGGTCACGAAAGGGAATAAAAGAAGCTAGGTGCAATGGTGAATTATTTCTGGCATGTGGATTAATGAAAAAAATAAAATAAAAATATGATAAAAAACTAGAGACATAAAGGAAGGTCCATGATTTTTTTGAGAATTTTTAGGTGATTAAACTATTTTTTATGGATTAAAAGCAAACTGGATAAAAAAAGAAATTAAAGAAATAAAGGAATTAAATTAAATTTGATAAGAGGTGCATGTAGTAAAGGTATTGTGCTAAATTTGAATTGGGCCCAGTTGGGGTAGGGTGCGAAAAGTAGATGGCCCTAGGCCCAAACGAAAATCTCACCTAACTCACTAATTAAACAGGATTAGATGTTAATTAAGTATTATGTTTTAATTATTAAAATGAAATAACACCAAACATGTGACCTACTTATCAATTGGTCACCAGGGATTTAAATGAAATAAACAAATAAAACAGCAAAAAAAGAACAAAAAAGGGACCAGTCCGAGGACGACACGTCCTCATCTTCTCCATCCAACCATGAATGAACCCGGAAAAAAAAACTCATGAAACCAGCAAATCCACCACACAAATCAGCACATTCAACACTAATTCATCTCAATGTATCTTCATCAATTCTTCACGAAATCAAGAAGTATAAAGACCAAAAATGCAGTATGCAGTGAAAGGAACATGAGTATATAATTAGTTTTCACAAATAAGCAATTTAAAAAGCAGATCGAACCCAACAAGTTTACAACACAAAACTGCAAATTCGATTCTAATGCATCATAACATTTCTACACATTCCATATGATTCAAAATCAACAACATCAACATGAAACAAGCCATAAAATAACCAAATCGAAGCAAGATAAGTTGAATATTAAAACTTGAATATGAAGATTCTTGAACCTTTTGAGAAAACCAGAGTGATGTTCTACTTCTTTGAGTGTTCTTGAAGCCAAATAAAGGCTTAAAACTTCGATTCAAAATGCAAGAATCCTTAAACTGTGAAGATAGTTATCTTAAAAATGCTCCTTCCAACCTCAACAATCTCCAGCAGTGAAGCGCAAGGAGGAGGATATGATGGTGTGATGTGTTCGAAAGTAACTCAGACCTAGCAATTGATGAGAATGATGAACCAAAAAAAATGAATAGATAAAAAATGGCAAGTCGTTGGTGCAATTGTGAAGAGTGATGTCAATAAAATGAGAATGAGAGAAAGTTTGTTATGCTATTTTCGTTTTTAGGACAATGAGAAAATGAGGCCTCTTTTGTTGTCAATGCAGAGTGGAAAGGAAAAGAAAATCCGTTGCTTTCCCACCCGCAGAAGATCCCCTTTTCCCTTTTTCATTTTGCTCTTTTTTTAAACCACCAAGTGCTTGAAAAAAAGTTGTTGTAGGTGGATAATGCATGGCAAAGTGTCTCACGTGAACCGTTTCCTTTCTTGTGCCCCAAACGCGTGTGTACATGTGTGGCTATAGTGTGTGTGGAAAGAAGAAAAAGCAAAGGGCGCGTGGTTTTGCCAAGAGAGAGAACAAAAAATGTGTGTGTGGTTAAAAAAAAGAAGTGAGTGGAGAGAATGAGGGACGTGTCAGGTGGTGAGAGGAGGGAGGCATGAAAGAATGGTGTGGCGTGCGTGTGAGTGTGTGAGGGGGGAGAGGTGGCGTACGCGAGGGAGTGTGAGGGGGGAAGATGCATGGCGTGCGTGAGGTAGTAGAGGGAAGATGCATGGCGTGCGCGTCCCATGTGAGTGGAGAAGAAACAAAAGATCTCCGGGCGAATGGAAAGATGACACGTGGCAAGCTGGAAATGGTGACTTGAACAAATGCTGAAACTTTCACTTTTTCGTGTATCACCACTCTTCATTCATATTATTTTCCTCACACATTTTATTAATAAACAACAAAAAGATCATGGCCAATGGCCTTCTTACACACGCAAGGTCACATGAACAAAATGGAATGGACATGAAAAAATGTGTAGTAAAAAGAAATTGCAAAATATGACACAACAAAATAAAAATACCCAAAGCAATTGGACAAGTGTCACCCAAAACCCTAAAAATACACCCAAACTTCCAAAATTCACGTCTTGAGTTCTATAAATGCTATGAAGGCATTCTACGACTTTTCGGAAAGGGAAAATCGTGCTCTACAACCTTCGTGTTTACCGGAAAATCATTCGGAGCCTTTTCGCACATGAAATAATAGCCTGAAGTTTAGGATCAAATAATTTCTAAAAATAGAAATTTCCAAATTTAGTAACCTTTTGCATACTTCCGACTTTTGACACTTAAGCTCAAATGAAATACTCCCTGACATAATATGACCTCAAAAAATATAATCCTGACCAAAACACTCTGAAATTGTCATGTTGACTTTTCTGACTGCGCAATTGACTTTCTTGCTTCACCTTCAAGCAACTGAAGACTTTGCCCAAATGAAATGGCCAAAGTTGTGAAGTTTTGGTGCTTGAATATCAAACCCTAGTTTAGGATTATTGTGTAGGATCTTGCCCTAGCCTGGATTCCCTGGTGATCTCCCAAGCTTTTGTGAATGAACTTGAGCTTGCGAATGCAATGCAAACTCCTCACAGGACTTGCACAAATCCATTGGGCCTATTTTCATGGCTTGCGATGCTTCAAAAACCTCTACAGATGATCATATGCCTAATGCTAGGTCATGAAGATGTTATGCCTCCTCTTTCTATGCTGGGATGTTAAGAATATGATATGTTCATGATGAATATGATGTGATATGATGCTTAAAATGAAGAGGGCAAATTTGGGGTGTTACACCAGACAGGTCATATACTTGAGCATAGACAAGCAAGTAGTTCATCAGTCAATTCATTTTTCAGTCTCTTTGAGTCGAACTACGGTGTTCTGACTTCCTCATTGCACGAGAGGATACGTAGGTATAACTTAACTGTTATCGAACAAAAGTCTTTGTATATTCCCCCTCATCCAGCATTATTCTTTTAAGTCTCATTGTATTGAGCACTGCACTCTTTTCTTACACTGACACTCCTTTTATTCACTTCACATTTCTTTTGCACTGACACTTGTATTCTTTTCTAGCTTCTGCACACAGATAGCACATACACTACCCCTTTAAACACAAACTTTCAAGCGTGGATCCCGTCGAGTACGACGGACAATCTGGGTGCTAATACCTTCCCAGATTGTAACCAACCCCCTTTCTCAGTTTCTCTGGTCCGCGACCGTCTTATCCGTTCCTTTCCAGGTTTATGCAGCATTACCTTTCCTTCGGGATAAAAATGCCTAGTTGGCGACTCTATTCAGTTCATCTTCATGTTCTCTCCTTCGCCGACCGTTCGCGTCTATACCCCTTCTGGCCCGGTGTCATTTGGTGGGAGCGACACACAGCTAGTAATGATATCTTTGCCCTTGGTGCTCTTAGTGCACCATTTGATGTCTTCTGATGTAAGGGAAATCAATCTCTTAGCCCAGTTCCTTGGCTGATGAGGGTTCAGAAAAGTGTCTGACTTTGGCAAGTGTTTTAACAACCAACAGTAGAAGAGGGGTGCACATCATCTGACCAATCTACCCATTTGCTTCTCATTCCTTTGGTGTACTGAATAGTATAAGTCTCCAAGCAAGGTAGGAACTAGGTTCCTCAACAAGAACAGGTGAATGGCATTCTTGCTTACAAACTTTGACTCGTCTGCAAACAAGATAACTCCATATATGTTGAGGGCTAGGAGAGCACAAACAATTTCCCACTTCCCTGCTGCAGCATGCAGGGTGGCCTGGGAGATCAAGAAATCCAAGTGAAGGCCTGGAACCCCAGCCTTGGTGGTCATGCTTTAATCAATGAGGGTAGGCTCCAAATGCAATGCCTTAGCTATATCTTCATTATTAGGAGTAACCATCTCAGGGTTGAAAGGAATACCTCTCCTGATAGGGACACCTAACAACATGGACAATTCTTCTAGCAAACGTCCCAACTGAAAATCATGGAATGTGAAACATCTGAGAGGAGGATCATAAAACTGTAAGCAAGTGTGGATCATGCTCCTCTGGGATGCATCCAGGTCCATGATCATGTCCATAATGCCTCCATAATGTTCCCTGAATAAAGGGACATGATCAGGAGTGATGAGAGATTGGATCTGTCTGATGCCTATCAAAGTGGGCTCAAAGAAATGGTATGTGATGTTGCTCTTCCTAGAAGTATCCATGCTGACAATGGATGCTGGTGAAGAAGACTGAAGGTAACTACTGATAAAGGCCACTGAAGAAGATGCTGAAGAAGAGTCTCTGATGAAGACAACTGGAGAAGAGTTTCTGATGAAAACAAATTGATGAAGGTGCTGGAGAAGAATCTCTAATGAAGATAACTGGAGGAAGTGTTGAAGAAGAAATTCTGGTGAAGGCAACTGATGAAGATGCTGGTGCAGATAACTGAAGAAGTCTGAGCAACAGAACATGTCAAAACCAAACCAAAGATAAGATGTCGATACCCTGTAAAACAAATAGACAAATGTTAAATGATGCAAGATGATGTATCCAGAATGATATGCAAAGGGTTCGTGATCAAGTGTTGGATCTGTTTTTCTGCCTTGATAGGGTCCTTGTGTGTTCATAAGTCCGAATGAAGGCTTAGAAAACCAGTAACCAGGTGGGGGACTCAAATAAAGAGCCACAAGTCCAGGGTTTCACAAGAACTGTCCAAAATAATACAACCTTAACAACTTTAGTAACAAAGGTATGATGAGGCCAAGGTTTCCTGCAAACCTGTAAACATCCCAACCCCCTCACATGTATTGTTATAGAACAAGGATCCTCAGACTTGGATCAGTTATGAGAAGTGTAAACACTTCTAACCCGGAGGTACAGTGTTTACAATATCCATAAAAGATCCTCCTCTAATTAACCCCAGATGCTGAAGGTCATAAAAGGTCATCCAGACCTGGCAGGCTTCCCAGATAGCCCTAGCACTACAGGAAATCCGTAGCATAGAGCTCTCAAGAAGAAACCCATGTCTGAACCGTGTTTCATATTCCCGCAGCAGACCGAAATGGAATGGGAAAGAATATGAAGCCATTCTATCCTATGTTTCACTCAGGCTCCCGGTATGGAACCTTAATCACTCAAATATCCCTCCCACCAAGGTAAACATAGATCCATCACAGATGATGATAACAATATGAAATGCATAAAATACTGTAAATGAAAGCAATAAATAAAGAAATAAATAAATAAGCACAAGTAGCACATAACACCCCCGTAAACAAAAATCAAACAAGCGCTAGGAGGAACCCACAAAAAGAACCAGAAGCCCTGGTTGCAATATAAGGGTCCCCAACATATTCGCCATGCTGTCGCTCCCCCGAAAAAACACCGGGTCAGACAGGGTACAGACGCGAACGGTCGGCGAAAAGAGAGAATGAAGTGAACTGAATAGAGTCGCCAGCTAGGAAAATTTATCCCGATGGAAAGGTAATGATGCATAAACCTAGAAAGATATGGATAAGACAGTTGTGAACCAGAGAAACTGAGAAAGGGGGTTGGTTACAACCTGGGAAGGTATTAGCACCTAGATTGTTCGCCGTACTCGACGGGATCCACGCTTAAACGATTGTGTTTAAAGGGGTAGTGTATGTCCTATCTGTGTGCAAAAGCTGGAAAAGAATGTACAAGTGTCAGTGCAAAATGGGTGAATTGGTCAGGAACTGAGGCTTAAAAGAGAAAGCTGAAAGAGGGGGAAGACACAGAGACTTTTGTTCGATAACTGTTAAGTTATGCCTACGTATCCTCTCGTGCAATGAGGAAGTCAGAACACCGTAGTTCGACTCAAAGAGACTTTAAGATAAAATGACTGTGAACTGCTTGCTTTCCTATGCTCAAGTGTATGACTCGTCTGGCTCGAGTGCTAACTGTCTTGCATTAGATGAAAGAAGCAAGTTCTTGTTTATGAATGAGTGTGATGAGAAAAGAATCTCGAAGGAGACGTTTATTGTTTGTTTTTTTTGTTTTCAGTTTTTTTATTGTTTTTTTGGTGTTTTTCATAAGTTAATGAGCTTAAGCCTAAATCAAAGGCTTGTAAACTCATTATATCCTCCCTGATTAGGGATAATGAGCCTACTTAAGTATGAGATAAGCATCTCAACTTAATTACCATGATAATGTAGGATTAAGATCATTAACCTACTTGTGATTAATTAGATGTTTTTGGGTTTTTGTTAAGTGTTAAGTAATGAGTTTAATCTCTAATCACATGTTAGTGAACTCATTACACCATCCTAATAGAAGGATAATAGATGAGAACACTTAAGCTGAGGAAGATACCTCAACTTAATCCTCGGTTAGGGATTAAATTCATTATATAACAAAGCCTTTATTAAGTGGATTTTAATTAAGGGATGAGATTAAGAAGTGAATTTTATGGTTTGTAAGACAACTTGAGGAGGACTTGTCCATTAAACACTAGGGTTAGTCCTTCTTAACCATAAAGGAAGAATTAGAACCCTAATGTAAGGCCCGAGTTACAAGATAAAGTATTAGTGATTATTAAGATGATTTGATTAAGAGGTTTAAACAAATTAAAGGTTTTACACTTAGGATTAAAGTTATACACTCCATCCTAAGAGAAGGATGCAGGCATAACCCTAATTCAAAGTCCTAAAAATTTAAGAGTTTAGTCTCTGATTATGAAGATGAGAAGAGAGACTCAAAGAGACTCAAAGGTAAAAACTAAGGGGGACTAATCACAACCCTAAGATTATCATGCTTGGATGTTCCTATGGTTTGTAAGGCTTGAGAAAGATCTTCAAGGAAGCCACCAATGGAAGAAGCAGAAGAAATAAGTTACTTACTTAATTGAAGAAGATAAGTAACTTAAAGAAAGAAAGTGAGAAATAATGGAACACAAGTGAACAAGTTCACTTCAAGAACCAGAAAGATGCATATGAAAGAGATGAAGAGAAATGATAAGTGAAGGCAAATCCACTTCTCAAAGTAACTTACCACATGAAAATGTTAGCATGAATGCACAAAGTTCAAGGCATAAAGAAATGAAATGAAATGAGATATGATGAGATGAAATGACCAAAGTCAGAAGTGTTTATGCAATGTTAGTGTCATGCGAGTGATGCAAAGGCATACAAAGTGCATGTGAATGATCATACAAGGATGAGATGTCATGTAAGCATGTTTTGAAGTTTGAAAGTTCATGAAAGTTAATGAAATGAAATGAATGCAAATCATGGAAAATGAATGAAGAAATGATCAAGCATGATTCTAACATGTGCTAAGATGTCTAAGATGACATATGAATGCAAGAAATGTCATTGCAAGTTCATGTATGGATGCATATGCAAGATGAATGCAAGTAAACATGTAAAATTAGGGTTATATGGAAGCATGAGATGCACATGATCAAAATAGAAGCAATGCACAAGATAAAAAATTGTAAATGCACTCAAAGGAACCATAAACCAATACTAGGTTACCATCCAAAGGGGGAGGTCAGAAACTAAACCTAGAAGAAGTTATGGATTTTCTAATTTTTCTTGGTTTTTTGGGTGATCTTCAATGTAAAATGCCAAACAAATTGAAAATGAAAGATAAAAATGAAACAAATTTTTTTTTTGATGCTAAATGACATGTGAAAAGCAAGGCAGAAAGAATCATTCACAAACTCAACTTAGGTTTAGGGTTATGAATTTTTTAAGCTAGGGGTAGAAAATTGACATTTTTAAGAACCCTAATTCATTGAAAAATTTCAAAGTATGATCAAAACCAAAAAGAAATTTATAAGGTGAGTTTGTAAATGTTTCTAAATGTCTTAGAATGCTTTCTGATTTTTTTTTTGTGATTTTTAGAAAGCTAAATGTATTTTTAATTAATTAAAATACTTTAATTAATTAAAAGTAACATTTAAATATTTTAAAAATACTTTTTATATGCAAAAAATAAAATAAAATTCATTTTCGGATTAAGAAAAATATTTGAAACAAAAATGCCAAAGGAAATATTTTTTGAAAGTTTTTAATTATTTTAAATAAAATGAGAAAGAAAAATACAAAGAAAATGAAATAAAAATAAAATAAAGGGAAGTATGCAGATCCAAAGGTCAGGATTCAAACTCAAGGGGGGGGGAGGGTTGACTGGCGCTTAATCCAAGGGCTGAGGTTCCATCTGTATAATTTTAATTAATTAATTTAATTAATCAGAATTAATGACTAAAGACCTAATCTGGACCGCTCATACGCACATGCGAAACTTCATCCAATGGCCCAGATTCAAACTTAGCCCTAATTAAGATTAAACCCTAAACACTTTCAGACGACCAGAACAGTGGTTCCGGTCGTCTTCTCCGATCAACCAAAATCCTATCTCTCTCCCTAAGCCTCTAACACTCAATCTCTCTGCCCAGAAATGATCCCCATACACCATACATTAAGAATCACCAAACAAACAACATTTAAAACACATCAAAAGTGAGAATCGAATCAAAACAGTTCTAGGTCAAAAAAAATTTCAGAACATGAATACATACTCATTTTTTAACCATTTTCAAAACAAAACACATCAGCATGATCAGTGAAGCATAAAGAATCATTTAGGAACTTAAAAATGCATTTCTGGAAAAAATGTTCTTGAGGTTACCTGAGTTGGAGCTTTTCAGTTAGCTGCTTTCTGACCCCTTCTTTGGTGCAAACCAGCTCCCTTGAGTCCCTTGAGGATGTTGAGAAGCTTAGAACAAGTTTTTGTTGGCTGTTTTGAAGGTTCCAGTTCAGAGCATGTCAGAATCGTGTTTTTGTTTGAAGGGGTTTCAGGCTTGTGTAAGGGGTGGGAAATGATCTATGAGTTATATGGAGATGATTGGTGAAAGAATTTTGAAGTTTGGCTGGGTGGTTTGAGAGTTTCGAAGAGATAAATTTCTTGAGGGATTTTTGGCAATCTGAGCTATGGGATGATTCAGGCTTGTGTGTTATCTGCTTTGTGATTCATAAGGTTTGTATAAGCAAGTGTGATTGGTCAGAGGAGTTGGTGTGGCTCAGTTTGATTGGTATGGTGTAATGCAAAAAGTCAACATTTGTTGTACCTCAAGCATGTGCACGAGTCAGAGTTGTATTTGGGCATATCTGGCCTCAGCTGAGTTCATGGAGAGCCCTTGGATTGAAAGATTGCAGCTGGAACACTTGATGCTAGGGTTTACAAGGTTTTTGCATATTTTCCCTCTTTGATGATTCTTGTGTTTCAAGGCATGAAATGACCTAATTCTTGGGCCAATTCTGAGTCTTTGATGTTGTATAGGCATGTTATGAAGTTTTTGTACACATTTGAAGTCATTAGAATGCCTTAACATGCCAATTTGCAAAATCCCTCTTTGACATGAAACTTGAAATTTTAGGATTTTTGCCAACTTTTAAAGGCCATATCTTGAGTTCTAGGATGAATCAAGACATGTTCTTGTAATTTTTGAAAATAGGAAGATCCATCTACAACTTTCATGACCAAGAATTTTTCATTTGAAGCATTTTTGGTTGAGAAAGAGGAGGTTGAAAAACTTTTCCAATATGGAAAGTTTCCATTACAAGTAATTTCCATTTTTGGCAAGTTTGCAAATGGCTCAAAATTCTTCAATCTTGTGCACTTCTAACCTATTATAAGATCAAATAAAGATCATAGAACTTCATTTTGATGAAAATACCCCTTTGGTTCCACTGTTGGGGGCCTCAGATGCCCTGATTTTGACTTAACTTGCTCAGGAAGTTACCTAGTGAACATATGACTTCCACAATGAATTTATTCATCAAACTTGGAACACACGATCCTTATAACATCATAAGAACATTAGAAACAAGAATGGCCCAAAAATTTGGAGTTAAGGCCTCTGAAACCAAAACCCTAATTTTGGTCATCTGTGTAGTGAAAACCCTAGATCTGCTTCCATGCCTTGCCAGTTCTTGTGATCTCTTGACTTCCATGAACTTTGAGGGACATAATATGATGATGGAACACACATGGACCCTCTTGGAACACTTTGAGTCCTTTGGGGTGGCTCAGATGGAATCTTGGATTGCTTAGATCACAAACCCTAGATGCAGATGAACTTGAACTATATAGTGAAACAAAAAAAATGCAATATGAGATGGTATGCTTATGCTAATGCAAACATGAAAGATCACAAGCCATGGTGTGAAATTAGTGAGGGCAAATTTGGGGTGTTTACAGCTGCCCCTATTCAAGCATAAGTTAGCCGTGCAGTGTGTAAGCACCTGGCTTAACAGACAAACAAGATAACTTGTGGTTGAATACCAAAGACAGTCCAAAATTTGCACTCGCTAGATAGAAGAAGAAAAGGGATATAAATTGAAAAAGGTAGTATTGTATGATTATCAAATGAAGGCGATGGAGGACGACCATCGAGCAGAGGACGACTGTTGGGGGTAAAGTGGTAATTAAAGCAATGACGGGGACAGCCGACAAGCTGGGGAAATAAAATGATCATGATGGGGGCGGCCATCAGGTAAAGAAACAAGATTTTCTGGGGATTAAAACAAAGACAATGATGGGGATGGCTGTCAGGTTTGCAAAGTAAAGTAAACAACGATGGGGACGACCACCGGTCCAAAGAATAAATGAAATAATGATGAGGGACGGTCATCAGAGGTGAAGGACGATCACCTAGGAGGGGATGGATGTTCTTTATCACGACATAGGACGAATTTCGGGTAGAAAAGGTCGACGATGGGGACGGCCATCGGATAAGCATGATGAAGGACGATCATCAAGAGGTGAAGGACGATCACCTAGCAGGGTACGGCTGCTCTCGGGGTTTATCACGACATAGGACGAATGCCGGATAACAAAATCAACGATGGGGACGGCCATCAGATAAAATGATGAAGGACGATCATCAAGAGGTGAAGGATGATCACCTAGCAGGATACGACTGCTCTTTATCAGGACATAGGACGAATGTCGGATAAAAAAGGATTCCAATAATGGAGATTCTGCTGAGGAAAGGATGAGGGACGGTCATCCAAAGGTGAAGGACGATCACCTGGCAGGGGACGGCTGCCGAACATATCACGACATAGTACGAATGCCGGATAGGAGAAAATTGTTTTGTTGGTGACTTACTGGGGAAAGGTAAACACGGACGAATGCTTATGCTAGAGAATAAAAGGTATAAGTGTTTGACGCTGTGTATAGATTAAAGATGCAGACGAGCATCCTTAGGACCATGATACGGAATAGTATTGGTAGAAACAAACGCTGACGCGTGTTCAGAGATGATGATACGGACGAGTACCAACTAGTTAACAAAGAACACGGACGGTGCCGAATCTGTTGAAGAGTGATATATATACGAGATACGGACGAGTATCAGAGACTTCTGTATAAGTATGAGTGAGGATTGTTTTGTTGATTGAAGTATGATCAAGACACGGACGAGTGTTCAACTTGCTGGGGAATGTATGACACGGACGAGTGTAAAAAGAGACTATATAAGTTATGAACAAATATTTGTATGTGAGGGTGTAAAAGGTGTTCTGGTGACCTATGGGGATAGGATGACATGGACGAGTGTCAAAAGTGTATGTTATGAACAAGTGTTTGGTTTGTAACAAGTGTTTTGGCAATCATGCTGGGGGTGTATGACACGGACGAGTGTCAAAAGAGCATGTATATCTATATTTGTGAGTGCAAAGGAGATGCTTTGGCTTATATCTGCGGGGAATAATGCGACACGGTCGAGTGTCGAAAAGGGTATATATGAACAGGAATTTGTGTTGGAGAGTGCAAAGGGGACGCTTTGGCTTTTATTTGCAGGGGGTGTGAGTTTTTATATATATTTCTGATGAAATACTGCTAGTATTTGCAAGTGACTGGCTTGATCCTGACTTGTGATCATGCAAATGTTTGATTTTTGTCGTAATGCTCCATATTAGACGGAATGCTACGCTTATTTGGTGAATATGATGCAAATTCTATGATTATGCAAAAGAGGAACCGATCCGGGATTCAGATCCCGCTGAAGATCTCTGGCTGATCTTCTTGGAGAGATATCCCAGCTGGGGGGAGATCATTGGTAGATCTGTCAGGAGATATAGTCCTGCATGGGAAAATAGATCGTTGGTGGATCCATCCATAAGGAGAACTCAGCTGGGTAGAAGGAAACTTTCGTCACTTTGTTGTGTAAGAGTTTCAGGCATTGCTCTTTTGGGGAGAGGCTGGAAATTCTGTGGGGAGATTGGCTGGGGATGCTCCTATTGAGTAGGCCTTTGCTGGAGATAAGGAGGCTTTGACAACTTTGCTGGGGAAAAGCATTTCAAATACTGCTCTTCTGGGAAGTAACCTGCTTGGGGACACAATGCTTGGCATGCCCCATGTTGCGTATTGAGTACGTGCAACCTGTTAAGACAAAAGAAACGTACAAGTATCCCGAGGTATCCCTTACCGGATTCCGTCATAGGGGTTAGGCTTTCCTGAAAGTAAATTATTTCCTGCCCGCATTTATTTAAAGATGGCTCATTTGTTTTATGCAAGTATTATATAATGAATATTGGACATTTTGTAAAAGAAATAAAATGTACAAAAAGAGGTGTGACTGAAAATTCTGATTTTATTAATTTGGGTGCCCTGAATTGGCAAATACAGTCAAAGAAACAAATCCTCTGGAATGAGGAGATTGCTATAAATTGAGAAAATAAGAGTGTTGGAAACGTTGACGACGCTCCGGTGAGCTTTCTTGCTATGACCCGTATGACCTTGACGTTCTTCTTATCTTGCTTTTTTAATTAATTCTCACTAATGCTTTATCCTTTCGAAGCTTGCCGTGTTGTGAGTGATACAAACGAATTCATAATGCAGTTGTTCGCGTATTCCCTGATTTTGCGTGGATCGCCCTTTCGGGTTTTCAATCCACCGGGATACCCTTTTTTGCCTGAGCTGTTCAATGCGGCTTTTCAACTCAGCGGGTCTACACATTTTTTTTTCAATTTTCACTTATTTTTGCCCGAGTCTTTTATTCTTTTTTTGACTCGCCGGGATGCCCTATTTTTGCCCGGACTTACATTCTGTTTTTATGTCCAGCGGGTCATTTTATGCGAAGTATTTTTTAATTGCATCTGAATTCACAGGGGATAAGAAATCTTCACCATCCATAGTTGTGAGCATCAGTGCTCCACCTGAGAAAACCTTTTTTACTATGAATGGACCATCGTAGTTTGGAGTCCACTTGCCCATGGGGTCTGTATGAGGAGGAATGAGTCTTTTCAGCACAAGATCTCCTATTTTGTATTCCCGAAGCCTGACTTTCTGATCGAAGGCTTTCTTCATCCTTTTCTGATATAGATTCCCATGACAGATTGCAGCTAATCTCTTTTCTTCGATCAGATTATGTTGATTGTACCGAGACTGGACCCATTCTGCTTCGTCCAACATTACATCCATCATTACCCGTAAAGAGGGTAGCTCAACTTCAAATGGTATGACAACTTCCATACCATACACAAGCTGATAAGGTGTTGCCCCGGTAGACGTTCTGATTGAGGTTCGATACCCATGCAAGGAAAATGGTAGCATCCTATGCCAGTCTTTGTAAGTAACCACCATCTTCTGCACAATCTTCTTGATGCTTTGGTTAGCTGCCTCAACAGCGCCATTCATCTTTGGTCTGTAAGGAGAAGAGTTGTGATGTTGAATTTTGAAGTCCCGGCAAAGTTCTGCCATCATTTTGTTGTTAAAATTGGAACCATTATCAGTAATGATCCGCTCGGGAACTCCGTATCGACAGATGATGTCTCTTTTCATGAATCTGGCTACCACTTGTCTGGTGACGTTTGCATATGAAGCTGCTTCAACCCACTTGGTGAAGTAATCAATGGCTACTAGGATGAATCTGTGGCCATTTGAAGCAGTCGGTTCGATCTTTCCAATCATGTCAATGCCCCACATAGCAAAGGGCCAAGGTGAAGACATCACGTTCAAAGGATTTGGAGGCACATGCACTTTATCTGCGTAGATTTGGCATTTATGACACTTCCTAGCATAGGCACAACAGTCTGCATCCATTGTGATCCAGTAGTAACCCGATCTTAACAATTTCTTAGCCATTGCATGTCCTCCAGCATGGGTACCGAAAGATCCTTCATGCACCTCGTGCATCAGCAAGTCTGCTTCTTTCTTATCAACACATCTGAGTTGCACCATGTCAAAGTTTCGCTTGTATAATTAACCATCAACATTAAGGAAGAAACTACCAGCCAGACTTCTTAATGTCTTCTTATCATTGGATGATGCCCCAGGTGGGTATGTTTGATCCTTTAAGAAGCATTTGATATCATGGAAACAAGGCTTGTCATCTTTGGCAATGTCCACAGAGAATACGTATGTTGGTCGGTCCAATCTGGATATCGAAATACGAGGCACATAATTGGCAGTCTGAACCTTGATCATGGAGGAAATGGTAGCTAAAGCATCTGCGAACTGATTTTCGTCTCGAGGGATGTATTCAAGTTTGACTGTTGTGAAGAAAGTCAATAATCTCCTCGTATAGTCACTGTATGGAATCAGATGCTCTTGGTGAGTGTACCATTTGCCGTTGGTCTGATTGATTACCAAAGCTGAATCTCCGAATACATTTAAAGTCTTGATCTTGAGGTCAATGGCTTCCTCAAGACCCATGATACATGCTTCGTTTTCTGCTTCGTTGTTGGTGCAGGAAAAGGTGAGTTTTGCCGAGAAAGGCATATGAACCCCTTTAGGTGTAATGAGCACTGCACCAACTCCACGACCATTCAAATTGACATCCCCGTCGAACATCATTGTCCAATCTTCTTCTAGGTCAGCCCCTTCAGTGTGAACAGGCTCTTCATAATCTTTTGCTTTTAGGTACATGATGTCTTCATCAGGGAAGTCAAATCTCATGGGCTGGTAATCATCAATGGGTTGCTCAGCTAGATAGTCATATAGTACACTGCCTTTGATGGCTTTTTGAGATGTGTACTGAATGTCATACTCTGTCAGAATCATTCGCCATCTTGCAACCCTTACGGTAAGTGTTGGCTTCTCAAATATGTACTTAACGGGGTCCATCTTTGAGATCAATAAGGTAGTGTGAGTCAACATATATAGTCTTAGTCGGCGAGCAGCCCACGCTAAAGCACAACAAGTTTTCTCGAGCAGTGAATAACGTTGTTCACAATCGGTAAACTTTTTGCTTAGGTAGTATATTGCATACTCTTTTCGACCAGACTCGTTATGCTGGCCCAGCACACACACCATTGATCCTTCTAATACTGTCAAGTACATTATTAGAGGTCTTCCTTCAACTGGAGGCATAAGAATCAGAGGTTCTTGCAGGTACTCCTTGACTTTGTCTAAAGCCTTCTGACAATCTTCGTTCCACCTGACCATTTTTTCCTTTCTTAATAATTTGAACAGGGGTTCACAGGTTGTAGTGAGATGAGATATTAACCTTGAAATGTAGTTCAATCTACCTAGGAACCCCCAAACTTCTTTTTCGGTCCTTGGTGCAGGCATCTCCTGAATGGCTTTGACTTTGCAAGGATCAACTTCAATTCCTTTTTCACTTACAATAAATCCCAGCAGTTTACCGGATCGTACCCCGAATGTGCATTTGTTGGGGTTTAGCTTAAGCTGATACTTCCTCAGACGCTTGAACAACTTCAGTAGATTTACCAGATGGTCTTCTTCAGTAAGGGACTTGGCAATCATGTCATCCACGTAGCATTCAATTTCTTTGTGGATCATGTTGTGGAATAACGTTACCATTGCCCATTGATAAGTGGTACCGGCGTTCTTCAGTCCAAAAGGCATTACCTTGTAACTAAATGTGCCCTAAGGTGCGATGAAGGTTGTCTTCTACATGTCTTCGGGTGACATTCTGATCTGATTATACCCTAAAAAACCATCCATGAAGGAAAACACCGAGAACTGAGCTGTGTTGTCGACCAATACATCAATGTAAGGTAATGGGAAATCATCCTTCGGGCTTGCTCTGTTCAGATCTCGGTAATCCACACACATACCTACTTTGCCATCCTTCTTAGGCACTGGTACAATATTAGCAACCCACGGCGGGTAACTAGTTACAGCGAGGAAACCGGCGTCCCACTGTTTTTGTACTTCTTACTTAATCTTCATGGCCATATTTGGACGAGTACGGTGCAACTTTTGCTTTACTAGAGGGAAATCTTCTTTTAATGGCAACTAGTGCATAACAATATCCGTATCTAGACCTGGCATGTCTTGATAGGACCAAGCAAAGACGTCGGCGTATTCTCGAAGCATGTCAATAAGCTGCTCTTTTACTGAAGCTTGCAGACCGGCCCCAGTCTTTACTTCTTTCAAATCCTCCTCGGTACCAAGATTAACTGTCTCAACCTCCTTCTAATAAGGAGTAATCACTTTCTCTTCTTGCCTCAATAACCTGGCTAACTCTTCAGGTAACTCATAGTCTTCTTCAACCCCTTTATCAGCTTGATTAATTGTATTTTCGAAGTCATACAAGGTCATAGCAGTGCTGTTGTCGGTGCAATCTGGAGGATAATCTCTGCAAGGGTTGAGATTTGTTCATTTTAGTGATCAATTTTAATCTTTCTTAAAAAAATGAAGTTAATTATTTTGAAAACATTGTCATTTTATTGTTTTGTACAAAAGTGAAAAATGAAAAGACAATGAGCGAAAAAAGAGACTTGTTTGCAAAAGATGTCCGATATTCATTGATAATCCATTTGCACAAAATTACAATATGGCCCTATTACAAAATGAGTCCTGACACCTTGGGCAAGATGCAGGAAATAATAATTACTCTACAGGAGTAACCCTTATAATTTCCTGGGAAGACCAGTTAAGGACTTGGTGAGCCGGGATCCTTGGACGTATCCAGCTCTCCAGGTTGAGGTCGCTTTCCGCCTCGTCTTCCAGGTTGTTAACAACATCTTGGGTGAGCATCCCCCCACTGACAAACTTGGGCTCTTTTGCAGCCTCTTATTGATATTGTCGGAATGGTTTGTAACCCAAACCTGAATCTGTCCTCCTTCTTCTCTACCGGCAACAACTTGCCCCAGCCTTTGGAAGTACCATCTTCAACAACCTTCCAGGCTTGCTGATAGGAGACGATTGAAGTACACATCTTATCCTCCTGAGATGCAGCAAATACTTTAGTCGTCGCCTCATTGACATTCAGATCTTCGAACCCCTAGCTCATAGTTTCATGGATTTCACCATCCATCTCAATGTATTTATATGTAGCCAGATGGATAACAAAGATGTACTCTTCACCACAGATGGTGATAATCTGTCCTTCTCACTCATATTTCAATTTCTGGTGAAGGGTCGACGTAAGTGCACTAGCGGCGTGAATCCATGGTCGACCCAACAAATAACTGTAGGCCGGCTGTATGTCCATCACATAGAAAGTAGTGTGAAAGACCTGTGAACCAATTATCACAGGCAGCTCCACCTCTCCAAGAACAGACCTCTTGGAGCCATCAAAAGCTCTGACCACCATATTTCTTGGTCGAAGAACTATACCATCATATTCGAGCTTGACAAGATCTTTCTTCGGCAAGACTTTGAGTGAGGACCTAGTGTCAACAAGAACATGAGAGAGCAAAGCTCCTTTACACTCCAAAGTGGTGTGTAAAGCTTTGTTGTGGTGACGTCCTTCCGTTGTCAAGTCAGCATTGGTGAAACCTAGTCCATGGCTAGTATTAACATTGGACACCACTGTCTCAAGCTGATTCATTGTGATCTCCTCCGGCACGTAGGCAGCGTGCAAGACTTTAAGTAGTGCATCCCGATGAGCTTCGAAACACAACAACAGGGATAAGATGGAGATCTTGGAAGGAGTCTGGTGGAGCTGATCCTCAACTTTGTAGTCACTTCTTTTAATTATCCTCATGAATTCATCCACATCCTGATCAAAGGATGATTTATGAGTCTCTTTTGGTGTAGGTTCTTCAGGTGCCACACCTTTCCCTTTAGCTTTGGCAACAACATCTGCCTCAGTATTAGTTCTTGGAGCTTGTAACGCGAAGAGGCATCCGCTTCAGGTGAAGCCTCCGCCTCCCCCAACATTATCCACTTGGGGAGTGTGAACCGAAGAATCAAGAAGGACTTTTTCTCCATTGCAGTAAAGGTCTGCACCATAGTGCCATGGTACAACATTGTCTTTGTCATATGGAATAGGCCCTGGCACCGTGATGGCAACTGGGCTGACTGCAACAGAGGTTGGGACTGTTATCGTCTGTGGATCATAGAAGATGGTGACAGGACTTCTTGTGGATGTTGGTGATGAATTGAAGCTTGGTTGTTGCTGAAACTGTTGCTGAGATTGTTGAAAGTTGCTGGAATTTGGGACCGTTGTAGGGTCATAATAAATAGTAACTATGGAGATATCATTGTTGGCATTTTCTGAAGTTGTAGAAGCAGGTGCAAATGAACAGTTGTGTGTTAAAGTGATGGAAGAAGTGATTGCTGGAGTTGTAGACGAGTCGGTAGGAACAATTGTTGTTGCAGTTGTAGGAGAATCATTTGTTGTTGACAAAGGAGTTCCTGGTGTTGTAGACGCTGTTGTTGTTATTTGCAGAATGCCTTCTTTAATCAAGACATTGATACCATTCCTCAGGCTTGCACACCCGTTCTTGGAAACCTTGCAAGATTCACAACAGGCCTCACAACCTGGAAACACTTGGCATTTCAACAGCTGGGCTTTAACCTCCGCCAGACGTGTCTGAATACTTGCAATATCTTAAATCAAACTCATGGGTGAGCCTTCCTCTATAGCATTAATACTTGGCACACTGTGGCTTGGCATAGGATTTTTCATGACATTGGGAGGTGGTGCAAAGTTCAGGGCCTTTGAATCTACCAGATCCTGGACCTTCATATGCAGAGCCCTACATTTTTCCGTGGAGTGACAAGGTGCATTAGAATGAAAAGCACACCTAGAGTTGACATCGTAATTTCTCGGAAGGTTCTGAGGATCCGGTGGATCCAATGTCCTCAACTCAACAAGATTGAGCTTTAGGAGTTGTGACAACAATGTGGCATATGGCATTGGAATAGGGTCAATCACCCTGTTGATCTGAGATGGCCGCTGTTGGAAAGGGCGTTGTTGTTGATTGTTGTTATTTTTGTTGTAGGATCTCTATTGAGGGAACTGTGGTTGTTGAGTAAAGTGTTGTGGTTGTTGAGTATACTGAGGAGGTGGAGTAGGAATAGTGACGGCAGCAACTGATCTGGGCAGATATTGGGGTCTTCCTCTTCCCACATGTACAAAATATTTTTCACCAGATCTACGCGGCCCAGCAAATGGCTTTCTTGCACTGCTTGAATTGGCACCGTTGTCAGAAATCTTTCCCATCTTCAATAAGCTCTCAATTCGTTCCCTAGCTATCACCACGTCTGCAAAGCTGGTAGAAGAAAATGCAGCCAATATTTTAATATAGGTACCCTGGAGAGTATTCATGAACATGTCTGCCATCTCCCTTTTTGACATCGGGGGTTGAACGGAAGCAGCTAGTTGCCTCCACCTTTGGGCATACTCTCTAAAGCTTTCTCGGGAAGACTATGACATTCCCATCAGAAGGGTTCTATTTGGAGCCATGTCCAGATTATACTGATATTGACGGATGAAAGCTTCTGCCAAGTCTTTCCAATTCCTTACTGTGGCCCTGGTCAAATGGAAATACCATTCCCTGGATGCCCCTGTCAAGCTATCCTCAAAGTAAAACATCCACAATTTCTCATCCATGGTGTAGGCTTTCAATATCCCCAGGAAAGACTGAAGATGGGTACGTGGGCAGGATGTGCCATTGTATCTTTCAAAACAAGGAGGTTTGAACTTATGAGGAATTCTAACCCCTTCCACAAATCCAATGTCCATGACATCAAAACCCAGAGATTTTTGGGATTCAAGAGACCTTAGATCTTCTGTAATTTCATCCAACCGACAATCGTAAACTTCGTCTCCAGCCCCAACCACAGTAAATTGTTCTTCTTGGGGGTCTTCCTGCAAAAACCTTCCTCCAGTGTTACCTTGGTTGTTTCTTATAGAGTTGATGTTTGGGTTCAGATGAGGTCCAAACTCTGGTGGATCAGTACGAGGCTGTACGTGATCGTTGTTACTGGTACCCCCTATACCTGGATGGTTTTCCTCGGGAGTTTGCCGCTCTACTAACTCTCTCAGTCTCTCTTGGCATTGAGCCAAACCAGTCATCACTGCCATAAATTAATTCATTTGGGCCCTCGTCTTTGTCCTTTCATTGGCCATTTGGGTCCTCACAACAGTCAAGTCCTGCTGAACCTGATCCATTTGTAATCCCGGAAGGTTTTTTCTTGTCGGATACCGGTGCACTCTGTTGACAGGGAACACTCTTCTACGAGCAATGTTTCCTGAAACAACAACAAAGTGAGAAACAACAAAAACAAAAACCTACAAAACAAAGAAATGATGTTAGTATGCAATGCAGGATGCCTATTTTTCTTCTAAGGGTATCCGATTTGGTTCTTTGGTTTTGACCTTTCTAGACCTCGAGGAAATGTTGATGTTGTAGAGAGATTAAGCCTACACAAACCATATATTTACAAAAAGTGAGGATACATAGTTTGATTACAACAAATTCCCCATGGTGGGTTAAGATACAACAACAAAATCAAAAGTACAGACAAAAGGAAATACAAGTACAAGGAAATCAAACATCCAGTCCAAAGTCATCCTCTCTAACTTCCTTCAGGAGAGCCTCAGTCACTGGGCCAACTGGGTGCTCTGTGATGGTCCTGATAAGGAGATTCCTGATTGCAATGGCACTAGTCAACTTCATATGTTTATCCTGGTCCTTTGATATCTTCAACCCCGCCTGGAGTTTCAACTCAGAGATCTCCTTCTGTGCTGCTAACAAAGCCTCATGATTCTTCTTCTCACTAGCCTCCATCTGCTCTATCCTAGCTTCGGTCCTTTGATCTTCTTGTGCACGAGCCTTAGTGATCCTGATCCACCTAGCCTGGCTCTCCTCTAAGTAATGCTCAACTCTAGCTTTCTGAGTCTTAGCTTCTTTGCAAGCATTCTTCAGCACTAACTCTCCTGCTTTAGCTTTCCTGATGTAGTCATTCGTCTTCTCAATCTTGGTCAAGTGCTAAATCCAGAGCTTCTCTAACCTCTCATTATCTAAACGGCTGTCAATCCTCTCCTAGAGGGTCTTCTTCAAGGCTTCAGAGAGTTGAGTATTCCTTTCCTTCAGTTTCTCAAACTCCTCCAAACTGACAGTAGCTGCAGGCTCCACTGCTGATTGTCCAGGCGTGTCCTCTAAGGTGAATGGCATCCGGGTGATCTGCACCCTGGTACGAGACCAATCAAGATACTGTGCTGAAGCTATGTTGTTGCACTTGCCAAGAATGGTTGTTCCCTTAGTCTGAATATTGTCCCAGGCCCAGGCTGCCTGTCTGACAATAGCATAGTTGTGCTGAATGTCACAATAGAGGGTCTCTGTCAAATCTTGCCCTCTTGGAAGGTGTACCAGAGCATACCTTAATTGCCTCTTGAAAAGCAAAGGGTTGTAGTTGATGCAACCTTTCACTCAAATCAAGGGTACAGTGGGATACTGCCCACAGCTAGTAATGATATATTTTCCCTTGGTGCTCTGAGTGCACCATCTGATGTCTTCTGATGTAAGGGAATTCAATCTCTTAGCCCAGTTCCTTAGCTGATGAGGGTTCAGAAAAGTGTCTGACTTCGGCAAGTGTTTTAACAACCAACAGTAGAAGAGGGGTGCACAGCATCTGACCAATCTCCCCCTTTGCTTCTCATTCCTTTGGTGTACTGAATAGTAGAAGTCTCCAAGCAAGGTAGGAACTGGGTTCCTCAATAAGAACAGGTGAATGGCATTCTTGCTTACAAACATTGACTCGTCTGCAAACAAGATAACTCCGTATATGTTGAGGGATAGGAGAGCACAAACAGTTTAGCACTTCCCTGCTGCAGCATGCAGGGTGGCCTGGGAGATCAAGAAATCCAAGTGAAGGCCTGGAACCCTAGCCTTGGTGGTCATGCTTTGATCAATGGGGTAGGCTCCAAATGCAATGCCTTAGCTATATCTTCATTCTTGGGAGTAACCATCTCAGGGTTGAAAGGAATCCCTCTCCTGATAGGGACACCTAACAACATGGAAAATTCTTCTAGCAAAGGTCCCAACTGAAAATCAGGGAATGTGAAACATCTGAGAGGAGGATCATAAAACTGTAAGCAAGTGTGGATCATGCTCCTCTGGGATGCATCCAGGTCCATGATCATGTCCATAATGCCTCCATAATGTTCCCTGAATAAAGGGATATGATCAGGAGTGATGAGAGACTGGATCTGTCTGATGCCTGTCAAAGTGGGCACAAAGAAATGGTATGTGATGTTGCTCTTCCTAGAAGTATCCATGCTGACAATGGATGCTAGTGAAGAAGACTGAAGGTAACTACTGATAAAGGCCACTGAAGAAGATGTTGAAGAAGAGTATCTGATAAAGACAACTGGAGATGAGTTTCTGATGAAAACAAATTGATGAAGGTGCTGGAGAAGAATCTCTAATGAAGATAACTGGAGGAAGTGTTGAAGAAGAAATTTTGGTGAAGGCAACTGATGAAGATGCTGGTGCAGATAACTGAAGAAGTCTGAGCAGCAGAACAGGTCAAAACGAAACCAAAGATAAGATGTGGATACCCTATAAAACAAATAGACAAATGTTAAATGATGCAAGATGATGTATGCAGAATCATATGGAAAGGGTTTGTGATCAAGTGCTGGATCTGTTTTTCTGCCTTGATAGGGTCCTTGTGTGTTCATAAGTCCGGATGAAGGCTTAGAAAACCAGTAACCAGGTGGAGAACTCAAATAAAGAGCCACAAATCCAGGGTTTCACAACAACTGTCCAAAAAAATACAACCTTAACAACTTTAGTAACAAAGGTATGATGAGGCCAAGGGTTCCTGCAAACCTGTAAACATCCCAATCCCCTCACATGTATTGTTCTAGAACAAGGATCCTCAGACTTGGATCAGTTATGAGAAGTGTAAACACTTCTAACCCGGAGGTACAGTGTTTACAATAACCATAAAAGATCCTCCTCTAATTCACCCCAGATGCTGAAGGTCATAAAAGGTCATCCAGACTTGGTAGGCTTCCCAGTAAGCCCTAGCACTACAGGAAATCCGTAGCACATATTTCTAAGGAAGAAACCCATGTCTGAACCGTGTTTCATATTCCCACAGCAGACCGAAATGGAATGGGAAAGAATATGAAGCCACTCTATCCTATGTGTCACTCAGGCTCCCGGTATGGAACCTTAATCACTCAAAAATCCCTCCCACCAAGGTAAACACAGATCCAACACAGATGATGATAACAATATGAAATGCATAAAAAACTGTAAATGAAAGCAATAAATAAAGTTGTACAGAAAGCAATAAATAAAGAAATAAATAAATAAGCACAAGTAGCACATAACACCCCTGTAAACACAAATCAAACAAGCGTTAGGAGGAACCCACAAAAAGAACCAGAAGCCCTGGTTGCAATATAAGGGTCCCTAGCAGAGTCGCCAAGCTATCGCTCCCCCGAAAAGACACCGGGTCAGACAGAGTACAGACGCGAACGGTCGGCGAAAAGAGAGAATGAAGTGAACTGAGTAGAGTCGCCAGCTAGGCATTTTTATCCCGAGGGAAAGGTAATGCTGCATAAACCTAGAAAGATATGGATAATACGGTTGTGAACCAGAGAAACTGAGAAAGCGGGTTGGTTACAACCTGGGAAGGTATTAGCACCCAGATTGTCCGCCGTACTCGACGGGTTCCACGCTTAAAAGATTGTGTTTAAAGGGGTAGTATATGTGTTATCTGTGTGCAAAAGCTGGAAAAGAATGTACAAGTGTTAGTGCAAAAAGGGTGAATTGCTCAGGAACTAAGGCTTAAAAGAGAAAGCTGAAAGAGGGGGAAGACACAGAGACTTTTGTTCGATAACTGTTAAGTTATGCCTACTAATCCTCTCGTGCAATGAAGAAGTCAGAACACCGTAGTTCGACTCAAAGAGACTTTAAGATAAATTGACTGTGAACTGCTTGCTTGCCTATGCTAAAGTGTATGACTTGTCTGGCTCGAGTGCTAACTGTCTTGCATTAGACTGAAGAAGCAAGTTCTCGTTTATGAATGAGTGTGATGAGAAAAGAATCCCGAAGGAGACGTTTATTGTATGTTTTTTTTGTTTTCAGTTTTTTTATTGTTTTTTTTGGTGTTTTTCATAAGTTAATGAGCTTAAGCCTAAATCAAAGGCTTGTAAACTCATTATATCCTCCCTGATTAGGGCTAATGAGCCTACTTAAGTATGAGATAAGCATCTCAACTTAATTACCATGATAATGTAGGATTAAGATCATTAACCTACTTGTGATTAATTAGATGTTTTTGGGTTTTTGTTTAGTGTTAAGTAATGAGTTTAATCTCTAATCACATGTTAGTGAACTCATTACACCATCCTAATAGAAGGATAGTAGATGAGAACACTAAGCTGAGGAAGATACCTCAACTTAATCCATGGTTAGGGATTAAATTCATTATATAACAAAGCCTTTACTAAGTGGATTTTAATTAAGGGATGAGATTAAGAAGTGAATTTTATGGTTTGTAAGACAACTTGAGGAGGACTTGTCCATTAAACTCTAGGGTTAGTCCTTCTTAACCATAAAGGAAGAATTAGAACCCTAATATAAGGCCCAAGTTACAAGATAAAGTCTTATTGATTATTAAGATGATTTGATTAAGAGGTTTAAACAAATTAAAGGTTTAACACTTAGGATTAATGTTATACACTCCATCCTAAGAGAAAGATGCAGGCATAAACCTAATTCAAAGTCCTAAAACTTTAAGAGTTTAGTCTCTGATTATGAAGATGAGAAGAGAGACTCAAAGAGACTAAAAGGTAAAAACTAAGGGGGGACTAATCACAAACCTAAGATTATCATGCTTGGATGTTCCTATGGTTTGTAAGGCTTGAGAAAGATCTTCAAGGAAGCCACCAATGGAAGAAGCAGAAGAAATAAGTTACTTACTTCATTGAAGAAGATAAGTAACTTAAAGAAAGAAAGTGAGAAAGAATGGAACACAAGTGAACAAGTTCACTTCAAGAAGCAGAAAGATGCATATTAAAGAGATGAAGAGAAATGAGAAGTTATGGCAAATCCACTTCTCAAAGTAACTTACAACCTGAAAATGTTAGCATGAATGCATAAAGTTCAAGGTATAAAGAAATGAAATGAAATGAGATAAGATGAGATGAAATGACCAAATTCAGAAGTGTTTATGCAATGTTAATGTCATGTAAGATGATGCAAAGGCATACAAAGTGCATGTGAATGATCATACAAGGATGAGATGTCATGTAAGAATGTTTTGAAGTTTGAAAGTTCATGAAAGTTAATGAAATGAAATGTATGTAAATCATGGCAAATGAATGAAGAAATGATCAAGCATGATTCTAACATGTCCTAAGATGTCTAAGATGACATATGAATGCAAGAAATGTCATTGCAAGTTCATGTATGGATGCATATGCAAGATGAATGCAAGTAAACATGTAAAATTAGGGTTATATGGAAGCATGAGATGCACATGATCAAAATAGAAGGAATGCACAAGATAAAAAATTGAAAATGCACTCAAAGGAACCCTAAACCTATACTAGGTTACCATCCAAAGGGGGAGGTCAGAAACTAAACCTAGAAGAAGTTATGGATTTTCTAAGTTTGCTAGGTTTTTTGGGTGATCTTCAATGTAAAATGCCAAACAAATTGAAAATGCAAGATAAAAATTGTAGATGTTAAGAATTGGCAGAATTTTTGACAAACAAGAAGTGTCGAACTTAGTTCAGGATGTCACACCAGATGTTGTGACATTGTCAAACAGAGTAAAAGTTAATGAATTAAGTCAAGACATCAGGATGTCACACCAGATGTTGTGACATCGTAAACCTGCTACCAGACTTAAATGATGCATAACAGAACTGAGTAAATTCAGGGGAGTTTATCTGGAATTAATTAAAAAGAGATAAGCACTCCAAGGCGCATCTTTAGGGAGCTTAGTTATCTGATTTCAGTGTAACAGAATAACTAACTCACCTTGAATAAAGGAAGTAACAAACTAACTAACCCTAATTCAAGGTGATGACTGTGATATTTATCAGGTCTGGATAAATTGCAAAAAGCCCAAAAACCAAGCATCTATTTAAGGAACAGAAACTCTCAGAATAGAGTACGAAATTAAGAAGACTGTAAAGGGTGTTTGTGTTTAATAGCAGGTTTTAATTGTTTGTCACTTTATGAGCTTTTAAGCAAAAAGTGAATTGTGTCTTAATTGAAACTTTTAAGTAAGATCAAGCTGTTGTGTTTGAAGTGTGACTTCAATTTTATTAAACATTGTAAAATATCAATGTGTGATTGAGGGGGAGTGAGTAGGTACTCATATCTAAGTTGTGTCTTAGGTAGAAATTGCCTTGGGTAGATATTAAGTGAAGGATTAAACTGGTTGGTTTAATTCCAGAATTAATATTACTTATATTGGATTTCCTTCCTGGCTTGGTAGCCCCCAGATGTAAGTGTGGAGATACACTGAACTGGGTTAACAATTTCCTGTGTGATTTAATTTACCTGCACTTTAAGTTTTGTTTAAGTCTTCAAGTGTTTAAACATCTGATTCGACATCACGTACCTGATCCCAGAATTTCAATTGGCATCAGAGCAGGCACCCTTCCTGTTTAACTGGGTGAGATATAGGGACTGCAAATTTTGGGAACATGGACAGAGATGTAGGATCTGTGAATAGACCACCTATATTGGATGGATCCAACTATGACTACTGGAAGCCAAAAATGGTAGCATTCTTAAAATCTCTTGATAGCAGGGCTTGGAAAGCAGTCAACAAAGGATGGGAGCACCCTGTCCTAGACAATAAGGATGGGGAAAAAGTGTTGAAGCCTGAAGAAGAGTGGAGCAAGGAGGAAGAAGATTCAGCACTTGGAAATTCCAAAGCCTTAAATGCCTTATTCAATGGCATTGATAGGAACATATTTAGACTTGTGCATCACTGTGAGCTGGCCAAGGATGTTTGGGACACTCTCAAAACCACTCATGAAGGAACATCAAAGGTGAAGATGTCAAGACTTCAACTTCTCACCACCAAGTTTGAAAACTTGATGATGAAGGAAGAGGAGACCATTCATGAGTTTTACATGAACATCCTGGAAATTGCTAATACTTCTGGTGCCTTGGGAGAGAAAATGAGTGATGAAATGTTGGTAAGGAAGATTCTCAAATCACTACCAAAAAGATTTGACATGAAGGTTACTGCAATAGAAGAAGCTCAGGACATCTGCACAATGAAGGCTGAAGAGCTCATTGGTTCCCTTCAAACATTTGAGATGGGAATGAATGATACAATTGTGAAGAAAAACAAAAGCATAGCCCTAGTCTCAAATACTGATAAAGAAGAAGAAAGTCATGAAGCAGACTCTGAGGAAAATTTATCAGAAACAATTGCTATGCTTGGAAGACAATTCAACAAAATTCTCAAAAGAATGGAAAACAGGTCCAGACCAAGTGGAAGAAACTCAACCTCTGAGAATAAAAGACCTTATGATTCTAATAGAAGGTCAAATTATGATGAGAAGACTAACCAAGGAAAAGGGATTCAATGTCATGGATGTGAAGGATATGGACACATCAGAAGTGAATGCCCAACATATCTAAAGAAGCAAAAGAAAGGTCTCTCTATGACCTGGTCAGATGAAGACTCAGGATGTGAGTCAGAAGAAGAATCTGCAAAGCACATCACTGCTCTAGCTGGAGTATGTGAAACTGAAGGGGGATCCAGTGATGAGGAGCTGACATTTGAAGAGCTTGAAGAATCTTACAGGATGCTGTGTAAAAGGAGCACTGAAGTATGCATGGAGAATATACAGCAGAAGAAGCAGATTGAGGAATTAAAGGCTTAAAAGACAAGTAATCTAGAGATCATTGACACTTTGAAAAGTGAATTAAGCCTACTCAACTCCAAAATGGAGCATATGTCCAAATCTGTCAGAATGCTGAACAGTAGCTCAAACACACTGGATGTCATTCTCAACAACAACAAGAACTCAGGGGATAGAACTGGGCTGGGATTTAATAAAGCTCAAAAGCTTGAGGCTAGCACCAGCCAAACAACTCCAAATCCTATGAAGTCAAACAAGATGTCCAAGCAGATGTCTCAACATCATGACAAGAACATGATGAAAAAGAAATATCAAAGATGGAGATGCCATCATTGTGGAAGGTTTGGTCACATCAAACCTTTTTGCTACAAGCTGCATGGACATCCAAATCAGAGGTCTCAGCAACCCCATAAGCAGAAGACAGAGGTCACCAAGAAAGTGCTGCATGGACATCCAAATCAGAGGTCTCAGCAACCCCCTAAGCAGAAGACAGAGGTCATCAAGAAAGTGTGGGTACCTAAAGCTAGTCTTCATGTTGATCAAAGCTACAAATACATGCCCAAGAACAAGTTCAACAGAAAACCTTGGAACTCTAAAGATGGACACTACATAGGGAAGATGCATCAAAGGAAACCTCACAACAGGCACAAATGGTCCAAGAAGGTTGTTGCCTATATAGCTCATACATCTCTCAGAGTATCTGCTAAGGAAGACTGGTACTTTGACAGTGGTTGCTCAAGGCATATGACTGGACTGAAGAATCTGCTGGTAGACTTAAAGTCACACTCATCCAAATATGTAACTGTCGCTCCCGATAAATGGGACTGGCCCAAATAAAGGTACAGACGCGAACGGTCGGCGAGAGGGACAATGAGAACACACATCCGTGAACTCACTGGAGATGAATAGAGTCGCCAGCTAGGCATTTTTATCCCAGAGGAAAGGTAATGCTGCATAGACCTAGAAAGATATGGACAAGACGGTTGCGAACCAGAGAGACTGAGAAAGGGGGTTGGTTACAACCTGGGAAGGTATTAGCATCCAGATTGTTCGTCGTACTCGACGGGATCCACGCTTAAAAGATTTGTGTTTTAAAGGGGTAGTGTCAGTGCAATTTGTGTATAAAAGAGCTGGAAAAGGATGTACAGGTGTCAGTGTAAGAAAAGTGAAGTGCATAAATGATGTGTCAGTGTAAGGAGGAGAGTATGCTCATGATAATGAGGCTAAAGAATGATACTGAAAGAGGGGGAATATACATATACTTTTGTTCGATAACCGTTAAGTTATGCCTACGTATCCTCTCGTGCAATGAGGAAGTCAGAACACCGTAGTTCGACCCAAAGAGACTGAAAGATGAATTGACTTGTGAACTGCTCACTTGTCTATGCTCAAGTGTATGACCTGTCTGGCTCAGGTGCAAACTGTCTTGCATTAGACGGAAGAAGCAGGTTCTCGTTTGTGAGTGAATGAGATGAGAAAAGAATCCCGGAGGAGACGTTTATTGTTTGTTTTTGAGTTTTCAGTCTTTTATTGCTTTTGAGAGTTTGTCATAGATTAATGAGCTTAAGTCTAAATCAATGGATTAGTAAACTCATCACATCTTCCCTCTGATTAGGGGTAATGGGAATACCTTAAGTGTGAAGTCAGCTTCTCACACTTAATCACCTTTGATGTAGGATTAAGATCATCAACCTACTTGTGATTAATTAGATGTTTTTGGTGTTTTTGTTTAGTGTTAAGTAATGAGATTAAGCCATAATCAAGGATTAAACAGACTCATTACACCATCCTAATAGAAGGATAATAGATGAGAATGTTTAAGCTGAGGAAAGCTCCTCAACTTAATCCATGATTAGGGATTAAACCCATGACAAAACAAGCCTTTGATTAGGTGGATTTTATTTAATGATATGATGATGAAGTGATTTTTATGATTTGTAAGACAACTTGAGGGGGACTTGTCCATTAACACTAGGGTTAGTCCTTCTTAACCAATTAAGGAAGAATTAGAACCCTAATGCAAGGCCCAAGTTACAAGTGTGATGTCTTGATTGATTATTAAGTGAATTGGTTAAGATATTTAAACACATTAAGGGTTTAACGCTTAGGATTAAAGTTATACACTCCATCCTAATAGAAGGATGCAGGCATAAGCTTAATCACAAAGCCTTAAAACCTTTAGGGTTTAGTCCCTGATTATGAGGTGAGAAGAGAAGACTCAATGAGACACAAAGATAAAACTAAGAGGGGAGACTAATCAAAACCCTAATCATTGTCATGCTTGGTTGTTCCTAAGGTTTGTGAGGTTTTCAAAAGAAGTTCTCAGAGGAACCACCAGGAAGCAGATGAAAGGATCAAGAGAAGCAAAGCAACTTGCTTCATTCAAGGAGTCAAGTCACTTGAAGAAAGAAAGTGGGAAGAAGAAGAATGAGCAAGCTCAATCTCAAACACAAACATAAATGCAGCAAGGATGCATAAAAGGAGATGAAGAGAAGTTATGAGAAGTGAAGGCAAATTCACTTCTCAAGATAACTTACCACCTGAAAAGTTAGTGAAGGAGATGCAATGCAATGCAAAATGAGATGAGATGACATGATGAGAGACAAAACCAGAAGCATTTACATGATGCTAATGATGCTATGAGATGCTACAAACATGAGACAAGGCATGGAGATGATCATACAAGCTTGTGAATGCAAATGGGGCAAGTTAAGAACCATGAACATACATGCAAAGTTATGAGATGCATATGGCATACAACATGGCAAATACATGATGCAATGATCAAACATGCTTTCAATATGTCTTATGATGTTAAATGAATCAAATGAAGGCATGGAATGTCATGGCAAGTCAAGGTATGAATGCAAATGCAAGATGGATGCATATGGAAGCCCAAATTAGGGTTCATGAACAAAGCATCAAACAAAAACCAAAATCAGAAGCAAACAACATTATAAAAAATTGAAAATGCACTCAAAGGACCCCTAATCCTATACTAACCCACTGCCCAAAGGAGAGGTTCCAACTCCTAACCAAATTCAAGTTATGATTTTCCTAAGTTTTCTAGGGTTTTAGGGTTCCTTAACAAGAAAATTACCAAACAAATTGAAAATGAAAGATCAAATCATGGCCATTTAATCTCACAAACTACATGCTAAACACAATGCAATGCAAAAAGAATCAAGGTCCAACTCTTCATGATTAGGCAGAAATGATTTTTTTGAAGTTAGGATCAAAATAATGCATAAAAATGATTTTAATTCAATGAAAAACTCTCAAAATGCATCAAGATCAAAAAATAAATTTGGTTTGAAGGTTGGACAATGTTTCTAAATGTCTTAAAACATTTCATGAATTTTTTGGTGATTTTTAAATACCTAAAAGTATTTTTAATAAATTAATTTTCATTAATCAATTAAAAATAAACTTTTAAATATTTAAAAATACTTTTTTAATGCTAAAAATGAAAATAAAAATATTTTTGGGTATTAAAAATTAATGAAACTCTTGGTGAAAAATTTCATAATTTTTAAAGCATTTTTGCTATTTTTAATAAATGGTACAATTTAAATGAAATAATATGAAAAATAAATGAATTAAAAGCTGAAAAAAGAAAAGTCAAGCAATCTGATGGTCCAGATTCAAACAAGAACACGCGCGCATTGACCTGGCGCCAAATCCAAGGGCCAGCATTCAAACCTGGCTAATTAATGCTTATGCCCTAATCCCACGGTTAATTACTTTCAGGTGACCGGAACAGTGTTCCGGTCATCTTCTCCGTTCACCTCAAAACCCAATCTCACTCCATACGCTTCTAAAATGAAATCTAAGAACACAGGAATGATCCCCACTCACTCACGAATCAAAACCCTAAATCAAAACAAATTTATCATTCCCAAAATGGCTGAATCGAATCAATCTATTTCTAGGGCAAAAAGTTTCAGAAGCATGGTAAACTCTCATCTCTCCACCATTTTCAAAACCAAAGACATATTCATGATCAGGGAGGCATATAAAACAGCTTAAGAACTTAAAAAATGATTTCTGGAAAAAATGTTCTTGAGCTACCTGAGTTTCGAAGCTTTCAGTGCACAGCTTTCTGGGTGCTTTCCTGCTTGCAATCAACTCCACTTGACCTCCTGAGAAGCTTTCAATGCTTGGACAGAGTTTGTGATGGCTGGTTTTGAGGTTTGAACAAGTTCTGTTCAATGGAGGGCAGGAATCGTATTTGTGACCCTGGGGGTTTTAGGCTATGGTGATGGATGCTTTGTGATCAGAGGAACATATTGAGTTGATCTATGAAGTGGGTTTGTGTGTTTGTGGCTTATTTTCTGAGTTTCGAAGGTTTTGGCTTTGAGAGTGAAAAATGGTGAAGCTGAGTTCTTGCTGGTTTCAGGCTTATGTCTTGTTGGTTTGGGATCAATGAAGCATGGTGAGATGAGTAGTGGAATTTGTTTGAGTGTTTATGGCTTGTGGAAACAGATTCGAAGGAAAATGCCAGTTGGAGAGAGTTTGTGAATGTGTGTTGTGGTGAGTTTTCAGGCTGGCTCCTTGTGTGAAATGGCTAGCATTTTCTTTGTATAAACAAATGCTATTGGTCAGTGGATGTGACTTGGCCTGCTGTGATAGGTGTGCTAGCTTTTGCAAAAAGTCCACTCTTGTGTAAGAGAAGCATGGGTTGTGTTCTAGGCTAGTACAAGGGTGTGGGCTGGCGCAGCATGGTGAGGGGAAAGGCTATGGCTGGTTCAGCATCCAAGGCAACAAGTGGATGGAAGTGTTATGATGACTTTGCAACTTGGTTCCCTTTTGGTTCACATGAAACTTTCTTGCTCCCAAGGCCATGAAACATGAGAAGTTGTTAGTCCATTCTGAACTTTAGGGTACATGTGATGTTTGTGTGATGGTTAGACATGAATTAGAAGTTACAAATGCCTTGGTACAAAGTTTTTGCAAGTTTTCCATTTGGTGCATATTTTGAAAATTAGTGATTTTTGCCAACTTTGACACACCATAACTTTTGATCCAAAATGAATTAGGTCATGTTCTTGTACTTTTTGAAAAGGGAAAGATCTAATCTACAACTTTCATGACCAAAGTTTTTCCATTTGAAGCATTTTTGGATCAAAAAGTAAGGGTTGAAAAAGTTGCATAAAATGACATTTCATTAAAAGTCAACCATGCCCTAAAAAGTCAACTTTGCAAAAACTTGTAATTCTTGAATTTTGTGAACTTCTAACTTCTTCCATGATCAAATAAAGATCATATACACTCAAAATGATGAAGATCACCCCTTTGTTGGGTCATTGGGGGCCTCAGATGCCCTGATTTTGCACTGACTTGTCTGAAAAGTCAACTCTTGATCAGATGACTTCCCCATGGAATTTCTTCATGAAAATTTATATGCATACTCCCTATAACATATAGAGACCAATATAAACAAGAATGACCAAAAAATTTGGAGTTGTGGCCTCTGAAACCAAAACCCTAATTTTAGGTCATCTGTGTAGTCAAACCTGGCTCTGCCTCCATACCAATCCCAGTTCTTGTGATTCTTTGGCATTCTTGACTTTGAGAGGATATAATATGATGCTTGAAAACACATAGACCCCTTTGAAGTGATTGATGGCCTTTGGAGTGGCTCAAGCAGCTCTGGGATTGCTCAGATCACAAACCCTAGATGCAGATGACTTTGAATCTATGCAGTGAATCAAAATTGTGGTATGAAATGCTATGATTGTGTTCATGCATATGAAATGATCACAAGCCATGGTGTGAATGGGTGAGGGCAAATTTGGGGTGTTTACAGCTGCCCCTATTCAAACATGAGTTAGCTGTGCAGGATGTAAGCGACGTCTTAACAAGCAAACAAGATAACTTGTGGTTGAATACCAAAGACAGTCCAAAATTTGCACTCACAGAATGAAGAAGAAAAGGGATATAGATTGTAAAGGAAAATAAAGTATATTGTAAAGTGTGGGCGACAGAGGACGACCGTCGAGCAGAGGACGACTGCTGGGTAAAGAGCAATGACGGGGACGACCGACACGCTGGGGAAGGTATATGAAAATAAAGCAATGACAGGGACGGCCGACATGCTGGGGATAAAAGAATTATGATGGGGACGGCCATCAAGATAAAGCTGTAAAATTCTCTGGGGATTAATGAAACATGACGGGGACGGCCATCAGTTCATAAAGGTAAAGTAACCAACGATGGGGACGGCCATCGGGCTAAAAGGAAAAGGGACCACGACGGGGACGGCCATCGGGTTAAAGAATAAATGAAATAAACAGACGATGAGGTACGGTCATCAAAGGTGAAGGACGATCACCTAGCAGGGGACGGCTGCTCTGTTGGGGTTAAGATGAGGGACGGTCATCTAAGGTGGAGGACGACCACCTGGCAGGGTACGGCTGCCGAAAATATCGCGACATAGGACGAATGCCGGATAAAAGGTAAACGATGGGGACGACCATCAGATGAGCATGATGGAGGACGACCATCAAGAGGTGGAGGACGACCACCTAGCAGGGGACGGCTGCTCTCAAGGTTTATCATGACATAGGACGAATGCCAGATAACCAGAATCGACAATGGGGATGGCCATTGGATAAAATGATGAAGGACGATCATCAAAAGGTGGAGGACGACCACCTAGCAGGGGACGGCTGCTAAAAATCAACGATGGGGACGGCCATCGGATGAGCATGATGGAGGACGACCATCAAGAGGTGGAGGACGACCACCTAGCAGGGTACGGCTGCTCTCAGGGTTTATCATGACACAAGACGAGTGTCAGATAAAAGAGAAAAAATTTGCTTTGTTGGTGATCTATTGGGGAATAGTAAACACGGACGAGTGTTTATATCCAAGAAACAAAAGGTATAAGTGTTTATATGTTTGTGTATAGATTAAAGATGCGGACGAGCATCCCTGAGACTACGATACGGACGACTATCGGGTAGAAACAAACTGACACGTGTTCAGAGATGATGATACGGACGAGTATCAACGGGTTAACAGGGAACACAGACGAGTGTTGAATCTGAAGGGACTCTTCTGGGGAATAGTAGACACAGGCGAGTATCTATATTCAAGAAGACATAAGTATTTGACACGGTGTATGGATTAAAGATGCGGACGAGCATCCTTAAGACTATGATACGGACGAGTATCAGGTAGAAACAAACACTTGACGCATATTCTGAGATGATGGTACGGACGAGTACCAACTGGTTAACAAAGAACATGGACCAATGTTGAATCTGTGGGGATATAAAAACGGTGTATACAAGATACGGACGAGTATCTGTATAAGTGTAACATGAGTAGTGAGTATTGTATAGATGAGTATTTTAACTGCTGGGGAGAGTGACACGGACGAGTGTCAAAAGAAGAAAAGTATAGTATCAACAAGTATCCGATATACAAAGTGTAGGCGACTGAGCTGGGGATATGACACGGACGGGTGTCAAAGGATTGGTATATATGGGTATATGTGAGTGCAAAGAGGATGTCTTTGGCTTTCTGCTGGGGGTATGACACGGACGGGTGTCAGGAAGTATCTGTAATACAGGTAGTCTTGTTTTTAAAGAGGGTTCAGGCGACTTTACTGGGGAACGATGACACGGACGGGTGTCAAAAGGAGTATATACTGGTGTTTGTGAATTGTGAGGCAACTGCTTTTGCTGGGGACTCTGGTGGGGATATTTTTGTGTATTGTTGATGAACGGTTATTATTCACAAGTGTTCGATTCGCAACATGGCTTATGATTATGCTACGTGTTTGATTTTTGCCGTAATGCTCCGTATTAGACGGAATGCTACGCTTTGTGGGTGAATATGATGCAAATGCCATGATTATGCGAGGGTACAGCTCTGGGATCCGGATCCCGTTGCTGCGAAGATCCCTGTCTGATCTGCTTGAAATGGACATCCCAGCTGGGGATGAGATCACTGGTTGATCGGGTGAGACGTATCTGCTTGGGGAAATGGATCAATGATAGACCTATTCCAGTAAATGAGGGACCCAGCTGGGGTTTGTAGAAGCTTTCCGTACTCTATTGTGACTCCTTCATGTGTTGCTCTTCTGAATAGAGGCTGACACTCCGTGGGGAGATGGTTCCCTGACTTTTGTATTCTGCTGAGGAAGAATGCTTGGCACCTCGGTTGGGAGAAGTTATTGGTGACAACTCAGCTGGGGAGAAAGCACCTCAGGTGTTGAGAATGAGTGTTGATTTGTCAGCTTGCTGGGATGAAGCTTACATGCCCCAAGTTGTGCTTTCTGGATACCTGCAATCCTGCAAAGATAGGGAGACGCACAAATGATCCCGAGGTATCCTTTACTGGATTCCGTCATAGGAATTTAGACACTTCTGAGAGTAAGTATATCCCCTGTAAGCATGTGTTCTTATTTTTTGAAGAAAGACATCTGTACTTATGCAATCAGTTTTTTAGAGACATCAGACATTCTTTGCAAACAAAAATGTACAAGACGAAACATGACTGAAAAATCTGATTTTATTAATTTATGCGCCCTGAATTGGCGAGATACAGTCAAAGAAACAAATCTCCTAAAATGAAGAGACTGTTACAAATTGAGAAACAAGATGCTGGCGATGTTGACGACGCTTTCAAGGAGCTTCCTCTTTCGCTATGACTCGTATGACTTTTGACGTTCTTCTCGTCTTGCTTTCTAGAGAAGGTTGATTCTGATTGAAGCTTTATCCTTTTGAAGCTTATCAAGTTGTGAACGATACGGACGAATTCAGAATGCAGTTGTTCGCTTATTCCCTCATTTTGCATGGATCGCCCTTTCGGGTTTTCAATCCATCGGGATACCCATTTTTGCCTGAGTCGTCCAATGAGGCTTTTCAACTCATCGGGTGTACATTTTTTTGTTTATTTTCCCTTACTTTTGCCCGAGTCTTTTATTCTGTTTTTGACTCGCCGGGATGCCCTATTTTTGCCTGGACTTACATTCTGTTTTTATGTCCAGCGGGTCATTTTTATGCGAAGTATTTTTTAACTGCATCTGAATTCACAGGGGACGGGAAGTCTTCACCATCCATGGTGCTGAGCATCAGTGCTCCACCAGAGAAAACTTTCTTTACCACGAATGGTCCTTCATAATTTGGAGTCCATTTGCCCCTGTGGTCTGTATGAGGAGGGAGGATTCTTTTCAGCACAAGATCTCCTACTTGGTACTCTCGGTGCCTGACTTTCTGATCGAAGGCTTTCTTCATTCTCTTCTGATACAACTGCCCATGACAGATTGCAGCCAATCTTTTCTCTTCAATCAGACTCAGTTGCTCGTATCGGGCCCGAACCCATTCTGCTTCACTCAGCTTAACATCCATCAGTACTCGCAGAGAGGGTAATTCAACTTCGACAGGTAGGACTGCTTCCATACCATACACAAGTTGATTCGATGTCGCCCCAGTGGATGTCCTGATTGACGTGCGGTACCCATGCAAAGCAAATGGTAGCATCTCATGCCAGTCTTTGTAAGTGACTACCATCTTCTGCACAATCTTCTTGATATTTTTATTAGCTGCCTCAACAACGCCATTCATCTTTGGCCTGTAAGGAGAAGAGTTGTGGTATTGGATCTTGAAGTCCCGACATAACTCAGCCATCATTTTGTTGTTTAGATTGGAACCATTATCAGTAATGATTCGCTCGGGAACTCCATACCGACAGATGATATCTCTCTTCAGAAATCGGGCTACCACTTGCCTTGTGACATTTGCATACGAGGCTGCTTCAACCCACTTGGTGAAATAGTCAATGGCGACCAAGATGAATCTGTGGCCATTCGAAGCAGTCGGTTCAATTTTGCCAATCATGTCAATGCCCCACATGGCGAAGGGCCAGGGTGAAGACATTACATTCAAAGGGTTGGGAGGCACATGCACCTTATCCGCATAAATCTGGCATTTGTGACACTTTCTGGCATAGGCACAACAGTCTGCATCCATTGTGATCCAGTAATAGCCTGATCTTAGCAATTTCTTAGCCATGGCATGCCCTCCAGCATGGGTACCAAAAGATCCTTCGTGCACTTCATGCATCAACAGATCTGCTTCCGTCTTGTCAACGCATCTGAGGAGTACCATATCAAAGTTCCTTTTGTATAAAGACCCATCAGTGTTCAAAAAGAAACTACCAGCAAGCCTTCTCAAAGTCTTCTTATCATTGGAAGATGCCCCAGGTGGGTAAGTTTGATCCTTCAAGAAGCATTTAATGTCATGGAACCAAGGCTTATCGTCTTTGACATCATCTGCTGCAAATACATATGCTGGTCTGTCAAGTCTGGACACTGAAATTTGAGGTACAAAGTTAGCAGTTTGGACTTTGATCATGGATGAAATGGTAGCAAGAGCATCTGCAAACTGATTCTCGTCCCGAGGGATATACTCAAGCTTGACCGTTGTAAAGAAAGTCAATAACCTCCTTGTATAATCCCTGTAAGGTATCAGATGGTCCTGGTGGGTATACCATTTTCCGTTGGTTTGATTAACTACCAGAGCCGAATCCCCGAATACAGTTAAAGTCTTGATCCTGAGGTCAATGGCTTCCTCAAGACCCATAATGCAAGCTTCGTATTCAGCTTCGTTGTTAGTGCAGTTGAAAGTGAGTTTTGCCGAGAAAGGCATGTGAACTCCTTTAGGCGTAATGAGTACTGCACCAACACCACGACCATTCATATTAACAGCCCCATCAAACATCATAGTCCATTCTTCTTCCGGGTCAGGCCCTTCAGTGTGAACAGGCTCTTCATGATCCTTTGCTTTTATGAACATGATGTCTTCATCAGGGAAGTCAAATCTCATAGGCTGGTAATCATCAATAGGTTGCTCAGCAAGATATTCAGACAATACACTTCCCTTGATGGCTTTCTGGGAAGTGTACTGGATGTCATATTCTGTGAGAATCATTTGCCATCTTGCAACCCGTCCGGTAAGAGCTGGCTTCTCAAATATGTACTTAACTGGGTCCATCTTTGAGATCAATAAGGTAGTGTGGGTCAACATATACTGTCTTAGTCGGCGAGCAGCCCACGCTAAAGCACAGCAAGTTTTCTCGAGTAGTGAATAACGTTGTTCACAGTCGGTAAACTTTTTGCTCAGGTAGTAAATTGCATACTCTTTTCGACCAGACTCGTCATGCTGGCCCAGCACACACCCCATTGACTCTTCTAATACTGTCAAGTACATTATCAGAGGTCTTCCTTCAACTGGAGGCATAAGGATTGGAGGTTCTTGTAAGTACTCCTTGATCTTGTCAAAAGCCTTCTGGCAGTCATCATTCCACCTGACCGTCTGTTTTTTCTTAACAGCTTGAACAAGGGTTCACAGGTTGCTGTAAGGTGAGATATGAACCGTGAAATGTAGTTCAATCTACCTAGAAAACCTCGAACTTCTTTCTCAGTTTTCGGTGCAGGCATCTCTTGAATAGCTTTGACTTTATCAGGGTCAACTTCAATCCCTTTCTCGCTTACAATAAATCCCAGCAACTTACCGGATCGTACCCCGAATGTGCATTTGTTAGGGTTCAACTTCAGTTGGTACTTCCTCAGACGCTTGAACAGTTTCAGCAGATTTACCAGGTGATCTTCTTCAGTAAGGGACTTGGCAATCATGTCATCCACGTAACATTCTATTTCTTTATGGATCATATCGTCGAATAATGTCACCATAGCCCGTTGATATGTTGCACCAGCATTCTTCAGTCCGAATGGCATCACTTTATAACAGAACGTGCCCCAGGGTGTAATGAATGTTGTCTTCTCCATGTCTTCAGGTGACATCTTGTTCTGATTATATCCTGAAAATCCGTCCATGAAGGAGAATACCGAGAACTGAGCCGTGTTATCCACCAATACATCGATGTGAGGTAATGGGAAATCGTCCTTCGGGCTGGCTCTGTTCAGGTCCCGGTAGTCAACACACATCCTTACCTTGCCGTCTTTCTTAGGCACAGGTACTATATTAGCAACCCACGACGGATAGCTAGTTACAGCAAGGAATCCGGCGTCCCACTGCTTTTGTACCTCTTCTTTGATTTTCATAGCCATGTCTGGGCGAGTACGGCGCAGTTTCTGTTTAACTGGCGGGCATTCTTCTCTTAAAGGCAGCTTGTGCACAACAATGTCGGTATCCAACCCTGGCATGTCTTGATAAGACCAAGCAAACACGTCCACATACTCTTGAAGCAGGTCAATCAGTTGTCTCTTCACCGAGTCTTGTAGGCAGGCTCCGATTTTAACCTCTTTCACGTCTTCATCTGTACCAAGATTAATCGTCTCGACCTCCTCCTGATGAGGAGTGATAACTTTCTCCTCTTGTCTCAACAACCTGGCTAGCTCTTCAGGAAGCTCATATTCTTCTTCAACCCCTTCATCAACTTGATTGATCGGATTGTCAAAGTCATACGAAGTCATAGCCGTGCTGTTGCCGGTGCTGTCTGGAATACATGATGCAATGATCAAACATGCTTTCAATATGTCTTATGATGTTAAATGAATCAAATGAAGGCATGGAATGTCATGGCAAGTCAAGGTATGAATGCAAATGCAAGATGGATGCATATGGAAGCCCAAATTAGGGTTCATGAACAAAGCATCAAACAAAAACCAAAATCAGAAGCAAACAACATTATAAAAAATTGAAAATGCACTCAAAGGACCCCTAATCCTATACTAACCCACTGCCCAAAGGAGAGGTTCCAACTCCTAACCAAATTCAAGTTATGATTTTCCTAAGTTTTCTAGGGTTTTAGGGTTCCTTAACAAGAAAATTACCAAACAAATTGAAAATGAAAGATCAAATCATGGCCATTTAATCTCACAAACTACATGCTAAACACAATGCAATGCAAAAAGAATCAAGGTCCAACTCTTCATGATTAGGAAGAAATGATTTTTTTGAAGTTAGGATCAAAATAATGCATAAAAATGATTTTAATTCAATGAAAAACTCTCAAAATGCATCAAGATCAAAAAATAAATTTGGTTTGAAGGTTGGACAATGTTTCTAAATGTCTTAAAACATTTCATGAATTTTTTGGTGATTTTTAAATACCTAAAAGTATTTTTAATAAATTAATTTTCATTAATCAATTAAAAATAAACTTTTAAATATTTAAAAATACTTTTTTAATGCTAAAAATGAAAATAAAAATATTTTTGGGTATTAAAAATTAATGAAACTCTTGGTGAAAAATTTCATAATTTTTAAAGCATTTTTGCTATTTTTAATAAATGGTACAATTTAAATGAAATAATATGAAAAATAAATGAATTAAAAGCTGAAAAAAGAAAAGTCAAGCAATCTGATGGTCCAGATTCAAACAAGAACACGCGCGCATTGACCTGGCGCCAAATCCAAGGGCCAGCATTCAAACCTGGCTAATTAATGCTTATGCCCTAATCCCACGGTTAATTACTTTCAGGTGACCGGAACAGTGTTCCGGTCATCTTCTCCGTTCACCTCAAAACCCAATCTCACTCCATACGCTTCTAAAATGAAATCTAAGAACACAGGAATGATCCCCACTCACTCACGAATCAAAACCCTAAATCAAAACAAATTTATCATTCCCAAAATGGCTGAATCGAATCAATCTATTTCTAGGGCAAAAAGTTTCAGAAGCATGGTAAACTCTCATCTCTCCACCATTTTCAAAACCAAAGACATATTCATGATCAGGGAGGCATATAAAACAACTTAAGAACTTAAAAAATGATTTCTGGAAAAAATGTTCTTGAGCTACCTGAGTTTCGAAGCTTTCAGTGCACAGCTTTCTGGGTGCTTTCCTGCTTGCAATCAACTCCACTTGACCTCCTGAGAAGCTTTCAATGCTTGGACAGAGTTTGTGATGGCTGGTTTTGAGGTTTGAACAAGTTCTGTTCAATGGAGGGCAGGAATCGTATTTGTGACCCTGGGGGTTTTAGGCTATGGTGATGGATGCTTTGTGATCAGAGGAACATATTGAGTTGATCTATGAAGTGGGTTTGTGTGTTTGTGGCTTATTTTCTGAGTTTCGAAGGTTTTGGCTTTGAGAGTGAAAAATGGTGAAGCTGAGTTCTTGCTGGTTTCAGGCTTATGTCTTGTTGGTTTGGGATCAATGAAGCATGGTGAGATGAGTAGTGGAATTTGTTTGAGTGTTTATGGCTTGTGGAAACAGATTCGAAGGAAAATGCCAGTTGGAGAGAGTTTGTGAATGTGTGTTGTGGTGAGTTTTCAGGCTGGCTCCTTGTGTGAAATGGCTAGCATTTTCTTTGTATAAACAAATGCTATTGGTCAGTGGATGTGACTTGGCCTGCTGTGATAGGTGTGCTAGCTTTTGCAAAAAGTCCACTCTTGTGTAAGAGAAGCATGGGTTGTGTTCTAGGCTAGTACAAGGGTGTGGGCTGGCGCAGCATGGTGAGGGGAAAGGCTATGGCTGGTTCAGCATCCAAGGCAACAAGTGGATGGAAGTGTTATGATGACTTTGCAACTTGGTTCCCTTTTGGTTCACATGAAACTTTCTTGCTCCCAAGGCCATGAAACATGAGAAGTTCTTAGTCCATTCTGAACTTTAGGGTACATGTGATGTTTGTGTGATGGTTAGACATGAATTAGAAGTTACAAATGCCTTGGTACAAAGTTTTTGCAAGTTTTCCATTTGGTGCATATTTTGAAAATTAGTGATTTTTGCCAACTTTGACACACCATAACTTTTGATCCAAAATGAATTAGGTCATGTTCTTGTACTTTTTGAAAAGGGAAAGATCTAATCTACAACTTTCATGACCAAAGTTTTTCCATTTGAAGCATTTTTGGATCAAAAAGTAAGGGTTGAAAAAGTTGCATAAAATGACATTTCATTAAAAGTCAACCATGCCCTAAAAAGTCAACTTTGCAAAAACTTGTAATTCTTGAATTTTGTGAACTTCTAACTTCTTCCATGATCAAATAAAGATCATATACACTCAAAATGATGAAGATCACCCCTTTGTTGGGTCATTGGGGGCCTCAGATGCCCTGATTTTGCACTGACTTGTCTGAAAAGTCAACTCTTGATCAGATGACTTCCCCATGGAATTTCTTCATGAAAATTTATATGCATACTCCCTATACTATATAGAGACCAATAGAAACAAGAATGACCAAAAAATTTGGAGTTGTGGCCTCTGAAACCAAAACCCTAATTTTAGGTCATCTGTGCAGTCAAACCTGGCTCTGCCTCCATACCAATCCCAGTTCTTGTGATTCTTTGGCATTCTTGACTTTGAGAGGATATAATATGATGCTTGAACACACATAGACCCCTTTGAAGTGATTGATGGCCTTTGGAATGGCTCAAGCAGCTCTGGGATTGCTCAGATCACAAACCCTAGATGCAGATGACTTTGAATCTATGCAGTGAATCAAAATTGTGGTATGAAATGCTATGATTGTGTTCATGCATATGAAATGATCACAAGCCATGGTGTGAATGGGTGAGGGCAAATTTGGGGTGTTTACAGTAACCTTTGGAGATGGAGCAAAGGGAGAAATCAAGGGAGTTGGTACATTGGACTGCCCAGGTGTACCAAGTCTAGATGATGTGCTGCTGGTAAAAGGATTAACTGCTAACTTGATCAGCATAAGTCAATTATGTGACCAAGGTTACAGTGTAAACTTTACCAAAACTGAATGCATAGTCTCTGATAAAGAACAGAAGGTTGTCATGAGAGGAGCCAGATCAAAAGACAACTGCTATATGTGGGAACCTCAAGATTTCAGCCTTACTTCAACTTGTTCCTTAGCCAAAGAAGAAGAAGTGAAGCTGTAGCACCAAAGACTGGGTCATCTTCATCTCAGAGGAATAAAGAAGATCATATCTATGGAGGCTGTAAGAGGAATTCCAAGACTGAAGATTGATGAAAGTAAAGTGTGTGGTGAATGTTAAATAGGCAAGCAAACCAAGATGTCACACCCAAAGCTCCAACATCTGACAACTTCGAAAGTTTTGGAATTATTACATATGGATCTTATGGGACCAATGCAGGTTGAGAGTCTTGGTGGAAAAAGATATGCCTATGTGGTTGTTGATGACTTCTCAAGATTTACATGGATAAGCTTCATCAAAGAGAAGTCTGATGTGTTTGATGTATTCAAAGATCTGTGTCATAGAATTCAAAGAGAAAAAGCAAGTTGTGTGGTCAGAATCAGAAGTGATCATGGAAAGGAGTTTGAGAATAAAAAATTCTCAGACTTCTGCTCTTCAGAAGGGATCAATCATGAGTATTCTTCTCCTATCACCCCTCAACAGAATGGGATTGTTGAGAGGAAAAACAGAACTATTCAAGAGTCAGCAAGAGCCATGATTCATGCTAAAAAGTTACCACTGTACTTTTGGGCTGAAGCTATGAACACATGTTACATTCACAATATAATCACACTAAGAAAGGGAACTTTGTCCACCATCTATGAAGTCTAGAAGGGCAGAAAACCTACAGTCAAGTACTTTCATGTGTTTGGAAGTAAATGTTACATTCTGGCTGATAGGGATCAAAGAAGGAAGATGGACCCTAATAGTGATGAAGGGATTTTTCTTGGATACTCCATAAATAGCAGAGCTTATAGAGTATTTAACTCCAGAACCAAGGTTATAATGGAGTCAATAAATGTGATTATTGATGATGCCTCTGCAGATGTTGCAGATGATGTTGGAACATCTGCTGACAATCAAACTGAAGTTAAAACAGAAAGTGATAATCTTGATTTCACTTTAACTGAGGCAAGGTCAGAGCAATCCAACAAACCTCCCTCCATCAGAATCCAGAAAGATCATCCTAAAGATTTGATAATTGGTGATCCTAACAGTGGTGTCATCACTAGATCAAGAGAAATGATTTCAGGCTCCTGCTTTGTTTCAAAGATAGAACCTAAAAACATCAAGGAAGCTCTGAATGATGAGTACTAGATCTCTGCTATGCAAGAAGAATTAGGCCAGTTTACAAGGAATGAAGTATGGGATATTGTTCCTAGGCCTGTTGACATTAATGTGATTGGCACTAAGTGGGTGTACAAGAACAAGTCAAATGAGCAGGGAGTAGTTACAAAGAACAAGGCTAGACTTGTAGCTCAAGGATACACACAAATTGAGGGAGTAGACTTTGATGAGACCTTTGCACCAGTAGCAAGGCTTGAATCAATCAGACTACTTCTAGGAATTGCTTGTATCCTAAAGTTCAAGCTATTTCAGATGGATGTTAAAAGTGCCTTTCTAAATGGGTACCTTAATGAGGAAGTATATGTGGAGCAGCCTAAGGGATTTGTTGATCCAAGCTGTCTAGATCATGTATACAAGCTAAGGAAGGATATGTATGGTCTAAAGCAAGCCCCAAGAGCATGGTATGAAAGACTGACCACTTTTCTCATTAAACATGGGTACATGAAAGGTGGAATAGACAAAACCTTGTTTGTGAAGGATGAAGAATGAAAGGTCATGATTGCTCAGATATATGTGGATGACATAGTGTTTGGTGGGATGCCAGACATGATGGTTAAACATTTTGTTAATCAAATGGAATCTGAGTTTGAGATGAGCCTGGTAGGAGAACTAACCAACTTTCTTGGACTGCAAATCAAGCAGATGGAGGACTCCATGTTCATATCCCAAAGCAAGTATGCTAGGAACACTGTCAAGAAGTTTGGAATGGACAATGCAAGTCACAAGAGAACACCTGCCCCCACTCATTTAAAGCTGACAAAGGATGACAAGGGTGAAAATATGGACCAAAGCTTATACAGAAGCATGATTGGAAGCCTACTATATCTGACAGCTAGCAGACCAGATATAGCCTTTGCAGTAGGTGTGTGTGCAAGGTATCAAGCTGAGCCAAAAGTAAGTCATCTAAACCAGGTTAAGAGGATTTCGAAATATGTCAATGGTACTTGTATTCTCATGGTTGTGAACCAATCCTCACTGGATTTTGTGATGCTGACTGGGCTGGAAGTGCTGATGATAGAAAGAGTACATCAGGAGGATGCTTCTTTCTAGGAAACAATTTGATTTCTTGGTTCAGTAAGAAACAAAATTGTGTATCCTTATCCACTGCTAAAGCTGAATATATTGCAGCTGGTAGCAGTTGTTCATAGTTTGTTTGGATGAAACAAATGCTCACAGAATACAATGTCCCACAAGATGTCATGACATTGTACTGTGACAATTTAAGTGCAATTAACATCTCCTAAAATCCTATCCAACACAACAGAACTAAGCACATAGACATCAGACATCATTTCATTAGAGATCTTGTGGAAGAGAAGGTGATCACATTAGAACATGTAGCCACAGATCTGCAATTGGTTTGACATATTTACTAAAGCTTTGGATGCTACCCAATTTGAAAACCTAAGGGGTAAATTGGGAATCTGCTTATGTGAAATGTAGCAGTTATGGAGAAGTGCCAGCATGTCTCATGACATCGTGTGGCATGATCACCAGATGGAAGCATCAGTCTGGTCAATAACTCTGTGTATTCCACTCTTAAAAATTCCAATAGCAACTGTTTCTATAAACGCACAAACGTGCTCTCAGCTCTTCACCTCCTCACAATCTCCACTAAACGATTTGCATGCTAAAGCTTATTTTCTAAGCTCATCAAAATCAATCAAACCTAACTCCTCTTCCACTACATTCGAAAAATGTCTCAACATCAAAACCCTAACTTCATTGATGAGGGTCTCAATCAAGAAGATGTAGTGCATGCAACTCCAATCTCTGTAGTACCAATGGATACTACTCCTATAGACGAAATCAGAGGAAGTTTCCCTATTGCTCAAAAACCTAGAACTCCTAATGTAAGAAGAGCAAAGGAGCCTGTGTTCAGCAAAAGCAAGGGGACTCCTTCATCTACAAGCACCCCCAAAGCTTCTGACTATGTGGATGCATCCATCAAGCATCTTGTGAACAGGATTCTTTCTGAACAAAGAGTGGCGCGTGGGGTATCTGTTCCCCTGAACAGCATGCCTGCTCCACAAGAAGAACCAAGCAATCAGGCTGAAGAGGACATTCCTGCTCAACAGGATGTCCCAATAAATGTTGAAGCATCTAAGGACCAGAACAAGGCCTCAACTGATAATGATGAAGCCACTGATGATCAAGCTCATGTTGATCAATCTGCTGAAAAAGAGGCCTCCCAACCTCCTCCTGTTGAAACCCTAGATGATGACTCTGACACAGAGATCATTGCATCTGTTAACCCTAGCATAGCCAAAAGGCTTAGGGCTAGGAAGGAGAAGAAGCCTGCTGCACATGCAACTCCTGAAAAGAAACAGCCTACTCCTAAAAAGGACAAGGTCAAAGTTGCCTTTGGACCTACTAAGCAATGGAGCAAGGTAAGCACCCAGAAGAGGAAAGCTGCAACTCCACCTGACTCAGATGTTGAGGAAGATGTCCCAACATCCCAACCAAGGAAGAAAGCAGCACCTCCCAGGAATGCCTCTGCTGTTCCTGAAGCACCTCTTGACAATGTGTCCTTCCATCATGTCTCTAGTGTGAGCAAATGGAAGTATGTCTACCAAAGAAGGGTGGCTCTGGAAAGAGAGCTGGCAGCAATGCATTGGAGTGCACTGAGGTAATAGACTTAATATCCTCTGCTGGTTTATTCAAGACTGTTTCAAATTTTTCACCCTGTTATGAGCTACTGGTCAAGGAGTTCATAGTTAATCTGCAAGAGGGGTGTGCTGATGGAAAATCAGAAGACTTCAGGAAGGTTTATGTGAGGGGGAGATGTGTTGATTTCTCTCTTAGGGTTATAAATCACTACCTGGGGAGAGAATCTGATGGGCCAAATGAACTGGGCAAAACTGACAACCAAGTCTACAAGATCATCACTGCCAACCAGGTCAAGTCTTGGCCAGTCAAAGGCAAACTATCTGTCAGCCTGCTAACAAGGAAGTATGCTATACTGCACAGGATTGGAACTGTCAACTGGGTTCCCACAAACCACACTTCATCAATAGCTACTGGGCTGGGAAGATTCATCTGTGCTGTAGGCACCCAAACAAATTTGGACTATGGGGCTTACATCTTTGATCAAACCCTAAAACATGCAGGAACATCAGCAACCAAGCTTCCAATAGCTTTTCCCTCTTTGCTTTATGTAATAATCCTCAACCAATATCCAGGCATCCTTACTGATAAGGATTCTGTCTGCAAGAGGGAGAGTCCGCTGGCCTTCCACTACAAACTGTTCCTGAGCCATCATGCTGCAGATGTTGAAGCTCCCAGTAGGACATCTGTTGGACCATCAAATGTCAAGACTCATATATCCAAAGCAGCCTTGATTGCAGAACTCAAGACGACTTGCAAGGAGCCGGATGAAAGGAAGAAAAAGCTGGAGAACATTATTCAAAGACTAGAGCTGGAGGAAGCTGCTGGAAATGTGGATGGTTCTGATGCTGAGTCTGAGGATGAAGAGGATACAGAGTATGATGAATCTGAGTGAAGCTGATTGTGATGGAAACTATATTGCCTGTTCTGAATTGTATTTTTGCTTTGTAATGTTTTTGTTTTTCTCTCTGCTTGTGTAATGTTTGGCCCCAAATTTCTGTCTAACAAGGGGGAGAAGTGTACTGAACAACAACAATGTCTGCTGCAGTTTGCCTGATTAATGAACAATGCTGAAGTTAATTTCTGTCTTCTGAACAACAACAATGTCTGTTGCAGTTTGCCTGATTAATGAACAATGTTGAAGTTAATTTCTGTCTTCTGAACTAAGTTTTTTTTGCTCATTGGTATATCAGATTCTGTCTTCTGAAGTAAGTTACTTACTCCATTGAAGAAGATATGTAACTTAAAGAAAGAAAGTGAGAAAGAATGGAACACAAGTGAACAAGTTCACTTCAAGAAGCAGAAAGATGCATATTAAAGAGATGAAGAGAAATGAGAAGTTATGGCAAATCCACTTCTCAAAGTAACTTACAACCTGAAAATGTTAGCATGAATGCATAAAGTTCAAGGTATAAAGAAATGAAATGAAATGAGATAAGATGAGATGAAATGACCAAATTCAGAAGTGTTTATGCAATGTTAATGTCATGTGAGATGATGCAAAGGCATACAAAGTGCATGTGAATGATCATACAAGGATGAGATGTCATGTAAGAATGTTTTGAAGTTTGAAAGTTCATGAAAGTTAATGAAATGAAATGTATGTAAATCATGGCAAATGAATGAAGAAATGATCAAGCATGATTCTAACATGTCCTATAATGTCTAAGATGACATATGAATGCAAGAAATGTCATTGCAAGTTCATGTATGGATGCATATGCAAGATGAATGCAAGTAAACATGTAAAATTAGGGTTATATGGAAGCATGAGATGCACATGATCAAAATAGAAGGAATGCACAAGATAAAAAATTGAAAATGCACTCAAAGGAACCCTAAATCTATACTAGGTTACCATCCAAAGGGGGAGGTCAGAAACTAAACCTAGAAGAAGTTATGGACTTTCTAAGTTTGCTAGGTTTTTTGGGTGATCTTCAATGTAAAATGCCAAACAAATTGAAAATGCAAGATAAAAATTGTAGATGTTAAGAATTGGCAGAATTTTTGACAAACAAGAAGTGTTGAACTTAGTTCAGGATGTCACACCAGATGTTGTGACATTGTCAAACAGAGTAACAGTTAATGAATTAAGTCAAGACATCAGGATGTCACACCAGATGTTGTGACATCGTAAACCTGCTACCAGACTTAAATGATGCATAACAGAACTGAGTAAATTCAGGGGAGTTTATCTGGAATTAATTAAAAAGAGATAAGCACTCCAAGGCGCATCTTTAGGGAGCTTAGTTATCTGATTTCAGTGTAACAGAATAACTAACTCACCTTGAATCAAGGAAGTAACAAACTAACTAACCCTAATTCAAGGTCATGACTGTGATATTTATCAGGTTTGGATAAATTGCAAAAAGCCCAAAAACCAAGCATCTATTTAAGGAACAGAAACTCTCAGAATAGAGTACGAAATTAAGAAGACTGTAAAGGGTGTTTGTGTTTAATAGCAGGTTTTAATTGTTTGTCACTTTATGAGTTTGTAAGAAAAAAGTGAATTGTGTCTTAATTGAAACTTTTAAGTAAGATCAAGTTGTTGTGTTTGAAGTGTGACTTCAATTTTATTAAACATTGTAAAATATCAATGTGTGATTGAGGGGGAGTGAGTAGGTACTCATATCTAAGTTGTGTCTTAGGTAGAAATTGCCTTGGGTAGATATTAAGTGAAGGATTAAACTGGTTGGTTTAATTCCAGAATTAATATTACTTATATTGGATTTCCTTCCTGGCTTGGTAGCCCCCAGATGTAAGTGTGGAGATACACTGAACTGGGTTAACAATTTCCTGTGTGATTTAATTTACCTGCACTTTAAGTTTTGTTTAAGTCTTCAAGTGTTTAAACATCTGATTCGACATCACGTACCTGATCCCAGAATTTCAATTGGCATCAAAGCAGGCACCCTTCCTGTTTAACTGGGTGAGATCTAGGGACTGCAAATTTTGGGAACATGGACAGAGATGTAGGATCTGTGAATAGACCACCTATATTCGATGGATCCAGCTATGACTACTGGAAGCCAAAAATGGTAGCATTCTTAAAATCTCTTGATAGCAGGACTTGGAAAGCAGTCAACAAAGGATGGGAGCATCCTGTCCTAGACAATAAGGATGGGGAAAAAGTGTTGAAGCCTGAAGAAGAGTGGAGCAAGGAGGAAAAAGATTCAGCACTTGGAAATTCCAAAGCCTTAAATGCCTTATTCAATGGCATTGACAGGAACATATTTAGACTTGTGCATCACTGTGAGCTGGCCAAGGATGTTTGGGACACTCTCAAAACCACTCATGAAGGAACATCAAAGGTGAAGATGTCAAGACTTCAACTTCTCACCACCAAGTTTGAAAACATGATGATGAAGGAAGAGGAGACCATTCATGAGTTTTACATGAACATCCTGGAAATTGCTAATACTTCTGGTGCCTTGGGAGAGAAAATGAGTGATGAAATGTTGGTAAGGAAGATTCTCAAATCACTACCAAAAAGATTTGACATGAAGGTTACTGCAATAGAAGAAGCTCAGGACATCTGCACAATGAAGGCTGAAGAGCTCATTGGTTCCCTTCAAACATTTGAGATGGGAATGAATGATACAATTGTGAAGAAAAACAAAAGCATAGCCCTGGTCTCAAATACTGATAAAGAGGAAGAAAGTCATGAAGTAGACTCTGAGGAAAATTTATCAGAAACAATTGCTATGCTTGGAAGACAATTCAACAAAATTCTCAAAAGAATGGAAAACAGGTCCAGACCAAGTGGAAGAAATTCAACCTCTGAGAATAAAAGACCTTATGATTCTAATAGAAGGTCAAATTATGATGAGAAGACTAACCAAGGAAAAGGGATTCAATGTCATGGATGTGAAGGATATGGACACATCAGAAGTGAATGCCCAACATATCTAAAGAAGCAAAAGAAAGGTCTCTCTATGACCTGGTCAGATGAAGACTCAGGATGTGAGTCAGAAGAAGAATCTGCAAAGCACATCACTGCTCTAGCTGGAGTATGTGAAACTGAAGGGGGGTCCAGTGATGAGGAGCTGACATTTGAAGAGCTTGAAGAATCTTACAGGATGCTGTGTAAAAGGAGCACTGAAGTATGCATGGAGAATATACAGCAGAAGAAGCAGATTGAGGAATTAAAGGCTTAAAAGACAAGTAATCTAGAGATCATTGACACTTTGAAAAGTGAATTAAGCCTACTCAACTCCAAAATGGAGCATATGTCCAAATCTGTCAGAATGCTGAACAGTAGCTCAAACACACTGGATGTCATTCTCAACAACAACAAGAACTCAGGGGATAGAACTGGGCTGGGATTTAATAAAGCTCAAAAGCTTGAGGCTAGCACCATCCAAACAACTCCAAATCCTATGAAGTCAAACAAGATGTCCAAGCAGATGTCTCAACATCATGACAAGAACATGATGAAAAAGAAATATCAAAGATGAAGATGCCATCATTGTGGAAGGTTTGGTCACATCAAACCTTTTTGCTACAAGCTGCATGGACATCCAAATCAGAGGTCTCAGCAACCCCATAAGCAGAAGACAGAGGTCACCAAGAAAGTGCTGCATGGACATCCAAATCAGAGGTCTCAGCAACCCCCTAAGCAGAAGACAGAGGTCATCAAGAAAGTGTGGGTACCTAAAGCTAGTTTTCATGTTGATCAAAGCTACAAATACATGCCCAAGAACAAGTTCAACAGACAACCTTGGAACTCTAAAGATGGACACTACATAGGGCAGATGCATCAAAGGAAACCTCACAACAGGCACAAATGGTCCAAGAAGGTTGTTGCCTATATAGCTCATACATCTCTCAGAGTATCTTCTAAGGAAGACTGGTACTTTGACAGTGGTTGCTCAAGGCATATGACTGGACTGAAGAATCTGCTGGTAGACTTAAAGTCACACTCATCCAAATATGTAACCTTTGGAGATGGAGCAAAGGGAGAAATCAAGGGAGTTGGTACATTGGACTGCCCAGGTGTACCAAGTCTAGATGATGTGTTGCTGGTAAAAGGATTAACTGCTAACTTGATCAGCATAAGTCAATTATGTGACCAAGGTTACAGTGTAAACTTTACCAAAACTGAATGCATAGTCTCTGATAAAGAACAGAAGGTTGTCATGAGAGGAGCCAGATCAAAAGACAACTGCTATATGTGGGAACCTCAAGATTTCAGCCTTACTTCAACTTGTTCCTTAGCCAAAGAAGAAGAAGTGAAGCTGTAGCACCAAAGACTGGGTCATCTTCATCTCAGAGGAATAAAGAAGATCATATCTATGGAGGCTGTAAGAGGAATTCCAAGACTGAAGATTGATGAAAGTAAAGTGTGTGGTGAATGTCAAATAGGCAAGCAAACCAAGATGTCACACCCAAAGCTCCAACATCTGACAACTTCGAAAGTTTTGGAATTATTACATATGGATCTTATGGGACCAATGCAGGTTGAGAGTCTTGGTGGAAAAAGATATGCCTATGTGGTTGTTGATGACTTCTCAAGATTTACATGGATAAGCTTCATCAAAGAGAAGTCTGATGTGTTTGATGTATTCAAAGATCTGTGTCATAGAATTCAAAGAGAAAAAGCAAGTTGTGTGGTCAGAATCAGAAGTGATCATGGAAAGGAGTTTGAGAATAAAAAATTCTCAGACTTCTGCTCTTCAGAAGGGATCAATCATGAGTATTCTTCTCCTATCACCCCTTAACAGAATGGGATTGTTGAGAGGAAAAACAGAACTATTCAAGAGTCAGCAAGAGCCATGATTCATGCTAAAAAGTTACCACTGTACTTTTGGGCTGAAGCTATGAACACATGTTACATTCACAATATAGTCACACTAAGAAAGGGAACTTTGTCCACCATCTATGAAGTCTAGAAGGGCAGAAAACCTACAGTCAAGTACTTTCATGTGTTTGGAAGTAAATGTTACATTCTGGCTGATAGGGATCAAAGAAGGAAGATGGACCCTAAAAGTGATGAAGGGATTTTTCTTGGATACTCCATAAATAGCAGAGCTTATAGAGTATTTAACTCCAGAACCAAGGTTATAATGGAGTCAATAAATGTGATTATTGATGATGCCTCTGCAGATGTTGCAGATGATGTTGGAACATCTGCTGACAATCAAACTGAAGTTAAAACAAAAAGTGATAATCTTGATTTCACTTTAACTGAGGCAAGGTCAGAGCAATCCAACAAACCTCCATCCATCAGAATCCAGAAAGATCATCCTAAAGATTTGATAATTGGTGATCCTAATAGTGGTGTCATCACTAGATCAAGAGAAATGATTTCAGGCTCCTGATTTGTTTCAAAGATAGAACCTAAAAACATCAAGGAAGCTCTGAATGATGAGTACTAGATCTCTGCTATGCAAGAAGAATTAGGCCAGTTTACAAGGAATGAAGTATGGGATATTGTTCCTAGGCCTGTTGACATTAATGTGATTGGCACTAAGTGGGTGTACAAGAACAAGTCAAATGAGCAGGGAGTAGTTACAAAGAACAAGGCTAGACTTGTAGCTCAAGGATACACACAAATTGAGGGAGTAGACTTTGATGAGACCTTTGCACCAGTAGCAAGGCTTGAATCAATCAGACTACTTCTAGGAATTGCTTGTATCCTAAAGTTCAAGCTATTTCAGATGGATGTTAAAAGTGCCTTTCTAAATGGGTACCTTAATGAGGAAGTATATGTGGAGAAGCCTAAGGGATTTGTTGATCCAAGCTGTCCAGATCATGTATACAAGCTAAGGAAGGATATGTATGGTCTAAAGCAAGCCCCAAGAGCATGGTATGAAAGACTGGCCACTTTTCTCATTAAACATGGGTACATGAAAGGTGGAATAGACAAAACCTTGTTTGTAAAGGATGAAGAATGAAAGGTCATGATTGCTCAGATATATGTGGATGACATAGTGTTTGGTGGGATGTCAGACATGATGGTTAAACATTTTGTTAATCAAATGGAATCTGAGTTTGAGATGAGCCTAGTAGGAGAACTAACCAACTTTCTTGGACTGCAAATCAAGGAGATGGAGGACTCCATGTTCATATCCCAAAGCAAGTATGCAAAGAACACTGTCAAGAAGTTTGGAATGGACAATGCAAGTCACAAGAGAACACCTGCCCCCACTCATTTAAAGCTGACAAAGGATGACAAGGGTGAAAATGTGGACCAAAGCTTATACAGAAGCATGATTGGAAGCCTACTATATCTGACAGCTAGCAGACCAGATATAGCCTTTGCAGTAGGTGTGTGTGCAAGGTATCAAGCTGAGCCAAAAGTAAGTCATCTAAACCAGGTTAAGAGGATTTCGAAATATGTCAATGGTACTTGTATTCTCATGGTTGTGAACCAATCCTCACTGGATTTTGTGATGCTGACTGGGCTGGAAGTGCTGATGATAGAAAGAGTACATCAGGAGGATGCTTCTTTCTAGGAAACAATTTGATTTCTTGGTTCAGTAAGAAACAAAATTGTGTATCCTTATCCACTGCTAAAGCTGAATATATTGCAGTTGGTAGCAGTTGTTCATAGTTGGTTTGGATGAAACAAATGCTCACAGAATACAATGTCCCACAAGATGTCATGACATTGTACTGTGACAATTTAAGTGCAATTAACATCTCCTAAAATCCTATCCAACACAACAGAACTAAGCACATAGACATCAGACATCTTTCATTAGAGATCTTGTGGAAGAGAAGGTGATCACATTAGAACATGTAGCCACAGATCTGCAATTGGTTTGACATATTTACTAAAGCTTTGGATGCTACCCAATTAGAAAACCTAAGGGGTAAATTGGGAATCTGCTTATGTGAAATGTAGCAGTTATGGAGAAGTGCCAGCATGTCTCATGACATCGTGTGGCATGATCACCAGATGGAAGCATCAGTCTGGTCAATAACTCTGTGTATTCCACTCTTAAAAATTCCAATAGCAACTGTTTCTATAAACGCACAAACGTGCTCTCAGCTCTTCACCTCCTCACAATCTCCACTAAACGATTTGCATGCTAAAGCTTATTTTCTAAGCTCATCAAAATCAATCAAACCTAACTCCTCTTCCACTACATTCGAAAAATGTCTCAACATCAAAACCCTAACTTCATTGATGAGGGTCTCAATCAAGAAGATGTAGTTCATGCAACTCCAATCTCTGTAGTACCAATGGATACTACTCCTATAGACGAAATCAGAGGAAGTTTCCCTATTGCTCAAAAACCTAGAACTCCTAATGTAAGAAGAGCAAAGGAGCCCGTGTTCAGCAAAAGCAAGGGGACTCCTTCATCTACAAGCACCCCCAAAGCTTCTGACTATGTGGATGCATCCATCAAGCATCTTGTGAACAGGATTCTTTCTGAACAAAGAGTGGCGCGTGGGGTATCTGTTCCCCTGAACAGCATGCCTGCTCCACAAGAAGAACTAAGCAATCAGGCTGAAGAGGACATTCCTGCTCAACAGGATGTCCCAATAAATGTTGAAGCATCTAAGGACCAGAACAAGGCCTCAACTGATAATGATGAAGCCACTGATGATCAAGCTCATGTTGATCAATCTGCTGAAAAAGAGGCCTCCCAACCTCCTCCTGTTGAAACCCTAGATGATGACTCTGACATAGAGATCATTGCATCTGTTAACCCTAGCATAGCCAAAAGGCTTAGGGCTAGGAAGGAGAAGAATCCTGCTGCACATGCAACTCCTGAAAAGAAACAGCCTACTCCTAAAAAGGACAAGGTCAAAGTTGCCTTTGGACCTACTAAGCAATGGAGCAAGGTAAGCACCCAGAAGAGGAAAGCTGCAACTCCACCTGACTCAGATGTTGAGGAAGATGTCCCAACATCCCAACCAAGTAAGAAAGCAGCACCTCCCAGGAATGCCTCTGCTGTTCCTGAAGCACCTCTTGACAATGTGTCCTTCCATCATGTCTTTAGTGTGAGCAAATGGAAGTATGTCTACCAAAGAAGGGTGGCTCTGGAAAGAGAGCTGGCAGCAATGCATTGGAGTGCACTGAGGTAATAGACTTAATATCCTCTGCTGGTTTATTCAAGACTGTTTCAAATTTTTCACCCTGTTATGAGCTACTGGTCAAGGAGTTCATAGTTAATCTGCAAGAGGGGTGTGCTGATGGAAAATCAGAAGACTTCAGGAAGGTTTATGTGAGGGGGAGATGTGTTGATTTCTCTCTTAGGGTTATAAATCACTACCTGGGGAGAGAATCTGATAGGCCAAATGAACTGGGCAAAACTGACAACCAAGTCTACAAGATCATCACTGCCAACCAGGTCAAGTCTTGGCCAGTCAAAGGCAAACTATCTGTCAGCCTGCTAACAAGGAAGTATGCTATACTGCACAGGATTGGAACTGTCAACTGGGTTCCCACAAACCACACTTCATCAATAGCTACTGGGCTGGGAAGATTCATCTGTGCTATAGGCACCCAAACAAATTTGGACTATGGGGCTTACATCTTTGATCAAACCCTAAAACATGCAGGAACATCAGCAACCAAGCTTCCAATAGCTTTTCCCTCTTTGCTTTGTGTAATAATCCTCAACCAATATCCAGGCATCCTTACTGATAAGGATTCTGTCTGCAAGAGGGAGAGTCCGCTGGCCTTCCACTACAAACTGTTCCTGAGCCATCATGCTGCAGATGTTGAAGCTCCCAGTAGGACATCTGTTGGACCATCAAATGTCAAGACTCATATATCCAAAGCAGCCTTGATTGCAGAACTCAAGATGACTTGCAAGGAGCCGGATGAAAGGAAGAAAAAGCTGGAGAACATTATTCAAAGACTAGAGCTGGAGGAAGCTGCTGGAAATGTGGATGGTTCTGATGCTGAGTCTGAGGATGAAGAGGATACAGAGTATGATGAATCTGAGTGAAGCTGATTGTGATGGAAACTATATTGCCTATTCTGAATTGTATTTTTGCTTTGTAATGTTTTTGTTTTTCTCTCTGCTTGTGTAATGTTTGGCCCCAAATTTTTGTCTAACAAGGGGGAGAAGTGTACTGAACAACAACAATGTCTGCTGCAGTTTGCCTGATTAATGAACAATGCTGAAGTTAATTTTTGTCTTCTGAACAACAACAATGTCTGTTGCAGTTTTCCTGATTAATGAACAATGCTGAAGTTAATTTCTGTCTTCTGAACTAAGTTTTTTTTGCTCATTGGTATATCAGATTCTGTCTTCTGAAGTAAGTTACTTACTCCATTGAAGAAGATAAGTAACTTAAAGAAAGAAAGTGAGAAAGAATGGAACACAAGTGAACAAGTTCACTTCAAGAAGCAGAAAGATGCATATGAAAGAGATGAAGAGAAATGAGAAGTGATGGCAAATCCACTTCTCAAAGTAACTTACAACCTGAAAATGTTAGCATGAATGCATAAAGTTCAAGGTATAAAGAAATGAAATGAAATGAGATAAGATGAGATGAAATGACCAAATTCAGAAGTGTTTATGCAATGTTAATGTCATGTGAGATGATGCAAAGGCATACAAAGTGCATGTGAATGATCATACAAGGATGAGATGTCATGTAAGAATGTTTTGAAGTTTGAAAGTTCATGAAAGTTAATGAAATGAAATGTATGTAAATCATGGCAAATGAATGAAGAAATGATCAAGCATGATTCTAACATGTCCTAAGATGTCTAAGATGACATATGAATGCAAGAAATGTCATTGCAAGTTCATGTATGGATGCATATGCAAGATGAATGCAAGTAAACATGTAAAATTAGGGTTATATGGAAGCATGAGATGCACATGATCAAAATAGAAGGAATGCACAAGATAAAAAATTGAAAATGCACTCAAAGGAACCCTAAACCTATACTAGGTTACCATCCAAAGGGGGAGGTCAGAAACTAAACCTAGAAGAAGTTATGGATTTTCTAAGTTTGCTAGGTTTTTTGGGTGATCTTCAATGTAAAATGCCAAACAAATTGAAAATGCAAGATAAAAATTGTAGATGTTAAGAATTAGCAGAATTTTTGACAAACAAGAAGTGTTGAACTTAGTTTAGGATGTCACACCAGAAGTTGTGACATTGTCAAACAGAGTAAGAGTTAATGAATTAAGTCAATACATCAGGATGTCACACCAGATGTTGTGACATCGTAAACCTGCTACCAGACTTAAATGATGCATAACAGAACTGAGTAAATTCAGGGGAGTTTATCTGGAATTAATTAAAAAGAGATAAGCACTCCAAGGCGCATCTTTAGGGAGCTTAGTTATCTGATTTCAGTGTAACAGAATAACTAACTCACCTTGAATCAAGGAAGTAACAAACTAACTAATCCTAATTCAAGGTGATGATTGTGATATTTATCAGGTCTGGATAAATTGCAAAAAGCCCAAAAACCAAGCATCTATTTAAGGAACAGAAACTCTCAGAATAGAGTACGAAATTAAGAAGACTGTAAAGGGTGTTTGTGTTTAATAGCAGGTTTTAATTGTTTGTCACTTTATGAGCTTTTAAGCAAAAAGTGAATTTTGTCTTGATTGAAACTTTTAAGTAAGATCAAGCTGTTGTGTTTGAAGTGTGACTTCAATTTTATTAAACATTGTAAAATATCACTGTGTGATTGAGGGGGAGTGAGTAGGTACTCATATCTAAGTTGTGCCTTAGGTAGAAATTGCCTTGGGTAGATATTAAGTGAAGGATTAAACTGGTTGGTTTAATTCCAGAATTAATATTACTTATATTGGATTTCCTTCCTGGCTTGGTAGCCCCCAGATGTTAGTGTGGAGATACACTGAACTGGGTTAACAATTTCCTGTGTGATTTAATTTACCTGCACTTTAAGTTTTGTTTAAGTCTTCAAGTGTTTAAACATCTGATTCGACATCACGTACCTGATCCCAGAATTTCAAAAATTAAAGAAAAATGTTTTTAGATGCTAGATGACATGTGCAAAGCAAGGCAGAAAGAATCATTCACAAACTCAACTTAGGTTTAGGGTTATGAATTTTTTAAGCTAGGGTTAGAAAATGGACATTTTTAAGAACCTAATTCATTGAAAAATTTCAAAGTATGATCAAAACCAAAAATAAATTTATAAGGTGAGTTTGTAAATGTTTGTAAATGTCTTAGAATGCTCTCTGATTTTTTTTGTGATTTTTAGAAACCTAAATGTATTTTTAATTAATTAAAAGACTTTAATTAATTAAAAATAACATTTAAATATTTTAAAAATAATTTTTTATGCAAAAAATAAAATAAAAATCATTTTCTGGTTAAGAAGAATATTTGAAACAAAAATGCCAAAGGAAATATTTTTTGAATGTTTTTAACTATTTTAAATAAAATGAGAAAGAAAAATACAAAGAAAATGAAATAAAAATAAAATAAAGGGAACTATGCAGATCCAAAGGCCAGGATTCAAACTCAAGGGGGGATGGTTGACTGGCGCGTAATCCAAGTGTTGAGGTTCCATCTGGCTAATTTTAATTAATTAATTTAATTAATCAGAATTAATGACTAATGACCTAATCTGGACCGCTCATACGCGCGCGCGAAACTTAATCCGGTCGTCTTCTCCGATCAACCAAAATCCTATCTCTCTTCCTAAGCCTCTAACACTCAATCTATCTGCCAAAAAATGATCCCCATACACCATACATTAAGAATCACCAAACAAACAACATTTAAAACACATCAAAAGTGAGAATCGAATCAAAACAGTTCTAGGTCAAAAAAAATTCAGAACATGAATACATACTCATTTCTCAACCATTTTCAAAACAAAACACATCAGCATGATCAGTGAAGCATAAAGAATCATTTAGGAACTTAAAAATGCATTTCTGGAAAAAAAATGTTCTTGAGGTTACCTGAGTTGGAGCTTTTCAGTTAGCTGCTTTCTGACCCCTTATTTGGTGCAAACCAGCTCCCTTGAGTCCCTTGAGGATGTTGAGAAGCTTAGAACAAGTTTTTGTTGGCTGTTTTGAAGATTCTAGTTCAGAGCATGTCAGAATCGTGTTTTTGTTTCAAGGAGTTTCAGGCTTGTGTAAGGGGTGGGAAATGATCTATGAGTTATATGGAGATGATTGGTGAAAGAATTTTGAAGTTTGGCTGGGTGGTTTGAGAGTTTCGAAGAGATAAATTTCTTGAGGGATTTTTGGCAATCTGAGCTATGGGATGATTCAGGCTTGTGTGTTATCTGCTTTGTGATTCATAAGGTTTGTATAAGCGAGTGTGATTGGTCAAAGGAGTTGGTGTGGCTCAGTTTTATTGGTATGGTGTAAAATGCAAAATGTCAACATTGGTTGTACCTCAAGCATGGGCACAAGTCAGTGTTGTATTTGGGCATGTCTAGCCTCAGCTGAGTTCATGGAGAGCCCTTGGATTGAAAGATTGCAGTTGGAACACTTGATGCTAGGGTTTACAAGGTTTTTTCATATTTTCCCTCTTTGATGTTTCTTGTGTTTCAAGGCATGAAATGACCTAATTCTTGGGCCAATTCTGAGTCTTTGATGTTGTATAGGCATGTTATGAAGGGTTTGTACACATTTGAAGTCATTAGAATGACTTAACATCCCAATTTGCAAAAGCCCTCTTTGACATGTGTCAGACCCTAATTTTTGACCCTAAGATTTTTCGCATCTCATCTGTATTCCGCATACAAACAAGATCACGCACTGTTCGTTTATCCTTTTTCAGGTGCAGGTCTATGCCTTGCAGAGGATCACCATGTTTAATTTCTGTTATTTGTTTATATTCACTAACTTCTAACCAAAATATCAAAAAAAAAAATGTTGCAGTTTGCTTCTTCTTCTCTCTATGTTGCAGGATTTAAAAGACAGGGTTGTGATTCCAATTCAGAGGCGTTTGTTTAGTCATGATTCGATTCAGATGGACGTTTGACCTAATCTTGGTCAAACTGTCAAAAGATTGTTTCGACTGCAAAATGTTTGTGCCAGTGGGTTCATTCCTCAGACAGTGCATAATCAGAAGTTCAAGACTGTGTTATGTGCGAACTCATCAGTTATCAGACAATGTTTTGTGCGAAATTTGGTTCGAGTCTTCAAGTTCACCAGTTTATGAGCAGTTCATCTGAGGATTTATTTTCCTCAGTATGAATTCAAGTTATCAGGACAATGTTCAGACAAATTTCAAGTGATTATGGTATAAGTGCCGAGGTGTTCAGTAGTTCAGAAGTGGTTGTATCAGTGGTTTGTTGAAAAAAATCAGAGTTTGTTGTGGGTTTAAAACCATCAATCCCATATTCATTTTCTTTTTTTAATTAAATTCACCAAAAAAATTCAAATTCCATCCAATCATCCATTATCCGATTATCCATTTTTATTCTTCATTTCCCATTATTATTCAACCACCATTATTTTCCATTTTTCTCAATTTTTCAATTATCCGAATCACCATCTTTCTTAATCAATTCCAATCATTATTATTATTTTTTAATCCATTTCATTATCCGAATTACCATTTTTCCTCGATTATTCGATTATCCCACTTCTCATTATTTTAATACCCCATCTTTTATTCATTACATTTTTTAATAAGACCCATTTTTTTTAGAAGCCCATTTTCCATTAGGCCCATTTTAATTTCTATACAAAAAAAAAAGAATGAATTAAAAAAAAGGGAAAAGAAAATAACAAGTTGATTCTTTTTTTATTCACAAAATAAAGCCACTTCTTCTTTTTTCCAACTCATCACGTGAGCTTCCAACACCACAGCTCAGTTCACATCACCAGCCTTTCATACGCATTCCAACGCCATCTTTCCCAGCAGCTTAAGCCCAACACACAGCCAAAATGCAAAAGCTGCAGCTATAACATCACTAGCCATCACACCGTACTCAACGCCAAGCCGAACCAAAACACTAGCAGCCAACAAATTCCACAGCTTCACAAAAACAGACTTCAAACAACATCAGCAAAGCCGCAGCCGAAAACAACTATCATGCTATCAGCTAGTCACAATCCACACGCACATTTCCCTCAGCTTCACATCCCGCGCATCATGTCGCAGCTCATCTCGCAAGCTTCCCAGGCCCAAGCCATTGCCCAGCCGAAAACGTTTTTGCCAAAACCTCACCACACGCGTGAAAGATCCCAGCTGAACAAGCACGCTTCCGCACGCGGAACCCACCTGAAAAACGCAGCAAAAACAACACTCCAAAAGGCAAACGCACACGAGATTTCGGTGAACCCCAAAACGCTTCAAAATTCCCAAAAACGGCATCACCAAATCAGTTCAAATCATCACCCATCCGTCTATAAATTGGACTCCATTCCCTCTCATTCTTCAAGCTTGAATCAGCCGGAAAAACTCTGAAAAAATGTCCCCAAAATCATTCATCCTCAAGCTTCAATCCATAACCAAAAAATCATTCTTCCACCTTCCAATCTATAAAATCCACAACAACCTTCACAAATTCATCATTCAAACCTGCAAATCTCACAATGTTTCAATTGAATTTGCCTCAACAATTATTCAATCGGAACCAACATCAAATCGGATTTACTAACAAGAAAGGTGAGAAGAAGAGTGATTTGTGAATCTTGTTGAGGGAGAGAGGTTAGACGAGTTGATCAGAAAGGAGAAACGGTGACGTCAAAGATTTTTTTGTCCCTTTTGAGTATGTTGTGTGTGCGCCGCTGTCGTATTAGGGAAGAAGAAGAGCGAATCTTGTTTTTTTTCTGATTTATTTTTTCTTCTTTTGATCCTTATAATTCCTTTTTTTGTTATTACTTGTTAATTTAATAAAAGTTGGTTTGGTCCTTATTAGGACATTGAACCATTGCTAGCTACCTCCACCACACCCTAAACCTGCGTGTCACCTCCCTCTTCTTTCTTCATATCTTCTTTTCTATTTTTTGTTTTTATTTTCTTTTGGTAACATTTCTTTTATTGTTTATTCTTTTAAAAAATGTTAGTAAATGAAAAGAGTTTATAGATTTTCTTTTAATGAAAAAATCTTTTTTAGAATTAAGAAGAAGGAGATTTTGTTTATAAGAATTCCTTTGAAAAGGCATAAAAAAATTTTAAAAATATTTTAGTGAGTTTCTCTTTAAATCTTCTTTATATTTTTTTCTTTGAATTTGTTTTGGTATGTGGATCATGAATGTTTGATCTACTTCCTTATTCATCTTCTTTTAATTTTTTGGTCGATGACAATCTCCGATTTGTGATTGTTGTTTTTTCGAAGAGGTTTAATCTTCATTATTTCAAATCTATGGATGAATGATCATGTGGATCATTCTCCATACTTTGAGATCGTGATAGGTTGCCTTCGATAATATCATTTCTCTAACATGTATTAGCACAAACATTTTCCACCTTAATTGGTGGTGGCCGGCCTCATTTGTAGGGTAATTACTCCATAAATTACTAGGCGATTGCTTAACATAGACCTAAACTTTTCCCGAATTCGGATTAAGATCCATTTGGATCCGTTGCCTCGGTTTTGGTTCTCTTTTTGTGGTTGTGCTTGATTAAGTTCATCATACCACTTATATGTAAATATTATAATGATATTAATATACTAACATTTTAATTCAATCTCTCGCACCTTATCCTCTTTATTTCAATTTCTCGCTCCTTATCTCTCTTATTATGCTTATTATACTATATCATTCATCATATTGCTTATTGTTTATGTTGTTATGCTTGTGATTTTTCCTTTGTCCATTTGGACACAAAAACACTAATAACGGATTAAACATCTAAAAAACTTGTGACCTTTAATTTCGGACTATGGTTACTATCCTTAGCTTGGGACTTGGAGTTTCGGACTTAGATTTTAGGATCTATCCCTTTGCTTGAGTTGTTATGGATTGAAGACTTTGGCTCCGATTAAGTTCATTTGATTATGAAGATGGAAATCCGATTGTTTCAAAGAATGATTGCCATACGGTTTGATCGTTCTTCCTTTAGCTTTTATTTTCAAGTCTTAGGATAGTCCCTTCATCTCTTCCCATCTTCTTCAATTTTCAAATCTTCTTCCTATTTTCCAAAACTTTCTTTGTTTTCAAACTTCAAACATTTTCGCAATCAAACCTTGACTTAGGTTATGCGGTTTTACTTTTTCATTTCATTTCCTTAATAAATGCTAAACCACATAAGCATATCGAAACTTCTTTATCAAAAACTTTAAAAAATGTTCAAACCTTATTCAATTGTTCTCGTGCCCTCGTGCACGTTTCTTTTTAACCTTTTCTTTATGTTTAGATATGATTCATTCTTTCTAACGGAATTATTCGCTAAATAATGACGACTTATCTCTACATTTTAAAATCAATTCAACTCATTTGTCTTTTCACAATTTGTACCACGAACTACGGGGTTTTGATATCGCATTGCACTTTGTGGGTACGTAGGCATGAGACGTTCGTCTCTTCAAACACAAAAATCTTAAAAAACATTCTTCTTCTCATCTCTTCAATCTTTTTTCAAGCAAACCATTTCAAACCAAAAAATGCAGTAAATATTTCAAAGGGTTCCCGTGGAGTACCACGGACAAGTCGGGTGCGTAAAACCTTCCCGATTTGTAACCTATCCCCTTACCCATTCTCTGTTTGTTTCTTTTAGCTTTTGCTTTTAGATTCTTTAGGTTTTTATTCGTTCTTTTACCTTTTCCATTTGGAAATAAATAAAAGCGCGGTGGCGACTCTGTGTACCTTGAGTTAAGTTAATCAATAGCTTACACTCACGATTTTACCGCTACAGAAAAGTGGCGACTCTGCTGGGGAGTCAATCTCCAAGTGGATTCGGCCTACTTTGATTTATTTACTGCTTTAGTTTGATTTGTTTGTTCTGTTTTGGTGATCCTCTATGAGATAGATTCTAACCCGGATCTGAGTGGAACTTATGATAGGACGGCGATATTCAAAGTGATACGCGATGGAGTAGTCCAAAGCAATATCAATTTGATAATCTCCACTCGGTTAGGCTCTCTTGGACTATCAATGTCATGACGAGTAATCGTACGTGGCATTATTTTCCGACCTTGAGCTAATCATACTGAGGACCATAGAACCCTTAACCAATCTAAGTGTCGCTCCCACCAAAATGAGGCTAAGTCAAATGGGGTACAGACGCGAACAGTCGGCGAAAGAGAGAACACGCAAGGGTGAACATAGAAAGAAAAGAGTCGCCAGCTAGGCATTTTTATCCCGGAGGAAAGGTAATGCTGTATAAACCTGAGAAAAGATGGATAAGACGGTTGCGAACCAGAGAAACTGAGAAAGGGGGTTGGTTACAACCTGGGAAGGTATTAGCACCCAGATTGTCCGCCGTACTCGACGGGATCCACGCTTAAAAGATTTGTGTTTTAAAGGGGTAGTGTAAGTGCAATCTGTGTATCAAAGCTGGAAAAGAATGCAAGTATCGGTGTAAGAGAAATGTGAATTGTATAAGAGAAGTGTCAGTGTAAGAACAAGAATGGAATGCTCAAGACTATGAGGCTTAAAGAATAAAACTGGAAGAGGGGGAATATACAGAGACTTTTGTTCGATAACTGTTAAGTTATGCCTACGTATCCTCCTGTGCAATGAGGAAGTCAGAACACCGTAGTTCGACTCAAAGAGACTGAAAGATAAATTGACTTGTGAACTGCTTACTTGTCTATGCTCAAGTGTATGACATGTCTGGCTCAGGTGCAAACTGTCTTGCATTAGACAGAAGAAGCAAGTTCTCGTTCGTGAGTGAATGAGATGAGAAAAGAATCCCAGAGGAGACGATTATTGTTTGTTTTTGGTATTTTCAATCTTTTATTGTTTTTTTGGAGTTTGTCATAGGAAAATGAGCTTAAGCCTAAACCAAGGGTTAGTAAACTCATCACATCCTCCCTCTGATTAGGGGTAATGAGAATACATTAAGTATGAAGTAAACACCTCACACTTAATCACCATGATGTAGGATTAAGATCACTAACCCAGTTGCCTTTATTAGATGTTTTTGGAGTTTTTGTTTAGTGTTAAGTAATGAGTTTAAGCCATAATCAAAGATTTAATGGACCCATTACACCATCCTAATAGAAGGATAATAGATGAGATTATTTAAGTTGAGGAAGATACCTCAACTTAATCCATGATTAGGGATTAACCTCATGACAAAACAAACCTTTATTAAAGTGGATTTTAGTTAATGGTAATATTAAGAAATTGATTTTATGGTTTGTAAGACAACTTGAGGGGGACTTGTCCATTAACACTAGGGTTAGTCCTTCTTAACCAGTTCAGGAAGAATTAGAACCCTAATGCAAGGCCCAAGTTACAAGTTTGATGTCTTAATGATTATTAAGTGGATTGATTAAAGGAATTAAACACATTAAGGGTTTAACACTTAGGATTAAAGTTATACACTCCATCCTAATAGAAGGATACATGCATAACCATAATCACAAAGTCTCAAAACCTTTAAGGTTTAGTCCTTGATTATGAGATGAGAAAAGAAGACACAAAAGATGACACAAAGGTAAAACTAATGGGGGACTAATTAAACCCTAATTGTTATCATACTTGGAGATCCTAGGGTTTGTGAGGCTTAAGAGAGAAAGATCTTCAAAGAGCCACCAAGGAGGAACAAGATGAAAGGAGGAAGAAGCAGAGAGAAGCAAGACAACTTGCTTCACTTAAGAAGACAAGTTGCTTGAAGAAAGAAAGAGGAGGAGGAGCATGAATGAGCAAGCTCACTCATACAAAATTAAAATACAGCACGAATGCATAAAGAGAGGTGAGAAAAGATTCTGAGAAGTGAAGGCAAATTCACTTCTCAACACTTACCACCTGAAAAGTTAGCAACAAGGAATGAAATGCAATGAAAAATGAGATGAAATGCAATGATGCAAACCAAAGTCAGAAGCATAAACATGATGTTAATGATGCTAAGAGATGATGCAAACACATGTCAAGAGTTGTGGATGATCATACAAGGATGAGGGTGCAAATGGAGCATGCTTTGAACCATGAAAGTTCATGAAAGTTTATGTAATGAAATGAATGCACAACATGGCAAATGAAAGATGCAATGATCAAACATGGTTCTAATATGTCCTAAGATGTCTTATATGTCATGTTGATGCACAAAATGTTATGGCAAGTTCATGTATACAAGCAAATATGGGATGAATGCAAATGAAGGCAAGAATTAGGGTTTACATATAATATGCAATGCAAAATTCAAAATCAGAAGCAAATGACAAGATAAAAAATTGAAAATGGGATCAAAGGTACCCTAACCCTACACAAGTTCACTGCCCAAAGGAGGGGACCTAAGTCTTAACCTAATGGAAGTTATGATTTTCTCAAGTCAACTAGGGTTTCAAGGCACTCTACAAGGAAAATTGCACATCATATTGAAAATGAAAGATAAATTCACACCAATTTTACCCTAGAAACTATATGATATGAAGCATGCAATGCAACAAGAACCAACATCAAACTCTTCATGGTTAGTCAGAAGGAATTTTTCTAAGTTAGAACAAAAATATTGCCTTTTAAGAACTTTAATTCCAAAGAAAAATGTCAAAATATGTCAAGAACCAAAAATAAATTTGTTTAAAGAGTTTGATAATGTTTCTAAATGTATTAAAATGCAATGTGAATTTTTTGGTGATTTTTAAATACCTAAATGCATTTTTAATTAATTAATTTCCATTAACTAATTAAAAATAAACAATTAAATGATTTAAAAATAATTTTTTATGCAAAAAATATAAATAAAAATATTTTTGGGTTCTGAAAATTAATAAAAGGTTTGATAAAAATTTTCAGAATTTTTTAATGTATTTTACTATTTTTAAAAATTCGTGGAAATTAAATACAAATAAAATGAAATAAAACAATAAAAATGGAAAAGTATGAGGATCCTGAGGCTGAGATTCAAAGGTTTTTGGAGGGAGCTAACCCGCGCGCATTTCAATGGCTAGGATTCATTCTGGAAAAATTCAAATTTAATCCTAATTAATTAAACTAATTAATCTGAATTAGGGTTTAATGACCAATCTGGTTCGTTCATTCGCGCGCGGAAAGGCAAGATCAAAGGCTCACATTTAAACCTCACTAATTACACTGATTAGGGCAAATCACTTTCAAACTTCAAATTTCTCCGACGAGCACAAAATCCTAGCTTCTTCTACAGGTCACCAAACTTCAAATTTCTTTCACAAAAATGATCCTCTAATCATTCTAAACCTAAACCCCAACTAAAACTCATTTATTTCACTCCATAAACACGAATCGAAGAAAAATGTAAAACACGGGTAAAAGTTCAGAGATCATATACATGGTGGTTTCTTCACCATTTTCAAAAGTAAACACATCCCCATGATCAAGGGAGCATATAGAATCATAAAAGAACTTAAAAACTAGCTTCTGGGAAAAAAGTTCTTCATGTTACCTGAGATGAGGACTCTCTGATTCTGAGCTTTCTGGACCCTCCCTTTGTGCAAGCCCACTTCTTTGAACCCCCTGATGATGGAATGAAACTTAGAAAGGTTTAAGAATGGCTGGTTTGAATGTTTCAGTTCTGGTATAGCAGAAATGGAGGTCTGTGTATGTGATGTTTTTGGCTGCTTTGAGGGTTGATTCTTGTTCAGTGAGTGATATGTGATTTGTTGATGAAGAGATTTTGGATTTTTGATGGCTGAGGAAGGAGTTTCGAAGAGATGAAGGTTTGGACAGTTTTTGTGCAAGCTGGTTGTGTGTGTGTTATGAGCATTCTCTCTTCTTGTTTTATGATCCCTAGGTAATCCATAAGCAATCCCAACAATTCTGGAGGGCAGGTATGCACTGTGGGATTGGTATGGGATGATTGGCCAAAAAGTCAAAAATGGTGTACTATAGGTATGGGCCATGGCAGAGAAGATTTATGTGTTTGGATTGCCTCAGCTAGCTTCAAGGAAGGCCCTTGGATGTTCTGATGTGATTTGGAATGGATGAAGGGTGAGATGTCACATGTTTTGCAATTTTGCAACTTGTTGCATTTTGTGATTTTGGTCATGTACATGTGACATTCCTTGCTGAATTATTGTTGTGAAATGTTACATGATGTTATGGTAATGTCTTGAAATCAGTTAGAGGCCATACAAACCCTTGGGAATCATTTTTGCAAGAATTCCTCCTTTTGAACTTTATGGAAAATGGCTTATGATAGCTTGAAATTCAAAGCATGAAAGTGAGAGATTTCTTGGGCAAATCTGAATTTTATGTCATACATGATGCTTGTGTGCTGGTTAGAAGCTGGTTTGAAGTCACATAAATGCTTGGCATGAGAATTTGCAAGTTTCCCTCTTTGTGTAAAAGTTAAAATTTAGTGATTTTGTCCAACTTTGCAAGGCCATAACTTTTGATCTAAAATGAATTAGAATGAGTTCTTGTACTTTTTGAAAATGGGAGGATCCAATCTACAACTTGCATGACCAAAGATTTTTCATTTGAAGCATTTTTGGATGAAAAAGAGGAGGTTGAAAAACTTTCCCAAAATGGCAAGTTTACATTACAAGTTACTTTCCCAAAATGGCAACTTTGCAAATGGCTTGAAATTCTTCAATTTTGTGAACTTCTAACATCTTCTAAGATCAAATAAAGATTATACACATTCAAAATGATGTAGAAACCCCTTTGGTTGGATGATTGGGGGCCTCAGATGCCCTGATTTTGCACTGACTTGCTCAAGAAGTCACCTCTTGATCAGATGCCTTCCCCATTGAATTTATTCATGAAAATTGGTATGCATGATCCTCATATCATATTGAGACCAATAGAAACAAGAATGACCCAAAAAATTGGAGTTATGGCCTCTGAAACCAAAACCCTAATTTTAGGTCATCTGTGCAGTTAAGCTTGGCTCTACTTCCATGCCTTCCTCAGTTCTTGTGATTTTGACTTCCTTGATCTTTAGAGGATAAAATATGATGATTGAACATACATGGACCCTCTTGAGATGATTGAAGACCTTTGGAGTGGTTCAGATAGCTCATGGATTGCTCAGATTACAAACACTAGATGCAGATGACTTTGAAACAATGCAGTGAAGCAAAAATGCAATATGAGATGATATGATTGAACTTATGCAAATGAAAAAGAACCACAAGCCATGGTGAAATGAGTGAGGGCAAATTTGGGGTGTTTACACTAAGCCAATTTAGGAACGTAGTGCGGAAGCTATCTGAGTGTAAACTTAAGGTGGTTGTCACGCGATACTACACTCGGACGAGGTCTATTTTAAGAATGTTATCGGTTGGGGAGTAATCCAACGTACCGATGATATTCTAAAGATGGCTGTTAACTCTGGGAACCTGTGTTAGAACCCTTTTGGATTTGTGTAGATACAATGAAGACAAACCTGTACATGCCTGTGTGGGTTGGTGTTTTGTTATCTTGACTCCATGCTCGTGATTTGAACCTTTGAACCTCTGTGCTTTGCGTGATCTTGTTTGTGTTTGTTGCATTTACATATTCATCATGATCATCTTCACAACCATTTTTCAAAGAAAACAATTCTGATTATTGCAAATGTTAGAAAAAAGTAAATATTATTTTTTTGTCAAGATTTTTCATGACCGTGTTCTCGATGTTGGCCATGTTTGCAATAATCGAGTTGTTTTTCTGAAAATGGAAGTGAACATTGCATATCATTGCATCCTCGCATATTCTTGTGTTCATCCGAGTTGTGTGGGAACTTATCCTGGTTGTTTCTTTCCTCAGTTGTCTGTTGATCCGTCAAGCTGACTCCTCACCACAGATACGGTACTAGAGCTGCTAACAGATTGAGAGCTATCAGATTGAGAATGGAACACCAAGAACATCATAACATGGAAGTCCGGATGGAGATTGATGAGTTGAAAGCCGGTATGACCAGGCTCACTGAAATGATGCAAGTTCTGATTGCTCGAGGTGAACCACCTCAAAGGACTGTTATCTCTGAAGTTTTTACTGCCGTTGTTGATCCTCCTGTTACTCAGCAACCGATTTCTACTTGGCCAGAATATGGGTTACCTCCGGATTATGTGCCAGTTTCTGCTACTGCTCAAGTGGGTGGTCCTTCTGTTGTGCCAGTTTTCTCAGCTCCGACTTTCGTCGAACCTCAACCTGTTGTGTACACTACTGCTCAGACTACTTATCAGAATTCTCCTTTCTTGTATCAAGTTGTTGGTCCACAAGCTGAAAGTCAGGGTGAACCTAGATATATGGATGAAGTTAGAGAACAATGTTTGACTCTTGAGAAAAGGGTAAGAGGTTTAGAAGGAAAAGATGTCTTTGGTTCTGCTGCGATAGACATGTGTTTGGTTTCCGACTTGGTTCTTCCTGATAAGTTCAAGATTCCTGTATTCGAGAAATACAATGGTCATACTTGTCCAAAGATTCATCTGCTGATGTATTGTCGCAAAATGGTTGCGCATGCTAAGGATGACAAGCTGCTTATTCACTGTTTTCAAGATAGTTTGAGTGGTGCTTCCATGAAGTGGTATGTTGGACTCGAGAAGAGTCATATCCGAAGCTGGAAAGATTTATCTGATGCTTTTGTAAGGCAGTATAAGTACAATCTGGACATGGCGCCTGACCGTGGTCAACTTCAAAATATGTCACAGAAAGAGAAAGAATCATTCAAAGAGTACGCTCAGTGTTGGAGAGAGCTAGCTGCTCAAGTGGAACCACCTTTGCCCGAAAAGGAATTAACTGGTTTGTTCATGGACACTCTTCAGCCGTTCTTTTGGGAGAAAATGGTAGGAAGTGTTTCATCTGGTTTTTCTGATATAGTCACTATTGGAGAAAGACTAGAGGAAGGTATCAAGAAGGGTAAGATTACCAATTCTGAAGCTCCTAATGCTGCAAGAAAGTCTTTTGGGAATCCTCACAAGAGAAGAGATGGTGATGCTTATGCTGTTTCAACTGAGAGAAGGCCTTATCGCCCGCAACAACGATATGTTCAACCATATGTAGCTGCAGTGGCTCCTGTTGTCAAAACTCCACCTGCTCAAACTCAAGTTCAAGGTCAAGCTCAACTAGCTCAAGCTCAAGTTCAAATTCGAGCTCAAGCTCAGGCTCCTCATGCTGTGGCTGGACAAAATTAGTATCGCAGTAGGACAAACTTTGATCCTATATCGATGCCTTATACTGAATTGTTTCCTTCCTTGATTAAGAGTGGTTTAATTACTACTAGGCCTCCGCCTCCGCCTCCTGTTCCAAATCCTCTTCCAGTTGGTTATAGATCGGATCTTCGCTGTGAGTTTCATCAAGGTGGAACTGGTCATGACCTGGAACATTGCTTTGCACTGAAAGCTAAAGTGCAAGAAATTATCAGGAACAACATCCTTTACTTTAATGACCTTAATCCCAATGTTATCAACAATCCTTTGCCGAAGCTTGGGAAGTGAATCTTCTAGAAGACTTCAACAGTCAAATTTTCTTCAAGACCAGAATATCAGAAGGGATAGCTCATCCTTGTTGTTGATGGATCACTAGGCCATTGTTTCTTTATGTTTGCAATTTTCTTCAATTGTATTGATTTGTTTGCTTTTAAACTTTGTTTGTACTTTCATGTTGGTTTTAATGAAATGAGCATTGCTTTGTTTTGATTCAATTTCATCTACTATTTTCATCTTTATGCCTTGCATTTCAAGTTCATTTATCGTTTCTCAAGCTTTTACAATGATTGGGGGGAGGATGATGAAAACGAGATACCCATAATTGTTGTTGATATGCTTTCAATTGAGACTTGGCTGATGATATACAGGCATTGTTTCAAATCCCAAACACTGGAGAAATAAGGAAGTTAATCCTTTGTCAACCCCTTTGAGCCTTGAAGTTGGAGTTTCTTTCTATTCGAAAAAACCCTCAATTTTAACCCGGGGATGGGTAGTTCTCAATTAATTCTAATGTGCATTCAAGTACAAGAGAATCATTCAAAATACCTTTCAATAAAGGTTACAATCTCAAGTTTTCCTTCACACACATCAAGAAGTGTTGAAGATGTTTCTCAATTCAAAAGCTAATGATGGTTCATCGTAATCATTAAGCCATGCAGTCATTATCTTTCAAAAAAAATGATATTGAAAAAAATTATTGAAAAAAAAATCAAACCCCGCTAAGTCAAAACCTATGAAGGAGACTTAGGCAAAAACTGGGGCATCTCGCTGGCTGTAAGTTGAAATAACACAGTTCAGGCAAAAGTTAGGGATAATAAAAAGAAATTTTTGTCAAGGGGTCATCAAAATTCCTCAGCAAAAATAAGTTGAGTTGACCAAAAGAAGATGTGACTGCTATCTCAAATTCCTTTGGCTTGTGAACCATCTTCATCTGTGCAATCCCAAATATCTTGGAACTTGAATCCATAGGCTGAATTAATTGAATGTAGGACTCGAAGTTCATCACGAAGTTGGGTTGGGTACAAATAAACTTTGAGCCTATATCCTTTGTTTCATAAACCGTGAACCAGACCACGTTACAACCTTCAAAAGTCCTAATTGAATCCAGGTTTCTTTGGAAAAGCATACTACAACGAGGTTGCGTAAACTGACTCCCAAGTTCTTTACCAATCATTTGTTTTCTTACCCTTGCTTTATCTTTAATTTTGTCTCAACCGCCGTGTTTTGACAATGTTTTCATTTACTTTACATCAATAAATTTCATTCCAAAAATGATTCTTGATTTCAAACTTTGCATTGAATTTTGCATTAAAATTACCAGGTTTGTACAAACATTTTTTATTTGCAAATAAACTTTCCTCATCAAGGAATTTTCAAATAGTTGAGAAAACTTGGTCAGTGATCTTATCAAGGGGCAAGTTCTTCTCAGTTCCTATGGTTCAAGGTTGGCTGCTCAGTGCAAGTTGTGCTCAGATTCGTTTAGTCAGAAGATTCTCTGCAAGTTTCACACTGAGTTATTTTTATCAACATCCATTTCAAGAAATGAAGCTGTGATCAGTTTATTCTTCTCAGTAGTTATTTCAAAGATGTGATTATTTTCTCCAGTAATAGTCAGGAACTGAATCCATTATCAGTTTACCTTCATCAGTCATTGAACTTGGGGAAATTTTCTTCAGGAATCCCTCAGCAGCTTTGCATGACTTCTCTCAAAGATTTTCAACATAATACAGTTTACTGATGTGACAGAGATTTGTTCACCAGTAGTATCTCTAATTTCCGAGCACAATGGCAGTGATCTCTAAGAGTTTAAACTAGTTGTTATCATTTTCTCTCATTTTGTCTCCTTGGGTGTGTTACTCTCCAGTTTTGTTTACGTTTGCATATTTGAGTGTTTTAGTCCTCATTATGCATTTTCTCGGGTGTGTTATTCCCCAGTTTTGTTTGCGTTTGCATATTTGAGTGTTTTAGTCCTCATTATGCATTTTCTCGGGTGTGTAATTCCCCAGTTTTGTTTGCGTTTGCATATTTGAGTGTTTTAGTCCTCATTATGCGTGTTCTTGGTTGGTTTAGTCCCCATTTTCGTAAATGTCTGCATACTGAGTGTTTTAGTCCTCATATGTATTTCTCGAAGTCTTGTTGTTTTTAATTTCTTACTTTTTTGGTTAAAGTCCAACGTACTTGGCATTTGTCTGTCTCTTCATAACTTTTTCTTCACCTACTTGTTATGTCTTCTCAAATATTACACCCTTTTATCCGATTGCCATTCTCGGATGTCCATAGTGAAGTCATCATTGATTTGATGTACTGTCCCGGACCTTTTTCCATTTCATTCAGTTCTGTTCTTGGATGTTGTGATTCACATTTTATCTGATTGCCATTCCCAGATGTTGTGATCACTTCACTTCCGATTGCCATTCTCGGAATTTCATGTTGGAATCATCATTGAGTTGATGTGCTTTCCCGAACTTTCTCCCATTTCATTCAGTGTTGTTCCTGAATGTTGAGATTCACATATTTTATCTGATTGCCATTCTCAGATGTTGTGATTACCCTTTTCCGATTGCCATTCTCGGACATCCCTTTTAAAGTCAGTAATGTCATCCCTGGATGTTTCTGATGTACTTTTTCGGGACTTTTCTCACTTCATTCAGTACCATTCCTGGATGTTGTGATCTTTTCTGTCCAATTTCCATTCTTGGACATTTCCGCATCAGCTGAGCCATGTGATGGTCTCTAGCATGTTGCTTTTCCTTGTCAGGAGTTTCATGCTCCTTATCCCCAGCGTTTATTCTTTTTTATGTGTCGTCTTATCCCTCACAGATTTCTTTGCATTTCATTTGGTTCCAGATACATTTCATATCATCTCATAAATTTCCTCATAATATTTCATATGCTTTCGCATATTTTCTCTGCATTTCATATTTTTCTCATAACATCTCATGTGCCTTCATATATTTTCATATGCTTTCATAAACAGATTCATATGCTTCATATCATTTCCATATCATCTTCATATCATTTCATATCGTTCATTTCATTCCAGTTTTTGGCATCTTAGGATCAAAAATTGGGTTTTTTGATATTTAAGTATCTTCCATCTTATCGAAATGAAGATTTTGATCTTCATTATCTCTGGATTGAAGAAACTTAAATAGGGGCATCTGTCAGACCCTAATTTTTGACCCTAAGATTTTTCGCATCTCATCTGCATTCCTCATACAAACAAGATCACGCACTATTCGTTTATCCTTTTTCAGGTGCAGGTCTATGCCTTGCAGAGGATCACCATGTTTAATTTCTGTTATTTGTTTATATTCACTAACTTCTAACCAAAATATCAAAAAAAAAATATGTTGCAGTTTGCTTCTTCTTCTCTCTGTGTTGCAGGATTTAAAAGACAGGGTTGTGATTCCAATTCAGAGGCGTTTGTTCAGTCACAATTCGATTCAGATGGACGTTTGACCTAATCTTGGTCAAACTGTCAAAAGATTGTTTCGACTGCAAAATGTTTGTGCCAGTGGGTTCATTCCTCAGACAGTGCATAATCAGAAGTTCAAGATTGTGTTATGTGCGAACTCATCAGTTATCAGACAGTGTTTTGTGCGAAATTTGGTTCGAGTCTTCAAGTTCACCAGTTTATCAGTAGTTCATCTAAGGATTTATTTTCCTCAGTATGAATTCAAGTTATCAGGACAATGTTCAGACAGATTTCAAGTGATTGTGGTATAAGTGGCGAGGTGTTCAGTAGTTCAGAAGTGGTTGTATCAGTGGTTTGTTGAAAAAAATCAGTGTTTGCTGTGGGTTTAAAACCATCAATCCCATATTCATTTTCTTTTTTTAATTCAATTCACCAAAAAAATTCAAATTCCATCCAATCATCCATTATCCGATTATCCATTTTTATTCTTCATTTCCCATTATTATTCAACCACCATTATTTTCCATTTTTCTCAATTTTTCAATTATCCGAATCACCATCTTTCTTAATCAATTCCAATCATTATTTTTTTTTAATCCATTTCATTATCCGAATTACCATTTTTTATCGATTATTCGATTATCCCACTTCTCATTATTTTAATACCCCATCTTTTATTCATTACATTTTTTAATAAGACCCATTTTTTTAGAAGCCCATTTTCCATTAGGCCCATTTTAATTTCTATACAAAAAAAAGAATGAATTAAAAAAAAGGGAAAAGAAAATAAAAAGTTGATTCTTTTTTTATTCACAAAATAAAGCCACTTCTTTTTTTCCCCAACTCATCACGTGAGCTTCCAACACCACAGCTCAGTTCACATCACCAGCCTTTCATACACATTCCAACGCCATCTTTCCCAGCAGCTTAAGCCCAACACACAGCCAAAATGCAAAAGCTGCAGCTATAACATCACTAGCCATCACACCGTACTCAACGCCAAGCCGAACCAAAACACTAGCAGCCAACAAATTCCACAGCTTCACAAAAACAGACTTCAAACAACATCGGCAAAGCCGCAGCCGAAAACAACTATCATGCTATCAGCTAGTCACACTCCACACGCACATTTCCCTCAGCTTCACATCCCGCGCATCATGCCGCAGCTCATCTCGCAAGCTTCCCAGGCCCAAGCCATTGCCCAGCCGAAAACGTTTTTGCCAAAACCTCACCACACGCGTGAAAGATCCCAGCTGAACAAGCACGCTTCCCGCACGCGGAACCCACCTGAAAAACGCAGCAAAAACAACACTCCAAAAGGCAAACGCACACTAGATTTCGGTGAACCCCAAAACGCTTCAAAATTCCCCAAAACGGCATCACCAAATCAGTTCAAATCATCACCCATCCGTCTATAAATTGGACTCCATTCCCTCTCATTCTTCATGCTTGAATCAGCCGGAAAAACTCTGAAAAAATGTCCCCAAAATCATTCATCCTCAAGCTTCAATCCATAACCAAAAAATCATTCTTCCACCTTCCAATCTATAAAATCCACAACAACCTTCACAAATTCATCATTCAAACCTGTAAATCTCACAATGTTTCAATTGAATCCGCCTCAACAATTATTCAATCGGAACCAACATCAAATCGGATTTACTAACAAGAAAGGTGAGAAGAAGAGTGATTTGTGAATCTTGTTGAGGGAGAGAGGTTAGACGAGTTGATCAGAAAGGAGAAACGGTGACGTCAAAGATTTTTTTTCCCTTTTGAGTATGCTGTGTGTGCGCCGCTGTTGTATTAGGGAAGAAGAAGAGCGAATCTTGTTTTTTTTCTGATTTATTTTTTCTTCTTTTGATCCTTATAATTCCTTTGTTATTACTTGTTAATTTAATAAAAGTTGGTTTGGACCTTATTAGGATATTGAACCATTGCTAGCTACCTCCACCACACCCTAAACCTGCGTGTCACCTCCCTCTTCTTTCTTCATATCTTCTTTTCTTTTTTTTTGTTTTTATTTTCTTTTGGTAACATTTCTTTTATTGTTTATTCTTTTAAAAAATGTTAGTAAATGAAAAGAGTTTATAGATTTTCTTTTAATGAAAAAATCTTTTTTAGAATTAAGAAGGAGATTTTGTTTATAAGAATTCCTTTGAAAAGGCATAAAAAAATTTTAAAAAATTTTTAGTGAGTTTCTCTTTAAATCTTCTTTATATTTTTTTTCTTTGAATTTGTTTTGGTATGTGGATCATGAATGTTTTATCTACTTCCTTATTCATCTTCTTTTAGTTTTTTGGTCGATGACAATCTCCGATTCATAGATTGTTGTTTTTTCGAAGAGGTTTAATCTTCATTATTTTAAATCTATGGATGAATGATCATGTGGATCATTATCCATACTTTGAGATCGTGATAGGTTGCCTTCGATAAATTCAACGAAAATCTCGATTAAGATTAGACCATTCCTTTTATTTTCGTGCGACATGTTTTCGGAGAATGGTTCATAATATCATTTCTCTAACATGTATTAGCACAAACATTTTCCACCTTAATTAGTGGTGGCCGGCCTCATTTGTAGGGTAATTACTCCGTAAATTACTCGGCGATTTCTTAACATAGACCTAAACTTGTCCCGAATTCGCATTAAGGTCCATTTGGATCTGGTTGCCTCGGTTTTGGTTCTCTTTTTGTGGTTGTGCTTGATTAAGTTCATCATACTACTTATATGTAAATATTATAATGATATTAATATACTAACATTTTAATTCAATCTCTCGCACCTTATCCTCTTTATTTCAATTTCTTGCTCCTTATCTCTCTTATTATGCTTATTATACTATATCATTCATCATATTGCTTATTGTTTATATTGTTATGCTTGTGATTTTTCCTTTGTCCATTTGGACACAAAAACACTAATAACGGATTGAACATCTAAAAAACTTGTGACCTTTAATTTCGGACTATGGTTACTATCCTTAGCTTGGGACTTGGAGTTTCGGACTTAGATTTTAGGATCTATCCCTTTGCTTGAGTTGTTATGGATTGAAGACTTTGGCTCCGATTAAGTTCATTTGATTATGAAGATGGAAATCCGATTGTTTCAAAGAATGCTTGCCATACGGTTTGATAGTTCTTCCTTTAGCTTTTATTTTCAAGTCTTAGGATAGTCCCTTCATCTCTTCCCATCTTCTTTAATTTTCAAATCTTCTTCCTATTTTCCAAAACTTTCTTTGTTTTCAAACTTCAAACATTTTCGCAATCAAACCTTGACTTAGGTCATGCGGTTTTACTTTTTCATTTCATTTCCTTAATAAATGCTAAACCACATAAGCATATCGAAACTTCTTTCTCAAAAACTTTAAAAAATGTTCAAACCTCATTCAATTGTTTTTGTGCCCTCGTGCACGTTTCTTTTTAACCTTTTTTTTATGTTTAGATATGATTCATTCTTTCTAGCTGAATTATTCGCTAAAGAATGACAACTTATCTCTACATTTTAAAATCAATTCAACTCATTTGTCTTTTCACAATTTGTACCACGAACTACGGGGTTTTGATCTCTTATTGCACTTTGTGGGTACATAGGCATGAGACATTCGTCTCTTCAAACACAAAAATCTAAAAAAAAATTCTTCTTCTCATCTCTTCAATCTTTTTTCAAAAAAACCATTTCAAACCAAAAAATGCAGTAAATATTTCAAAGGGTTCCCGTGGAGTACCACGGACAAGTCGGGTGCGTAAAACCTTCCCGATTTGTAACCTATCCCCTTACCCATTCTCTGTTTGTTTCTTTTAGCTTTTGCTTTTAGATTCTTTAGGTTTTTATTCGTTCTTTTACCTTTTCCATTTGGAAATAAATAAAAGCGTGGCGGCGACTCTGTGTACCTTGAGTTAAGTTAATCAATAGCTTACACTCACGATTTTACCGCTACAACATGAAACTTGAAACTTTAGGATTTTTGCCAACTTTGAAAGGCCATATCTTGAGTTCTAGGATGAATCAAGACATGTTCTTGTACTTTTTGAAAATGGGAAGATCCATCTACAACTTTCATGACCAATAATTTTTCATTTGAAGCATTTTTGGTTGAGAAAGAGGAGGTTGAAAAACTTTCCCAAAATGGAAAGTTTCCATTACAAGTCATTTCCATTTTTGGCTAGTTTGCAAATCGCTCAAAATTCTTCAATATTGTGCACTTCTAACCTCTTATAAGATCAAATAAAGCAATGACGGGGATGGCTGACAAGTTGGGGAAATAAAGTGATCATGATGGGGGCGGCCATCAGGTAAAGAAACAAGGTTTTCTGGGGATTAAAACAAAGACAATGATGGGGACGGCTGTCAGGTTTGCAACGTAAAGTAAACAATGATGGGGACGACCACCGGTCTAAAGAATAAATGAAATAATGATGAGGGACGGTCATCAGAGGTGAAGGACAATCACCTAGGATGGGACGGCTTCTCTTTATCATGACATAGGACAAATTTCGGATAGAAAAGGTCGATGATGGGGACGTCCATCAGATAAGCATGATGAAGGATGATCATCAAGAGGTGAATGACGATCACCTAGCAGGGTACGGCTGCTCTCGAGGTTTATCACGACATAGGACGAATGCCGGATAACAAAATCAACGATGGGGATGGCCATCAGATAAAATGATGAAGGACGATCATCAAAAGGTGAAGGACGATCACCTAGTAGGGTACGGCTGCTCTTTATCACGACATAGGACGGATGTCAGATAGAAAAGGATTCCAATAATGGAGATTCCGCTGGGGAAAGGATGAGGGACGGTCATCCAAAGGTGAAGGACGATCACCTGGCAGGGGACAGCTGCCAAAAGTATCACGACATAGGACGAATGCCGGATAGGAGAAAATTGTTTTGTTGGTGACTTACTAGGGAAAGGTAAACACGGACGAATGCTTACACTCGAGAATAAAAGGTATAAGTGTTTGACGTTGTGTATAGATTTAAGATGTAGACGAGCATCCTTAGGACCATGATACGGACGAGTATCGGTAGAAACAAACGCTGACGCGTGTTCAGAGATGATGATACGGACGAGTACCAACTGGTTAACAAAGAACACGGACGAGTGTTGAATCTGTTGAAGAGTGATATATATACGAGATACAGACGAGTATCAGAGACTTCTGTATAAGTATGAGTGAGGATTGTTTTGTTGATTGAAGTATGAGCAAGACACGAACGAGTGTTCAACTTGCTGGGGAATGTATGACACGAACGAGTGTCAAAAGAGACTATATATAAGTTATGAACAAATATTTGTATGTGAGGGTGTAAAAGGTGTTCTGGTGACCTATGGGGATAGGATGACACGGACGAGTGTCAAAAGTGTATGTTATGAACAAGTGTTTGGTTTGTAACAAGTGTTTTGGCAATCATGCTGGGGGTGTATGACACAGACGAGTGTCAAAAGAGCATGTATATCTATATTTGAGAGTGAAAAGGAGATGCTTTGGCTTATATCTGTGGGGAATAATGCGACACGGTCGAGTGTCGAAAAGGGTATATATGAACAAGCATTTGTGTTAGAGAGTGCAAAGGGGATGCTTTGGCTTTTATTTGCAGGGGGTGTGAGTTTTTATATATATTGTTGATGAAATACTGCAGGTGACTGGCTTGATCCTGACTTGTGATCATGAAAATTTTTGATTTTTACTGTAATGCTCCGTATTAGACGGAATGCTACAATTATTTGGTGAATATGATGCAAATGCTATGATTATGCAAAAGAGGAACCGATCCGGGATTCGGATCCCGCTGAAGATCTCTGGCTGATCTTCTTGGAGAGATATCCCAGCTGGGGGAGATCATTGGTAGATGTGTCAAGAGATATAGTCCTGCCTGGGAAAATAGATCGTTGGTAGATCCATCCGTAAGGAGAACTCAGCTGGGTAGAAGGAAACTTTCGTCACTTTGTTGTGTAAGAGTTTCAGGCATTTCTTTTCTGGGGAGAGGCTGGAAATTCTGTGGGGAGATTGTCTGGGGATGCTCCTGTTGAGTAGACCAGTGTTGGAGATAAAGAGGCTTTGACAACTTTGCTGGGGAAAAGCATTTCAGATACTGCTCTTCTGGGAAGTAACCTACTTGGGGACACAATGCTTGGCATGCCCCATGTTGCGTATTGAGTACCTGCAACCTATTAATACAAAAGAAACGTACAAGTATCCCGAGGTATCCCTTACCAGATTCCGTCATAGGGGTTAGGCTTTCCTGAAAGTAAATTATTTCCTGCCCGCATTTATTTAAAGAAGGCTCATTTGTTTTATGCAAGTATTATATCATGAATATTGGACATTTTGTAAACGAAATAAAAATATACAAAAATAGGTGTGACTGAAAATTCTGATTTTATTAATCTGGGTGCCCTGAATTGGCAAATACAGTCAAAGAAACAAATCCCCTAGAATGAGGAGATTGCTATAAATTGAGAAAATAAGAGTGTTGGCAACGTTGACGACGCTTCGGTGAGCTTTTCTTGCTATGACCCGTATGACCTTGACGTTCTTCTTATCTTGCTTTCTGAAGAAAATTGATTCTGACTAATGCTTTATCCTTTCGAAGCTTGTCGTGTTATGAGTGATACAGATGAATTCAGAATGCAGTTGTTCGCTTATTCCCTGATTTTGCGTGGATCTCCCTTTCGGGTTTTCAATCCACCGGGATACCCTTTTTTGCCTGAGCTGTCCAATGCGGCTTTTCAACTCAGCGGGTGTACACATTTTTTTTTCTTCAGTTTTCCCTTATTTTTGCCCGAGTCTTTTATTTTGTTTTTGACTCGCCAGGATGCCCTATTTTTGCATGGACTTACATTCTGTTTTTATGTCCAGCGGGTCATTTTATGCGAAGTATTTTTTAACTGCATCTGAATTCACAGGGGATAAGAAATCTTCACCATCCATAGTAGTGAGCATCAGTGCTCCACCTGAGAAAACCTTCATTACTATGAATGGACCATCGTAGTTTGGAGTCCACTTGCCCCTGTGGTCTGTATGAGGAGGAAGGAGTCTTTTCAACCAAGATCTCCTACTTGGTATTCCCGAAGCCTGACTTTCTGATCGAAGGCTTTCTTCATCCTTTTCTGATATAGCTGCCCATGACAGATTGCAGCTAATCTCTTTTTTTCGATCAGATTCAGTTGATTGTACCGAGACTGGACCCATTATGCTTCGTCCAGCTTTACATCCATCATTACCCGTAAAGAGGGTAGCTCAACTTCAACTGGTAGGACAACTTCCATACCATACACAAGCTGATAAGGCGTTGCCCCAGTAGACATTATGATTAAGGTTCGATACCCATGCAAGGCAAATGGTATCATCTCATGCCAGTCTTTGTAAGTAACCACCATCTTCTACACAATCTTCTTGATGTTTTTGTTAGTTGCCTCAACAACGACATTCATCTTTGGTCTGTAAGGAGAAGAGTTGTAATGTTGAATTTTGAAGTCTTGGCAAAGTTCTGCCATCATTTTGTTGTTAAAATTGGAACCATTATCAGTAATGATCCGCTCGGGAACTCTGTATCGGCAGATGATGTCTCTTTTCAGGAATTTGGCTACCACTTGTCTGGTGACGTTTGCATATGAAGCTGCTTCAACCCACTTGGTGAGTAATCAATGGCTACCAGGATGAATCTGTGGCCATTTGAAGTAGTCGGTTCGATCTTTCCAATCATGTCAATGCCCCACATATCAAAGGGCCAAGGTGAAGACATCAAGTTCAAAGGATTTGGAGGCACATGCACTTTATCTGCGTAGATCTGGCATTTATGACACTTCCTGGCATAGGCACAATAGTCTGCATCCATTGTGATCCAGTAGTAACCTGATCTTAACAATTTCTTAGCCATTGCATGTCCTCCAGCATGGGTACCGAAAGATCCTTCATGCACCTCGTGCATCAGCAAGTCTGCTTCTTTCTTATCAACACATCTGAGTAGCATCATGTCAAAGTTTCGCTTGTATTATGAACCACCAGCATTAAGGAAGAAACTACCAGCCAACCTTCTTAATGTCTTCTTATCATTGGATGATGCCCTAGGTGGGTATGTTTGATCCTTTAAGAAGCATTTGATATCACGGAACCAAGGCTTGTCATCTTTGGAAATGTCCACAGAGAATACGTATGTTGGTCGGTCCAATCTGGATATCGAAATACGAGGCACATAATTGGCAGTCTGAACCTTGATCATGGAGGAAATGGTAGCTAAAGCATTTGCAAACTGATTTTCATCTCGAGTGATGTATTCAAGTTTGACCGTTGTGAAGAAAGTCAATAATCTACTCGTATAGTCACGGTATGGAATCAGATGCTCTTGGTGAGTGTACCATTTGTCGTTGGTCTAATTGATTACCAAAGCTGAATCTCCGAATACATTCAAAGTCTTGATCCTGAGGTCAATGGCTTCCTCAAGACCCATGATACATGCTTCGTATTCTGCTTCGTTGTTAGTGTAGGAAAATGTGAGTTTTGCCGAGAAAGGCATATGAACCCCTTTAGGTGTAATGAGCATTGCACCAACTCCACGACCATTCATATTGACAGCCCCGTCGAACATCATTGTCCACTCTTCTTCTGGGTAAACCCCTTTAGTGTGAACAGGCTCTTCATGATCTTTTGCTTTTAGGTACATGATGTCTTCATCAGGGAAGTCAAATATCATGGGCTGGTAATCATCAATGGGTTGATCAGCTAGATAGTCAGACAGTACAATGCCTTTGATGGCTTTTTGAGATGTGTACTAAATGTCATACTCTGTCAGAATCATTTGCCATCTTGCAACCCTTACGGTAAGTGATGTCTTCTCAAATATTTACTTAATAGGGTCCATCTTTGAGATCAATAAGGTAGTGTGAGTCAACATATACTGTCTTAGACGGCGAGCAGCCCACACTAAAGCACATCAAGTTTTCTCGAGCAGTGAATAACGTTGTTCACAGTCGGTAAACTCTTTTCTTAGGTAGTATATTGCATACTCTTTTTGATCCTTCTAATACTGTCAAGTACATTATTAGATGTCTTCCTTCAACTGGAGGCATAAGAATCGAAGGTTCTTGCAGGTACTCCTTGACTTTGTCAAAAGCCTTCTGACAACCATCGTTCCACCTGACCATTTGTTCCTTTCTTAATAATTTGAACAGGGGTTCACAGGTTGTAGTGAGATGAGATATGAACCTTGAAATGTAGTTCAATCTACCTAGGAACACCCATACTTCTTTTTCGGTCCTTGGTGAAGGCATCTCCTGAATGGCTTTGACTTTGTCAGGCTCAACTTCAATTCCCTTTTCACTTACAAAATATCCCAGCAGTTTACCGGATCGTACCCCGAATGTGAATTTGTTGGGGTTTAGCTTTAGCTGATACTTCCTCAGACGCTTGAACAACTTCAACAGATTTACCAGATGGTCTTCTTTAGTAATGGACTTGGCAATCATGTCATCCACGTAGCATTCAATTTCTTTGTGGATCATGTCGTGGAATAACGTTACCATAGCCCGTTTATAAGTGGCACCGGCGTTCTTCAGTCCAAAAGGCATTACCTTGTAACAAAATATGCCCCAAGGTGTGATGAACGTTGTCTTCTCCATGTCTTCGGGTGACATTCTGATCTGATTATACCCAGAAAAACCATCCATGAAGGAAAACACTGAGAACTGAGCTGTGTTGTCGACCAATACATCAATGTGAGGTAATGGGAAATCATCCTTCGGGCTTGCTCTGTTCAGATCTCGGTAATCCACACACATACGTACTTTTACATCCTTCTTAGGCACTGGTACAATATTAGCAACCCACGGCGGGTAACTAGTTACAGCGAGGAAACCGGCGTCCCACTGTTTTTGTACTTCTTACTTAATCTTCATGGCCATATTTGGACGAGTACGGCGCAACTTTTGCTTTACTGGTGGGCAATCTTCTTTTAATGGCAACTTGTGCATAACAATATCCGTATCTAGACCTGGCATGTCTTAATAGGACCAAGCAAAGACGTCGACGTATTCTCGAAGAAGGTCAATAAGTTGCTCTCTTACTGAAGCTTGCAGACCGGCCCCAATCTTTACTTCTTTCAAATTCTCCTCGGTACCAAGATTAACTGTCTCAACCTCCTCCTAATGAGGAGTAATCACTTTCTCTTCTTGCCTCAATAACCTGGCTAACTCTTCAGGTAACTCGTAGTCTTCTTCAACCCCTTCATCAGCTTGATTAATTGGATTGTCGAAGTCATATAAGGTCATAACAGTGTTGTTGTCAGTGCAATCCGGAGGATAATCTCTGCAAGGGTTGAGATTGGTTCATTTTAGTGATCAATTTTAATCTTGCTTAAAAAAATGAAGTTAATTATTTTGAAAACATTTCCATTTTATTGTTTTGTACAAAAGTGAAAAATGAAAAGACAATGAGCGAAAAAAGAGATTTGTTTACAAAAGATGTCCGATATTCATTGATAATCCATTTGCACAAAATTACAATATAGCCCTATTACAAAATGAGTCCTGACACCTTGGGCAAGATGCAAGACTTGATGCATGCTGAAAAAAGCAGGAAATAATAATTACTCTGCAGGAGTAACCCTTATAATTTCCAGGGAAGACCAGTTAAGGACTAGGTGACCCGGGATCCTTGGACGTATCCAGCTCTCCAGGTTGAGGTCGCTTTCTGCCTCGTCTTCCAGGTTGGTAACAACATCTGGGGTGAGCATCCCCCCACTGACGAACTTGGGCTCTTTTGCAGCCTCTGATTGATATTGTCGGAATGGTTTGTAACCCAAACCTGAATCTGTCCTCCTTCTTCTCTACCGACAACAGCTTGCCCCAACCTTGGGAAGTACCATATTCAACAACCTTCCGGGCTTGCTGATAGGAGACGATTGAAGTACCCATCCTATCCTCCTGAGATGCAGCAAATACTTTAGTCGTCGCCTCATTGACATTCAGAGCTTCGAACCCCTAGCTCATAGCTTCATGGATTTCACCATCCATCTCAATGTATTTGTATGTAGCCAGATGGTTAACAAAGATGTCCTCTTCACCACAGATGGTTATAATCTATCCTTCCCACTCATATTTCAATTTCTGGTGAAGGGTCGACGTACCTGCGCTAGCGGCGTGAATCCATGGTCGACCCAACAAATAGATGTAGGCCGGCTGTATGTCCATCACATAGAAAGTAGTCTGAAAGACCTGCGGATCAATTATCACAGGAAGCTCCACCTCTCCAAGAACAGACCTCTTGGAGCCATCCAAAGCTCTGACCACCATATTTCTTGGTCGGAGAGCTATACCATCATATTCGAGCTTCACAAGATCTTTCTTCGGCAAGAAATTGAGTGAGGACCCAGTGTCAACAAGAACATGAGAGAGCAAAGCTCCTTTACACTCCAAAGTGATGTGTAAAGCTTTGTTGTGGTGACGTCCTTCCGTTGTCAAGTCAGCATTGGTGAAACCTAGCCCATGGCTAGTATTAACATTGGACACCACTGTCTCAAGCTGATTCACTGTGATCTCCTCTGGCACATAGGCAGCGTGCAAGACTTTAAGTAGTGCATCCCGATGAGCTTCAAAACACAACAGCAGGGATAAGATGGAGATCTTGGAAGCAGTCTGGTGGAGCTGATCCACATCTTTGTAGTCACTTCTTTTAATTATCCTCGTGAATTCATCCACATCCTGCTCAAAGGATGATTTATGAGTCTCTTTTGGTGCAGGTTCTTCAGGTGCCACACCTTTCCCTTTGGATTTGGCAACAACATCTGCTTCAGTATTAGTTCTTGGAGCTTGTGACGCGAAGAGGCGTCCGCTTCGAGTAAAGCCTCCGCCTCCCCCAACATTATCCACTTGGGGAGTGTGAACCGGAGAATTAAGAAGGACTTTTTCTCTATTGCAATAAAGTTCTGCACCATAGTACCATGGTACAACATTGTCTTTATCATATGGAATAGGCCCTGGCACCGTGATGGTAACTGGGCTGACTGCAGCAGAGGTTGGGACCGTTATCGTCTGTGGATCATAGAAGATGGTGACAGGACTTCTTGCGGATGTTGGGGATGAATTGAAGCTTGGTTGTTGCTGAAACTGTTGCTGAGATTGATGAAGGTTGCTGGAATTTGGGACCGTTGTAGGGTCATAATAAATAGTAATTGTGGAGACATCATTGTTGGTGTTTTTTGAAGTTGTAGAAGCAGGTGCAAATGAACTGTTGTGTGTTGAAGTGATGGAAGAAGTGATTGTTGGAGCTGTAGACGAGTCGGTAGGAACAATTGTTGTTGCAGTTGTAGGAGAATCATTTGTTGTTGACAAAGGAGTTGCTGGTGTTGTAGACGTTGTTGTTGTTATTTGCAGAATGCCTTCTTTAATTAAGCCATTGATACCATTCCTCAGGCTTGCACACCCGTTCTTGGAAGCCTTGCAAGATTCACAACAGGCCTCACAACCTGGAAACACTTGGCATTTCAATAACTGAGCTTTAACCTCCGCCAGAGGTGTCTGAATACTTGCAATATCTTCAATCAAACTCATGGGTGAGCCTTCCTCTATAGCATTAATCCTTGGCCCACTGTGGATTGGCATAGGATTTTTCATGACATTGGGAGGTGGTGCAAAGTTCAGGGCCTTTGAATCTACTAGATCCGGGACCTTCATATGCAGAGCCCTGCATTTTTCCGTGGAGTGACCAGGTGCATTAGAATGAAAAGCACACCTAGCGTTGACATCGTAATTTCTCGGAAGGTTCTGAGGATCCGGTGGAGCCAATGTCCTAACCTCAACAAGATTGAGCTTTAGGAGTTGTGGCAGCAATGTGGCATATGGCATTGGAATAGGGTCGATCACCCTGTTGATCTGAGATGGCCGTTGTTGGAAAGGGTGTTGTTGTTGATTGTTGTTATTGTTGTTGTAGGATCTCTGTTGAGGGAACTGTGGCTGTTGAGGAAAGTGTTGTGGTTGTTGAGTATACTGAGGACGTGGAGTAGGAATAGTGACGGCAGCAACTGATCTGGGCAGATATTGGGGTCTTCCTCTTCCCACATGTATAGAATTTGTTTCACCAGATCTACGGGGCCCAGCAAATGGCTTTCTTGCACTGCTTGAACTGGCACCGTTGTCAGAAATCTTTCCCATCTTCAGTAAGCTCTCAATTTGTTCCCCAGCTATCACCACGTCTGCAAAGCTGGTAGAAGAAAATGCAGCCAATCTGTCAATATAGGTACCCTGGAGATTATTCATGAACATGTCTTCCATCTCCCTTTCTGACATCGGGGGTTGAACGGCAGCAGCTAGTTGCCTCCACCTTTGGGCATACTCTAAATCTTTCTCGGGAAGACTGTGACATTCCCATCAAAAGGGTTCTGTTTGGAGCCATGTCCAGATTATACTGATATTGACGGATGAAATCTTCTGCCAAGTCTTTCCAATTCCTTACTGTGGCCCTGGTCAAATGGGAATACCATTCCCTGGATGCCCCTGTCAAGCTATCCTCAAAGTAAAACATCCACAGTTTCTCATCCATGGTGTAGGCTTTCAATCTCCCCAGGAAAGACTGAAGATGGGTACGTGGGCAGGATGTGCCATTGTATCTTTCAAAACAAGGAGGTTTAAACTTATGAGGAATTCTAACCCCTTCCACCAATCCAATGTCCATGACAACACAACCCAGAGAGTTTTGGGATTCAAGAGACCTTAGCTTTTCTGCAATTTCGTCCAACCGACGATCGTAAACTTCGTCTCCAGCCCCAACCACAGTAAACTGTTCTTCTTGGGGGTCTTCCTGCAAAACCCTTCCTCCAGTGTTACCTTGGGTGTTTCTTATAGAGTTGATTTCTGGGTTCAGATGAGGTCCAAACTCTAGTTGATCAATATGAGGCTGTACGTGATCGTTGTTACTGGTACCCCCTGTACTTGGATGGTTTTCCTCGGGAGTTTGCCGCTCGACTAACTCTCTCAGTCTCTCCTGGCTCTGAGCCAAACCAGTCATCACTGGCATAAATTAATTCATTTGGGCCCTCATCTCTGTCATCTCATTGGCTATTTGGGTCCTCACATCAGTCAAGTCCTGCTGAACCTGATCCATTTGTAATCCCGGAAGGTTGTTTCTTGTCGGATACCGGTGCACTCTATTGACAGGGAACACTCTTCTATGAGCAAGGTTTCCTGAAACCACAACAAAGTGTGAAACAACAAAAACAAAAACCTACAAAACAAATAAATGATGTTAGTATGCAATGCAGGATGCCTATTTGTCTTCCAAGGGTATCCGGTTTGGTTCTTTGGTTTTGACCTTTCTAGACCTCGAGGAAATGCTGATGTTGCAGAGAGATTAAGCCCACACAAACCATATATTTACAAAATGTGAGGATACATAGTTTGATTACAACAAAGTCCCCATGGTGGGTTAAGATACAACAACAAAATCAAAATTACAGATAGAAGGAAATACAAGTACAAGGAAATCAAACATCCAGTCCAAAGTCATCCTCTCTAACTTCCTTCAGGAGAGCCTCAGTCACTAGGCCAACTGGGTGCTCTGTGATGGTCCTGATAAGGAGATTCCTGGTGGCAATGCACTAGTCAACTTCTTATGTTTATCCTGGTCCTTTGATCTCTTCAACCCCGCCCGGAGTTTCAACTCAGAGATCTTCTTCTGTGTTGCAAACAAAGCCTCCTGATTCTTCTTCTCACTAGCCTCCAGCTGCTCTATCCTAGCTTGGGTCCTTTGATCTTCTTGTGGACGAGCCTCAGTGATCCTGATCCACGTAGTCTGCCTCTCCTCTAAGTAATGCTCAGCTCTAGCCTTCTGAGTCTTAGCTTCTTTGCAAGCATTCTTCAGCACTAACTCTCATGCTCTAGCTTTCCTGATGTAGTCATTTGTCTTCTCAATATTGGTCAAGTGCTCAATCCGGAGCTTCTCTAACCTCTCATTATCTAAACAGTTGTAATTCCTCTCCCAGAGGGTCTTCTGCGCCCTGGTACGAGACCAATCAAGATACTGTGCTGAAGCTATGTTGTTGCACTTGCCAAGAATGGCTGTTCCCTTAGTCTGAATATTGTCCCAGGCCCAGGCTGCCTGTCTGACAATAGCATAGTTGTGTTGAATGTCACAATAGAGGGTCTTTGTTAAATCTTTCCCTCTTGGAGGATGTACCAGAGCATACCCTAATTGCCTCTTGAAAAGCAAAGGGTTGTAGTTGATGCAACCTTTCACTCCAATCAAGGGTACATTGGGATACTGCCCATAGCTAGTAATGATATCTTTGCTCTTGGTGCTCTGAGTGCACCATATATGTCTTCTGATGTAAGGGCAATCAATCTCTTAGCCCAGTTCCTTGGATGATGAGGGTTCAGAAAAGTGTCTGACTTCGGCAAGTGTTTTAACAACCAACAGTAGAAGAGGGGTGCACAACATCTGACCAATCTCCCCCTTTGCTTCTCATTCCTTTGGTGTATTGAATAGTAGAAGTCTCCAAGCAAGGTAGGAACTGGGTTCCTCAATAAGAACAGGTGAATGGAATTCTTGCTTACATACTTTGACTCGTCTGCAAACAAGATAACTCCATATATGTTGAGGGCTAGGAGAGCACAAACAGTTTCGCACTTCCCTGCTGCAGCATGCAGGGTGGCCTGGGAGATCAAGAAATCCAAGTGAAGGCCTGGAACCCCAGCCTTGGTGGTCATGATTTGATCAATGAGGGTAGTCTCCAAATGCAATGCCTTAGCTATATCTTCATTATTGGGAGTAACCATCTCAGGGTTGAAAGGAATCCCTCTCCTGATAGGGACACCTAACAACTTGGAAAATTCTTCTAGCAAAGGTCCCAACTGAAAATCAGGGAATGTGAAACATCTGAGAGGAGGATCATAAAACTGTAAGCAAGTGTGGATCATGCTCCTCTGGGATTCATCCAAGTCCATGATCATGTCCATAATGCCTCCCTAATGTTCCCTGAATAAAGGGACATGATCAGGAGTGATGAGAGACTGGATCTGTCTGATGCCTGTCAAAGTGGGCTTAAAGAAATGGTATGTGATGTTTCTCTTCCTAGAAGTATCCATGCTGACAATGGATGCTGGTGAAGAAGACTGAAGGTAACTGCTGATAAAGGCCACTGAAGAAGATGCTGAAGAAGAGTCTCTGATGAAGACAACTGGAGAAGAGTTTCTGAAGAAAACAAATTGATGAAGGTGCTGGAGAAGAATCTCTAATGAAGATAACTGGAGGAAGTGCTGAAGAAGAAATTCTGGTGAAGGCAACTGATGAAGATGCTGGTGCAGATAATTGAAGAAGTTTGAGCAGCAGAACAGGTCAAAACCAAACCAAAGATAAGATGTGGATACCCTGTAAAACAAATAGACAAATGTTAACTGATGCAAGATGATGTATGCAGAATGATATGCAAATGGTTTGTGATCAAGTGTTGGACCTGATTTTCTGCCTTGATAGGGTCCTTTTGTGTTCATAAGTCCGGATGAAGGCTTAGAAAACCAGTAACCAGGTGGGGGACTCAAATAAAGAGCCACAAGTCCAGGGTTTCACAAGAACTGTCCAAAATAATACAACCTTAACAACTTTAGTAACAAAGGTATGATGAGGCCAAGGGTTCCTGCAAACCTGTAAACATCCCAACCCCTCACATGCATTGTTCTAGAACAAGGATCCTCAGACTTGGATCAGTTATGAGAAGTGTAAACACTTCTAACCTGGAGGTACAGTGTTTACAATAACCATACAAGATCTTCCTCTAATTCACCCCAGATGATGAAGGTCATAAAAGGTCATCCATACTTGGCAGGCTTCCCAGATAGCCCTAGCACTACAGGAAATCCGTAGCACATAGTTCTCAAGAAGAAACCCATGTCTGAACCGTGTTTCATATTCCCGCAGCAGACCAAAATGGAATGGGAAATAATATGAAGCCACTCTATCCTATGTGTCACTCAGGTTCCCGGTATGGAACCTTAATCACTCAAAAATCTCTCCCACCAAGGTAAACACATATCCAGCACAGATGATGATAATAATATGAAATGCATAAAAAACTGTAAATGAAAGCAATAAATAAAGTTGTACAGAAAGCAATAAATAAATAAATAAATAAGCACAAGTAGCACATAACACCCCCGTAAACACAAATCAAACAAGCGTTAGGAGGAACCCACAAAAAGAACCAGAAGCCCTGGTTGCAATATAAGGGTCCCCAGCAGAGTCGCCAAGCTATCGCTCCCCCGAAAAGACATCGGGTCAGACAGGGTACAGACGCGAACGGTCGGCGAAAAGAGAGAATGAAGTGAACTGAATAGAGTCGCCAGCTAGGCATTTTTATCCCGAGGGAAAGGTAATGCTGCATAAACCTAGAAAGATATGGATAAGACGGTTGTGAACCAGAGAAACTGAGAAAGCGGGTTGGTTACAACCTGGGAAGGTATTAGCACCCAGATTGTCCGCCGTACTCGACGGGTTCCACGCTTAAATGATTGTGTTTAAAGGGGTAGTATATGTGCTATCTGTGTGCAAAAGCTGGAAAAGAATGTACAAGTGTCAGTGCAAAAAGGGTGAATTGCTCAGGAACTAAGGCTTAAAAGAGAAAGCTGAAAGAGGGGGAAGACACAGAGACTTTTGTTCGATAACTGTTAAGTTATGCCTACGTATCCTCTCGTGCAATGAGGAAGTCAGAACACCGTAGTTCGACTCAAAGAGACTTTAAGATAAATTGACTGTGAACTGCTTGCTTGCCTATGCTCAAGTGTATGACTTGTCTGGCTCGAGTGCTAACTGTCTTGCATTAGACGGAAGAAGCAATTTCTCGTTTATGAATGAGTGTGATGAGAAAAGAATCCCGAAGGAGACGTTTATAGTTTGTTTTTTTTGTTTTCAGTTTTTTATTGTTTTTTTGGTGTTTTTCATAAGTTAATGAGCTTAAGCCTAAATCAAAGACTTGTAAACTCATTATATCCTCCCTGATTAGGGATAATGAGCCTACTTAAGTATGAGATAAGCATCTCAACTTAATTACCATGATAATGTAGGATTAAGATCATTAACCTACTTGTGATTAATTAGATGATTTTGGGTTTTTATTTAGTGTTAAGTAATGAGTTTAATCTCTAATCACATGTTAGTGAACTCATTACACCATCCTAATAGAAGGATAGTAGATGAGAACACTTAAGCTGAGGAAGATACCTCAACTTAATCCATGGTTAGGGATTAAATTCATTATATAACAAAGCCTTTACTAAGTGGATTTTAATTAAGGGATGAGATTAAGAAGTGAATTTTATGGTTTCTAAGACAACTTGAGGAGGACTTGTCCATTAAACTCTAGGGTTAGTCCTTCTTAACCATAAAGGAAGAATTAGAACCCTAATATAAGGCCCAAGTTACAAGATAAAGTCTTAGGGATTATTAAGATGATTTGATTAAGAGGTTTAAACAAATTAAAGGTTTAACACTTAGGATTAAAGTTATACACTCCATCCTAAGAGAAGGATGCAGGCATAACCCTAATTCAAAGTCCTAAAACTTTAAGAGTTTAGTCTCTGATTATGAAGATGAGAAGAGAGACTCAAAGAGACTAAAAGGTAAAAACTAAGGGGGGACTAATCACAACCCTAAGATTATCATGCTTGGATGTTCCTATGGTTTGTAAGGCTTGAGAAAGATCTTCAAGGAAGCCACCAATGGAAGAAGCAGAAGAAATAAGTTACTTACTTCATTGAAGAAGATAAGTAACTTAAAGAAAGAAAGTGAGATAGAATGGAACACAAGTGAACAAGTTCACTTCAAGAACCAGAAAGATGCATATGAAAGAGATGAAGAGAAATGAGAAGTGATGGCAAATCCACTTCTCAAAGTAACTTACGACCTGAAAATGTTAGCATGAATGCATAAAGTTCAAGGTATAAAGAAATGAAATGAAATGAGATAAGATGAGATGAAATGACCAAATTCAGAAGTATTTATGCAATGTTAATGTCATGTGAGATGATGCAAAGGCATACAAAGTTCATGTGAATTATCATACAAGGATGAGATGTCATGTAAGCATGTTTTGAAGTTTGAAAGTTCATGAAAGTTAATGAAATGAAATGTATGTAAATCATGGAAAATGAATGAAGAAATGATCAAGCATGATTCTAACATGTCCTAAGATGTCTAAGATAACATATGAATGCAAGAAATGTCATGGCAAGTTCATGTATGGATGCATATGCAAGATGAATGCAAGTAAACATGTAAAATTAGGGTTATATGGAAGCATGAGATGCACATGATCAAAATAGAAGCAATGCACAAGATAAAAAATTTAAAATTCACTCAAAGGAACCCTAAACCTATACTAGGTTACCATCCAAAGGGGGAGGTCAGAAACTAAACCTAGAAGAAGTTATGGATTTTCTAAGTTTTCTAGGTTTTTTGGGTGATCTTCAATGTAAAATTCCAAACAAATTTAAAATGCAAGATAAAAATGAAACAAAAATGTGCAAAGCAAGGCAAAAAGAATCATTCACAAACTCAACTTAGGTTTAGGGTTATGAATTTTTTAAGCTAGGGTTAGAAAATGGACATTTTTAAGAACCTAATTCATTGAAAAATCTCAAAGTATGATCAAAACCAAAAAGAAATTTATAAGGTGAGTTTGTAAATGTTTCTAATTGTCTTAGAATGCTCTCTGATTTTTTTTGTGATTTTTAGAAACCTAAATGTATTTTTAATTAATTAAAAGACTTTAATTAATTAAAAATAACATTTAAATATTTAAAAATAATTTTTTATGCAAAAAATAAAATAAAAATCATTTTCTGATTAAGAAAAATATTTGAAACAAAAATGCCAAAGGAAATATTTTTTGAAAGTTTTTAAATATTTTAAATAAAATGAGAAAGAACAATACAAAGAAAATGAAATAAAAATAAAATAAAGGGAAGTATGCAGATCCAAAGGGCAGGATTCAAACTCAAGGGGGGGATGGTTGACTGGCGCATAATCCAAGGGTTGAGGTTCCATCTGGCTAATTTTAATTAATTAATTTAATTAATCAGAATTAATGACTAATGACCTAATCTGGACCGCTCATACGCGCGTGCGCGAAACATCATACAATGGCCCAGATTCAAACTTAGCCCTAATCAAGATTAAACTCTAAACACTTTCAGACGACCGAAACAGTGGTTCCGGTCGTCTTCTCCGATCAACCAAAATCCTATCTCTCTCCCTAAGCCTCTAACACTCAATCTCTCTGCCCAAAAATGATCCCCATACACCATACATTAAGAATCACCAAACAAACAACATTTAAAACACATCAAAAGTGAGAATCGAATCAAAACAGTTCTAGGTCAAAAAAAAATTCAGAACATGAATACATACTCATTTCTTAACCATTTTCAAAACAAAACACATCAGCATGATCAGTGAAGCATAAAGAATCATTTAGGAACTTAAAAATGCATTTTTGGGAAAAAATGTTCTTGAGGTTACCTGAGTTGGAGCTTTTCAGTTAGCTGCTTTCTGACCCCTTATTTGGTGCAAACCAGCTCCCTTGAGTCCCTTGAGGATGTTGAGAAGCTTAGAACATGTTTTTGTTGGCTGTTTTGAAGATTCCAGTTCAGAGCATGTCAAAATCGTGTTTTTGTTTCAAGGGGTTTTAGGCTTGTGTAAGGGGTGGGAAATGATCTATGAGTTATATGGAGATGATTGGTGAAAGAATTTTGAAGTTTGGCTGGGTGGTTTGAGAGTTTCGAAGAGATGAAGTTATTGAGGGATTTTTGGCAATCTGACTATGGGATGATTCAGGCTTGTGTGTTATCTGCTTTGTGATTCATAAGGTTTGTATATGTAAGTGTGATTGGTCAGAGGAGTTGGTGTGGCTCAGTTTGATTGGTATTGTGTAAAATGAAAAAAGTCAACATTGGTTGTACCTCGAGCATGGGCACGAGTCAGAGCTGTATTTGGGCATGTCTGGCCTCAACTGAGTTCATGGAGAGCCCTTGGATTGAAAGATTGTAGTTGGAACACTTGATGCTAGGGTTTACAAGGTTTTTGCATATTTTCCATCTTTGATGTTTCTTGTGTTTCAAGGCATGAAATGACCTAATTCTTGGGCCAATTCTGAGTCTTTGATGTTGTATAGGCATGTTATGAAGTGTTTGTACACATTTGAAGTCATTAGAATGCCTTAACATGCCAATTTGCAAAATCCCTCTTTGACATGAAACTTGAAATTTTAGGATTTTTGCCAACTTTGAAAGGCCATATCTTGAGTACTAGGATGAATCAAGACATGTTCTTGTACTTTTTGAAAATGGGAAATTCCATCTACAACTTTCACGACCAAGAATTTTTCATTTGAAGCATTTTTGGTTGAGAAAGAGGAGGTTGAAAAACTTTCCCAAAATGGAAAGTTTCCATTACAAGTCATTTCCATTTTTGGCAAGTTTGCAAATGGCTCAAAATTATTCAATATTGTGCACGTATAACCTCTTCTAATATCAAATAAAGATCATAGAACTTCATTTTGATGAAAATATCCCTTTGGTTCCACTGTTGGGGGCCTCAGATGCCCTGATTTTGACTTAACTTGCTCAGGAAGTTACCTAGTGAACAAATGACTTCCACAATGAATTTCTTCATCAAACATGGTAAACATGATCCTTATAACATCTTAAGAACATTAGAAACAAGAATGGCCCAAAAATTTGGAGTTAAGGCCTCTGAAACCAAAACCCTAATTTTGGTCATTTGTGTAGTGAAAACCCTAACTCTGCTTCCATGCCTTGCCAGTTCTTGTCATCTCTTGACTTCCATGAAATTTGAGGGACATAATATGATGATGGAACACACATGGACCCTCTTGGAACAATTTGAGGCCTTTGGGGTGGCTCAGATGGAATCTTGGATTGCTCAGATCACAAACCCTAGATGCAGATGAACTTGAACTATGTAGTGAAACAAAAAAATGCAATATGAGATCGTATGCTTATGCTAATGCAAACATGAAAGATCACAAGCCATGGTGTGAAATTAGTGAGGGCAAATTTGGGGTGTTTACACTCATAATAATTGATCCTAGGGCTCTCCTTGAAGCTAGCTGAAGCAGCTCAAGCCCTCAAATCAGTTATGTCATGGCCCATACCCCAAGTACACAAAATTTGACTTTTTGGCCAATTGAACCATACCAATCCCACAATGCATATCAACTCTTCTGATTCATTCCAATTGTTTATAAAATTCCTAAGGATGATAAGAGAGAACACACAAGAGCTCAAAACCATCACATGCTCAGTTTGCACAAAAATCCCTCAAAACTTCCTCTCTTCGATTCACTTAATCCAACCATCAAACTTCACAAATTCCTTCACCAATCAACTACATATCACTCATAGAACAAGAATCAACCACTGAAACGGCCTGAAACACCATATATCAAAACCTCCATTTCTACTACATCAGAACTGGACATCCCAAACCAGCTACTTTCAAAGCATTCCCATTCCATTAGCCTCAGGAGGTTCAAAGGAAGCCATTTGCACAAGAGGGAGGCTCTGAAAGCTCATATTTACAAGTCACCAACTCAGGTATACTCAATAACTTTTTTTCTCAAAGCTTCAATTTCTTGTCATAAAATGAAAATGCATGCTCTAGGGATCACATAGATGTCTTTAGAATTTAAAATGATGAAGAAATGAGTATGTTACATGTTTCTGAAATTTTGCCTGTGTTTTTGATTTGCTTCAATTCAGCTTGTTCATGTGTTATAAATTATGTTTTATGGTTGATTTGAGTTCCTTGGAGTGTGGGGATTGATTCCGGGTAGGTTAGAGGTCTTGTAGTGGCCTAGGGAAGAGGTTTGATGGTTGGTCTCGCCGGAGAAGATGACCGGAGCATTGTTCTGGTCATCTGAAAGTGGTTTGGGTTAATTGAGTTTAGGGTTTCCAAATTGAATGAGGGCCATTGGATCTTGTTTAAATTAAGAAATGGACGCTTCAGATTGATCATTAGCCCTAATTTTAATTAATTAAAACAAATTATAATTAATTTACTCAGATTAAATATGGACCTTTGGATCACACACATTTAATAAGTTTAAACCTGGACCCTAGGATGAGTATACCCCTAGTGAAGCTGACTTGCGCCCATGGCCCTTGATCTCTCTTCCTGTCGTACCCCGAAAAATACGACCTTACGTGATCCGAATGGACGGAGCCGCGCGCCGGACGGACTGAAGAGTCGCCACCTAATTCTATTTATTCCCGAAGAGGGAAAGAGAAGATATAGATACAACCCGGGAGGAAAAGGATGAGGACAAAGGTCAACGGAACCATTGCCTGGGTTCGGGAGTCGGTTATGCAGGGGGAAGGTATTAGCACCCCCTACATCCATCGTACTCGATGGGAACCATCTAAGTTATCATGCGCGAAAGGATGTCTATGCTTAAACGAATTGCTCGCTAGAGGGAAATGAGTTGAATTATAAGTTAGATTGAACCTAGGTGCTCGGCAAAGATCGAGATCCTCGTGCCTACGTACTCCCGTGTGCAATGGGAAAGTCAGAGCCTCGTAGTTCGGCCTACTAAGGGTAATGGATGTTGATTTTATTACCTTTCGTCGATGAAAGGGTTTAGGAGTCGAATGTACTAAAGACTATGGATAGTTTATCTTGCCCAACAGGACGAGCGTCCTGCGTCGAAATAATCGGAGCGAGTAACGAGAGCTCGTTATCCTCCTTTCTACCGCTTAAGGCTCGTGGCGTACAAATCTTCTCGTTATTATTAAAATGTTTTATTTCCTAATACCGCTTTGACGTTGGATCAAGGGTTTGGATCTAATCGAAACGTTTTGGTTTTTTGAAGTTTAAAGGTAAATGCAAGTGGAGTTTATTTTGTGGTTTGTTTAGCGAGGCACGAAGCGCTCGGCTCGCAAGGAGAGGTGGATCCTAATAAACGATAAAGATAACTGGAAAATAAAGTGTAAGTGTGCAAGTGTAATTGCTTGGCGTTGGACCAAGGATTCAGAATTAAAATAAATACAAAAATATAAAGTGCGTACAAATTAATGGGAGAGGGATACAAAATAAATACAGGGGATTGCGAGAAATAAATGGTCTCGTTGTAATTAGCCCAAGAGAAAGCGTGTGTGCAGTGTGTTTGAACTATTCGAAAGCGTTCGGCCTGTTTAATCGGGACACAACTATTCGAAGGCGTTGGACCTTTTAATCGAGCGCAACTATTCGAAGGCGTTGGACCTTTTCGGGACGCGACAAAATTTTGTTCGTGAACTGCCTTAGAATCGATTCAAAATCGGAATCATTCTATAAGGAGTCGAAACGTGATTTTTTTTTAAGTGCAAAAAATAAATAAATTAAATGAATTGAATTGCGAAGAATAAAAAGAATAATGAATATAAAATAATAAAATAAATCGTATTTAAGAATAATAAATAAATTATATTACAAGTTTTTTTGTACAAAATAAAAATAATAGAATAAAATAAAAGAGGGCCTCATATTGACCGCTCATCACCGATTAAATGTAATCGGGCGAAAAAAGGCCTTTTACTATATCATCGGCCCTAAAAGAAATGAAAATGATTTGCTTATTTAATTTTTTAGACATTTTCTTTAGAAAAGAAAAAGGAACTACTAACAAATAAACTGAAATTAACAAAATTTATAAGAATTACTATATATAAAATAAAATAAAAAATCTAAATAATCATGAAAAAGAAAATTTAAAAATTATGAACAAGGGGGGGCTTTTGTGCACTGGCAGTATGCAAATAGTGGAGAAATTAATCAAAATGGGTCCAGCCCAAACTCATCTCAACAGAGAAAAATGTTTTGCTGCAAAGTGATAAAATAATTGAACAAATCATAAAATAAAAAACAAAATATTAAGTCAAAAGCACAGAGAAACGTGTTTCTCCTTCACAAGCAATTCCAGAAAAAATCAAACCTACCCTTTCACGGCGGCGCAACCTATCTCTCAATCTCGTTCTCTTGCCTCCGTCCGAATCTCAGGTCTCTCTCCGTCTCTGCTTCTCGCATTCAACGGTCGCTTCTTTCTCTCGATCGGCCTCCTCGCGGTGTGCGGCGGATCCTGGCAAAAAGGGTGGTTGTCGGCGATTTTCGAATGTGTAGAAACGGAGGCGGTGATGAGTTGCGGTTGTTTCCGCGGTGGTGCTTTGAGGATGAAGGGTTCACAGTTGGCGTGTTTGTGGTTTTTCGATGTTGAACAGATTTCCATTTGAGCTTTTCGCTTTCTGGTTTTTTAGTGTTGTCTGTGAAAATCAATGAAGGTTTGTGTTTGCAGGTTGTGTGTTGGTCGAGGTTCGAAGTGGTGAATCACGGCTCGTGCTTGCCAGCTGTTTTGCAGTGGGTACTCAGCGGCGGTGCGCGACTTGGATGATGCTGTTGACGGTTTGGAGCGGCTAACGATGGTTGACGAGGGCCGGCGGAGCTTTGTCGCGGCTAAGGAGGTGGTCTGAAGGTTGCTGATGTTGGTGTTGAAGAGGAGGACTTGCGGGTTGTCCTGTTTGTGAGGTTGCGGTTTGCTTTTCGGATTTCGTTTTCGTTAATGGTTTGGTTGAGGGATTTTGACGGTGGTTTCCGGCTCTGCTTCTGTTTCTGTTTTTTTCTTTCTGTTTTTTTTCTCAGGTGCTGGTTTGTTTGTTACAGCGGTGGCTGAAATGTGAAGTGAAGGATGAAGTTGTGGTTGTTTGGATGTGTGATTGTACGTAGGAAACAAAATATTATGGGTTGTTATTGTTCGGTTTACAGGTTGAGCAATGAAAAGGATATGGAGAGATGGAAATTTGTTTGTGAGTTTGAGGTAAAAATGAGTTTATTGTGGTTCTGCAAAAGGATTTGTTGGTTGTGTTTATGTGACTTGTTTAATATGTATTTGGTGAAATTTACGGCGAAAAAGGTGAGGAATAAGGCAAGAATGTGTGGTTGAAGAAAAAGTGAGGAACAAGGCAAAAATGTTTATAAGAAAAAGGTTTGTGAAGGATTCTGAGTCTTATGGTGAGTGGGAGTGCGTGATGAAAGGTTTCTTTTTTTTTGTATGAAATATGTTGTGCGAGAGAGGAATTGGCTAGTGGAGATATGGTGGGTTGTTAGTAGTGGAATTGAAAAAGTGGACAGGCTGTATCATGAAAAGGACAGATTTTGGTAATATGATTTATAAAAATAATAATAATAATAATACAATAACTGAAATAATAATAATAATAAGTAATAATAATAGTAAAAATAGGTAATAATAAAAAAAGAAGTAAGAAATAAAAGTTAGTAATAATAATAATAAGAAGAAGAAAGAAGTATTTGGATAATAATAAAAGGATAATAGACTTAAAAATAATAATGGTAGTAATGGTGGTAGTAAATAAAAAATTAACAATACCAAAAAAAGAAACAATGATAATTTTAATAATAAGGAATTAAAAGAATAAATCGGTAAATAAATAAAAAAATGAGAAAATGGTAATAGTAGTAAAGAGAATAATAATTTTCGCTAGACAGTAAATAAAATTAAGATAAAGTAGTGAAATGAATTTTTTAGAAAAGAATAATAATAAAAAAAAAAAAAAAAAAAAAAAAAGATAAAAGAATAAATTGATTTTTTTAATATAATTTTATAATGAGATAAACAGATAAAATACAATGGACTATTGGGGCTCAAATATTTTTTTGAAATTTTGATAATGAAAATGATTATGGAAAGTGAAGTTGATAATCAGACATACACCTCCACACAGCACACTAATTTTTTTAAAGCAAAAACGCACCCAAACATTGCTCAACAATCTTAAACAAAACCCGATTTTCGCACAAAAGGAAAATGACATATTTTTTATTCTGTTTTTTTTTAAATATGCGGTTAAACGGTAAAATGAATGGTACAATGCCTTTTTTGAATTTTTGGAAATAATGATAAGACAGAAAATAAAATAGTAAAGGTAGGACAAATTTGGGGTATGACAGATGCCCCTATCGAATTGGCTTAGACCGAGTAAGATGAACTGGCTCACGTTCAATTTTTCAAGGTATAAGATAATTAGATATTAACAGACTCCAAATTTGTCCGACAAAGAAAAATTGCGAAAATAGCATATGACTTAAAATTGGGAGTAACGGGTGACACAGCAAGAACAAATTGACAACGTAAATCACTTATCACCAGAGGATGATAAGGCGAAAGACAGAAAAGAATAAAATCACTTATCAACAGAGGAAGATAAGGCGAATAAACAGACAAATAAAGATCACTATCAACAGAGGATGATAGGCGAAAGACAGAAAAAATGAAATCACTTATCAGCAGAGGATGATAAGGCGAATAGACTGAAAATAAACTCACTTATCAACAGAGGAAGATAAGGCGAACGATGGAAAATAAACTCACTTATCAACAGGGAATGATAAGGCGAATAGACTGAAAATAAACTCACTTATCAACAGAGGAAGATAAGGCGAACGACGGAAAATAAACTCACTTATCAACAGGGAATGATAAGGCGAATAGACTGAAAAATAAAATCACTTATCAACAGAGGAAGATAAGGCGAATAAACAGACAAATAAAGATCACTACCAACAGAGGATGATAGGCGAAAGACAGAAAAAATGAAATCACTTATCAACAGAGGATGATAAGGCGAATAGACTGAAAATACACTCACTTATCAACAAAGGAAGATAAGGCGAACGATGGAAAATAAACTCACTTATCAACAGGGAATGATAAGGCGAATAGACTGAAAATAAACTCACTTGTCAACAGAGGAAGATAAGGCGAACGATGGAAAATAAACTCACTTATCAACAGGGAATGATAAGGCGAATAGACTGAAAAATAAAATCACTTATCAACAGAGGAAGATAAGGCGAAAGACAGAAATAAAATCACTTATCAAATGAGGAAGATAAGGCGAAAGACAGAAATAAAATCACTTATCAACAGAGGATGATAAGGCGAAAGATTGAAAAATAAAATCACTTATCACCAGAGGATGATAAGGCGAAAGACTGAAAAATAAAATCACTTATCACCAGAGGATGATAAGGCGAATGAAATTTAAATACGGTCCTTGAATCCGCCGAGGAGATGCCTGGAATCTTCGATTGGTACGATCCTAACTTCCGCTGGGGAAAGGACTGGAAACTTGGGTTGATCCTGGATCCTGAATTATACACGTATGCTCGATTTTTTTTTTGTGAAATGGTATTCCATAATGATGGAGATACGATGCAAATGTTTATGCATTGAGATGTAAGTTGAAAATGTTGGGGATAATAAAAGGGTCTGATTTTGTTTGGGCATGCATATGATGCACATGTTGTAAATGATTGAAGTCAATGATGCTTTATGACGTTAATGATGCATAATGATGCATATGAGCGATTGGAATGAAAGGTGCCAGCTTGGTGGGCTTTTGGTTTGGTAGTTGCCAATAATGATTGGACTTTGGGTGGGTGGAGGGACTGATTCCCCGACACTCGATCTTCGACGATGTATGGTCAGAAGATGGATCTGACAGCTCCAAGTTTGGTTATCTGCTGATGAGCGAATCGACTTAATTGACACATGAAGACTGATTTGCTTTGAATGGTTACCAACGTCTAGCAAGGACTGCTTGCTCAGCTGGGGAAAAGAGAGGAAGACCCGCTCCTTGTTTGCTTGCCCCTGCATGTAGAGTATCTGAAATAAATCTGATGGGGAAGCTTTGACAATGGTTATGGCACGACCTGCCCCTGATTGTACCTTTGGAGATAATTTGCCCCTGATTGAGCTGATTTTGAAATAAATTGCCCCTGATTGGGTTGGTTTTGAAGAAGTATTGAGTCAAATTCCTTTTTGATCGTCCCTTGTTGGGATTGCACTGATGTCAAGCACTAAATTGCAATTAAATTGTTCATACACAAATGGTAGTGTTAATGTAAAGTTCATGTAAGTTTTGAAAAAGTCGATTTATTTGAATGCTGTGAAAGTGTGACGAATGGACCGTTAGCCCAAACGAGGTGCTGATTTAGAAAGTGCGTGAAAGATGCAGCGAGAATATCGTGCAATCGAGATTGAAGATTAGCAAATATATGGGAGTCAATTTACGCAACCTTGTTGGTAGCATGCTTTCAGAATAAATCGCGCCCTAATTAGGTCTTTGAGGGTTGTAACGTGGTCTGGTTAATGGTTTGAGAAACAAAGGTATACGGCTCAAAGTTTGATTTGTACCCATCCCTTCTTCGTATTGTTCTCCAGTCCTATGTTCAGTGAATTTTGCATATGTATTTGTTTTGACTTTGCAAGAGTGAAGACTAAGCTTTGAAATTTGCTTGGAAATGGCAGTCATCTTTTTTGCTGGTGACCCTTTGATTCTTGATTTGGTGATCACTGATATTTGTTTTGCTTTTGCTGAGGATTTGAGTTCCTCTTTTGATTTGTTTTTTTTCCGACTAAGTCTTCCTTCGGGTGCTCAACTTAGTGTTTTTTCTTTTCTATATATATTTTTTTGTATTTTGTTGAATATTGTGACTGCCAAGTCATTGGTTGATGGTCCTCTGACGGGATGTCTCATCTTGCGATTCGAAGGTGTAGTCATGTTAACTGAACAACTACCCTGCCCCGGGTTAAATGTAAGGGTTATATCCGAAAGAAACTCCTACTTCTAGGCTCGAAGTGGTTGACTAGGGATTAACTCCTTATATTTCCAGTGTTTGGGGATTTGAACAAATGCTTGTACATCATTGACGAGGTTTTATCCGAAAGCATACCGCAACAGTTATGGGTATTTCGTTTTCATCATCCTCCCTCAAATATTTGCTAAAGTGAAGTGAGGGAAATTTTGTGATTTTTGGTGATAAATGATAAATAATGAGCGAATGCGAATAAATTAATTCAAAACATGCATAAACATAACATCAACATAACCAAGAACAAATGACAATGTTTAGAGCAAATACTATTTAAACAAACAGTACAAAAAAACAGGAATGCGAAAATAAATGGCGTTGGCTGCCTTGATTTGAGGAATTGAACTTCTCTTGATTGAATGCTTCAAAGTTGGAGACTACTCATCTTGGTCTTCAACAACCCCTTCAGATGTCTTCACTTGTTGGCACCGTGTGACGGCATTGGATCGTTCTGGACATTTGGATTTCTCGGAGTGAGAGTGAGGTCCTTAGAATTGATCATATCCTGAATCAAGTGTTTGAAGGCATGGCAGTTCTCGATGGTATGACCTAGAGCGCCTTTGTGATACTCACAACGAGCATTGACATCATAGTTCCGGGCATTGCCAGTCTGAGGTGGCATATCTTTCAACACAAGAGTTCCTTTTGCCATTAGCCCCTTAAAGATTTCGGTATATGTCATAGGCAGGGGATCAATGTGCCTGTCATATCCTCTTGGTTGATATGGTGGACGCTGTTGAGGAGCGCGTTGTTGCTGTTGACCAGGCCGTGGTGGATAAGCCGGTGGCTGATATGGTCCGGGCGCATATTGCGCAGCTGCAACCATAGGACGTGGATGTTGTTGATGAGCCATCTGAGGCGGGAATAGAGCTTGAAAGGCTTGCTGATAAGGCATTGGAGGAACTGGATGGTATGACATAGGAGCATATTGTGCAGCAGCAACATAGGGATATTGATAGTAGGGAACTGGTGCAGGTGCACTCTGTTGAAAATTCCCACTTGCAGCAGAAATGGCATTTGTATCTCCCTTTTTGTATCCGTTGAAAGGCTTCTTGGCATTGTTCTGGCTGTTAGAACCTCCTTGGATCTTTCCGCTTTTCTAACCTTCTTCGATTCTTTCTCCTACCATTACCATGTCTGAAAATCCAGAAGATACGCTGCTGATCAGCTTCTCGTAGTATTGCCCCTGTAGGGTACCCATGAAGACGTCGATCAATTCACGGTCAACCAAAGGCGGATGCACTCTGGCAGCTAGCTCTCTCCAGCGTTGGGCGTACTCCTTAAAGGATTCGCTTTCCTTTTGAGACATACTCTGAATTTGAGTACGGTTAGGAGCTAAGTCAGTGTTGTACTTGTACTGCTTTTTGAATGCATCAGATAAATCCAGCCAAGTACGGACATTGTTGCGTTCGAGCTGCATGTACCATTCTAGAGACGCTCCAGACAGGCTGTCTTGGAAGCAATGGATCATAAGCTTATCATCTTTGGCGTGAGCGGCCATTTTTCTACAGTACATCCTCAAATGAAGCTCAGGACAGCTGAGGCCTTTGTATTTTTCGAACTCTGGAAATTTGAACTTAGTAGGGATCACAATATCTGGAACTAAGCACATGTCTGAGGCACTCAGAGAAGTTGAGTTGTGTCCTTCCATGATTCGGAGTTTTTCAACTAACTCGCGGCACATCTTCATAGCTTCGGATTCTCGAACAACATGAGGATTGGTGATCGGAACAGCAGTGTGCATCTCATACTCAACTTGATGATTCTCTTCAGTTTGAGGAAACTGGACTTGAGTTGGAATAGGCTGAGCTTGAGGAATAGCACCAACAGTAACACCAGAAGAAGGTATTGGTTGGGAAGTGACCTCTTCAACAGCAGGAGTGAAACCTGGAGGCAAACCGTAGACCAAAGGATTTGGAACGGGAACTGAAGGCATTGCTCGTGAGGTAGATCCTTGCACTTGAGCATTGTTCATTGCGGCAGCAGCTTCGCGACGTTCTTCCATCCTTGCCAAAGATTGTAGTGTCTCATAAATCTGGTCAATCTTGCTTTTGACCGAGTCAATCTCTTCCCTCATAGCAGCTTGCTCTTCTTGAATCACGTCCATCAGTCTTCTAATGTTGGCTCGAGTTAAGTACGGGCGTCTAGCACGATACGGGCGTCGGGAAACCAGCTTGATTTAATGAAGATGGAGGAGCATGAAATAAGTTCTCGGATTTCGGAATGAAATGCAATATGAAAAAAAATGCAAATGAGATGATATGCAATGTCAGAATCCAGGATCACAAGATCAGGGTCTCACGAGTCCAAAGTACAGATGGAGGATACTCTGATCAGGAACTCACTGGGTAGACTCTAAAGTTTAGGGATCCCAAAGTTATCAATTCATATGGTTGTTCATCACACGCGCCATAAGCATGACGGTTGATTGACTCCGCCATATGAATCTATTTTGGGTGAGATCTTCGTATCGACAACCCACGAGAGAAAATTTTCTCGGGAGTCCATACTACGTGATCATCGACACAAGGTTTAAAACAAAGTCCTGGAGTTATGGAACTTTTCTCAACTGTTTGATGCACGTTTCAATTTCATACATTCTTGACAGTCAATCAACTCCATTGAGTAAGTCTATTCCAAGTGAGGTTTTCGTATCGAGCCACGCGAGGGCGAACCCTGGTGCCCAATACTACGCAACCATCAACCGATGTTTTAAGCCAAAAGGTTCTAAAGGCTCTCAGAGTTGACGATTCTAATGAAAGCAACTGAGCACACACGCCAAGGACTTGACGGTTGTCAGTATTCTCATCAGAATCTACTCCAAGTGAGGTTTTCGTATCGATAACCCACGAGAGAGGTTCTCTCGGGAGCCCATACTACACAACCTCGCTAACTTAAGTTTGTACTCGTAAGCCCGGGCATAGAGCTTTTCCCTCAAGATTCTTTTGCAAAGTATCGATCCAAATTATAGTACCAAGGAGCCACAAGATAAATAATATGGAATGCGATAAAGAAAGAGATAAAAATAAACAAGCAAGGCATAAAAGTAAACATCCAAACAAACGCGAAAACCTAGACTAGGCTTGACTCGCATAGGGGTGAACCAGTCCCCAGCAGAGTCGCCAGCTGTCGTACCCCGAAAAATACGACCTTACGCGATCCGAATGGACGGAGCCGCGCGCCGGACGGACTGAAGAGTCGCCACCTAATTCTATTTATTCCCGAAGAGGGAAAGGGAAGATATAGATACAACCCGGGAGGAAAAGGATGAGGACAAAGGTCAACGGAACCATTGCCTGGGTTCGGGAGTCGGTTATGCAGGGGGGAGGTATTAGCACCCCCTACATCCATTGTACTCGATGGGAACCATCTAAGTTATCACGCGGGAAAGGATGTATATGCTTAAACGAATTGCTCGCTAGAGGGAAATGAGTTGAATTATAAGTTAGATTGAACCTAGGTGCTCAGCAAGGATCGAGATCCTCGTGCCTACGTACTCACGTGTGCAATGGGAAAGTCAGAGCCTCGTAGTTCGACCTACTAAGGGTAATGGATGTTGATTTTATTACCTTTCGTCGATGAAAGGGTTTAGGAGTCGAATGTACTAAAGACTATGGATAGTTTATCTCGCCCAACAGGACGAGCGTCCTGCGTCAAAATAATCGGAGCGAGTAACGAGAGCTCGTTATCCTCCTTTCTACCGCTTAAGGCTCGTGGCGTACAAATCTTCTCGTTATTATTAAAATGTTTTATTTCCTAAGACCGCTTTGACGTTGGATCAAGGGTTTGGATCTAATCGAAACGTTTTGGTTTTTTGAAGTTTAAAGGTAAATGCAAGTGGAGTTTATTTTGTGGTTTGTTTAGCGAGGCACGAAGCGCTCGGCTCGCAAGGAGAGGTGGATCCTAATAAACGATAAAGATAACTGGAAAATAAAGTGTAAGTGTGCAAGTGTAATCGCTTGGCGTTGGACCAAGGATTCAGAATTAAAATAAATACAAAAATATAAAGTGCGTACAAATTAATGGGAGAGGGATACAAAATAAATACAGGGGATTGCGAGAAATAAATGGTCTCGTTGTAATTAGCCCAAGAGAAAGCGTGTGTGCAGTGTGTTTGAACTATTCGAAGGCGTTCGGCCTGTTTAATCGGGACACAACTATTCGAAGGCGTTGGACCTTTTAATCGAGCACAACTATTCGAAGGCGTTGGACCTTTTCGGGACGCGACGAAATTTTGTTCGTGAACTGCCTTAGAATCGATTCAAAATCGGAATCATTCTATAAGGAGTCGAAACGTGATTTTTTTTAAGTGCGAAAAATAAATAAATTAAATGAATTGAATTGCGAAGAATAAATAGAATAATGAATATAAAATAATAAAATAAATCGTATTTAAGAATAATAAATAAATTATATTACAATTTTTTTTGTACAAAATAAAAATAATAGAATAAAATAAAAGAGGGCCTCATATTGACCGCTCATCACCGATTAAATGTAATCGGGCGAAAAACGGCCTTTTACTATATCATCAGCCCTAAAAGAAATGAAAATGATTTGCTTATTTAATTTTTTAGACATTTTCTTTAGAAAAGAAAAAGGAACTACTAACAAATAAAGTGAAATTAAAAAAATTTATAAGAATTACTATATATAAAATAAAATAAAAAATATAAATAATCATGAAAAAGAAAATTTAAAAATTATGAACAAGGGGGGGCTTTTGTGCACTGACAATATGCAAACAGCGGAGAAATTAATCAAAATGGGCCCAGCCCAAACTCATCTCAACAAAGAAAAATGTTTTGCTGCAAAGTGATAAAATAATTGAACAAATCATAAAATAAAAAACAAAATATTAAGTCAAAAGCACAGAGAAACGTGTTTCTCCTTCACAAGCAATTCAAGATAAAATCAAACCTACCCTTTCACGGCGGCACAACCTATCTCTCAATCTCGTTCTCTCGCCTCCGTCCGAATCTCAGGTCTCTCTCCGTCTCTGCTTCTCGCATTCAACGGTCGCTTCTTTCTCTCGATCGGCCTCCTCGCGGTGTGTGGCGGATCCTGGCGAAAAGGGTGGTTGTCGGCGATTTTCGAATGTGTAGAAACGGAGGCGGTGATGAGTTGCGGTTGTTTCCGCGGTGGTGCTTTGAGGATGAAGGGTTCACAGTTGGCGTGTTTGTGGTTTTTCGATATTGAACAGATTTCTGTTTGAGCTTTTCGCTTTCCGGTTTTTTAGTGTTGTCTGTGAAAATCAATGAAGGTTTGTGTTTGCAGGTTGTGTGTTGGTCGAGGTTCGAAGTGGTGAATCACGGCTCGTGCTTGCCGGCGGTTTTGCAGTGGGTACTCGGCGGCGGTGCGCGACTTGGATGATGTTGTTGACGGTTTGGAGCGGCTAACGATGGTTGACGAGGGCCGGCGGAGCTTTGTCGCGGCTAAGGAGGTGGTCTGAAGGTTGCTGATGTTGGTGTTGAAGAGGAGGACTTGCGGGTTGTCCTGTTTGTGAGGTTGCCATTTGCTTTTCGGATTTCGTTTTCGGTAATGGTTTGGTTGAGGGATTTTGACGGTGGTTTCCGGCTCTGCTTCTGTTTCTATTTTTTTCTTTCTGTTTTTTTTCTCAGGTGCTGGTTTGTTTGTTACAGCGGTGGCTGAAATGTGAAGTGAGGGATGAAGTTGTGGTTGTTTGGATGTGTGATTTTACGTAGGAAACAAAATATTATGGGTTGTTATTGTTCGGTTTACAGGTTGAGCAATGAAAAGGATATGGAGAGATGGAAATTTGTTTGTGAGTTTGAGGTAAAAATGAGTTTATTGTGGTTCTGCAAAAGGATTTGTTGGTTGTGTTTATGTGACTTGTTTAATATGTATTTGGTGAAATTTACGGCGAAAAAGGTGAGGAATAAGGCAAGAATGTGTGGTTGAAGAAAAAGTGAGGAACAAGGCAAAAATGTTTATAAGAAAAAGGTTTGTGAAGGATTCTGAGTCTTATGGTGAGTGGGAGTGCGTGATGAAAGGTTTCTTTTTTTTTGTATGAAATATGTTGTGCGAGAGAGGAATTGGCTAGTGGAGATATGGTGGGTTGTTAGTAGTGGAATTGAAAAAGTGGACAGGCTGTATCATGAAAAGGACAGATTTTGGTAATATGATTTATACAAATAATAATAATAATAATACAATAACTGAAATAATAATAATAATAAGTAATAATAATAGTAAAAATAGGTAATAATAAAAAAAGAAGTAAGAAATAAAAGATTAGTAATAATAATAATAATAAGAAAGAAGTATTTGGATAATAATAAAAGGATAATAGACTTAAAAATAATAATGGTAGTAATGGTGGTAGTAAATAAAAAATTAACAATACCAAAAAAAGAAACAATGATAATTTTAATAATAAGGAATTAAAAGAATAAATCGGTAAATAAATAAAAAATGAGAAAATGGTAATAGTAGTAAAGAGAATAATAATTTTCGCTAGACAGTAAATAAAATTAAGATAAAGTAGTGAAATGAATTTTTTAGAAAAAAATAATAATAAAATAAAAATAAAATAAATAAATAAAAAAGATAAAAGAATAAATTGATTTTTTTAATATAATTTTATAATGAGATAAACAGATAAAATACAATGGACTATTGGGGCTCAAATATTTTTTTGAAATTTTGATAATGAAAATGATTATGGAAAGTGAAGTTGATAATCAGACATACACCTCCACACAGCACACTAATTTTTTTAAAGTAAAAACGCACCCAAACTTAGCTCAACAATCTTAAACAAAACCCGATTTTCGCACAAAAGGAAAATGACATATTTTTTATTCTGATTTTTTTTGAAATATGCGGTTAAACGGTAAAATGAATGGTACAATGCCTTTTTTGAATTTTTGGAAATAATGATAAGACAGAAAATAAAATAGTAAAGGTAGGACAAATTTGGGGTAAGACACTTCCATGCAATCTGAGCCTTTCATTTTGATTACTTTCAATTTTATTTTTATTTTATTCATTTTGTTTTCTCTTATTTATTAAAAATAGTAAAACACTTTTAAAAATTCTGATTTTTTACCCTTTCACTCTAATTAATTTAAAAAACCCAAAAACATTTTTATTTTCATTTTTTGCATTAAAAAGTTATTTTTAAATCATTTAATTGTATTATTTAATTAATTAATTCATTTTAATTAATTAAAAATACTTTTAGGTATTTAAAAATAACAAAAAAAATCATGAAGCATCCTTGAACATTATAATCAATTTACAAACTCATTTCACTCATTTATTTTAGGTTTTGATTCTATTTTGAGAATTAAACTTGAATTAGGGTTTTCAAAATCCCCTTTTTCACAACCTAACTTCTAAAATTCACTTCTGGTCAATAAAAATGAGTTTGTACTTGGTTCTTTTTGCATTCTCTTACATGTTGCATTTAGTATCTAGGACATTTAAATCATATTTTTTCATTGCATTTTTAATTTGATATTCATTTTTCTTTCAGAGGTACCCAAAACCCTAGCCTAACTTAGAGAAACCATAACCTTACTTTGGTATAGCTTCTGACCTACATCTTTGAGGAGTGTTATTGTGCGTGTTTAGGGTTTGTTTGGTTGCAATTTCAATTTTTTATCATATGTTTTTCTTCTGTTTTGATCATGGACATCTCATGTATTCTAAAAAACCTAATTTGCCATATATACTTCCATTCATCTTTGCATATCCTCATCATATGAACTTGTCATGACATCTCATGCATTTGTATGTCATCTTAGACACCTTAGGTCATGTGTTCACTTCTGGTTTGGATCATTTCACCTTAATTTGTTTCATTTCATCTTATTTCATACCTTATGCATTCATACTAACCCTTTCAGGTGCTTCAGGTAAGTCGATCAGGATGTGAATGTGCATCCACATCCAACTTCTTCTTATCCTTTCATATGCATCTTTACCTATCTTTGAAGTGAGTTTGATTCAATTGTGTTCTCTCTTGCTTTTAACCCAGTCTTAGGTTACTTAACTTCTTCAGGAAGTAAGTAACCTATTCTTTTATCCCCTTCCTTTTTCATCTGCTTCTCCTTCCTTAGTGGCCAATCTGAAGACTTTCTTTATGCCTCACAAACCATAGGAACTACCAAGCATGATAACTTTAGGGTTGTTAATAGTCCCCCTTAGTTTTTACCTTTTGAGTCTCCTTGAGTCTCTGCTTCTCATCTCAATAACAAAGGCTAAACAGTTAAAGTTTTGGGACTCCGTGTTAGAGTTATGTATGTATCCTTATCTTAGGATGGAGTGTATAATTGTAATACTTAGTGTTAAACCCTTAAGATGTTTTCACCTTCTAATCAAAACACCTAATAATTATCAAGACTTAAGCTTGTAACTTGGGCCTTATATTAGGGTTACATCTCTGCCTCTGGGTCAGAGGGACTAACCCTAGTGTTTAATGGACAAGTCCCCCTCAGGTTTAGTCTTACAAACATAAAATTCACTTCTTAATCTAACCTCTAATCAAAATCCACTTTAATTAAGGTTTGTTATATAATGATTTTAATCCCTGACCAAGGATTAAGTTAAGGTATCTTGTAACACCCTTCTACCCCAAAACAAAATATTTAAATAATATCAGAGTAATCATCTAAAAAGGGTATCACATATCATCATAATTCAACACAAAAAGTGTTTTGTCCCGTAACATGGGTTAATAAATATCAAGAATATCATAAATCATTTCGCAGTAGAATTTAAACTTCATAATTCAAAACTTCATTAGTTTACTTCATAAACATAATTTTTACCATCCTGAATTTAACATCATAACAAGGGAAAACATTTATCAAAATAATCACATAACTGAAAACAGTTTAGCAAAAGAAAACTCATCCCAGTGTTACATGACACAGAGCAGGACACATTGACCAGAACCACTTCTAAGGAACACTAAAGCACGCTCTGAGACTCATGAAAAACTCCTATTGCACTGCAAGACTATTCTTCGACATCTGCAAGTTACCCACGAAGGAGGCAACATTTCCAAGCAGGCAGGGTGAGTAATCATAATATATCATAAACGTACAAGAATATAGAACATAAATAAATTAGTGCAACATATCATGACATCATCAACTATAAAATTCAGCAACAACAACAACACGATCATGAAATTAAACAACACTAACACAGTCATGAAAATTCATTCAGAATATGCAATTCTAACATCCTGATATGAAATATGCATGTGGTACCATTTTCATCGTGAGATGGATACATGACCATCAACCCTCCACAAAGGAGCACATCGTAAATCATCGAGACACTTCAATCCACACAATGGGATTGAAGCAAATAAATAGGCCGAAGCCCCATCGTGAATGTTATGAAATGCAAAGATGCTCTACATCGTAAATTCATCAAAATAATTCGCATCATTCATTTCTATCAGCAAAACAATCATCAAATAATCATATATATCAGCATGACATTACACCCAGAACACTGGTTCTCTAACCACTCTGACACATCCAGAATTGACCCGTACCCGGTAAATTACGAGGCAATTACAAGGTTATTTCATAACTTCATTTATAAAAACTTTTGCATTTTTCTCATTTTTATTCATCAAAATAAAGTTCAGTTTATGTTCGTACCGACGCTTCAAACGGAATGCGAATCGGACTTACGGTTTGAAAGTTATGAATTTTTAAAGAATTAAAATTTTCTTCCCAAACAGTGTTAACCGGTTAACCCATAGCGTTAACCGGTTAACGCCTACGAAATTCCAGAATTTCACCAAAATTTACAATGGTTAACCGGTTAACCCATAGCGTTAACCAGTTAACGCACGTTTTCTAGCAATTCTCTGCTATACAATTGCAGACTGTTTCAACACCAAAAATCCCCAAATCCCATTACGGGGTTTACATCAAAACACTCAAAAACCATTCAAAAACATCAACAACATTAAGATAACAATTATACCAACCAATATATGTTTATAACTCATTCTAATCACTCTAATTCATCAAGATTTTACTCATAAGCTCAACCTAAATCAAAAACCCCTAAACTCACTAGACTCTTACAAATCTAATCTACTCACAATCCAATTATTATACAATTACAATAGATTATGAAAACTCCCCATACCTTAGAGAATTTCTTCGCTTTACACTCTTCTCTGGGGTTCTCCACAACCTCCTAACTCTGAGCTTTCTCTTTCTTCAGAGCACTTCACCAAACACGATAGAAAACCACAATGAGAAAACTGATCGTGTATTCCTTTTTACCAAAACACATTCCAGTTAAGTCTTTTCCCACTTTACCCTCATAATTTTCACAAAAGTACTACCATACCCTTTTTCTTTAATATATTTTTTAATAATAATAATGAAATAGTATAATAAAACACTATTTATCCTTATTATATAAAAATACTCTTTTTCTCCAAAATTCTCTAATTAATCAAAACTCTCCAATTTTTCTAAATTAATTAAATAAATGACTAAATAATTAAATTTAGATTTTCGGGGCATTACAACTCTCCCCTACTTAAAGAATTTTCGTCCTCGAAAATTACCTGAAGTAAATAGAGTCAGATACGACTCCCTCATCTGATCTTCCCGCTCCCAAGTCCAACTTTCTCCAGCTTGTCCTCCACACAATACCTTCACTAAAGCAATTTCCTTGCCTCGAAGTTGCTTCAATTCTCTACCATCAATCCTCACTGGTAAAGCTTCAATCATCAGATTATCCCTCACCTGAACATCATCTATCTGAATTATATGCGACGGGTCCGGAATGTACTTCCTCAACTATGATACATGGAATACATCATGTAAATTCTCAAGAGAGGGAGGTAAAGCCACTCGATAGGCCATTTCCCCTATCCTCTGCATAATCTGATACGGACCGACAACCGCGGATCTCTATCCGATACAATACTTGAAGGTACACCATGTAACTTCACAATTTTCGCAATATAAATCTCAGTTAACCTTTGCATGGAATGGTTAATCTTCATCGGTAAGAAGTGTGCCGACTTAGTTAACCGGTCAATAATTACCCAAATCGAATCATTACCTCTAGTAGTCTTAGGTAACCCAGTCACGAAATCCATGGAAATACTATCCCATTTCCACTCAGGAACATTCAATGGTTGCATCATACCTGAAGGTCTCTGATGCTCTATCTTAGACTTCTGACATGTCAAACAAGCATATATAAATTCAGCAATGTCTCTTTTCATACCCGGCCACCAAAACAACCTGCGTAAATCCTGATACATCTTCGTAGCACCAGGATGAATACTCAGTCGACTCTTGTGCCCCTCTTCTAAAATACTCTTTTTAATTCCTATAATATCCGGAACACATACTCTATCTCGGAATCTCAAAACTCCATCTTCATCAACTCGAAAGTCACCTGCATTACCTTGATCAACCGACATCAATTGATCAACTAATTTCAAATCGGATTTCTGACCCTTACGAATCTCTTCCAAAATCTCACTGGTCAGCTTTAACATTCCCAATTTCACACTATCAGTAGTAGTTTCACACAACAAGCTCATGTCTCTGAATTGCTCGATCATTTCTAATTCTTTCACCATAAGCATCGAAATATGCAACGACTTCCTACTCAAAGCATCAACCACAACGTTTGCCTTACCAGGATGGTAATTCAAATCAAAATCAAAATCTTTCAATAATTCAAGCCACCGCCTCTGCCTCATATTTAACTCTTTCTGATCAAACAAGTATCTTAAACTTTTGTGATCACTAAATACTTCAAATTTCGAACCAAACAAGTAGTGCCTCCAAATCTTAAGCACAAACACCACAACTGCTAACTCTAAGTCGTGAATAGGATAGTTCCTCTCATGAACTCTTAACTGTGTAGAAGCATAAGCAACCACCTTATTATCCTGCATTAAAACTCTACCAAGACCCATCTTGGAAGCATCACAATAAACTACAAAGGACTCATCTGGATTCGGTAAGACCAACACTGGTGCGGTCGTTAATCTTTTCTTCATTTCTATGAAACTCTCTTCACAAGCAACATCCCACACATACGCTTGACCCTTCCTAGTCATTGCGTCAATAGTAAAGCTATCTTAGAAAAACCTTCAATGAACTTACGATAGTAACAAGCCAACCCAAGAAAACTATGAATCTCTGTAGCTGACTTCGGAGTCTCCCACTACAATACCGCATCAATCTTTGAAGGATCCACCGAAATTCCACCACTTGAAATTACATGGCCGAGGAAACTCACTTCTTTTAACCAGAACTCACACTTAGATAATTTAGCAAACAATTTCTTTTCTTTCAACACTTGCAACACAACCCTAAAATGCTCGGCATGTTCCTCTTCTGATTTAGAATATACCAAGATATCATCTATGAAAACCACCACGAATTTATCAAGATACTCATGAAAGATCCTATTCATATATTCCAACAATACACCAGGCGCATTAGAAACCCCAAACGACATCACCGTATACTCGTAATGCCCATATCTCGTCCTGAAAGCAGTCTTTGGAATATCATCCGCTTTAACTCGAATCTGATGATAACCAGACCTCAGATCAATTTTACTAAAGACACAAGCACCTACTAGCTGATCCATCAAATCATCGATCCTCGGAAGTGTGTACTTATTCTTGATAGTCACTTTATTCAACTGTCGGTAATTGACACACAATCTCATACTACCATCCTTCTTCTTAACTAGCAACACCGGAGCACCCCAAGGAGAAATACTGGGTCTAATGAACCTCTTCTCTAACAATTCTTCTAATTGTTTCTTCAACTCATTCAACTCAGAAGCCGACATTCTATAAGGAGCCATCGAGACAGGACTCGTACCCGGTACTAAGTCCATAGAAAAATCAATTTCACGTTCCGGTGGTAAATCACTTATATCACCAGGAAACACATCTTGAAATTTGCAAACCACAGGCAACACTGCACTGACAATCTTATCATCAACTTGTAATGAAGTAGACACTGCAAACATCAAAGCTTCATCCAATACAAGTTCATCCACTTGCTTAGCAGATGAAAACATCAACTCACCATTCTCGCTCAATTCAGGGAACTGCACTGTCTTACTAAAAAAGTTAATATGAACATAATTCAATTCCAACCAGTTCATACCAAGGATAACATCGATTTTGTGTAATGGTAGGCACACCAAATCCATCACAAAATTCTTCTCAAAAATTGTCAAAGGACACTTCAAACAAACAAGCATGATGGTCACAGAACCATTAGCAGGAGTCTCTATTATCATATTACTGTTCATATTAGACAACTTTAAACCCAATCTATTAGCACACTCAAGAGAAATAAATGAATGAGTAGCTCCAGTGTCAATAATAGTAATCAACTCAGTATTATTAATAAAACAAGTACCTCTGATCAAGTTGTCCTTCTTTGGAGCTTCTGAACCAGCTAACGCAAAAACTCTCCCAGCATTCTGAGCAGTAGCAGCATTCTTCTTTGGTTTCTGGCATTGGGCGCTGATATACCCCTGTTCACCATAATTGTAACAGGTTGGACCCTCATTAGGAAAATCACTCATCTTATGCCCAAGCTTGCCACAACGGTAACATTTCATAACTCTTGTGGTACACACATCAGCCTTATGACCTGCCTCTCCACACTTGTAACACTTAACAGGTACATTAGCAGCTCCCCTACTTTGCTTCTTCTCATCAGATGCCTTTTGCTTCCCTTTATCACCAGTAGTCACATAAGGTTTCCCTAAATACTGACTCTTGTCTTTCTTCTTGCTCAGTTGTTTATAGTGAGCTGACCGAGCTCGGCTGTCACCGTCATAAATACGGCTCTTATCGACCAACTCTGCATATTTGCGAATTTGTTGGCATCCAATTCCCTGCTTAATTTCAGGTCTCAGCCCATTATCAAACTTAAGGCACTTGGAATGTTCAGCATCTGCCCTGTTGTAGTGAGGACAAAACTTCACCAGCCTTTCAAATTTGGCAGCATACTCTACCACTGTCATGTTTCCTTGCTTCAGCTCAAGGAATTCTACCTCTAACTTACCACGAGCATCTTCCGGAAAATACTTCTTAAGGAACTCCGTCTTAAACACAGCCCAAGTCACCACAATAGCCTCATCTTCTAGACGCTGACGAGTATCATCCCACCAGTCTTCAGCTTCCTCAGACAACATATGAGTCCCGAATTGAACTTTTTGCCCGTCAGCACATGCCATCACTCTGAAAATCTTCTCAATTGCCTTGAGCCACTTCTGTGCGCTCGCCGGGTCATGAGTTCCTTCAAACATAGGTGGATTATTCCTCTGGAATTTCTCCAAGGCACGAAACTCAACATGCGCATTGTTACGAGCGGCAGTCTGAGCAAGAGCTGCAATAGCATCAGCGAGAGCACGCGTGTTGTTTCCAGCCATTCTGCACAACACTTACCACACCAGAAGAGAATAATTGTTAAGTAAATAATGACTTGACAACTGACTGACAACAACAAGACATAGCCGGATAGACCGACCTACTCTGATACCACTAATGTAACACCCTTCTACCCCAAAACAAAATATTTAAATAATATCAGAGTAATCATCTAAAAAGGGTATCACATATCATCATAATTCAACACAAACAATGTCCTGTCCCATAACACGGGTTAATCAACATCAAGAATATCATAAATCATTTCGCAGCGGAATTTAAACTTCATAATTCAAAACTTCATTAGCTTACTTCATAAACATAATTTTCACCATCCTAAATTTAACATCATAACATGGGAAAACATTTATCCAAATAATCACATAACTGAAAACATTTTAGCAAAAGAAAACCCATCCCAGTGTTACATGACACAGAGCAGGACACATTGACCAGAACCACTTCTAAGGAACACTAAAGCACGCTCCGAGACTCATGAAAAACTCCTATTGCACTGCAAGACTATTCTTCGACATCTGCAAGTTACCCACGAAGGAGGCAACATTTCCAAGCAGGCAGGGTGAGTAATCATAATATATCATAAACGTACAAGAATATAGAACATAAATAAATTAGTGCAACATATCATGACATCATCACCTATAAAATTCAGCAACAACAACAACACGATCATGAAATTAAACAACACTAACACAGTCATGAAAATTCATCTAGAATATGCAATTCTAACATCCTGATATGCAATATGCATGTGGTACCATTTTCATCATGAGATGGATACATGATCATCAACCCTCCACAAAGGAGCACATCTTAAATCATCGAGACACTCCAATCCACACAATGGGATTGAAGCAAATAAATAGGCCGAAGCCCCATCGTGAATGTTATGAAATGCAATGATGCGCTACATCGTAAATTCATCAAAATAATTCGCATCATTCAATTCAATCAGCAAAACAATCATCAAATAATCATATATATCAGCATGACATTACACCCAGAACACTGGTTCTCTAACCACTCTGACACATCCAGAATTGACCCGTACCCGGTAAATTACGAGGCAATTACAAGGTTATTTCATAACTTCATTTATAAAAACTTTTGCATTTTTCTCATTTTTATTCATCAAAATAAAGTTCAGTTTATGCTCGTACCGACGCTTCAAATGGAATGCGAATCGGACTTACGGTTTGAAAGTTATGAATTTTTAAAGAATTAAAATTTTCTTCTCAAACAGTGTTAACCGGTTAACCCATAGCATTAACCGGTTAACGCCTACGAAATTCCAGAATTTCACCAAAATTTACAATGGTTAATCGGTTAACCCATAGCGTTAACTAGTTAACGCACGTTTTCCAGCAATTCTCTGCTATACAATTGCAGACTGTTTCAACACCAAAAACCCCCAAATCCCGTTACGGGTTTCACATCAAAACACTTAAAAACCATTCAAAAACATCAATCAAACATCAACAACATCAAGATAACAATTATACCAACAAATATATGTTTATAACTCATTCTAATCACTCTAATTCATCAAGATTTTACTCATCAGCTCAACCTAAATAAAAAAAAACCTAAACTCACTAAACTCTTACAAATCTAATCTACACATAATCCAATTCTTATACAATTACAATAGATTATGAAAACTCCCCATACCTTAGAGAATTTCTTCGCTTTACACTCTTCTCCGGGGTTCTCCACGACCTCCTGACTCTGAGCTTTCTCTTTCTTCAGAGCACTTCACCAAACACGATAGAAAACCACAATGAGAAAACTGATCGTGTATTCCTTTTTACCAAAACACATTCCAGTTAAGTCTTTTCCCACTTTACCCTCATAATTTTCACAAAAGGACCACCTTACCCTTTTTCTTTAATATATTTTTTAATAATAATAATGAAATAGTATAATAAAACACTATTTATCCTTATTATATAAAAATACTCTTTTTCTCCAAAATTCTCTAATTAATCCAACGTCTCCAATTTTTCTAAATTAATTAAATAAATGACTAAATAATTAAATTTAGATTTTCGGGGCGTTACATATCTTCCTCATCTTAAGTGTCCTCATCTATCATCCTTCTCTTAGGATGGTGTAATGAGTTCACTAATCCCTGATTAGAGATTAAACTCATTACTTAACACAAAACAAAATCCAAAAAAACACTTGATAATTACAAGTAGGTTAATGATCTTAATCCTATATTATTAGGGTAATTAAGTTGAGATATTCATCTCACACTTAAGTAGACTCATTATCCCTAATCAGGGATGATATAATGAGTTTACGATCCTTTATTAAGGCTTAAGCTCATTATCCTATGCAAATCACCAAAACCAAATAAAAAACTGAAAACACAAAAAAAAAAAATAAACGTCTCCTACGGGATTCTTTTCTCATCACACTCACTCTGAAAACAAGAACTCGCTTCTTCCATCTAATGTAAGACAGTCAGCACTCGAGCCAGACGAGTCATACACTTGAGCATACACAAGCAAGCAGTTCACACCAAAACACCAAGTTTCTTTGAGTCGAACTACGGTGTTCTGACTTCCTCATTGCACGAGTGGATACGTAGGCATAACTTAACGGTTATCAAACAAAAGTCCCCAGGTCTCCCCCCTCTTCTCTTTCTAGCTTTCTTTTCTTAGCCTCAATTTGAACTCCTATTATTTTTGCACTGTCACTTTGTACATCCATCTCTTTTATACACAGTTGGCACGTACACTTCCCCCCTCTTTTTAAACACAATCTGATAAGAGTGGATCCCGTCGAGTACGACGGACGATCTGGGTGCTAATACCTTCCCTGGTCGTAACCAACCCCCTTACCCAGTCTTTTTGGTTTGCAACCGTCTTATCCACTTCTTTCTAGGTTTATGCAGCATAATCTTTCCTTCGGGATAAAAATGCCTTGCTGGCGACTCTATTCAACCCTCAACATCCGACCGTTGTCGCTGATAGTTCACGTTTGCACCCGGACGAAAGTCCGGGGAGCGACACCTTAGAGTTGATGACCCAAATGAAAACATTGATCATACACGCCAGAAGCTTGATGGTCGTCAACATTCTCATTAGAATATACTCCAAGCGAGGTTTTCGTATCGACAGCCCACGAGAGAAAATTTCTCGGGAGCCCATACTACGCAACCTCTCCTAAGCTATATTTATACTCATAGGCCGGGGTATAAAGCCTTTCCCTCAAGTTTCTTTTTTTAATCAAAGTATTGTTTCAGTACTACGGAGCCACAATATAGATATAATATGGAAAGCGATAAAGAAAGCAATAAAATAAACAATTAATGCATAAAGGCAAACATCCAAACAAGCGTGGAACAACCTAGACTAGGCTCGACTTGCATAGGGGTGAACCAGTCCCCAACAGAGTCGACAGCTATCGGACCTCGAAAAATACGATCCTCGCGAATGTGGTCGCGACTGAGCTGACATAAGAGTCGCCACATAATTTTGTTTATTCCCAAATAGGTAAAGGGTAAATATAGATAAAACCACCAAGAAGGGATAAGACAAGGTCGTCGCAAACCATTACCTGGGTTCAGAAGTCGGTAATGCAGGGGGAGGTATTAACACCCCATCCATCCATCATACTCGATGGGAACCATATAAGTTGTAATGCGAGCAGGGATGTCTTTTCTAAGTATTACTTGCTAAACTACGGGTTTATTAATCCTAGGGGCTCGACAATGAATGAGATCCTCGTGCCTAAGTATTCCCTCGTGCAATGGGAAAGTCAGAGCTTCGTAGTTCGACCTACTATGAGTGATTGGTTTTGTTTTTATTACCTTTCTTCCATGAAAGAATTTAGCAGTCGAATTGCACTAAAGTCTATGGGTAGAAGTGATTATTCCGAACCAACAAGACGAGCGTCTTGCGATGAAATAATCAGAGCGAGTAACTAGATGCTTATTATCGTCCTTTCTACCACTTAAGGCTCATGGCGTACAATTCTTCTCGTATTATTAAAGTGTTTTATTTCCTAAGACTGCTTGACGTTGGATCAAGGGTTTGGGTCTAAAGAAACGTTTTTGTTTTTTGAAGGTCAGTTGTGAGGCACGATGCGCTCAACAAGGGAGAATGCAAATGGAGGTTTATTTGTTGGTTTGTTAGCGAGGCGCAATGTGCTCGACTCGCAAGGTTGGGAGACTTGATACATGGATCAAGTGAGCTAAAGACTAACTATGAAAAACAAGCGTGATGCGTGTATTTGTTTAAGTTGAAAAAAATTGAGAAACGTGCGAAGTGTAAAGTAGTGCAGATGTCGATAGTGAATAATCGACTTACGCGTGTGTATGAAGTGAAATACGTATGGATATTTACTTGGCATTGGACCAAGAAATTCGATTTTCTTTGAAATGATTAGTCTTAGTGTACGTCCGTATTTTACTTAGCAATTTATCGTCAAAATGCAAAAGTAAATCATACGAGTTAGCATATCATCATATCACAAGTAAGAAAGACCGAGCATACACAAACATTCATCATATGTATAAAATCGAGCAAATGTTAAAAGTTAATTAATCAAATTAAATAGAAATATTTAATTAGATTAATTATCAAATTAATTAATCGAATTAAATAAAACTATTTAATTAAATTAATCAATGAAAATGTTTTTTGGGTTTTTGAATATTCAAATAGAAATTAAACCAAAAGATACGAAAGAAATCAACATTTGAATAGAACTAGCTAAAGATATATATTTTTTAGTTTTTCGAATGTTAAAAAGAGAAAACAATTAATTAATAAAATGGGCTTTTTTGGATTTTAAAATTTTTTAATAAAAGAAAAGAAAATAAAATAAAATAGAAAACAAGCTAGTTTATAAGGCTAGAAACAGGGGTGTGAAAAGCAATCGAATTCAGGCCCATTTTGATTAACCCACAGGCTGGAAGGAAGGTTTATGGTAGACTGCAGTCAACCTTTGATCATAAGGAACGATCTGAGATGTCAGTTTTTTAACCAGTCAATCTTAGGATTTGAATCAAAGGTGATGAATGAGTCTATACTGTAAAACGAAGCACACTAGACCAAGCCTTGAAAATCTTGAAAACCCTATCCATTTATGATTCTCAATCAAAGCAACTAAAGAGTTGTCGACACTTGTATCAGCATGGATCCTAGGGCAGTGAAAAAATCAGACTTGGAAAATTAAGAAAAAATTAATCTTAATAACTTTGAAACAAGGAAAGTGGAGATGCTTTTAAGACCATGAATGAGAATAAACCTTAAGCATTTTGCGCCTTTCTCTTTCAAATAATATTTCATAAACAAAAAACTTCAAAACACAATCTAAACCCTTCATCCCCACCTAAACCACTCCCCTTCTTTGCGTAGATTCAACTCAGTGGTGTTACTTCTCAAAATAACACCACCTTCACGACATCATCATCATCATCATCATAGCAAGACATCAAACCAAAACACGTATGAAACCCTAATCCCAATTCGTGAAACCAGAAGAAAAAAAACCTAAATGTTCATAAAAACAATGAATCAACGCAACAACGCGACTGTAATACTTCAAAATTTACCCTCATATTTATTACCATCCAACTAGCTTATGCCTCATCCATTAGGTCATTAACATTCACAATCATGCATTTTCATTGGCTCCCAAGGCATGAGATCAAACACTCTCTTGTGACTTGGTTTTTCTTGCTTAGAGGTGGTTCTTCTGGGTGTGGTGCACTCAAGACTGATACAAAGGCTGAACTCTTATCATAATGAACCGTTTTCCACAAAGGTCCGTCCAGTGATAAAGTTTGGTTCATTGGAAAATACCGATTGTGGTTTAGGTTTTGACCTTTATACTCAAGTTTACTAAGTTGATCCTCAAAGTCTGGAAGTTTCGATCATAAAAAGAATCATATGGATTTCAGAAGGTATTTGATTCAGGTTATATTTGAGGTACTGTTATAGAGCATGGAAAGGAAGATTTGGAATCCATTCATACAAAGTGGTGTGTCGTTGACCTAGTTAGAGTGAGCAAGTCACCATTCTTCGTCATTGCACTGACAGGACCTCCATACCATTAATCGATTTAATTAGATTTATTATTAATTGAAGTTTGCTTCTTTTAATAGTAAATTTAGTTATTATCTTTTTGGGCCTTAGTTACAAGATTCAGCATAAGTTTACACTTGTCCCATATCTTCATCTCAAGTCCAATTACCCAAATTATCCGTATTAATTCTAATTCCATTTCATTATTAAACCGTATTTTTTTTATCCTTTTTTGTTGTTAAACCCAAAGTGAATATAGCTCAGGTTTTGGTCCAATTAACAATTTTTGAGTTTATGGCCCAATTCATGTTTCAAACCTAATTTTATCCATTAAAAGTCCCTATCCTGAAAACTCATTACTCTTCAATAGATACTACTCCTCAATCAGTGGTAGCTGCAATGTGTTCCAAAGTTCCCTTCATTAGTAATGCAATCATGAAGGCTACTGGCAGCAGTGCATTCAACCTATTGGTTAATAATGGAGCAGATGCTGGCCAAGTAATATTTCATACTCATATCCGCATAATTCCCCGTAAAGCATACGATTGTATGTGGGATTCTGAGAGGTTGCTAAGGCGTCCTCTAAAGTTAGATGATGAGAAAGTTTCTCAGCTTGCAGCTTGTATTCAAGAACAATTGTTGGCATCAGACATTAGCCAAGATAGTAAGAATGAATATTTTTGTTCAAGCAAACGTTAGTGGGTCATTTTCATCTGTCTGCAACATAATATTTTAATTTAGAGGAATCTTACATGCTCTAAAAAAAGAAAAAAGGCTTAACCGACATAAATTCAGTTAAAAAAATCTCAGATTCAACAAAGTTACAGAATCTCTTATTCAATCAAGAGAGCTTTCATCTAATTATGAGTACAGATCTTCAACAACTACAACAAAATATTTTTGGAGAAAATTTGATAACAGAAAAAGAAGAAAAGACTCTAAGTTCAACAAACTGTGACAAGCCAGAAACGGATATGAATCCACAATCTCAGACCAAAGGTTCAAAAACTTCGTCCTTGTCTTCTTTATGTCATCATCATCGCGAAGGCCGCAAGATTCAAATCATTTACTTGTAACAAATCCAAAACACTCATTAACAATTATGAGTTTCAGCCAACCACGCATGCAACCGTATCCTTCACCATCATCTTCATCAATCAATTGCAAACTTCAATATTCCCCATCTTCCAGTATTCTGAACATCAACACAACCAATAAAAGTCAGAAACTAAATAACCAAGTGAAATCCCATAACATAATTCTATTTTTTTTCCAACTAACTTTTAACTGATAACAGAAACAAACTAACTAAAAATATAACAAACTTTCATAACAAAATTCTTCCAGAAGTTTCACCTGAAAAACTCTTCATATAGGCCTTTAAGATCTTCTATAAAAGGGATTCAATCACTCTTCTGTTTTTTTTGGCTTCACCATTCTTCTTTCCCTCAATCAATCATTCACCATTCTTCAATGATTCTGCATTCTTCATATTCTTCTTCTTCTTCTCCATTCTCGCTCTGAATTGCACATAACCATAACTCATTCCTTCACCATTTCGGTTCTTCACATTTTAGCTTCTGCATCCATTCTTCAAGCTCGCCTCATCAACTTCAATCCACACTCTTCATCCTCCATCATCATCATTACCAATCTTCGTCAACTTAGAACAACGCAGTGGCATTGATTTCGGCTTCAACTATTCTACACCTTCTCTTTCAACCAATCGTAGATTCATTCTTCACAAGACCTGCAAGATTCATATCCACACGTTAACCTCTCAAGAACTCAACAATAACTCAAAATAGACGGTTTCAAGATCGGAAGAAGAAGAAACGAGATCTTATCGTACCTGAACATAGATTCACAATACTTGTAATCGTCTTCAACGTCTCTTTTTTTGCTAGCCTGAAACACGTCTTCATCCTCATTCAACAATTAGCATCGTCGTCGGTGAAGTCGCCAGGTACAATGTCCTCACTTTGTTCTTGCGAGGTGATTAGGTTCCAATTCTCTACGTTTTTTACTTAATGAGATGAGATTGTGAGAGGCTTGATTTCGAATTTATGGAGAAGAGGGATTAGGTCAATGTTTGTTTTCTTTTGTTTGAATTGAAGAGTTTTAGGTCGTCGATTTGATTCGGATTATGAGAAGAAGAGTTTTAGGTCGTTGATTTGATTTGGTTTCGAAGAAGAGGAGTGTTTAGGTTTGCTTTGTTTAAGATTCGAAGAGGAGGAGTTTGTTTGTGGATGGAAGAAGAAGTCGAGGGTGGCGCGAGAGAGAGGAAACTTAGGGTTCATGTTCTTCAGCCCTGTGTGTTGGCGTGGTGTTTTATTTATTATCATAAGAAGAGCATTTGGGTTAAGTTAATAGGATTAGTTATTTCTCTTGTTAATTGGAAGATTTTAATGAAAGTTAATAGGAATAATAACAATAAAAAGGAGTTAATCTGCATTAATAAGCAGCTAATTCCAATAAATTACCATTGCATTTTCCATAGAGATTCCATGAGGATAAGTTTGAATCCCCTAGCCACACTGGCGGTGACACTTGTCACCGTCCGGTAGGCTGTGCCAACGGTCAGTCATGTGTAGGCAATGCACCATAGGATTTCATGGACATGCAGTGGTGAGCGTACGATTGGATTACCATAGGGAGAATCAAGATCGAATGGTTTCTGTGAGGTCAACAAGGTTGACGGCATTCCATAATATGCACCCTTAAGGTCCAGCGCGTGTGGGCCTTGTTTTTTCTCTTTTCACACCTCCCATTTTGGGCCCGTCCATCATTTCAACTAGCAAAATCTGCTTCCTGCACCCCTCTCATTAGTTCTTTCTTTTATATTATTTTTTGTTTTAGCATAGTTTGATTTTAATCCTTAAAAAATTGTAAAACAAATAATAAAATTCCATAAAAATTACAGTAGGATCCAAATTCATTTTAGATCTTTTCTACATTTTTACTTTCTGAATTTTGGTATTTTTTAATTAAATTTCGATTTTCTATTTAATTAGTTTTATATTGATTTTCTTTCATCTACACTTTATTTTGCACATTTTATTTCTCCCACCTCCTATAAGATATTTGGCCCATTCTTTTTGTTATGATTAGAGGACTAATAATAGAACATGAAATAATTTTTGTTATATTTTTAGGCCATTTTATCCACTGTTTAGGTAATGTTGTTTGTGTAAATTTGTGAATACTTCTTAGGTAGATTTAAATAACCATTTGACATAGTTAGGTTATGAACTTTTAGGAGATTTTTTTAACACAGTGTTAGATTCAGGTTAGAGACCTTAGGGAATTAATTTCACATTTTTTTCAGGACTTTTACTATTTTTTTAGTGCATTGACCTTAGTTAATTTTTCCATTTTAAATCCATATAGTTTAGCTTAGGATTTTATGGTGCATTAGGACTTAGTTTAATTAGGCTTGATCTTAGAATATTAGGATGACTTAGTATAGTTTAGTTACTGATTTTAGAATGTTGATATTAAGTAAGTTCCTTTAGTTTTAGGACTTAGGTACAGAAATCGTGCAAATTGTGCTTACATGAGGTTTAGCCTTATTTTTGTTTTATGTTTAATATTCATTTTGAGCTATTATTTCTTCATCTCATCTTTATGTTTTTTGCCTTAATATTTGTATTTCCACTTGTATAGGCTTCCCCCATTTCTTAGAATCAACTTAACTTCCTTAGGAAGTAAGTTGAGTTCTAATAGTTTTCTTATTTTCTTTTCTTCCTTAGGAATAGAAAAACCTCACAAACCATTAGGATCACTTTTTGAATATAATAACTAAATTAGGGTTGTGTCTTAGCCCCCCTTAGTTTTTCCCCTTTTTTTAGTCTTTCTTTCTCACCTCACAAAAAAATAATAAAATACTTAGTAAAAATTGAACGTTCTTATACGCCATGAGACTTTGTTGCGGAGTGCTTATACGCGTCTTGTTTCAGGGAGAGGTGTAAGTATTTACTAAGATGGATAGGTCTTAGTATGAGAATGTTCATAAATTAATTCAAAAACTTCTCATAAAAGACAAAAAAACAAACAATAAGCGAATATCCTGGGGGAACTTCTCTTTCTCATCTCATTCATTTTGAACGCGAACTCGCGATGACATGTCTCACATGCAAGACGGTAAACGCACTCGTATCAGACGAGCCTGCAACACCTGAGCATAAACATACACAGTTCTAGCCATATAAAACACAAATAAATAGTTCCCGCCTTAGTTAGGAGAACTACGTCGACTCTGATCCTCATTTTCCCGATGAGGTACATAGGCAGCGGGGTAGGGCCCGTTCGACCACATTCTTTATTTTCCCTACGTTTCCCCCTTTTTCCTTTTTGTTCTCTTTTTCTAGTTCCTTTTCCATTCTCATTCCAGTTAGCAGTTCATTTGTTCAGCAACAGTTATATTCTTTTACTGTTTGAAACAAAACAAGAAAGCGTGGATCCCGTCGGGTACGACGGACAGTCTGGGGTGCTAATACCTTCCTAGGCCGTAATCGACTCCCGAACCCAGATCTTTGGTTCACAGGACCTTTTCCTTTCCTTCTTCCTCGGGTTTGTGCAGAATTACCTTTCCCATTCCTTCGGGATAAATATGCCTGGCTGGCGACTCTACCTTTTCCACGCCACTTTCGCGTTTGCACTAGGATGAAAATCCCGGGAACGACAGCTGGCGACTCTGCTGGGGACCGAACCCAGAATCTCTGGTTTCCCTCGTTGAGTCAATCCTAGCGCCTGTTTGGTTTTGTTTCTTTGGGTGTTATCTGTTCGCCGCTGTGTCCTTTAGTTTAGCTTTACTGTTTTCATTTACAGTTTTACTTTACAGCTTTACTTTACAGCATTTATTTACTGCTTTCAGTATTTATTTTCCGTGCATCATATTATACTGGATTGTCTGGCTGCATTGGTTTTCATTTTTTCTGCGGGATGGGAGTTACTGTGAGATAAGCCAAATACCCGGCTTGAGTGCACTATAGGATTAGCGTGGACACGTTGTACTCGCATGGTTACATGATGAGTGGCGATGTGTTCCACACCCAGACTGCGACCGTCTTGGAACTATTCTGTGTGGGGGTTCTTCCCCACTTCAGGGTACGACCTTGATAGTTATGTGCATCTGGTGACCGATCTTCGAGGACCTTAATAGAAACACCCTTATCCAGTGATGACAGTGGCAGACCACATTTGTTGGCAAACCCACTCGCATCCGAGGGTCTATTGGGAACTCACATAGGATGGTTTTGTTCTCTCATAGGAATCCAGTTAAAGCAAAATGTTTGTATGACAATAGTATTGTACTTTTCAGGATGAATGTATTATTGTTTCTCGATTCAATGCTTGAAGCTGGGGACTTATGAGGGATGCTTGTTTTTCTGGACTCAACTTAGACCTCCCTGAGTAGTACATAATGCCAAACTGATTCCCTGATTTGGTCATGAGCCATCTCTCAGAAATGATGAACGTATTATTTCTATTTGGCTTAGAGAGTCTGTGATGTTTGACCCGAGTAGCACACCCGTGAGATTGGGAGTGGTTTACAGGTATGCAGGATCCCTAAGACCTTCAACATACCCGCTTTTCCAGTATGGTTCAGTTTTGTGATCTGGTTTTCTTGTACTTTGGTTCTGAGATATGGATCCCGGATCAGAGGGATTATTATTGTGATATGTTGACTTTGTGACCTTGCACCGACACCTGATTATATGATTGTCACATCACAAACACTTCACTGATCACATGCCTCGCCTTGCATAAGCATCATAACATCATTAATCATTTGTGTTTCTTTTATTCTCAGGGTTTGCATTACTCCTGATTCCTGGTCATATTTATTACTTCATTATGGAAAACATCAGAAAAAGGACAGTGTACTACAAATTTTTTGATACCAAAGTGGATCTGATCAACCAAATGGTGTCTCTTATTACCCCTGGTCATCTGGGATACTTCAACCTGGATAGCTCTTAAAGAAGCGACATTCATACTTTATTGCAGTATTACAACCCGCAGCTCAGGTGTTTCACTTCTCACAACTTTCAGTTGGGTCCTTTACTGGAAGAATATGCTGAGATTATGGGAGTGTCAATCAAGGATCATATTCTTTTCAACTCTGAGATGATTAGGCCAACCCATTCTAACATCGCCAAAGCTCTTTATTTGAGCTCATCAGAAGTATCTGCAAATCTGGCTACCACCAAAGCGAAGGTACTTGGTTTCACTCTGGAGTATCTGGTTAGAAGGTCTGGAGAACTTGCAGTGACAAATCAGTGGGATTCAATTTGCGCCATCTTAGCATTATCCATTTATGGGATCATCATGTTCGCTGATATGGACAAATTTATGGACATAAATGTTATTCATTTATTTGTGTTGAAGAATCCGGTGCCCACTCTCCTGGGTGATTTGTATTATTCAGTGCACTATAAGAATGAGAAGAAGCGAGGAGGTCTGGTTAGATGTTGTGCTCCCTTGTTCTACATATGGGTTATGAGACATTTGCCTACCGTTGAGAGTTTCACTGATCCTAATACTACTTGGGCCCAGAAGCTAAGTACATTGTCTGTCAGAGATATTGGATGGTTTACTTTGAAGTTGAAAGGGAAGAGTTTCATCGCCAGTTGCGGGAATTACCTCAACGTGCCTTTATTAGGAGTATCAGGGGGTATCAACTACAACCCTATTATCTTAAGAAGACAACTGGGGTACGCACTCAAAGAGATTCCCGATGAATCAGAGTTATTCCAAACTTTCTACTTCTCGGTAAAGGATAATCTTTCGTTCGTCAGAAAAGTTACAGGCTCTTGCAAATTGATCAAAAGAAAAGACGCGGCATGTCTAGGCAAGAGCAATAACCAGATGTTCCCTGAATTGAAGCTTGGATAAAGGAGGAGGCTCAAACGGCTCTAATCCCTTTTTCTATACCAACTCCACCTGCAGCAACTGTGCCTTTAGAGGATTACCAAAAATTGGATGCTTTGGTCAAACAACTTAGAGTTGAAAATCAGGAGGCTCACAATTCTTGTCAGAAATTGATGATTCAGAATCAGCAGTTAAAAGAGAGGGCTCTCCGAGCTGAAGAGATAGTCCGACTTAAGCAAAAGGACTTTGATGAGAGAGAACTATACTTTAAGAAAAGAGGATTGGCTGAGATCCATAAGGCTAGTCGGCACTGGAAAGATAAGAAAGAATTGGATGAAGCTAATGAAACTATCTCACTTTGGCAAGAGAAGTGGAGCGATCACCAGAAAAAGCAAAAGGAGGTTGAGGCGGAATTCAAGTTGAAGATCAAAAGCCTTAAGGATGCCTTGGTCGAGCAAGGAAAGTTGGTTTAGAAAGCCCAAGAGCAACAGAGAGAATACCTTCATCAGATGGCAAAGAGTCAACAAATAGCTGAAGATGTCCAGAAAGAAGTTGAAGAGCTGAAGCTTCAAGCTGATGTGAAGAAGTCAAAGGTCGAGCCGGGTACGAGCAAAGAAAATGAGAAGGCATTCCTGCAGCATATTAAAGAGTTGCACGCTTCCTTTGATCTAAGGGATCTCCTTATCCTGAGACTCGTCCAGGAGCCTGTCATACCCCAAATTTGTCCTACCTTTTTTCGGTTCTATTTTTGAAAGATCATTTGTCCTATGGTCATTATCTTTTAAGATTGAAGTCATAAAAATATGTGTATATGATAATTATAACTAACAAATTTGTTCAGGAACTTTAGAGTCAAAACATAACCAAGTTGAGGTTTTATTACTTAGCCTGATGATAGATATATGCAATTTTTTTAGATGGACTGTGTTGAGGGTTTGTGTTAAAAAGGGGGCTCAAGATGTGGTTCTAAGTTAAATGAGAAGTCCAGGTTCCTTTGATTTCAGATGTGATTTCGAGAAGTTGTCTTATTGGGTTTTGGTTCATTAATCTCAAATTTGGATTTCACGAGAGTTATGCTTTGACCCATTATGATTTTGAATCCATAGTGCGTTTGTTTTTCTCTTTGTTCTCTCTCATTGATGAGCCATGATTCATGTTTCACGTGCATGGTTGATAAATAAGGTTCCATGGTACAAATATTCCATTTTTACAATTGTAGTTATTGTTAAAGACTCAGTAAGTTGCAAGTGAGGATGAATACAATTATAGGCACAACAAATTCAACAAGTTTCATTTTCTCATCAGTCATCAATTCAACAAGTGGATACATATTTTCGGGGTTCTTTGTATATGAAGCAGCCATAACAGACAAAGACTAAAAAAAACAAAAGGGAGTTTTCCTTTGAATCAGGCTACAAGGTGTAGTGCTAAAGTCAGATTACAATAACCAAAAGATACATATGACCTAAAAAAGAGATAAATCCCTAGTCCTAATGTCTAAGAGACTAAGTGCAAGTTCAGAACTTTGAAGTTACTGCATCAACACCAAGGCCAAGACTCCTTAGCATTGAAATGAGCTGCTCAAAGTGTTCGTCAATGCATGCTGCATATGTCAAACTTACAAATTCTGCTCATTATTAAATCTTCAATCCAAACCATACCATGGTCAAAAACGCAATTCATGTCAACTGCAAAATACCAAAAAAACAAGAATCACAAAGGTAAGGCATGCGATTGGTGTCATCAAGGATGCTAGAATAAAATTTAGAACAATCAGGCATGAAGTAGAGTTAAGAAAGTTTAGTACTTCCATGATGAAACTGGACTATGCGACAAGCAAGTCAATTTTGCAAGCAAAATCATACTAAGATCAGAGTAAGGAGTTAAATACAGAAAAACATTGCAAAATTGAAATGGCACAAGGCCATAAAAAAAACAGATACTCAAGAGGATGTCGATACTTCAACGATTCCAGACAGTTCCCGCAAGCGTTTTGTTTTGAAACACAATAATGAAAGGATTGATAGTTTTGAACAAGTTCAGAGGAATCTTACATAGTTACAAGATAGTGGTTGTGCGTCTTGTTCTCATGCCATTGGTTTCACAAATTCAGAAGCGTCAGGAGCTCTAACCAAAATTCAGGCTAGCTTGTCATCATTGGATTTTTATTCTTGTTTCAAGTGCACTCATTCTGCCAAAGGTTTCATGAAACTCTCACATCAAGGATTTGGCTCCAAGATCTCTCCTATCCAGCCATCATGAAATTCGTGTTTCGCCAAAGTCCTCTCATTCTTTCGTTTTACCTACAAAACGGATACGACAAAGATGTCATGAATATTATATCAATCAAACATGGAAAGGGATATTAAGAGCTCACATTGTAGCCAACATAGATGAGGTATTAAGGACACAAATCAGAGAAAAATGAGATGAATTTTATCCCAAACTCCCAGTCACAATGTTGGCTTATATTCCAACATACAACAATCCACAAGGCAATGTTTAAAGGACAAGCTGTGGTAGAAAACTTAACATTTATCAAGGAAATTCTGAGATTAGACCAATTATGAACAAGCCGTGAGATGCCTCTAAGCCAAGTTATGAAAGGCTTCATCGTCATCAAACTCTTGTAAGTTTGTTTCTGAGATACCTGTGGAATACCAAGGCATTCGGATTAGTCTATCATCATCATAGCATGAACAAAGGCGAAAAGATGTGAGAATGCTTCACTCTCAAAATAGTCATAGTGCAGACAAATAAAATCAAAGATAACTTTCACAATATGTTACACGACTTACACTTCAATCTCAGCTGCTTATCACGAGTTGCGAGATCATACCCTGTTCCACGTTACTTAAAACCTGCAATAAACATTGAAGAAGGTCAAGTTATCATGATTCGAAGTTTTGCATCCAGATTAATAACAAGACTCGAGGAAAGGAATAACATTAACTGATGTTTCACTCTACAACATCCAGTTTGAAATGAGAACCAAAATACACCAAAGGACCGCATATTCCTGGTAGATCTCTTTACCGTCTGATGCTTGACACCACAATCAACCTGCCTGGAGTTCCACAATAGCTCTGCCCGAACATTAGTCCTACGGTTGTGTCGATACCTGCAAATGTCAAGGAAGTAAATTTACCATCTAGGCTCCATTCATTTACCAACATCACCATTTCCAATCTACAAACTCAACTAGCTGCATAAAAAACCAATCACGACAAATTTTGAATGAGTATCAAAGAGACTAAAAGGCATATGAGTTGCACGTAAGTTTATATCACAATCATACCAAAAACATAAAGTTCATGCAAACTCATCTTCATCCAAGGCCATTTGCAACAAATATGCGAAAGAGTTTGATCCCCTGCAAGAACAAAAAACAAATTCCAAGCCAATGGATCATAATATTCCTGTCATACCTTATTCATCAATCCAACTTCTCCTCATGCCTGCAATTCCTACTTGCAAAACAAGCCATGACAGACCTGCAAGATGCCAAGAAATCGATTCACCGTCATGATAGGAAGAATTGAAAGCCAAGCAGAAGTCATTATGAGGAGTATGATTCTTGAAGCAATAGAGGTCAAAGAAAAAACACAGAGTTTATGCTGCAATGAACCAAAACCATAGCAGAACTAAGTTGCCACAGTGAAAATTAATTTATAACGGTAACAAAGTTAATTGAAGGATTCGATTAAATCAAAAAATCAACAAGGGAACCACACCCTCTCTCCTCACTACAGACAAAAACAAATTGTGAGTCACCAATCTCAAAGGACCCACAAAATCCCCTGAATATTCTCCCTAACGGATTTTTGATTTCACAGCTCACCTCTGTCGCTCCCGATAAATGGGAATGGCCCAAATAAAGGTACAGACGCGAACGGTCGGCGAGAGGGACAATGAGAACACACAGCCGTGAACTCACTGGAGAATGAATAGAGTCGCCAGCTAGGCATTTTTATCCCGGAGGAAAGGTAATGCTGCATAAACCTAGAAAGATATGGATAAGACGGTTGCGAACCAGAGAGACTGAGAAAGGGGGTTGGTTACAACCTGGGAAGGTATTAGCACCCAGATTGTCCGTCGTACTCGACGGGATCCACGCTCAAAAGATTTGTGTTTTAAAGGGGTAGTGTCAGTGCAATCTGTGTACAAAAGAGCTGGGAAAGATGTACAGGTGTCAGTGTAAAAGAAGTGTGAAGTGTAATATACAGTGTCAGTGTAGGAACAGAAGTGAAGTGCTCAAGACCATGAGGCTAAAAGAATGAGGCTAGAAAGAGGGGGAATATACAGAGACTTTTGTTCGATAACTGTTAAGTTATTCCTACGTATCCTCTCGTGCAATGAGGAAGTCAGAACACCGTAGTTCGACCCAAAGAGACTGAAAGATGAATTGACTTGTGAACTGCTTACTTGCCTATGCTCAAGTGTATGACCTGTCTGGCTCAGGTGCAAACTGTCTTGCATTAGACGGAAGAAGCTAGTTCTCGTTTATGAATGAAGATGATGAGAAAAGAATCCCGAAGGAGACGATTATTGTTTGTTTTGAGTGTTTTCAGTCTTTTATTGCTTTTGAGAATTTGTCATAAGTTAATGAGCTTAAGTCTAAACCAATGGATTTAGTAAACTCATCACATCTTCCCTCTGATTAGGGGTAATGAGAATACTTTAGGTGTGAAGTCAGATTCTCACACTTAATCACCCTTGGTGTAGGATTAAGATCATTAACCTACTTGTGATTATTTAGATGTTTTTGTGATTTTGTTTAGTGTTAAGTAATGAGATTAAGCCATAATCAGGGATTAAACAGACTCATTACGCCATCCTAATAGAAGGATAATAGATGAGAATGTTTAAGCTGAGGAAAACTCCTCAACTTAATCCATGATTAGGGATTAAACTCATGACAAAACAAAGCCTTTATTGAGTGGATTTTAGTTAATGATATGATGATGAAGTGAGTTTTAGGGTTTGTAAGACAACTTGAGGGGGACTTGTCCATTAACACTAGGGTTAGTCCTTCTTAACCAGTTAAGGAAGAATTAGAACCCTAATGCAAGGCCCAAGTTACAAGTGTGATGTCTTGATGATTTATTAAGTGAATTGATTAAGAGATTTAAACACATTAAGGGTTTAACACTTAGGATTAAAGTTATACACTCCATCCTAAGAGAAGGATGCAGGCATAAGCTTAATCACAAAGCCTTAAAGCCTTTAGGGTTTAGTCCCTGCTTATGAGGTGAGAAGAGAAGACTCAAAGAGATGACACAAAGGTAAAATCTAAGAGGGGGGACTAATCAAAAACCCTAATCATTGTCATGCTTGGTTGTTCCTAAGGTTTGTGAGGTTTTCAAGAGAAATCTTCAAAGGAACCACCAGGATGCAGATGAACAGGATCAAGAGAAGCAAAGTGACTTGCTTCATTCAAGAAGTCAAGTCACTTGGAGAAAGAAAGTGGGAAGAAGAAGAATGAGCAAGCTCAATCTCATACACATGTAAAAATGCAGCAATGGATGCAAGAGAGATGAAAAGAAAAGTCATGAGAAGTGAAGGCAAATTCACCTCTCAACATTACTTACCACCTGAAATGTTAGAAAAGAAATGCAATGCAATGTAAAATGAGATGAGATGACATGATGAGAAACAAAACCAGAAGCATGTTGATGATGATAATGATGCTATGAGATGCTACAAACATGAGGCAAGGCATGGAGATGTTCATACAAGATCATGGATGCAAATGATGCAAGTTTTGAACCATAATCATACATGAAAAGTTATGAAGCAAACAAGGCATACAACATGGAAAATACATGATGCAATGATCAAACATGCTTTCTATATGTCTTAAGATGTCAAATGAATCAAATGGATGCTTGAAATGTCATGGCAAGTCATGTTATGCAAGAGAATGCAAGAAGGATGCAAATGGAAGCCCAAATTAGGGTTTATGGATCAAACAACAAACAAAAACCAAAAACAGAAGCAAACCCTAAGATAAAAAATGGAAAATGCCACTCAAAGAAACCCTAAACCTATACTAAACCAATGCCCAAAGGGGAGATCTCAACTCTTAACCAATCTCAAGTTATGATTTTTATAAGTTATTAGGGTTTTTAGGGTTCCTAAACAAAAGAAATGCCAAACAAATGAAAAATGCAAGATCAAATCATGGCCATTTAATCCTAGAAACTACATGCTAAACACAATGCAATGCAAGAAGAATCAATGTCCAACTCTTCATAGATAGGCAGAAATGATTTTTTGAACTTAGGATCAAAATAATGCACAAAAAATGATTTAATTCAATGAAAAATTCTCAAAATGCATCAAGGTCAAAAAAGAAATTTGGTTTGAAGGTTGGACAATGTTTCTAAATGTCTTAGAACATTTCATGAATTTTTTGGTGATTTTTAAATACCTAAAAGTATTTTTAATTAATTAATTTCCATTAATCAATTAAAAATAATCTTTCAAATATTTAAAAATGCTTTTTTAATGATAAAAATAAAAATAAAAATGTTTTTGTGTCATAAAAATTATTAAAACTCAGGAGAAAAAGTTTCATAATTTTTAAACCTTTTTTACTATTTTAAAATAATTATGCAAATAAAAGGAAAAGAAATGAAATAAAAATAAAGAAAATGGAAAAGTAAACAGAACGGATGGTTGAGATTGAGACTGGGTTTGAATTGGTTGACCAGCGCGCATCTGGACGGCTTGGGTTGCATCTGAGTTAATCCCAATTAATTAAATAAATAATGAAGATTAGGGCTAAGCAAAGTGATCTGGGCCTTCCACTCACGCGCGAAGTCAACTGGTCAAAGGCATCCTACGGTCCAAATTCAAATGGGAGTTAATTACAGGATTAGGGCACAAATGACTTTCAGGTGGCCGGAGAAGACTTCCGGTCGTCTTCTCCGGCCAGCATCCCCCCTGAGAATCCCCAAAACTCCAAAAAACTAACTAAAACGAAATCTAAAAACTGGGAAATGATCCCCACTCACTCACGAACCAAAACCCCTAATCAAAACAAATTTATATTTCCTAACAAGGCTGGATCGAAACAAATAAGAACTAGGGCACGAAAATTTCAGAGAGCAATTACATTCTCATTTCATCACCATTTCAAAAACTAAAAGCATATTCATGATCAGGAAGACATAAAGAACAAGTTTAGAACTTAAAAATCCATTTCTGGAAAAAAAGTTCTTGAGCTACCTGAGATTCGAAGCTTTCACTCCAGCAACTTTCTAACCACTTCCTTCAGTGCAATCCACTCTATTTGGTCCCCAGATGATTCTTGAATGCTTAGGAAGAGTTTATATTGGATGGATAAGGAGTTTGACAAGCTTCTGCTCCAGCTCAGTTGGAAATGGCAATGGTGATTCAGGCAGTTTCAGGCCAATGTAGGTGGTTGTTTGTGGTCCAGATGATGAGTGGAGATGGTCTATGGAGTTTGTTTTGATGTTTGTGAGTTGTGGAGAGAGATTCGAAGCAAACTGCAAAAGGGAGTGAAAATGGTGAAGTGAGGTTACAGCTTGTTTCAGGCCTGGCTCTTGGTTGCTTTGGGCTCAATGAAGCATGATGATTTTGTTGGTGAAAATGGTTTGAATGTTTTATGGCTGGGCAGAGAGATTCGAAGCAATTTGCAAAAGGGAGTGTTTTTGTGTATGTGATGTTTTAGAGAGTTTCAGCTTGGCCTCTTAAGTGTCCTGGCCAGCATTTGGATAGTATATTTTAATCCCATAGGTCAGGGGATGTGACATGGCCTGTGGTGATTGGGATGTTTACTTTTGCAAAATGTCAACTTGGTTGTAAGAGAGGCATGGGCTTGGTGCTAGCTTGGTACAAGGGCTAGGGCTGACGCAGCATGGTGTGGTGAGAGACTATGGCTGGTTCAAAGGCCAAGGCAGCAAGTTGTAGGAAATATCATGATGGTTTTGCAACTTGTTGCTTTATGGTTCACATGTGATTTCCTTATCCCACAAGCCATAATACATGAGCATTCTTGGTTCAATTCTGATTTTTATGACTTATAGAATGTTTGTGTCATGGTTTGAAATGAACTAGAGGTTACAAAAGGCATTGGTTCATGGTTTTGCAAAATTCTCATTTGGTGCACATCTTGAAAATCAATGATTTTTGCCAACTTTGTCACACCATAACTTTGGATCCAAGAAGAATTTGATCATGTTCTTGTACTTTTTGAAAAGGGAAAAATGTAATCTACAACTTTCATGAACAAAGTTTTTTCATTTGAAGCATTTTTGGATCAAGAATCAAGGCTTGAAAAATGACCTAAAATGAAGCATTCTTGAAAAGTCAACTATGCCCAAAAAGTCAACATTTGCAAAAACTCCAAATTCTTGATTTTTGTGAACTTCAACCTTCTTCCATGATCAAATAAAGATCATATACACTCAAAATGATGAAGATCAACCATTGGTTGGGTCATTGGGGGCCTCAGATGCCCTGATTTTGCACTGACTTGTCCAGAAAGTCAACCCTTGATCAGATGACTTCCCCATGGAATTTCTTCATGAAAATTGATATGCACACTCCCTATACCATATGGAGACCAATGGAAATAAGAATGACCAAAAAATTTGGAGTTATGGCCTCTGAAACCAAAACCCTAATTTTAGGTCAACTGTGCAGTCAAACTTGGCTCTGCATCCATACCAATCCCAGTTCTTGTGATTCTTTGGAAATCTTGACTTTGAGAGGATATAATATGAGGCTTGAACACACATAGACCCCTTTTAAGTGATTGATGACCTTTGGAGTGGCTCAAGAAGCTCTTGGATTGCTCAGATCACAAACCCTAGATGCAGATGACTTAGAACCAATGGAGTGACTCAAAATTGAGATATGAGATCGTATGATTGTGTTTATGCATATGAAATGATCACAAGCCATGGTGTGAATGGGTGAGGGAAAATTTGGGGTGTTTACAACTGCCCCTATTCAAACGTGAGTTAGCTGTGCAGGATGTAAGCAACGGCTTAACAGGCAAACAAGATAACTTGTGGTTGAATACCAAAGACAGTCCAAAATTTGCACTCACAGAATGAAGAAGAAAAGGGATATAGATTGTAAAAGGAAAATAAATTATATTGTAAAGTGTGGGTGACGGAGGACGACCGTCGAGCAGAGGACGACTGCTGGGTAAAGAGCAATGACGGGGACGGCCGACATGCTGGGAAGAGTGTGTGAAGTAAAGCAATGACGGGGACGGCCGACATGCTGGGGATAAAAGGTAAAGCCAAGACGGGGACGGCCGACTAGCTGGGAACAATAAGAAATTATGATGGGGACGGCCATCACTGTAAAAAATCTCTGGGGATTAATGAAACATGACGGGGACGGCCGTTTTGTTCACAAAGGTAAAGTAACCAACGATGGGGACGACCATCGGACTAAAAAAGGAAAAGGGACCACGACGGGGACGGCCATCGGGTTAAAGAATAAATGAAATAAACAGATGATGGGGTACGGCCATCAAAAGTGAAGGACGATCACCTAGCAGGGAACGGCTGCTCTGTTGGGGAATAAAAGAAATATGATGGGGACGGCCATCAAAGGTGGAGGACGACCACCTGGCAGGGTACGGCTGTCGAAAATATCAACGATGGGGACGACCATCGGATAAAAGGTCAACGATGGGGACGGCCATCGGACGAGCATGATGGAGGACGACCATCAAGAGGTGGAGGACGACCACCTAGCAGGGGACGGCTGCTCTCAGGGTTCATCATGACATAGGACGAATGCCAGATAACCAGAATCAACAATGGGGACGGCCATTGGATAAAATTGATGAAGGAAGATCATCAAGAGGTGGAGGACGACCACCTAGCAGGGGACGGCTGCTAAAATCAACGATGGGGACGGCCATCGGATAGAAAAGGTCAACGATGGGGACGGCCATCGGACGAGCATGATGGAGGACGACCATCAAGAAGTGGAGGACGACCACTCAGCAGGGTACGGCTGCTCTCAGGGTTTATCATAACACAGGACGAGTGTTAGATAAGAAGGAAAATTTGTTTTGTTGGCAATCTACTGGGGATATAGTAAACACGGACGAGTATTTACAACCAAGAAGAGAAAGTACAAGTGTTTAGATGTTGTGTATAGATTAAAGATGCGGACGAGCATCCTTAAGACTACGATACGGACGAGTATCGGGTAGAAACAAATACTGACACGTGTTCAGAGATGATGATACGGACGAGTATCAACGGGTTAACAAACAACACGGACGAGTGTTGCATCTGAAGGGACTCTTCTGGGGAATAATAAATGCAGACGAGTATCTATATTCAGGAAGACATAAGTGTTTGACACGGTGTATGGATTAAAGATGCGGACGAGCATCCTTAAGGTTATGATACGGACGAGTATCACGTAGAAACAAACGCTTGACGTATGTTCTGAGATGATGGTACGGACGAGTACCAACGGGTTAACAAAGAACAAGGACTAGTGTTGAATCTGAGGGGATATAAAAGTGGTATATACAAGATGCGGACGGGTATCTGTATAATAGCGAGTGGTGTATAGATGAGTGTTTAGCTGCTGGGGAGAGTGACACGGACGAGTGTCAAAAGGAGAAGAGTGTAATATGAACAAGTATCTGATATACAAAGTCTGGGCGACTGCGCTGGGGATATGACACGGGCGGGTGTCGAGAAAGTGTATATAAGTATATGTGAGTACAAAGAGGATGTCTTTGGCTTTCTGCTGGGATATAACACGGACGGGTGTCACAAGGAGTAAATACTGGTGTTTGTGATTTGTGAGGCAACTGCTTTTGCTGGGAACTCTGGTGGGGATTTTTCTTCTGTATGCTGATGAACTGTAATCATTCACAGGTGTTGATTCATAACATGGCTCATGATTATGCTATGCATTTGATTTTTTTTGCCGTAATGCCCCGTGTTAAAACGGAATGCTACGCTTTGTGGGTGAATATGATGCAAATGCTATGATTGTGCAAAGATACCAAAACCGGGATCCGGATCCCGTTGCTGCGAAGATCTTTGATCGATCTGCTTGAAACGGACATCCCAGTTGGGGGGTGAAATTATTGACAGATCTGATGAGATGCACCTGCTTGGGGATCTAGGTCACTGATTGACATATCCTTGTAATATAGGACCCAGTTGGGGTTTGTAGAAGCCTTCCGTACTCTGTGTGACTCCTTCATGCGTTGCTCTTCTGAATAGAGGCTGAGGATTCTGTGGGGAGATGATTCCCTGACTTTGCATTCTGTCGAGGAGGAACGATTGGTAATACAGTTGGGGAATGTTGTTGGTAACTTAGCTGGGGAGAGTAATGAGAGGCGAACTCAGCTGGGGAGAAAGCCCCTTGAGTGCTAAGACTGTTTGTTGATTTGCCAACTTGCTGGGATGTAACTTGCATGCCCCAGGTTGCGTTCTGGATACCTGCAATCCTGCAAAGATAAAGAAACGCACAAAAGGTCCCGAGGTATCCTTTACTGGATTCCGTCATAGGAGTTAAGCATTCTCAAGAGTAAGTATATTCCCTGCAAGCATGTGCTTCTATTTTTAGTGAAAAACATCTGTACTTATGCAATTAGTTTTAGAGACATCAGACATTCTTTGCAAACGAAATATGTACGAGACGAAACATGACTGAAAAATCTGATTTTATTAATTCTTGGCCCTGAATTGGCAAGATACAGTCAAGGAAACAAATCTCCTAAAATAAGGAGATTGTTACAAATTGAGAAACAAAGTGCTGGCGATGTTGACGACGCTTTCAAAGGAGCTTCCTCTTCTGATATGACTCGTATGACAATGACGTTCTTCTCGCCTTGCTTTCTGAAGAAGGCTGATTCTGATTGAAGCTTGATCCTTTTGAAGCTTTCCAAGTTGCAAGTGATACAGACGAATTCAGAATGCAGTTGTTCGCTTATTCCCTTATTTTGCATGGATCGCCCTTTCGGGTTTTCAATCCATCGGGATACCCATTTTTGCCTGAGTTGTCCAATGCGGCTTTTCAACTCAGCGGGTGTACGTTTTTATTTATTTTCCCTTATTTTTGCCCGAGTCTTTTATTCTGTTTTTGACTCGCCGGGATGCCCTATTTTTGCCTGGACTTACTTTCTGTTTTTATGTCCAGCGGGTCATTTTTATGCGAAGTATTTTTTAACTGCATCTGAATTCACAGGGGACGGGAAATCTTCACCATCCATGGTGCTGAGCATCAGTGCTCCACCAGAGAAAACTTTCTTTACCACGAATGGTCCTTCATAATTTGGAGTCCATTTGCCCCTGTGGTCTGTATGAGGAGGGAGGATTCTTTTCAGCACAAGATCTCCCACTTGGTACTCTCGGTGCCTGACTTTCTGATCGAAGGCCTTCTTCATTCTTTTCTGATACAACTGCCCATGACAGATTGCAGCCAACCTTTTCTCTTCGATCAGACTCAGTTGTTCGTATCGGGCCCGAACCCATTCTGCTTCACTCAGTTTAACGTCCATTAATACCCGTAGGGAGGGTAATTCAACTTCGACTGGTAGGACTGCTTCCATACCATACACAAGTTGATACGGTGTTGCCCCAGTGGATGTCCTGATTGACGTGCGGTACCCATGCAAGGCGAACGGTAGCATTTCATGCCAGTCTTTGTAGGTGACTACCATCTTCTGCACAATCTTCTTAATATTCTTGTTTGCCGCCTCAACAGCGCCATTCATCTTTGGCCTGTAAGGAGAAGAATTGTGATGTTGAATTTTGAAGTCCCGACACAGTTCTGCCATCATTTTATTGTTTAGATTGGAACCATTATCAGTAATGATTCGCTCGGGCACTCCTTATCGACAGATGATATCTCTCTTCAGAAATCTGGCTACCACTTGTCTTGTGACGTTTGCATATGAGGCTGCCTCAACCCACTTGGTGAAATAGTCAATGGCGACCAAGATGAATCTGTGGCCATTTGAAGCGGTCGGCTCAATCTTGCCAATCATATCAATGCCCCACATGGCAAAGGGCCAGGGTGAAGACATTATGTTCAAAGGATTGGGAGGCACATGCACTTTATCTGCGTAGATCTGGCATTTGTGGCATTTTCTGGCGTGGGCACAACAGTCTGCATCCATTGTGATCCAATAATAGCCTGATCTTAACAACTTCTTAGCCATTGCATGTCCCCCAGCATGGGTACCAAAGGAGCCTTCGTGCACTTCATGCATCAATAAATCTGCTTCTGTCTTGTCGACGCATCTGAGGAGTACCATATCAAAGTTCCTTTTGTATAAAGACCCATCAGTGTTCAGAAAGAAACTACCAGCAAGCCTTCTCAAAGTCTTCTTATCCTTGGAAGATGCCCCAGGTGGGTATGTTTGATCCTCCAAGAAGCATTTAATGTCGTGGAACCAAGGCTTATCATCTTTGACAACTTCCGCTGCAAATACATATGCTGGTCTATCAAGTCTTGACACTGAAATCTGAGGTACAAAGTTAGCAGCTTGAACTTTGATCATGGACGAAATGGTAGCCAAGGCATCTGCAAACTGATTCTCGTCCCGAGGGATATACTCAAGCTTGACTGTTGTGAAGAACGTCAATAACCTTCTTGTATAATCCCTGTAAGGTATCAGATGATCCTGGTGGGTGTACCATTTTCCGTTGGTTTGATTGACTACCAAAGCTGAATCTCCGAATACGGTCAATGTCTTGATCCTGAGGTTAATGGCTTCCTCAAGACCCATAATGCAAGCTTCGTATTCAGCTTCGTTGTTAGTGCAGTTAAAAGTGAGTTTTGCCGAGAAAGGCATGTGGACTCCTTTGGGTGTAATGAGTACTGCACCAACACCACGACCATTCATGTTAACAGCCCCATCAAACATCATAGTCCATTCTTCTTCCGGGTCGGGCCCTTCAGTGTGAATAGGCTCTTCATGATCTTTTGCTTTTATGAACATGATGTCTTCATCAGGGAAGTCAAACCTCATAGGCTGGTATTCATCAATGGGTTGCTCAGCAAGATATTCAGATAGTACACTGCCCTTGATGGCTTTCTGAGAAGTGTACTGGATGTCGTATTCTGTGAGAATCATTTGCCATCTTGCAACCCGTCCGGTAAGAGCTGGCTTCTCGAAAATGTACTTAACTGGGTCCATTTTTGATATCAACAAAGTAGTGTAGGTCAACATATACTGTCTCAGTCGGCGAGCAGCCCACACTAAAGCACAGCAAGTTTTCTCGAGCAGTGAATAACGTTGTTCACAGTCGGTAAACTTTTTGCTTAGGTAGTATATTGCATACTCTTTTCGACCAGACTCGTCATGCTGGCCCAGCACACACCCCATCGACTCTTCTAATACTGTCAAGTACATTATCAGAGGTCTTCCTTCAACTGGAGGCATAAGGATTGGAGGTTCTTGCAGATACTCCTTGATCTTGTCAAAAGCCTTCTGGCAATCTTCATTCCACCTGACCGTTTGCTCTTTCCTTAACAGCTTGAACAAAGGTTCGCAGGTTGCCGTTAGGTGAGATATGAACCGCGAAATGTAATTCAATCGACCTAAGAACCCTCGAACCTCTTTCTCAGTCCTCTGTGCAGGCATCTCTTGAATAGCTTTGACTTTATCAGGGTCAACTTCAATCCCTTTCTCGCTTACAATAAAGCCCAGCAGCTTACCGGATCGCACCCCGAATGTGCATTTGTTGGGGTTCAACTTCAATTGGTACTTCCTCAGACGCTTGAACAATTTCAGCAGATTCACCAGGTGATCTTCCTCGGTAAGGGACTTGGCAATCATGTCATCCACATAACACTCGATTTCTTTATGGATCATATCGTGGAATAATGTTACCATAGCCCGTTGATATGTTGCGCCAGCGTTCTTGAGCCCAAATGGCATTACCTTGTAGCAGAACGTGCCCCATGGTGTGATGAATGTTGTCTTCTCCATGTCTTCAGGTGACATCTTAATCTGGTTGTACCCTGAAAATCCGTCCATGAAGGAGAATACCGAGAACTGAGCCGTATTATCCACCAATACATCAATGTGAGGTAATGGGAAGTCATCTTTTGGGCTGGCTCTGTTCAGATCCCGGTAATCAACACACATCCTTACTTTGCCGTCTTTCTTAGGCACAGGTACTATGTTAGCAACCCACGGCGGATAGCTAGTCACAGCAAGGAACCCGGCGTCCCATTGCTTTTGTACCTCCTCCTTGATTTTCATAGCCATGTCTGGACGAGTACGGCGCAGTTTCTGTTTAACCGGTGGGCACTCTTCTCTCAAAGGCAGCTTGTGCACAACAATGTCGGTATCCAACCCTGGCATATCTTGGTAAGACCAAGCGAACACATCCACATACTCTCGAAGCAGGTCAATCAATTGTCTTTTCACTGAGTCTTGCAAGCAGGCCCCGATTCTAACCTCTTTCACGTCTTCATCTGTACCAAGATTGATCACTTCAACCTCCTCCTGGTGAGGAGTAATAACCTTTTCCTCTTGTCTTAACAACCTGGCTAGCTCTTCAGGAAGCTCATATTCTTCTTCAACCCCTTCATCAGCTTGATTGATTGGATTGTCAAAGTCATACGAAGTCATAGCCGTGCTGTTGTCGGTGCTGTCTGGAAGGCACTCTCTGCAAGGGTTAAGTTTGTTCATTTTAGTGACTTGATTTTAATCTTTATTTAGAAAAGTGAAATGAAGTTGTCATTTTGAAAACACCGCCATTTATTTTTTGTACAAAAAGAAAAATGGAAAAACAGTGAACGAAAAGAAAAAGACTCGTTTGCAAAAAGATGTCTGATATTTCATTAATTGATCTTGTTTGCACAAAAAGTACAGATGGCCCGATTACAAAATGAGTCTTGTCATCTTGGGCAAGATGCAAGACTTTGATGCATGCTTATAAAAATACAGGAAATAATAATTACTCTGCATGAGTAACTCTTATAATTTCCTGGGAAGACCAGTTCGAGACACTGCTCCCCGGGATCTTTGGACGAATCCAGCTTTCCAGGTTGCGCTCCTCTTCCAGTTCGTCTTCCAGACAATTGATAGCATCAGGGGTAAGCATCCCCCCACTCACAAAATTGGGCTCTTTCGCAGCCGCTGCTTGATCTTGTTGAGTTGGTTTGTAACCCAACCCAAATTTGTCTTCTTTCTTCTCCACCGGTAGTAGCTTGCCCCAGCCTTGGGCAGTTCCTTCCTCAACAACCTTCCGGGCTTGTTGGTATGATGATATAGAAGTACCAGGCACAGCAGATGTTTCATTGACATTCAAGGCTTCGAAACCTTGGCTCATTGTTTCATGGATCTCCCCATCCATCTCAATATACTTATAGGTAGCCAGGTGGCTAACAAAAATATCCTCCTCTCCACAGATTGTAACGATTTGACCCTCCCACTCATATTTTAACTTCTGGTGAAGGGTAGAGGTCACGGCGCCAGCGGCGTGAATCCATGGCCTACCTAATAAACAGCTGTAGGCGGGCTGTATATCCATCACGTAGAAGATAGTTGTGAAAGTCTGCGGGCCAATCGTTACGGGCAGCTCAATCTCTCCCAGAACCGATCTCTTTGAGCCATCAAAAGCTCTTACCACCAGGTTGCTGGGTCTCAATGCCAATCCGTCGTACTCTAGCTTCACCAAAGCCTTTTTAGGTAGGACATTAAGGGATGACCCCGTGTCTACCAGCACATGGGAAAGGACAGCACCTTTGCATTCCATGGTTATGTGCAAGGCTTTGTTGTGGTTGCGGCCTTCCGTTGTCAAATCAGTATTGGTGAACCCTAGTCCGTGACTAGCATTAACATTTCCCACTACTGCTTCCAGTTGATTGACAGTGATCTCTTCAGGCACGTAAGCTGCGTGCAAGACTTTGAGTAGTGCATTCCGATGGGCTTCGGAGCACATAAGCAATGATAGGATTGAGATCTTGGAAGGCGTCTGATGAAGCTGATCCACTATTTTATAATCACTCTTCTTGATGATTCGCATGAACTCATCAACCTCTTGATCAAAGGGTATTTTCAAAGCTTCTTTAACAGTCTGCTCTTCCTGCACCAAACTTTTTCCTTTTGCTTTAGCAGCAGCTTCTGCTTCGGCAGTGGGTCTCTGAATTTGTGGAGCGAAAAGACGTCCGCTTCGAGTGAAGCCTCCGCCTCCTCCCACATTGTCAATTTGCGGTGCAGGGGTTGATGATTCAAAAGTGATTCTTTGTCCTTCGCAGTACAGGTCAGAGCCGTAATGCCAGGGGATGGCATTGCTGCTTTCATAAGGTATTGGTCCAGGCACCGTGATAGTGACTGGACTGACTGCAACTGTTGAAGGAACTGTAATAGTCTGTGGATCATAATAAATTGTGACTGGTGCCCTAGTGGGAGCAGCACCTTCTGAGTTGTAGGCGGAGTTGTTTTCAGGATCGTAGAATATGGTGACAGTTGAGACATCTTCATGATTTGTTGCTGGTGTTGTAGGAGATAATGGTGGAAGAATGGATGTTGTTGTTGTAGGAGCTTCAAAATGGAGTGGTGCTGGAGTTGTAGAAGGAACATTCATTGATATCTGATCAGTTGAAACGACAGATGAAGTACTCGTTGATGAAACCGAAGAATTGTTAGGAACAATAGTTGCTGCAGTTGTAGGAGGTTCTGAAACCGTTGCGGATGAGATTGCTGGATTTGTTGGAAATGATGTGGTGATATGAAGCTGGCCACTCTGAATAAGGCTGTCTATGCCATTCCTCAAATTATCGCACCCATTTACAGAGATATTGCAGTAAGCATAACCCAACTCACACCCCGGGAACATTTGACATTCCAGGAGTTGAGCCTTGATTTCTACCAACGGTGTCCGGATCTGACCCACGCTGGTTATTAAATAAGACGGTTTGTCTTCTTCAATAGCGTTAATTCTAGGACCACCGTGGTTTGGCATTGGGTTCTTATTTACATTGGGTGGTGGTGCGAAATTCAGAGCCTTGGAGTCTACCAGGTCTTGTACCTTCATATGCAGAGCTCTGCACTTTTCTGTACTGTGGCCAGGTGCGTTTGAATGAAAAGCGCACCTAGCATTGGAGTCATAATTCCTGGGTAGACTATTGGGATCTGGAGGTGCCAGCGTCCTTAGCTCAACTAGGTTGAGTTTCAGGAGTTGTGGCAGCAATGTAGCATATGGCATAGGGATCGGATCGATCACCCTATTAGCTTGAGATGGCCTCTGCTGAAATGGCCTTTGTTGATTGTTGTTGTTGATGTTGCTGTTGTTGTAATTCCTTGGAGGATACTGATTTTGCTGATGGTACTGAGGTTGCTGCTGATAGTTTTGCTGTGGAGGTTGATAGACTGGTTGAGGATGAGCCGGAGCAGGAATAGTGACTGCTGCTATTGACCTTTGAACATATTGGGGCCTGCCCCTGTTTGAATGGATGGCATTGGTCTCGCCAGTTCTTCTCGGGCCTGCAAAAGGCTTTCTTGTACTACTGGACGAGCTTGCACCGTTGTCTGAGATCTTTCCCATTTTTAACAAGCTTTCAATTCTCTCCCCGGCTATGACAACATCTGCAAAGCTAGTGGAAGAGAAAGCAGCCAACCTATCAATATATGTTCCCTGAAGGGTGTTCATGAACATATCTGCCATTTCCCGTTCAGACATAGGTGGTTGAACAGCAGCAGCCAGTTGCCTCCATCTCTGTGCATATTCTCGGAAACTTTCCCTTGACGACTGTGACATTCCCATTAGGAGGGTCCTGTTGGGTGCCATATCTAAGTTATACTGATACCGTCTGATGAAGGCCTCTGCCAGGTCCTTCCAACATCTAATAGTTGCCCTTGTCAAGTGAGAGTACCATTCTCTTGACGCTCCGGTTAAGCTGTCTTCGAAATAGAACATCCAGAGCTTCTCATCCATTGTATAGGCCTTAAGCCTTCCCAGAAATGACTGTAAATGAGTCCGGGGGCATGAAGTCCCGTTGTATTTTTCAAAGCAAGGAGGCTTGAACTTATGGGGGATCCTGACCCCGTCTACCAAGCCCATGTCCATGACATCGAAGCCCAAAGAGTTTTGAGATTCTAAGGACCTCAACTTCTCAGCTATCTCATCCAATCTCCTATCATAAGCTTCTTCCCCAGCACCCATTACTGTGAATTGGTCTTCCTGGGGATCCTCTTGAAGTACCCTAGCTGCGGTGGCAGTCCCTTGAACATTTGCAGGAATATTGACCTCAGGATGGAGGTGTGGTCCAAATACCGGAGGGTTGACGTGAGGTTGGACTCTTTCATTGTTACTGGTACCGGCAGTCCCTATATGTGGATCTTCTTGATTCTGCCTTTCCACCATGGCCCTCAATCTTTCCTGGCTCTGAGCCATGTTGTTCATAACTTCCATAAACTGAGTCATTTGATTCCTCATTTCTAGCCTTTCATTTGCCATTTGATTTCTGACCTCAGCGAGGTCCTGCTGTACCTGATCCATTTGAATTCCCGGAAGGTTGTTTCGGGTTGGATAACGGTGCGGACGGTTGAGGGGAAATACCCGGCGCCTAGCAATAGTTCCTGAACATCACAACAGAGTTAGTGGCAATAAAACAAAACCTACAAAACAAACAAAGGGTTAGCATGCAATGCAGTATGCTTATTTGTTCTCAAGGTATCCGGTTTGGCCTTCAGTTTTGACCCTTCCAGACCCTTGAAGATGCTGTTGTTGTTGCTTGAAGAAAACTCAGATGAAGCAAACTAACACAAATATATTACAGAAGGTGAAATAATACAACTTGTTCATTTTACAACACAAGCCCTCTAAGGGGTCAAAATACATTACAAGAAAATAAAAGTACACGGAAAGAAAGCAACAACAAACAAATGGTCAAACACCAAGACCAAACTCATCCTCACGAACTTCCTTGAGAAGTGCTTCGGTCACAGGATCAGCCGGACGCTCCGTGAGATTCCTGATGAGGAGATTCCGGGTCGTAACAGCTGCTATTAGCTTCTTGTGCTGAGTTTGGTCCTTTGACCTCTTCACCCCTGCTTTGACCTTCAGCTCTGATATCTCCCTCTGGGCTGCTGCCAGGGCTTCTTGTTGTTCTTTTGCACTAGCTTCCAGTTGCTCCATCTTGTCTTGAACTCTCTTGTCCTCTAGAGTACGAGCCTCGGTGATCCTGACCCACCGGGCTTGACTCTCCTTCAAATACAAGTCTGTCCTTGCTCTCTGGAACTGGGCTTCCTTGCAAGCATTCTTCAGAATTTGTTCTCCAGCCTTTGACTTTTTAATGTAATCCCCAGATTTCTCAATCTTAGTCAGGTGATCTACTCTCATTTTCTCCAACCTTTCAATCTCCCTCATACCTTCACTCCTCTCCCGGAGGGTCTTCTGCAAAGCCTGGGTTAGCTTCTCATTTCTTTCCTTCAAGCTCTCAAACTCCTCCAAACTGATAGTGGCAGGGGGTGGTGCTGAAGATGACTCAGGCATGTCTTCTATGGTAAAGGGCATCCCGGAGAAATGGGCCCTGGCACGGGACCATTCATAATATTGTGCCGATGCCACATTGTTGCACTTCCCTAGAATGGTTATTCCCTTGGTTTGAACATTATCCCAGGCCCAGGCTGCCTGCCTAACAATAGCCAGACTAGTCTTGTTTTCACAATAAAGAGTCTCAACCAAATCCTGTGCCCTAGGAGTATGGACCAGTGCATAGCCCAGTTGCCTTCTGAACAGCAGAGGATTGTAATTGATACTACCTTTAACTCCTATTAAAGGCACATTGGGAAAATGCCCACAGCTGGTGATGATATCCCTGCCCTTGGTGCTCTGAGTGCACCATCTGATGTCAGCTGAAGTTAGAACAGTGAGTCTCTTAGCCCAGTTGCTTTGCTGATGAGGGTTTAAAAATGCATCTGTCCTGGGTAGACGCTTGAGAAGCCAAGTGTGGAACAATGGAGCACAACACCTTACTAATCTTCCCCTCTGCTTTTCATTCCTTTGATGCACTGAATAGTAGAGGTCCCCCAATAAAGTGGGCATTGGGTTCTTTAGGATGAACAGATAGATTGCATTCTTGCTGATGAATCGAGGCTCGTCTGCAAACAACACAATTCCATATATGCTCAAAGCTAACAAGGCACAAACAGCCTTCCACTCTCCTAAAGAAGCTTTCAGGGTAGCTTGAGAGATCAAGAAATCCATATGGAAGCCAGGGATTCCAGCTTTAGAGGTCATATGCTGCTCAATCAGGACAGGTTCCAGATGCAAAGCCTTTGCTACATCTCCATTAGCAGGAAAGACCATCTCAGGGTTGAATGGGATTCCACCTTTGATGGGTATACCAACTAATGAGGAGTACTCTTCCAATAAAGGGCCTAACTTAAAGTCTTGGAAAGTGAAACATCTCAGTGGGGGATCATAAAACTGAATGCAGGTGTGGATCAGGCTTCTCTGTGATGGGTCCAGATCCATAACCATATCAAGTATATCTCCATAACTTTCCCTGAACAAAGGTATGTGATCTGGAGTGATCAAGGTCTGAATCCTCCTGATATCTGATAACTCTGGCTGGAAGAAGTGATAGGTGATGTTGCTCTTTTTAGGAGCCATGATGCTGAGACTGAGTAGAGACAGGTGCTGATGATAATACTGAAGAAGTGGGCCACTGACTGGCTGGTGCAGGTGATAACTGAAGCAGATAGCTGATGAAGATAGGTCAGTACTGAAGATGGGGTCAAAACCAAAACCAAATGAAGATGGATACCCTGAAACACAAACAAGCAAATGTCAATATGATGCAATGATTATGTATGCAAATGATATGCAAGGGTCTGTGACTGAGCTGGATCTGATCAAAATGCCCTGATATAGGTCCAAGTATGTTCAAGAATTCCAGATGGAGGTCTATAAATCCAGTAACCAAGGTGGGGGACTCAAATAAAGAGCCACATATCCAGGGTTTTAGAATCACAAGAACTGTCCCAAATTGAAGTATTCTTAAACAATCAAAGTAACAAGGTATTCTGAGGTCAAGGTACCTGCAAACCTGTAAACAGCCCAACCCCCTCACAGGTGGTGTTCTAAAACAAGGATCCTCAGACTTGGATCAGTTATGAGAAGTGTAAACACTTCTAACCCGGAGGTACAGTGTTTACAATAACCATAAAAGTTCCTCCTCTAATTCACCTCAGTTTCTGAAGGTCAATACTAAAAGGTCATCCAGACTTAGCAGGCTTCCCAGATAGCCCTAGCACTGCAGGAAATCTGCAACACAGAGTTCTCAAGAAGAAACCCATATCTGAACCGTGTTTCATATTCCCGCACCAGACCGAAATGGAATGGGAAAGAATATGATTCACTCTAGCCTAGGTGTCACTCAGGTCCCAGGTATAGGACCTTAACTCTCAATGGAACACCCACCCACCAAAGCAGACAACAGATCCAGCCAGCAGTATGACAGTATGATAAATGAAAAAACAGTAAAGAAAGCAATAAATAAAGCTGTACAGAAAGCAGTGAATAAAGCAAATATACACATACAAATAGCACATAACACCCCCAATAAACACAAATCAATCAAGCGCTAGGAGGAACCCACAAAAAGAACCAGAAGCCCTGGTTGCAGTATAAGGCTCCCCAGCAGAGTCGCCAAGCTGTCGCTCCCGATAAATGGGAATGGCCCAAATAAAGGTACAGACGCGAACGGTCGGCGAAAGGGACAATGAGAACACACAGCCGTGAACTCACTGGAGAATGAATCGAGTCGCCAGCTAGGCATTTTTATCCCGGAGGAAAGGTAATGCTGCATAAACCTAGAAAGATATGGATAAGACGGTTGCGAACCAGAGAGACTGAGAAAGGGGGTTGGTTACAACCTGGGAAGGTATTAGCACCCAGATTGTCCGTCGTACTCGACGGGATCCACGCTCAAAAGATTTGTGTTTTAAAGGGGTAGTGTCAGTGCAATCTGTGTACAAAAGAGCTGGGAAAGATGTACAGGTGTCAGTGTAAAAGAAGTGTGAAGTGTAATATACAGTGTCAGTGTAGGAACAGAAGTGAAGTGCTCAAGACCATGAGGCTAAAAGAATGAGGCTAGAAAGAGGGGGAATATACAGAGACTTTTGTTCGATAACTGTTAAGTTATGCCTACGTATCCTCTCGTGCAATGAGGAAGTCAGAACACCGTAGTTCGACCCAAAGAGACTGAAAGATGAATTGACTTGTGAACTGCTTACTTGCCTATGCTCAAGTGTATGACCTGTCTGGCTCAGGTGCAAACTGTCTTGCATTAGACGGAAGAAGCTAGTTCTCGTTTATGAATGAAGATGATGAGAAAAGAATCCCGAAGGAGACGATTATTGTTTGTTTTGAGTGTTTTCAGTCTTTTATTGATTTTGAGAATTTGTCATAAGTTAATGAGCTTAAGTCTAAACCAATGGATTTAGTAAACTCATCACATCTTCCCTCTGATTAGGGGTAATGAGAATACTTTAGGTGTGAAGTCAGATTCTCACACTTAATCACCCTTGGTGTAGGATTAAGATCATTAATCTACTTGTGATTATTTAGATGTTTTTGTGATTTTGTTTAGTGTTAAGTAATGAGATTAAGCCATAATCAGGGATTAAACAGACTCATTACGCCATCCTAATAGAAGGATAATAGATGAGAATGTTTAAGCTGAGGAAAACTCCTCAACTTAATCCATGATTAGGGATTAAAATCATGACAAAACAAAGCCTTTATTGAGTGGATTTTAGTTAATGATATGATGATGAAGTGAGTTTTAGGGTTTGTAAGACAACTTGAGGGGGACTTGTCCATTAACACTAGGGTTAGTCCTTCTTAACCAGTTAAGGAAGAATTAGAACCCTAATGCAAGGCCCAAGTTACAAGTGTGATGTCTTGATGATTTATTAAGTGAATTGATTAAGAGATTTAAACACATTAAGGGTTTAACACTTAGGATTAAAGTTATACACTCCATCCTAAGAGAAGGATGCAGGCATAAGCTTAATCACAAAGCCTTAAAGCCTTTAGGGTTTAGTCCCTGCTTATGAGGTGAGAAGAGAAGACTCAAAGAGATGACACAAAGGTAAAATCTAAGAGGGGGGACTAATCAAAAACCCTAATCATTGTCATGCTTGGTTGTTCCTAAGGTTTGTGAGGTTTTCAAGAGAAATCTTCAAAGGAACCACCAGGATGCAGATGAACAGGATCAAGAGAAGCAAAGTGACTTGCTTCATTCAAGAAGTCAAGTCACTTGGAGAAAGAAAGTGGGAAGAAGAAGAATGAGCAAGCTCAATCTCATACACATGTAAAAATGCAGCAATGGATGCAAGAGAGATGAAAATAAAAGTCATGAGAAGTGAAGGCAAATTCACCTCTCAACATTACTTACCACCTGAAATGTTAGAAAAGAAATGCAATGCAATGTAAAATGAGATGAGATGACATGATGAGAAACAAAACCAGAAGCATGTTGATGATGATAATGATGCTATGATATGCTACAAACATGAGGCAAGGCATGGAGATGTTCATACAAGATCATGGATGCAAATGATGCAAGTTTTGAACCATGATCATACATGAAAAGTTATGAAGCAAACAAGGCATACAACATGGAAAATACATGATGCAATGATCAAACATGCTTTCTATATGTCTTAAGATGTCAAATGAATCAAATGGATGCTTGAAATATCATGGCAAGTCATGTTATGCAAGAGAATGCAAGAAGGATGCAAATGGAAGCCCAAATTAGGGTTTATGGATCAAACAACAAACAAAAACCAAAAACAGAAGCAAACCCTAAGATAAAAAATGGAAAATGCCACTCAAAGAAACCCTAAACCTATACTAAACCAATGCCCAAAGGGGAGATCTCAACTCTTAACCAATCTCAAGTTATGATTTTTATAAGTTATTAGGGTTTTTAGGGTTCCTAAACAAAAGAAATGCCAAACAAATGAAAAATGCAAGATCAAATCATGGCCATTTAATCCTAGAAACTACATGCTAAACACAATGCAATGCAAGAAGAATCAATGTCCAACTCTTCATAGATAGGCAGAAATGATTTTTTGAACTTAGGATCAAAATAATGCACAAAAAATGATTTAATTCAATGAAAAATTCTCAAAATGCATCAAGGTCAAAAAAGAAATTTGGTTTGAAGGTTGGACAATGTTTCTAAATGTCTTAGAACATTTCATGAATTTTTTGGTGATTTTTAAATACCTAAAAGTATTTTTAATTAATTAATTTCCATTAATCAATTAAAAATAATCTTTCAAATATTTAAAAATGCTTTTTTAATGATAAAAATAAAAATAAAAATGTTTTTGTGTCATAAAAATTATTAAAACTCAGGAGAAAAAGTTTCATAATTTTTAAACCTTTTTTACTATTTTAAAATAATTATGCAAATAAAAGGAAAAGAAATGAAATAAAAATAAAGAAAATGGAAAAGTAAACAGAACGGATGGTTGAGATTGAGACTGGGTTTGAATTGGTTGACCAGCGCGCATCTGGACGGCTGGGGTTGCATCTGAGTTAATCCCAATTAATTAAATAAATAATGAAGATTAGGGCTAAGCAAAGTGATCTGGGCCTTCCACTCACGCGCGAAGTCAACTGGTCAAAGGCATCCTACGGTCCAAATTCAAATGGGAGTTAATTACAGGATTAGGGCACAAATGACTTTCAGGTGGCCGGAGAAGACTTCCGGTCGTCTTCTCCGGCCAGCATCCCCCCTGAGAATCCCCAAAACTCCAAAAAACTAACTAAAACGAAATCTAAAAACTGGGAAATGATCCCCACTCACTCACGAACCAAAACCCCTAATCAAAACAAATTTATATTTCCTAACAAGGCTGGATCGAAACAAATAAGAACTAGGGCACGAAAATTTCAGAGAGCAATTACATTCTCATTTCATCACCATTTCAAAAACTAAAAGCATATTCATGATCAGGAAGACATAAAGAACAAGTTTAGAACTTAAAAATCCATTTCTGGAAAAAAAGTTCTTGAGCTACCTGAGATTCGAAGCTTTCACTCCAGCAACTTTCTAACCACTTCCTTTAGTGCAATCCACTCTATTTGGTCCCCAGATGATTCTTGAATGCTTAGGAAGAGTTTATATTGGCTGGATAAGGAGTTTGACAAGCTTCTGCTCCAGCTCAGTTGGAAATGGCAATGGTGATTCAGGCAGTTTCAGGCCAATGTAGGTGGTTGTTTGTGGTCCAGATGATGAGTGGAGATGGTCTATGGAGTTTGTTTTGATGTTTGTGAGTTGTGGAGAGAGATTCGAAGCAAACTGCAAAAGGGAGTGAAAATGGTGAAGTGAGGTTACAGCTTGTTTCAGGCCTGGCTCTTGGTTGCTTTGGGCTCAATGAAGCATGATGATTTTGTTGGTGAAAATGGTTTGAATGTTTTATGGCTGGGCAGAGAGATTCGAAGCAATTTGCAAAAGGGAGTGTTTTTGTGTATGTGATGTTTTAGAGAGTTTCAGCTTGGCCTCTTGAGTGTCCTGGCCAGCATTTGGATAGTATATTTTAATCCCATAAGTCAGGGGATGTGACATGGCCTGTGGTGATTGGGATGTTTACTTTTGCAAAATGTCAACTTGGTTGTAAGAGAGGCATGGGCTTGGTGCTAGCTTGGTACAAGGGCTAGGGCTGGCGCAGCATGGTTTGGTGAGAGACTATGGCTGGTTCAAAGGCCAAGGCAGCAAGTTGTAGGAAATATCATGATGGTTTTGCAACTTGTTGCTTTATGGTTCACATGTGATTTCCTTATCCCACAAGCCATAATACATGAGCATTCTTGGTTCAATTCTGATTTTTATGACTTATAGAATGTTTGTGTCATGGTTTGAAATGAACTAGAGGTTACAAAAGGCATTGGTTCATGGTTTTGCAAAATTCTCATTTGGTGCACATCTTGAAAATCAATGATTTTTGCCAACTTTGTCACACCATAACTTTGGATCCAAGAAGAATTTGATCATGTTCTTGTACTTTTTGAAAAGGGAAAAATGTAATCTACAACTTTCATGACCAAAGTTTTTTCATTTGAAGCATTTTTGGATCAAGAATCAAGGCTTGAAAAATGACCTAAAATGAAGCATTCTTGAAAAGTCAACTATGCCCAAAAAGTCAACATTTGCAAAAACTCCAAATTCTTGATTTTTGTGAACTTCAACCTTCTTCCATGATCAAATAAAGATCATATACACTCAAAATGATGAAGATCAACCATTGGTTGGGTCATTGGGGGCCTCAGATGCCCTGATTTTGCACTGACTTGTCCAGAAAGTCAACCCTTGATCAGATGACTTCCCCATGGAATTTCTTCATGAAAATTGATATGCACACTCCCTATACCATATGGAGACCAATGGAAACAAGAATGACCAAAAAATTTGGAGTTATGGCCTCTGAAACCAAAACCCTAATTTTAGGTCAACTGTGCAGTCAAACTTGGCTCTGCATCCATACCAATCCCAGTTCTTGTGATTCTTTGGAAATCTTGACTTTGAGAGGATATAATATGAGGCTTGAACACACATAGACCCCTTTTAAGTGATTGATGACCTTTGGAGTGGCTCAAGAAGCTCTTGGATTGCTCAGATCACAAACCCTAGATGCAGATGACTTAGAACCAATGCAGTGACTCAAAATTGAGATATGAGATGGTATGATTGTGTTTATGCATATGAAATGATCACAAGCCATGGTGTGAATGGGTGAGGGCAAATTTGGGGTGTTTACAACCTCACACGATTTACACATGAAATCTCTCACACTCACACGCATAAGAGACCTTGATACTCAATCCACTATATAAGCCAATCATTGGCACAAACAGAGGACACCTGAAAAAACCCTAAAAGAAACCTAAAAACACACAGAAAAATTCATTGTGATTCTGCCAAAATCATCCTAAACCTCTCACTAAAAGCTCGTTTTAACAAGGTTTTTTAAAGTTCATCCTTAGAACTCTAAAACATACCTGAGCTAAACCCTCACGATTCGTATTACGTCGCAAACTCTCAGAAGAAGCGACGAGGTAAAGAGGACGAAAGCAAACGGAAAAAGGCAGAAAGTAGAAAGATTATAAAAGGAAAATGAAAGGATCGAAAATACCTTCCACCCTGAAGTTTGAAATAGGATTCTCTCTGATTATGGTATGAATGCTTCTGTTTCTAACTTGATGTTCGCTTTCCATGCTTTATTGCGTTGAATATTGCTTCCTTATTGTTTGATGCCATGCGCCTATGATAAATGTTGGTTTGTTTCTGGGATTTAGGGATTTAAGATTTGGGGGTTTAGGTTTGTGTGCTTGATGTGTTTATGCGCGGATGATGATAACAAGGATACGATGAAGGTGGTGCTTCTTAGAACACCACCTAAGTTGAGTTTTTTCTTAAGATTCAGAAAGAGGGAGAGAGATTTTTAAGGGGATTAAAAAATGTGGAGTCATTGTTTCGTTTCATTGTGGTTTCAAGAAGCCATATTTAATTATTTTTATTTTTCCAAGTCTGAATATTCATATGCCCAATGATCTAAGTTTACACGCGTGCCGGCAACTTTCTAGTTGCTTTGACCGAAAGAGTTATAATTGGATAGGGTTTGTGCCAAGATTGGGCCTGGTGCTTCGCTTTGTGATGTGAATCAGTCTACCACCTTCGATCAGGCTCTTTAGTTTGACTCTTTGTTTTTTATCAATGCTCTATATTTTCCTTAAGGTCAGCAGTGTTGACCGGGACTCCATATGATGGGCCTGCACCTGCGTGTGAACCTTTGTACTTGGGCCTACGTTTTCTGATAAACACACCCTCTGCCTGTTTCCCAAACCAGCCCAATCTTCTTTATTTTATTTTATTTTATTTTTATAAAAAATCTAAAAAAACAGAAAAACGTTTTTATTAATTAGTTATTTTAAATAATTTTATTTAATCTAGTGAATTAATTTATTAATTAATTTTATTAAATATTTTCATTTAATTTAATTAATTAATTAATTCTCTTTAAACCTTCATAAAAAAATAGAAAATAAACATTTTCTTAACTTTCTTTTCAAATTTTAATTTCTCTATTTTCTTGTGATTAATTTCACATTTTAATATTTCAAAAAAATCTAAAAAAAACATTTTCATTGATTAATTTAATTAAATATTTTTATTTAATTTGATTAATTAATTTGATAATTAATCTATTTAAATATTTCTACTTAATTTGATTAATTATTTTTTCACCTTTGCTCGATTATGCGTGTGATATGAGTTTTGCGTATGCTCGATTTCTATTTGCTTGTGACATGATACAATGCTTACTTGTGTGATTACTTTACGCATTTTTGACGATAAATTGCTAAGTAAAAACGAACGCACATTAAGATTAGTCATTTCAAAGAGAAACAAAATCTTTGGTCCAACGCCAAATAAACATCCATATGCACTTCACTTCATATACACACGTAAGTCGATCGTTCCTCGATCGCCATCTGCCCGAACTTTGCACCTTACACTTTTAGCAACATTTTCTAACTTAATGAATCAACGCATTGCGCTTGTTTTCCATAGCTAGTCTTTAGCTTATTTCCTCAACTTTGCGAGTCGAGCACATTGTGCGTTGCTAACAAAACCAACAAATAAAACATCCATTTGCATTTACCTTAAACTTCAAAAAAACCGAAATGTTACTTCTTAGATCCAAACCCTTGATCCAACATCAAGCGGTCTTAGGAAACAAAACACTTCAATAAATACGAGGAAAATTGCACGCCACGAGCCTTAAGCAATAGAAAGGAGGATAACGAGCTCTCGTTACTCGCTCCGATTATTTCGGCGCAAGACATTCGTCTTGTTGGACGAAATAAACTATCCATAGTCTTTAGTGCAAATGGACTCTTAAATCCTTTCATCGAAGAAAGGTAATAAAATCAACAACCAATATCCATATCAGGCCGAACTACGAAGCTCTGACTTTCCCATTGCAAAAGGGAATACGTAGGCACGAGGATCTCAATCCTTGCCGAGCCCCTAGGATCAATAAACCCCTCAGTTCAACAAGTAATCATAAGTATAGACATCCCTTCGCGCGTGACAATCTAGATGGTTCCCATCGAGTACGATGGATGTAGGAGGTGCTAATACCTTCCTCCTACATAACCGACTTCCGAACCCCGACAATGGTTTGCGATGACCTTGTTTTATCCCTTCTCAGTGGTTTTATCTATATTTACCATTTCCCTCTTCAGAATAAATAAAATTAGGTGGCGACTCTCATGTCAGCCCAGCCGCGACCGCGTTCGCGAGGGATCGTATTTTTCGAGGTAGTACAGTTGGCGACTCTGCTAGGGACTGGTTCACCCCTATGCAAGTCGAGCCTAGTCTAGGTTTTCACGTTTGTTTGGATGTTTGCTTATGTGTTACTTATTTATCGCTTTCTTTATCGCTTTACATCTTATGTCTTTATTGTGGATCTTTTGTACCGGATTGATACTTTGATCAAAACAACTTGAGGGAAAGGCTCTATACCCAGGTCTATAAGTGTAAACATAAGTTAGCGAGGTTATGTAGTATGGGCTCCCGAGGGAACCTCTCTCGTGGGTTGTCGATACGAAAACCTCACTCAGAGTAGATTTTAATGGAAATATTGACAACCGTCAAGCTCTTGGCGTGTGTGCTCAGTTGTTTTCATTAAAGTCATCGACTCTGAGGACCTTTAGAACCTTTTGGTTAAAACATCGGTTGATGGTCGCGTAGTATTAGGGCACCAGGGTTCGCCCTCGCGTGGCTCAATACGAAAACCTCACTTGGAATAGACTTACTCAATGGAGTTGATTGACTGTCAAGAATATATAAAATTGACACGTGCGTCAAACATTTGAGAAAGTTCCATAACTCCAGGACTTTGTTTTAAACCTCGTGTCGACGATCACGTAGTATGGGGTACCAGGAGATTTATCTCTTGTGTGGCTCGATACGAAGATCTCACCCAAACAAAATTCATATGGTGGAGTCAATTAACCGTCATGTTAATGGCGCGTGTAATGAACATCCATATGAGTTATTAACTTTGGGATCCCTAAAACTGTATAGGTCACCCAGTGAGGTCCTTGTAAGAAGAGTGATCAAAGTATCTTCCATCCGTGCTAGTTGTTTCTGGAACATTGCATTTTGGGTTTACTCGTTCATTGTTGCATACATTCATTCATAAAAATGATACATAGCTCTCAGTTTCTTATATTTATTGCCGATTTGAAGTATTTGTCAAAGCAATCAAGATGAATCAAATTTCCAAGAAAAGCACGTACAGTTTCAAGTTCTTGGAACCAAAGGTTGACTCGCTACTGGCCTTGAGAGCTAAGATCACTCCTATCAAACACAACAACTTTCAGGCTCGCTTCGGAAAAATCCTGAGTATACTGGAAGAGACAGCTATATTGATGCTCTTAGTGCTCTTGCTCAGTATTACGACATTCAGCTGCGGTGCTTCACTTTCCCAGACTTCCAGATTGCTCCTACTTTGGAAGAATTCGAGTTGCTTGTGGGCCTTCGTATTAGAGACCGCAATCCATTCCCAAAGCTAGAAGAAGAAGTCACTATGACTAAGTTGGCTACTGTGTTGGGACTTCCTGCAAGTTTGTTAGTAGACAACAAGTCAGACAAGGAAGGATTCACGAGACTGTTCTTGGAAAAGCAAGCTTGGCAATATGCTGAAAAAGGAAACTGGTCCTCCTGCGGAGCCATCCTAGCTCTTCTTGTGTATGGAATTGTGTTGTTCCCAAAGTCAGATAAGTTTGTTGACCGTGCTGCTATAGAGATTTTCATCATACTTTCCATACCCGACATACAAAGAGAGGAGGTGTATTCCTTTGCTGCGCTCCATTGCTACACATGTGGATGAAAATGCACATGCCTAAGGAGGGTTACTTTGTGTCTAGGCATTTGTCGTGGCCTCACATATTTTCTTCGCTCAGGGCTAATGACATCACATGGTACTCAAGAGATTGGAAGATTGGGGGTATTGTGCTTAGATGTGGAAATTTCCTTAATGTCCCTCTGATAGGAAATCTTGGTTGCATAAATTACAACCCGGTGCTGCTAAAGAGACAACTTGGGCTCCCTATGGAAGCTCCTCCCGAAGAAAGGCATTTGGTACCTTTTGTTGTTGATAATCCATCTAAAGAAGAGTTGAAGAAATTCAAGGCGGCTTGGAAGAGGATCGTTAAAAGTGACCCTAGTGTCCGCAAGAATATTGCTGTGAAGGAACCTTATGTCTTGTGGGTAAAAGAAAGAGCTCGTATCGTTAAGATCCCATTCTTCCTCTATCCAATAGCTTTCCCACCTCTTCCTGAGAAAGCACCATTACTACCTGAGGACATAGATGAGCTCAACGAAAGGATCAAAGGTTTAGAATTGGAGAATGAACGCATGCGGATCGAACTCCTTCGAACCAAAGGAAAACAAGAAGTATGGGAGGAGAAAAGTAAAAAGATGACGGAAAGAGTGGAAAGCAGTAACAAAAGATGCAGAATAGAAGAAGATAAGAGAGAACAATGCCTGGGTGTTCTTTATGGAGCTAGCATGGATCTGGATCATCGTAATGACCAATTAAGAAGGGCTGAAGTTCGAATTATCAATTTACATAAGGACATGGAGGTGTGTCTTAAGAACAAAAAGGATGATAGAATCACTTTAGAAGCAAAGGTCAAGAGCTTAGAGGATTCTATCAAGAGAGAAGAGGACAAGCTAGCAGCAGAAAAGTTGGAAAAGGAAAGTTGTCAGCGAAAGTATGACCGTGAGAAATTTCAACATGAGCAAGCTGTGGAACAAATTGATTACCTAAGATCTCAGAAAGCTTATCAAGACCTGGAGGATACTTGCATCCAATGGATGAACAAGTGTCAAGATGCTGAAGAAGCCATAGGCGGAAGAGATGTTGTAATTGCAAATCTCCAAGATCTGTACGAAGAGTGGAAGCAGAAGTTTGTAAACCTAGCTAGCATGTTGAACCTGGCAAGTCAAGACCTTCCTGAGAAGCTTGAAGATGCAGATCGTGTCATGTGCCTAGAAAACACGCCTGAAGAAGTCTACAGGTGTGTGAAAGTTTGCAAGAGAACCATCAAGGAGCTTACCACAAATCTAGTAGCAGTCCGCAAAGCTCAAGGGGTCGTTTTCAGGGTTGCACCATAGTTTATATTCAAGAGAGTTGTTATTATCTTTTGCGTTGTAATATGAAAACTCGTGGAACCTCTAATGTACTTGTTTGAATTAGATGAATGAAAATTGTTGCTTTTGGATTTTAAATCTTGTCTTATTTGCAATGATAAATACGTTAAATATATCTGATAATAAATCGATAAGACAACTGAGAGCTTTGTAATCAAACATATGCATTCATACGCTCATTTTCACAACCAAACAAAAACACAAACTCATACACTTTACCTTCCCTCTCCAGAAAAGCAGACTTTCTGGATTTTCCGACGAAGGTACGAGACCAGAAAGATTTACAAAATGACGTTGGAGCAAATCCAAGAAGAGCAGAATGCAATGAGAGCTGATATTGATTCACTCAAGGGTAAGCTGGACCAAATCCTCGAGGTCATCACTATGGCTAAGAGGGAAGAAGAAGCCGAGAAACTCGCTAGACAAGCCGGCGCTTCGGGGACGGCCAAAGATAACTTCATTCTTGTTGGGGTGAATCCACCCAATGTACCATCTTTAGCAGTTCACCATGGGTCGTTTAAGGACATGGATGAACAGTCTGATGTCTTTTATGCGGATCCATTGGTTCACCGCACCGAAACTCTTCTGGAGCCAGTAGCAGAAAGGTTGCGCTCAATGGAAGAAAAGCTTAAGGCAATGGATATCAACACCATTCCAGGTATAGATGCTGAGGAAATGTGTCTGGTGCCAGGACTAGTAATCCCGCATAAGTTCAAGGCTCCGGACTTTCCCGATAAATATAAAGGGAACAGTTTTCCTCACACTCATCTTCGGGCCTACTGTAGGAAGATGGCTCTATATGCTAGGAACGACCAGCTCCTGATTCATTGCTTCCAGGACAGCCTGTCTGGGGCATCTTTGGAGTGGTACGTCCAACTGGAAAGAGGCCGAATCAAAACGTGGAATGACCTCTCCCGTGCATTCCTTGAACATTATCAATACAATGTTGATCTTCCACCTAATCGTACTCAATTGCAAGACATGACACAACGTAGCAATGAATCGTTCAAAGAATACGCACAACGGTGAGAGGACTCGCTGCACGGGTTCAGCCGCCATTGCTTCCTAAAGAGTTAACGGACATGTTCCTAAATACGCTGGAGGACAAGTATATGGACAGAATGATGGGAGCTAGTTTTCCTAGTTTCTCTGAAATCGTGTCCGTAGGGGAAAGAATCGAGAGCCAGTTGAAAAAAGGCAAAGGAGCAGCCACTTTTGCAAATACTGGCAAGAAACCTTTTTCTAATTTCCAAAAGAAAAGGGAAGGAGAGGCCAATACTATTATGAGAGGAAGGGCTAGCTTACCGTATAACATGTCTTATGGACATGTAGCTAATGTTGCGCCAGCTCCATATCAACCACAGGCTCCACAACACCAACAATATCAGCAGGCTCCTGCACAGCAGCCCAATCAACAATATAGACGAACTGGTCCGGTGCTAAGGCAGCCTAGACTAAGAAGGCACATTGATCCGGTCCCCATGCCTTACAGGGATATCTTTAATCAGCTGAACCAACGCGGGCAAATGATTCTGAGGGATCTAAGGCCAGCCACTTTCCCGTATCCTCCAAATTACGATGCCAATACCACTTGTGAATTTCACAAAGGCGCACCGGGACACACTATAGACAAATGCTATGCGTTTCAAAATCACGTACAGGATTTGGTGGAGTCGAAGGATCTAACATTTACTCCAAGAGGTCCGAATGTCAAAAACAACCCATTGCCACCTCATGGGGGAGCGAATGTTAATGTCGTGGAGGAAGAGGACGATTGTGAGTTAATTCTAAAGGCGGAAGATGTTCAGACTCCATTGGCTTTGATTGGCGAACAGTTGGAGAAATTAGGTTTAATGCTGGCAAGGGATGAGGGGGTTGATCATTCCGAAGAGGATATCAGGGAGTGTTTACAAAAGCTCCTCAATCAAGGTCTGATACAGATCGAAAGGCGTGGAAAGGAGAAAAGAATGGTGGCTGCAATAGAGATGTTTTATGATGCACCTCAGACTCCAAACAATGGTACTCCTATGGTTATAAAGTACCCAGCTCCCTACACTGGGGAAAATAACCAAGCTGTACCATGGATTTATGAACCAGCGAACGCTAGACAAGGCCGGGGAAGGCAGCCTATTAATATTGAATTTCCCGTTGTCACATCCATTGTCGGACCAAGTGGTATGACTCGCAGTGGACGATTGTTTACACCAAGACCAGTGGAGTCGTCATCCCATCAAAAGCAAAAGACGACTGCTTCACCGGTTGTCACTCCTATTCCTCAGGGGTCACCGGAAGACCCGTCATCGCCCAAAGCTGCATTTACTCAGAAAGAAGCGGAAGAGTTCTTGAGGATTATCAAGAAAAGTGACTACAAGGTGGTCGATCAGCTGAACCAAACTCCCGCCAAAATATCTATGTTAGCTTTACTACTTAGTTCTGAAGCACATAGATCTTCTTTGCTGAAAGTGCTAAGTGCGGCCCACATTACCAAAGATATCACTGTGGCCCAATTCGATGACGTCATAGCTAGCGTTACCACTAGTAACTTCCTCGGTTTCAATGATGAAGAGCTCACTGCTGATAAGAAGAATCATAATAAAGCTTTACACATTTCCATAAGATGTGAAGATACGTTGCTATCGAGGGTGTTGGTGGATACTGGTTCCTCCTTGAATGTGATGTCGAAAACGACATTGAAAAGAATGCCTGTACAAGGAGTGGTGATGAAGCCAAGTGCATTGATAGTGAAAGCTTTCGATGGTTCCAGGCGTGCGGTCATAGGAGAGGTGGATCTCCTGGTTAAGATAGGACCTGCTTTGTTCACCATTACTTTCCAAGTAATGGATATCCATCCAGGGTACAGCTGTCTTCTGGGAAGACCATGGATTCATAACGCAGGGGCTGTTACGTCCACTCTCCATCAGAAGTTAAAGTTCCCTATGCAGACCCGAATAGTGGTGATTGGAGGTGAAGAAGATATCCTAGTGAGTCATTTGACCTCTTTTCGATATATTGATGTGGAAGGCGAGACTGTCGAGACACCGTTTCAATCTTTTGAAATAGTGAGTATGCTGGCAGTACAACGAGAATCTGAGTGCCCACAGCCATCAATGTCATTGACATCACTGAAGGAAGCTTTGGCTGTCTTGGAGACCGGGAACACGCAGGGCTGGGGAAAAGTTGTCGAGATGCAAGACAAAAGAGACATGTATGGCATTGGCTACCATCCATCTTCCTGTACAACAACGATCTCGGCATATGAAGAACATGGTCAATTTCCTCGAGTGAGTGATACATTTATAAGTGCTGGATACATCTTTGAGGATCACGCTGCAATGATCTCAGGCGAAGACTACCATGAAGCGACTTGTAATTGGATTCGTCAAGCCAGTCCAGGGGAGGAATTTTGGAATGGAGAACTGTCGAGATTCCTCAGTTTATTTACCCTGAAAAGTAATTCTACTTCTTTTTTCAAAACCATATGCTCTGCCCAAGGCATATTGGGATGTTGTCGGGCCACCAATGTCTTAAAACTTTGATTATCAATATAATAAATCAGCAGTTTACATTCAATATTCGTTCTCTTTCTTTCATTTTTCTTTTCTTTTATAATAAAATGGCAATGTCTTAATGCACATCACTTTCTAAAATAAATGCATAAATCATAAACATGCAGAGACACCACCGAAGTCCTTGATGACGACGCTGTTATGGTCCCGTATAACTTCGATTGTCCGATCAACCAAGCAGAGGAAGAAGGCGAGGAAGAAGGCGAACTTCCTGAAGAGTTAGCCCGACTACTCAAGCAAGAAGAAAAGGTCATCCAGCCTCACCAAGAGGACATTGAAGTCATCAACCTGGGATCAGTGGAGGATAAGCGTGAAGTGAAGATAGGTGCTTCTTTGTAAACCGAAGTGAAGGAAAAATTGATAGAGCTCCTCCACGAGTACGCCGACGTGTTCGCATGGTCATATCAGGATATGCCTGGGATAAATACTGATATCGTCGTGCACAAGCTGCCACTTAAAGAAGAATCTCCAGCAGTCAAGCAGAAGTTGAGAAGGACTCGCCCAGACATGGCCCTCAAGATTCGGGAGGAAGTAAGAAAGCAATTTGATGCCGGATTTCTAGCAGTAGCTAAATACCCATAGTGGATCGCCAACATCGTACCCGTTCCAAAGAAAGATGGAAAGGTTCGCTTGTGTGTCGACTACAGAGGCTTGAACAGAGCTAGTCCCAAAGACGATTTCCCACTACCTCATATTGATGTATTGGTGGATAATACAGCTCAATTTTCAGTGTTCTCCTTTATGGACGGCTTCTCTAGATATAAACAAATCAAAATGGATCCAGAAGACATGGAGAAGACCACGTTCATTACGCCGTGGGGAACTTTTTGCTACAAAGTAATGCAATTCAGACTCAAAAATGCCGGAGCAACATATCAACGTGCTATGGTAACTCTCTTTCATGATATGATTCATAAAGAGAATGAAGTGTACGTCGATGATATGATTGCAAAATCCCAAATAGAGGAAGAACACATTGTTAATCTGCAAAAATTGTTTGTACGATTAAGAGATTTCAAGCTCAGACTTAATCCGAATAAGTGCACATTTGGGGTTCGATCTGGAAAGTTGTTGGGATTCATTGTGAGTCAGAAGGGGATTGAGGTCGATCCTGACAAAGTCAGGGCCATTCAGAGCATGCCTGCGCCAAGAACTGAAAAGGAAGTCAGAGGTTTCCTTGGAAGATTGAACTACATTGCCAGATTTATTTCGCATCTCACTGCTACTTGCAAACTGATCTTCAAGCTCTTAAGAAAGGATCAAGCAATTGAGTGGGATAATGAATGTCAAACAGCTTTTGATAGAGTTAAGGAATATTTGCAAGAACCACCAATCTTGGTGCCTCCCGTTCCTGGAAGACCTCTCATCATGTATATGACAGTTCTTGACGAATCCATGGGTTGTGTGTTGGGACAACAAGATGAGACTAGCAAGAAGGAGCATGCCATCTACTACTTGAGCAAGAAGTTCAACGATTGTGAAACAAGGTATTCAGCACTTGAGAAGACTTGTTGTGATCTTGCGTGGGCTACCAAGCGTCTCCGACAATATATGTTGACCCATACAACATATTTGATTTCTAAGATGTATCCTCTTAAATATATATTTGAGAAACCAGCTCTCACTGGTAGGATCACCAGATGGCAAATGCTTTTGTCCGAGTACGATATTCAGTATGTCACTCAAAAGGCTATCAAAGGCAGCATACTAGCAGATCATCTTGCTCACCAGCCTGTGGAGGATTACCAACCCTTGAAGTTCGACTTTCCAGACGAGGACATCATGTTGATTAAAGATTATGAAGAGCCTGGACCTGACGAAGGGCCCGAACCTGGAGAGCGATGGACTCTCATGTTCGATGGTGCTGCCAATGATCGAGATTGTGGAATTGGGGTAGTACTGAGATATCCTAAGGACTTCCATGTACCTTTTACAGCTAAGCTTTGTTTTCCGTGTACGAACAACGTGGCTGAATATGAAGCATGCATTATGGGACTAGAGGAAGCCATTAATCTGATGATTAAAACACTCGATGTATATGGTGACTCAGCTCTAGTGATATATCAAACTACAGGAGATTGGGAAGTAAGATGTGACCATCTGATTCCATATCGGGATTATGTGTTGAAGCTACTCCCCAGGTTTGATGACATTACTTTCACTCATGTGCCTCGTAGTGCAAACCAAATGGCTGACGCTCTGGCAACTCTAGCGTCTATGTACTAGTTGATTTGGCCCAATCATCGACCTTCCATTGATCTCAAGCGCTTTGAAGAACCTGCTCATTGTCTGACTGCCGAAGAAGAATCAAGTGTCAAGCCTTGGTTCTATGATATCAAGCGCTACTTAGAGAAGAAAGAATACCCAGAAGGTGCTTTGAGTATGGATAAAAGAACACTAAGGAGATTGGCCTCAAATTTCTTTCTGAATGGGGAGGTGTTGTACAAGAGAAATCATGACATGATCCTGCTCCGATGTGTAGATGAACAGGAGGCCGAGCGAATTATAAAAGAGATACATGAATGACTGTTTGGTACTCATATGAGTGGGCATACAATGGCAAAGAAAATCCTTAGAGCAGGATACTACTGGCTTACAATGGAGGTTGATTGTTATTCTCATGTTCGAACATGCCACAAATGCCAAATTTATGCTAACAGGGTACACGTACCTCCCACTCCGTTGAACGTCTTGACTTCACCATGGCCTTTCTCCATGTGGGGAATAGACATGATCGGGATGACTGAACCAAAGGCTTCAAATGGGCACAGGTTTATACTTGTTGCCATAGATTACTTCACGAAATGGGTCGAGGCTGCCTCTTACGCTAATGTTACCAAGCAAGTGGTTGCTCGCTTCCTGAAGAATAACATCATATGTAGATACGGAGTTCCTCACCGGATCATTACCGACAACGGGTCAAATCTCAATAACAAGACGATTGAAGAGTTATGTACCAGTTTCAAAATTGAGCACCATAACTCCACACCATATAGACCCAAGATGAATGGAGCTGTCGAAGCTGCAAACAAGAATATCAAGAAGATCATTCAGAAAATGGGGATCACGTATAAAGATTGGCATGAGATGTTACCTTTCGCATTGCACGGTTACCGTACTTCAGTGCGTACTTCGACAGGGGCAACCCCTTTTTCTTTGGTATATGGCATGGAAGTTGTCCTCCCGATAGAGGTTGAAATTCCTTCAATGAGAGTTCTGATGGAAGCCAAATTAGATGAAGCTGAATGGGTCCGAACGAGGTTTGATGAGCTTAATCTTATTGAAGAAAAGCGTATGACGGCGCTATGTCATGGACAACTTTACCAGAGACGTATGAAGAAAGCTTTTGACAAGAAAGTACGTCCTCAGACTTACCAGGAAGGTGATTTGGTGCTCAAACGAATCACTACCATGCACAGAGAGCCCAGGGGCAAGTGGGCGCCTAATTATGAAGGACCGTTTGTGGTGGTGAGAGCTTTCTCCGGGGGTGCCTTAATTCTAACAAGAATGGACGGTGAAGAGCTTTATATCCCCGTGAATGTGGACGCAGTTAAAAGATATTATGCCTAAAAGATTGGAATAAAAGCCGCCAAGTCGAAAACCTGAAAAGGCGACTTAGGCAAAACTAGGCCATCCCGGTGGACTGAAAACCTGAAAGGGCGGTCCAGGCAAAAATTAGGGATAAAAATAAAAAATTTAGCCCGCTGAGTTGAAAACCTGAAAGGGCGGCTCAGGCAAAAAAGGGCATCCCGGTGGATTGAAAACCCGAAAGGGCGATCCAGGCAAAAGTTAGGGACTAATTCCAAGGCAAAATATTATGTTCTGTACATTCAGTTGATCCAGGGGAACTACAAAAGAAAAGGATCCATCCAATCGTCTTCCTACAAAGTTTAACTGATTAGATTTTCAGAGATATAGGGACCGTAGCAATGTCGAAATTCAATGGAACTTCATTTATTGTCATTGTCATTGTACTTTTCTTGCACGACAATTACCTCATTAAGGAATTGCATTTGTATGTACATTTATACCCTTTTGCGGGTTTTGGCAATAAAAAGAGAAATTTCTCATCAAAATTGTGCTCAATCGTTTTTACTTTATCTGTTTGTTTGCAAAATGTTTTATTAATGATAAACTCTGTTTTGGAAATTTTGGTAAAAATAATAAACGATGTTTGAAAAGTAGTACGATTATCTCTTTGGATGATAAAAAGGACGTGACAGTTTTCTCGTTAACTAATATCATTGCCAGTCATGGTGAATGTTTCCGCACAGACAATATATCCCATTGACGAATGTTAAACTACAGTCGAAGCTTTACCAGGGGCACTCATGTCTTTCTCTTTGTTGCTCACGATTTTTATCAAGGTCTCACGTACTAAGCGTGGAAAGTCTAAAATCCTCCAAAACCTTTGAAAGTCCAATATCCATTAGCAACCACCAAAAGGCTTAAACTCCGCCATGTTGGCATCCTTCATAAAACCTAAAAGTCCAATTTCCTTGGCAACTACTAAAAGCTAAAGCCCAATTCTATTGGCACCCGCATGATTCACAAAAGTCCACTATGGTGGCAACTACCAGAAAGCCAAAAGCCCAACCATGTTTGGCACACACCTCCCAAAGCCCAATACTCTTGGCAATTATCAAATTTTATCTCCAGCGTACGTAACCATTTGCATTGTCACAAGCATGGCATGCATAGCATTTTTGTCCAAAAACAAGAATGTCATCAAACATGATCATATTAATCATTAGCATATAACAAAACATTTGCATCATTTGTAATTGCATTTTCATAAGAATCATCGTGCATCATGCAATGTACGAGGGCATAGCTGAATAGCATAGCACGATCCAGGACATGCATCCAGGATTTTCCTTTCTCAAAGTTGATGGTTTTCCTCTGAAAGGAGCTGATATCCCGCATACGCTTGCGAATTTATTTTCCCCAGCAAATCATTCTTCAAACTTTATAGTTGATGATGATGTTGTCCACCATCTTCATTGCTCTCCAAACAGAGAGCATCCTGAAAGATTTGATCGAGATACTGCTTTGGGATCTTCCGAAGAACCTTGATCAAAAGGTACTGCTTCGCAAGATCTGAAGAATCTCATGTTATGGTAGAGATACTGTTCTAGCATCAACGAAGAGCCTTGATTGTAAGGAACTTCTTCGCGTGACCTAGAAAGTCTTATGCCATGGGAGAGAAATAATGCTCTAAATACCACCAAAGAGCCTTCATTGGTAAGGTACTATTTTGGTGAACTAGGAAATTTCAATTGTTCGAGATACTGCTCTAAATATCCCCAAAGAGCCTTTATTGTTAAGGTACTGCTTTGCCTGGATTAGAGAATCTCGTTGGATCAAAATACTGCTTTAGAATCCTCTAAAGAACCTCGATCAGAAGGTACTGCTTCACAAGATCTGAAGAGTCTCATGTTTGGTAAAGATATTGTTCTAGTGTCATTGAAGATCCTTGAATATAAGGAACTGCTTCACATGATCTGGAAAATCTTGTATCATTTGCTCAAGATACTGCTCTAAATATTCCCAAAGAGCCTTTATGATTAAGGTACTACTTTGAAGGACTAGAGAATCTTATTTGATTGAGGTATTGCTTCACAAGACCCGAAGAATCTCATGTTGTGATAGAGATATTGTTCTAGTATCACTGAAGATCCTTGAATATAAGGAACTGCTTCACATAATCTGGAAAGTCTTGTATCACTTGTTCAAGATACGAATTGGATTTCTCCGAAGAACCTTAATCGAAAAGGTACTACTTCGCAAGACCCGAAGAATCTCATGATTGTTAAGACATTTGTTCAAGAGTCATTGAAGAGTCCTAACCAAAGGGAACTACTACGCATGATCTAGAAAATATCATGCCATTGTTTGGGGATGTTTCTCTAAGTATCACCGGAGAGCCTTGAGTGTGAGGGACTACTCTGTGGACCAGAGAACATCATTGTTTAAGATACCGATTTGGGCATTTTCCAAAGAGCCTTTATTGTTAAGGAACTGCTTCGCATGACCCCTAAGGAGTCACACGTTTTGTTAAGATTTTGTCCCCAAAAAACCTTAATTCACAAGGAACTACCTTGTACGACTTGGAGAAGTTTATTCATTGAATTGGGATGCTGCTTTGTTAATACAAAGAATCTCATACATTTTGTACAAATTGCCAATCTTATCCTCATATCCCTTTCATTGGTGTCACACTTTCTCTCTTATCATACAAATTTTGGGGTCTGTTTGTATCTAATTGACTTTCGACCTACAAATTTGAACGCCATGCAGCATTTCAACTTCTTCGGTTTCAAGATAATTAGATAGGGGCAGCTGTCATACCCCAAATTTGTCCTACCTTTATTCGGTTCTATTTTTGAGAGATCATTTGTCCTATGGTCATTATCTTTTAAGATTGAAGTTATAAAACTATGTGTATATGATAATTATAACTAACAAATTTGTTCAGGAACTTTAGAGTCAGAACATAACCAAGTTGAGGTTTTATTACTTAGCCTGATGATAGATATATGCAATTTTTTTAGATGGACTGTGTTGAGGGTATGTGTTAAAAAGGGGGCTCAAGATGTGGTTCTAAGTTAAATGAGAAGTCCAGGTTCCTTTGATTTCAGATGTGATTTCGAGAAGTTGTCTTATTGGGTTTTGGTTCATTAATCTCAAATTTGGATTTCACGAGAGTTATGCTTTGACCCATTATGGTTTTGAATCCATAGTGCGTTTGTTTTTCTCTTTGTTCTCTCTCATTGATGAGCCATGATTCATGTTTCACGTGCATGGTTGATAAATAAGGTTCCATGGTACAAATATTCCATTTTTACAATTGTAGTTGTTGTTAAAGACTCAGTAAGTTGCAAGTGAGGATGAATACAATTATAGGCTCAACAAATTCAACAAGTTTAATTTTCTCATCAGTCATCAATTCAACAAGTGGATACATATTTTTGGGGTTCTTTGTATATGAAGCAGCCATAAGAGACAAAGACTAAAAAAACAAAAGGGAGTTTTCCTTTGAACCAGGCTACAAGGTGTAGTGCTAAAGTCAGATTACAATAACCAAAAGATACATATGACCTAAAAAAGAGATAAATCCCTAGTCCTAATGTCTAAGAGACTAAGTGCAAGTTCAAAACTTTGAAGTTACTGCATCAACACCAAGGCCAAGACTCCTTAGCATTGAAATGAGCTGCTCCAAGTGTTCGTCAACGCATGCTGCATATGTCAAACTTACAAATTCTGCTCATTATTAAATCTTCAATCTAAACCATACCATGGTCAAAAACGCAATTCATGTCAACTGCAAAATACCAAAAAAACAAGAATCACAAAGGTAAGGCATGCGATTGGTGTCATCAAGGATGCTAGAATAAAATTCAGAACAATCAGGCATGAAGTAGAGTTAAGAAAGTTTAGTACTTCCATGATGAAACTGGACTGTGCAACAAGCAAGTCAATTTTGCAAGAAAAATCATACTAAGATCAGAGTAAGGAGTTAAATACAGAAAAACATTGCAAAATTGAAATGGCACAAGGCCAAAAAAAAAACTGATACTCAAGAGGACGTCGATACTTCAACGATTCCAGACAGTTCCCGCAAGCGTTTTGTTTTGAAACACAATAATGAAAGGATTGATAGTTTTGAACAAGTTCATAGGAATCTTACATAGTTACAAGATAGTGGTTATGCGTCTTGTTCTCATGCCATTGGTTTCACAAATTCAGAAGCGTCAGGAGCTGTAACCAAAATTCAGGCTAGCTTGTCATCATTGGATTTTTATTCTTGTTTCAAGTGCACTCATTCTGCCAAAGGTTTCATGAAACTCTCACATCAAGGATTTGGCTCCAAGATCTCTCCTATCAAGGCATCACGAAATTCGTGTTTCGCCAAAGTCCTCTCATTCTTTCGTTTTACCTACAAAACGGATACGACAAAGATGTCATGAATATTATATCAATCAAACATGGAAAGGGATGTTAAGAGCTCACATTGCAGCCAAAAGAGATGAGGTATTAAGGACACAAAATCATAGAAAAATGAGATGAATTTTATCCCAAACTCCCAGTCACAATGTTAGCTTATATTCCAACATACAACAATCCACAAGGCAATGTTTAAAGGACAAGTTGTGGTAGAAAACTTAACATTTATCAAGGAAATTCTGAGATTAGACCAATTATGAACAAGCCGTGAGATGCCTGTAAGCCAAGTTATGAAAGGCTTCATCGTCATCAAACTCTTGTAAGTTTGTTTCTGAGATACCTGTGGAATACCAAGGCATTCGGATTAGTCTATCATCAACATAGCATGAACAAAGGCGAAAAGATGTGAGAATGCTTCACTCTCAAAACAGTCATAGTGCAGACAAAGAAAATCAAAGATAACTTTCACAATACGTTACACGACTTACACTTCAATCTCAGCTGCTTATCAAGAGTTGCGAGATCATACCCTGTTCCACGTTACTTAAAACCTGCAGTAAACATTGAAGAAGGTCAAGTTATCATGATTCGAAGTTTTGCATCCAGATTAATAACAAGACTCGAGGAAAGGAATAACATTAATTGATGTTTCACTCTACAACATCCAGTTTGAAATGAGAACCAAAATACACGAAAGGACCGTATATTCCTGGTAGATCTCTTTACCGTCTGATGCTTGACACCACAATCAACCTGCCTGGAGTTCCACAATAGCTCTGCCAGAATATTAGTCCTACGGCTGTGTCGATACCTGCAAATTTCAAGGAAGTAAATTTACCATCTAGGCTCCATTCATTTACCAACATCACCATTTCCAATCTACAAACTCTACTAGCTGCATAAAAAACCATTCACGACAAATTTTGAATGAGTATCAAAGAGACTAAAAGGCATATGAGTTGCACGTAAGTTTATATCACAATCATACCAAAAACAGAAAGTTCATGGAAACTCATCTTCATCCAAGGCCATTTGCAACAAATATGCGAAAGAGTTTGATCCCCTGCAAGAACAAAAAAAGGAAAGCTTAATACAGAGCCAGAAATCACAACAACAAATTCCAAGCCAATGGATCATAATATTCCTGTCATACCTTATTCATCAATCCAACTTCTCCTCATGCCTGCAATTCCTACTTGTAAAACAAGCCATGACAGACCTGCAAGATGCCAAGAAATCAGTTCATTGTCATGATAGGAAGAATTGAAAGCCAATCAGAAGTCATTATGAGGAGTATGATTCTTGAAGCAATAGAGGTCAAAGAAAAAACACAGAGTTTATGCAGCAATGAACCAAAACCATAGCAGAACTAAGTTGCCACAATGAAAATTAAGTTATAACGGTAACAAAGTTAATTGAAGGATTCGATTAAATCAAAAAATCAACAAGGGAACCACACCCTCTCTCCTCCCTACAGACAAAAACAAATTGTGAGGCACCAATCTCAAAGGTCCCCACAAAATCCCCTGAATATTCTCCCTAACGGATTTTTGATTTCACAACTCACCTCACACAATTTACACATGAAATCTCTCACACTCACACGCATAAGAGACCCTGATACTCAATCCACTATATAAGCCAATCATTGGCACAGACAGAGGACACTTGAAAAAACCCTAGAAGAAACCTAAAAACACATAGAAAAATTCATTGTGATTCTGCCAAAATCATCCTAAACCTCTCACTAAAAGCTCGTTTTAACAAGGTTTTTTAGAGTTCATCCTTAGAACTCTAAAACATACCTGAGCTAAACCCTCACGATTCATATTACGTCGCAAACTCTCAGAAGAAGCGACGAGGTAAAGAGGACGAAAGCAAACGGAAAAAGGCAGAAATCAGAAAGATTATAAAAGGAAAAAGAAAGGATCGAAAATACCTTCCACCCTGAAGTTTGAAATAGGATTCTCTCTGATTCTGGTATGAATGCTTCTGTTTCTAACTTGATATTCGCTTTCCATGCTTTATTGCGTTGAATATTTCTTCCTTATTGTTTGATGCCATGCGCCTATGATAAATTTTGGTTTGTTTCTGGGATTTAGGGATTTAAGATTTGGGGGTTTAGGTTTGTGTGCTTGATGTGTTTATGCGCGGATGATGATAAAAAGGATACGATGAAGGTGGTGCTTCTTAGAACACCACCTGAGTTGAGTTTTTTCTTAAGATTCAGAAAGAGGGAGAGAGATTTTTAAGGGGATTAAAAAATGTGGAGTCATTGTTTCGTTTCATTGTGATTTCAAGAAGCCATATTTAATTATTTTTATTTTTCCAAGTCTGAATATTCATATGCCCAATGATCCAAGTTTACACGCGTGCCGGCAACTTTCTAGTTGCTTTGACCGAAAGAGTTATAATTGGATAGGGTTTGTGCTAAGATTGGGCCTGGTGCTTCGCTTTGTGATGTGAATCAGTCTACCACCTTCGATCAGGCTCTTTAGTTTGACTCTTTGTTTTTTATCAATGCTCTATATTTTCCTTAAGGTCAACAGTGTTGACCGGGTCTCCATATGATGGGCCTGCACCTGCGTGTGAACCTTTGTACTTGGACCTACGTTTTCTGATAAACACACCCTCTGCCTGTTTCCCAAACCAGCCCAATCTTCTTTATTTTATTTTATTTTATTTTTAAAAAAAATCTAAAAAAATAGAAAAACATTTTTATTAATTAGTTATTTTAAATAATTTTATTTAATCTAGTTAATTAATTAATTAATTAATTTTATTAAATATTTTCATTTAATTTAATTAATTAATTAATTCTCTTTAAACCTTCATAAAAAAATAGAAAAGAAACATTTTCTTAACTTTCTTTTCAAATTTTAATTTCTCTATTTTCTTGTGATTAATTTCACATTTGAATATTTCAAAAAAATCTAAAAAAAACATTTTCATTGATTAATTTAATTAAATAGTTTTATTTAATTCGATTAATTAATTTGATAATTAATCTATTTAAATATTTCTACTTAATTTGATTAATTATTTTTTCACCTTTGCTCGATTATGCATGTGATATGAGTTTTGTGTATGCTCGATTTCTATTTGCTTGTGACATGATACAATGCTTACTTGTGTGATTACTTTTCGCATTTTTGACGATAAATTGCTAGGTAAAAACGAACGCACATTAAGATTAGTCATTTCAAAGATAAACGAAATCTTTGGTCCAACGCCAAATAAACATCCATATGCACTTCACTTCATACACACACGTAAGTCGATTGTTCCTCGATCGCCATCTGCACGAACATTGCACCTTACGCTTTCAGCAACATTTTCTAACTTAACGAATCAACGCATTGCGCTTGTTTTCCATAGCTAGTCTTTAGCTTATTTCCTCAACTTTGCGAGTCGAGCACATTGTGCCTCGCTAACAAAACCAACAAATAAAACTTCCATTTGCATTTACCTTAAACTTCAAAAAAAAACGAAATGTTACTTCTTAGATCCAAACCCTTGATCCAACATCAAGCGGTCTTAGGAAACAAAACACTTCAATAAATACGAGGAAAATTGCACGCCACGAGCCTTAAGCGATAGAAAGGAGGATAACGAGCTCTCGTTACTCGCTTCGATTATTTCGGCGCAAGACATTCGTCTTGTTGGATGAAATAAACTATCCATAGTCTTTAGTGCAAATGGACTCTTAAATCCTTTCATCGAAGAAAGGTAATAAAATCAACAACCAACACCCATATCAGACCGAACTACGAAGCTCTGACTTTCCCATTGCACAAGGGAATACGTAGGCACGAGGATCTCAATCCTTGCCGAGCCCCTAGGATCAATAAACCCCTCAGTTCAACAAGTAATCATAAGTATAGACATCCCTTCGCGCGTGACAATCTAGATGGTTCCCATCGAGTACGATGGATGTAGGAGGTGCTAATACCTTCCTCCTACATAACCGACTTCCGAACCCCGACAATGGTTTGCGATGACCTTGTTTTATCCCTTCTCAGTGGTTTTATCTATATTTACCATTTCCCTCTTCGGAATAAATAAAATTAGGTGGCGACTCTCATGTCAGCCCAGCCGCGACCGCGTTCGCGAGGGATCGTATTTTTCGAGGTACGACAGAGCCCAATCATCTGAACATAGCTCAGTTGTTCCAGAAGGTCAAGCGCCTTAGCTGGAGGTTGCAGAACTTAGAACTCCCTAGGGTTTAGCTTCATGCTTTTGTACCTGGATTACCCACAGGCTTGTTGTGGGATTCCTTTTTATTGATGTACTTTGCTTTTCTTTTGATTTGCACCATTCGGGGACGTTGTTGTTTCAAATTTCAGTTTATGTGATTGACTTGCCTAGAATCTCTCGTTTGATATCTTTTGCACCGACACGGGGTAATAAGCACCAATTCTCCACGGCCGTCACGTTATTTGAACATCATATGAGTCTTTTTCCAAATATTATTCTCCTAATACCAGAACGGGAAAGGAAAAAACCTTAAGGATAAAAGGAACACAACATTGCATTGCATACATATCATTTGCATTTTCTTTCTCTTGCAGGTTTCTCCAGGTTACTTAACTTATCTATTCTCCAGGTAAAGATTGCGATAGCTGCTAAGACTCGTCTCCTCAGACAAAATATTCCTCATCAATATGCAACCCGCAACAACCAAAGAACTATCATGGATGCTATGCAAATTGAGCTCAATGAATTATGCACCAGGATGGGGGAATTTATGGTTATGATGCAAGGAATGGGCCAAGGACAACAAGAGTTAAGGAATTCCATACAGGGGCTCAACCCTCCACAAACTGACCCTCCTGTAGTCACTCCAGGAGTTCAAGGGAATCCCCCAACAACAACAATGGAGCAGGTGGACCTCTAGTTCCAGAGGCTGGCACAACAACCTTCATCCCTGTGCAAGACCGACAAGAGGATTAGTTTCCTTCCTTTAACAATGATATGGGATTTGGTGTGGAAGAAAATCTTCAAAACTTTTTGCTGCTAGCTAAGAAGGTCAAAGCCCTTGAGTGTAGAGACACTCTTGGGATAGATGTATCTGACATGGGCCTAGTCCCTGAGGTGGTCATTCCTCACAAGTTCAGGCCACCTCCTTTTGACAAGTATAACGGTAACTCTTGTCCCAAAATTCACCTGCAGGCGTTCTACCAAAAGATTGCTGCCCATACTAGGGACGAGAAACTCTGGATGTACTATTTCCAGGATAGTCTCTCCGGAGGATCCTTGGAATGGTATATGAATTTGGAAAGAAGCTCTGTTCGAAGCTGGAAGGAGTTGGGAGAAGCTTTTCTTAAACAATATCAGCATAACATTGACATGGCACCTAGTCGCACTCAGCTCCAGAGTCTGACACAGAAAGGTTCAAAGAGCTTCAAAGATTACGCATAGAGGTGGCGTGAAGTGGCTGCCAGGGTGCAACCACCATTGCTAGAAAGAGAAATGGTAGACCTTTTCCTGGATACCCTTCTTGGGCATTTCATGGAAAGGTTGGCTGGGTGTTCTTCAAGCGGTTTTTCAGATATTATCTTGACTGGCGAGAGGATAGAAAGCTGGATTAAGTAGGGAAAGATCCAGAATGGTGGTGCTTCAGCTTCCGGTGTCAAGAAACCTTTCATGAAGAAGAGGGAAGAAGAAACTAGGGTAGTGTATGCACAAAGAAGCGGAGGTAATAGACGTGTTTATCAGCAAGTGGCTCATGTCACTATCTCAGCTCAGCCTAATCAACATTAAGTTAAACAAACGCAATAGAAACACCAACAGGGTTATCAGCAACAGAGGGCTACCCGTCCCTATAATTCTCAGAAGACCAGAGAAAGGCATTTTGAAACTCTACCTATGTCTTATTCACAACTCTTGAATAATCTTCTCCAACTCCAAATGATCCAACTCAGAACTTTACAACCTCCGAGGCCAGGGCAACTCCCCGAAGGTTATGATGCAAACGCCCGATGCGAATTCCATTCCGGAGCCCCCGAACATACCACAGAAAACTGCAAAACCCTGAAGTATGTAGTCCAAGACTTGTTAGATTCCAAAGCGATTAATTTCGCCCCCACTTCGAATGTGATACAAAACCCCATGCCTCCTCATGGAGGTACAATTGAGGCAATTGATGACAGAGAGATTCTAAATTTTGTGCGTGATGTCAGTGACCTGCAAACCTCGTTGAGTACTATCAAAGCTTGCTTGGCACAAAAGGGTATCATTCCAGGATGCAAACATGATTGTCCAGAGTGTGCTAAAGCTCCTGATAGTTGTGAACAATTGAAAAAGGGGATACAAAGCATGATTGATGAAAGGGTCTTGCAGTTTGACAAAATTATAAAAGAAAAAGAAGTTTCTACAGTAACTATTTTCTATGATCCATCCCAAGTTCCTCCTCAAGCCAGATTAGCACCAATAACTATCACTACTGCAGGGCCAATGATGTACCAAAGTGATAAGGCCATCCCATGGCATTAAGGAGGTGAAGTGAATTGTAACAGCAAGAAGCAAGATTTGGCCACACCTGGTACGTCTCCAGCTCAAGTAGAGAATGTGGAGTAGGAGGATTTACCAGGAGTGGGAGATTATTCGCGTTGGAGACACTGAGAAATTGTGTAATACCACCCAGGGACACTACAGAAGTCCAGGCTAAAGCCAAAGGGAGGCAACCAGTAACTGCTAATGAGCACACCAATTCCTGATCCAGACATTACATTTTACAAAGAAGCTGAGGAGTTTTTGAGGATCATAAAAAAGAGCGATTATATGATCGTGGACCATTTGCAACAGACTCCATCAAAAATTTATATCTTGTCTCTGTTAATGTGTTCTGACTCTCACATGAAAGCTGTAATACCCCGTATTTTATTTAAAGCTCTGAATAATATTAATTGGTAATAATATTATTCCGGACTACTCTAGGAAATTTTAACGGAACTAACTAGAGTAATCAACAGGGTATGATTTTATTAACTGTTATAGCTGACTTAGAGGTTTTATGAAATATCGGATTAAGAGACATTTTGGATACTCTCTTATTTTGGACATAAAGGTAAAATTTATGTTTTTATATTTATAAATAGAAAGGAAATAAGAAGAAGAAAAAGTTAGTAATGAAAAGAATAGAAATAAGAAGAAAGAAAAGAGAGAGAAGAGAAGAAAAGGAGGAAAAACCCCAAGACTTCAAATTCATCTTGCTTCACCATCCGCCCGTCGAATCAACTCAATCTTTTCACCAATCTTCATCTCTCGAGGTGGGTTCTTAGTTAGAAGATTTTATCTTTGATTGTAGTTGAGTTTTAGATATTTTATGGTTTAGGGTTTTATTGGAAAATCCGAGAAATTGAAAGTTTAACAGTTAAAAATCGATTAAAACTTAACTATAATACTCACATTATGTCTATGAAAATGTTTGGCTATGTTTTTCTGCATTGGTTGATGTTTGGAGTTGAATTTGGGTTGGAGAAGTGATTTCCCGTAAGCCTGGAATTTCCTGGTGTATCTCGCTCAGCAAGCAGTCCCTCGCTCAGTGAGAGTTCCAGAGTTTTTTTCGCTCAACGAGACCTGTAGGTTTCAAGTGTGGTATTTAAATCATGACTTTTGGTCCGAGCATCTGTTTTTAGCGTTGCATATACCTTTTTGAAGCTAAAATCATGTATTTTCTTATGATGTCGAAGAATATTATTTTTACCCGACCTTTTCTTGGTTTTCCGACTTAACCGTAAGAATGATATATTATGAAAAATATGAGCTTAAAGAAATGAAATGGTAATTCTTGTGAGGTACCTAGTATTTCCGTAGATTTGTAAGAAATGAGAATCGCATTTGATCGTATTCCCTTGTTAGCTTGAGGTGGGTATTACATTGAGTCCCATAGGAAGCGAGTGTTAGCTTGAGATGGGTATTGTATTGAGTCCCACGGGAAGCGAGTGTTAGCTTGAGGTGGGTATTACATTGAGTCCCACAGGAAGCGAGTGTTAGCTTGAGGTGGATATTACATTGAGTCCCACGGGAAGCGAGTGTTAGCTTGAGGTGGGTACTACATTGAGTCCCACGGGAAGAGAGTGTTAGCTTGAGGTGGGTATTACATTGAGTCCCACGGGAAGCGAGTGTTAACTTGAGATGGATATTTCATTGAGTCCCATGAGAAGTCTAGTGGTTCATACTTGAGGTGGTTGTTTCACTGAGTCCCACGGGAAGTGTTGTACGAAGTGTTGCTTGAATGTTCCGATTCGGCTCAGTTACTTTTGTGAGGAGCCTTTGTATTCATAGAATTATTAGGTTTGATCCTTAGAGCCGAGAGAACTCTAAGATAGGGAACCCACTAAGATGTTTTATCTCACCCCATGTTGATGTTGTTATTTCAAGTACTTCAGGTTCCGTTAAGGGTAAGGATAAGGCGACTTGATTATCCTTAATGGTTGATGGCTTTCTCTTCCGCTGTGGATTTTGAGATCTTCGGATCTAGTTCTTAGATTTTTTGTAGTCTGAACATCTTGTGTTATTTTATAGCATTGTTTTAGTACCTTATGTTGTAGTGGCTATACTTATGCAATGTGTTGCTAAGAACTTATTTGTATTTCAGTACCAAATTTCTAATATTATATATGAAGAATGTGCTTTATGTATGTATTTTTTTTATGGATATTACAGTTGGTATCAGAGCAGGTCGTATCCTCGACCTAGCCTTGAAATATCATAAGTGTTTCCTTCTGTTCATACACGTTGACTTGCGGTAGGACTAAATGTTATGTTTATGGTAATGAGCCTGATCAACTTAATCCTGTTTTGATGACATTTAGGAATATGGCTGGTAGATGTGGAACTCGTGCTCGACCTAGTGTCACTCCTCCCGGTAGTGATCAAGCAGGTAGTGATGGGAATGCTCCTATGTTCTAATTTATGCAGCAGATGCAGCAACAACAACACCAATTCATGCAAGAAATGATGCATCAGATGAGTGGGGGCCTTCACCCTCACGTGGTTGCTCCTAGAGCTGTGGGTGGAACATTTAGAGACTTCTTTCGCATGAACCCTTAGGAGTTTCATGGAGGATTAGACCTGGTTAAGGCTCATGAATGGGTGACTGTAATGAAGAGAATATTCCAGATCATGATTTGTAGTAAAGAGGACAAGGTAACATTCGCGTCGCATTTACTAAAGGGTCCTGCTGCTAGGTGGTGGGAGAGCGCTTCCAATTTGATGATGGTGCAAGGGGTTCCGAGAGTGTGGCAACAATTTAAGACAGTTTTTATGGATAATTATTTCCCGAGTTCCTTGAGGACACAAAAGGAGTTCGAATTTCAACAATTGAGGCAAGGGAGCATGATTGTGGCCAATTATGCTGAGAAGTTTGAGAACACAACAACCTACTCTAGGCAAGCTATGTATGCCCCTGATGAAAGGTGGAAAATTGACCAGTTTTTGTTTGGACTAAGGGCCGAAATCTCGCATAGTGTCTCTCAAAGGGAGTTCACAACCTACTCCGAGATGTTGAGACAATGCTATGTTGCAGAACATAGTTTGATGAAAGTGAAAACAGAAGCAAGTGCTGGAAGTGCGGTTCAAGGAGATCGTGGAAGAGCTAGTCAATCTTTTAGGCCGAGGCCTCAACCCTTCAAGGGGAAACAGGTGTCGAATCCTAGATCCAGTGCTCCTACTTCTTGCTCCCGATGCCATAAGAATCATTTTGGAAGATTCAATCCGGGTGTCGTGATTTTTTTCCATTGTCAGAATGAAGGACATTTTACTAGAGATTGTCCCCAGAAGAAGGACAAAGTGCAAGCGAGAGTTTATATTATGGACACTAGGAAGGCGAAGGGCGACAATTCCTTGATTGCGGGTAATTGTCTTGTTAATAATCATCTTTGTATTGTTTTATTTGATTGTGGGGCCACCCATTCTTTTATATCTATTAGTTATGTGAAACGACTTGGGTTGCGGGTATTTCCTTTGTCTCTTCCAATGGTGGTTAATACCGCCATGGATGAAGTTGTTGAGACACCCCTTAAGTGCCAGAATTGTATGTTGTCTGTGGATGGTAGGATATTTCAGATTGACCACATTTGTTTGCCTCTTAAGAAAATTGATGTTATCCTGGGAATGGACTGGCTGTCCGCCAATTCTGTGTTTATTGGATGTGAAGAAACGTTAATCCTTATTTCGTCCGTTGAAGTGCCTCCGAAGGATGTTTTGTCAACGATCTTAGAAGGTACGGTTGGTATGTTAAATTTTCTGTTTGAACAAGAGAAATTTGTTTAGCTTGTCCTTACTAAAGAGGAGAGTAGTGACCAGCAAGTTTTGAACATTCCGATAGTTTGTGAATTTCCCGATGTTTTCCCGAAGATGTCGCTTCCTTACCTCCGGTGAGGGAAATTGAGTTCTCAGTCGACCTGATACCGAGAATGGCTCCTATATCCGTTTCCCCTTATCCGATGGATCCGCTTGAGTTGAAAGAGTTGAGGTATCAATTGGAGGATTGTCGCTCCCCGGATATCCATCCTGGTACAAACGCGAAAGTGGCGCGGAAAGAGGTAGAGTCGCCAGTCAGGCATTTTTATCCCGACAGAACGAGAATGGTAATGCTCACAAACCAGAAGAAAGAAAAGGAAGGACACGGGTCCTGCGAACCAAAGAGACTGAGTTCGGGAGTCGGTTATGACCTGGGAAGGTATTAGCACCCCAGATCGTCCGTCGTACCCGACGAGATCCACGCTTGCAAAGAAACTGTTTCAAAGGGTGAAAGAATGAAAGTTGCTGCAAAAGAGAACTGAACTAGATAAGATAGCAAGAAACTAAAAAAAGAAACGAATAGGAAAAATGTAGGGAAAATAAAGATTGTGCTCGAACGAGCCCTACCCCGCTGCCTACGTACCTCATCGGGAAAATGAGGATCAGAGTCGCCGTAGTTCCCCTAACTAATGGTGGAAAAGATTTCTTGTGTCTTAAGGCTTAAGCTGCCTATGTCAATGCTCAGGTGTTGCAGGCTCGGACGATGAGTGTGTTACCGTCTTGCAAAATAACAAGTAGGAGCAAGTTCGTACATAAGGAGTGAGTGGGATGAGAAAAGATGTCCCGAAGGAAAGATGCTTATTGTTTGTTTGTGTTTTTTTTAGAAGCTTTTATTGGTGTGGCACAAGAAAGTGAGCTCAAGCTCTTTTCCATGGAATGTGTACTTGCTACTACATTCCAAGATGGAATAATAGAACAAGCACACTCAAGTAAGGAGAAGATCCCCAAAACTTGGTTCCAGAGATTAGGGCCTAAGCTCACTAACTAGTTGAATTTATTAAGTGTTTTGTAATTTTTGTGAAGAAGTGTCTTTTTATGATTTTCTTTATGAAGATGGTCACCTGATCAGACTTGTGCATCATGATAGACAAGCTTGTACTATCCTAGGATGGGAAGACTACAAGTGTTCAATGGAATAAGGCAATTGCACAGGAGACCACTTCAATCCTTATTAAGGTGCTTTTTATAGTTTTGTTTTGAGATGAGAAGAGAAAAGAACATAGATCTTAAAGGTAAAATCTAATGGGGAAAGTCTAATCCTAAAGTTATCATGCAAAAATGGTATCCTAAGGTTAGTGAGGCTCACTATCCTAAAGAAGAAAAAGATAAGAAGAAGGAGAAAGAAGAAGGGAGGAAGATAGAAAGGATGGCCTAAGCTCAACAAACACAAATAAGAAAGCATAAAGAGAGAAGAAAAGAAAAGAATTGGATATGTGGGAATCTCATCCACACCTCTCACTTACCAAAGCCCCTGAAATTGTTAAAAGCATAAACATGTACATGACAAAAGTAAATAAGACCAAATGAAATGCAAGATGGACAAAATATCAAGACAAGACATCACAACCAGAATTGAAACTTCAATCAAAATTGCCAAGATCAAACACACAACACAAAATGAGAATTGGATCAAGCAGTTCAACATAAAGCATTACAAATCGCCATGACAAGACAAGAATCTTATGAGATAGCACAAAGCATACAAAGCAAACAAACAACCCATACTACAAGACCAGAACCCTAACATGCCAACAATGTGCCTAAGCATCACAAGAGATTTAGAAGACAAGCATACAAACTTAAACATTACCAACATGAGAAACATATAAGCATAAGAAGTGAAGTGTAGGCGCATCAATCCTTCCCACAAAAGACTGAAGGTGAGTTTTCAGGCAAGCCGTACCATTGTACTTATCAAAAGTAGGAACCTTGAACTTGTAGGGAATTCTCACCCCTAGAACCAAGCCCAGATCAGTGATGTCAAACCCTAGAGAACTCTGAGACTGAATGGCACGAATCTGCTCAGACATTTCTTCAAATATCCTATTCATGTCAACCCCTTGGCCTTCTGCCTCATCCAGCAAGGTAAACTGTTCATCCTGCCCATCCATCTGTAGGTTATTCACTCCATCATTGATAATAGTGATCCCTGGTTGCACCATAGGGATTTCAACGTGACGGGCTCCAACCCTATTGTGATTGCCTCCATCTGCTGTCCCATTGTTCCTGGCCTGATTGTTCTCCACCAGTTCACGCAGGCGCTCTTGCGTTTGACCTATCCCAGCCATGGGGGTCATGAAGTTGTCCATTATTGTCCTTAAGTCATCCAGATCTGCTTGCATCTGATCCATTGCTTTTTCTCTGTTCACCTTGGTAGGGTATCTGTGCACAGTTGACTGTCTCTGAACCTTCTTGGGAGCTATAGTGCTTAAAATTTACATAAACGTTAGAAAACTGATGAAGTACCTGCAAAACAACAAACACGTTATATGCAAGCAATGTAACCATTCACGTTTCCACGCTCAAGCATTTATATGCCCCAGTTCTGGTATCTTTGACAAAAAGAATTCCAGATGGCCTTTTGTAGAAATTGACTTCCTACCACAAGTTCTTCTTGAAAGGTATTCAGACTTTGATGGTTTTGAACAAACAGGTTTTAGCATACTCATAAGATTACCAAGGGGAACCATCATGATCATAAAAACAGGCAAGAGTAACAACAATTTCCTGAAGGATTACAAGTCTTACAAATAAAGTGCACGAAAAAATAAAAAGAGATTCCTATAACAAGTTTGTAGGTAATCCAAAAAATGCAAGAAAAACTCTAAAATTCTAAACTACAAGAAGACTCTGGCTCCTCCCCTGAAAGTCCCAGATCTGTCCTGGCTTTCTTCACCCCAGCCCTTAACATGAGCTCTGCAATCTCCTTCATTTCTTCCTCCAAGGCTAGCTTGCTTTGTACCAATCGCTGAGTCTTTTCCCTTCGTATTTTGTGAACTTGTTCCACTTCTTCTTTCTTGAATTCCATTTGTACCTCAAAGAACTCTTCCTTTTTATTGTACCTCTTCTGCTCCTGTTCCCTTTGTCTCTGTAACCAAGAAATGGACTGGAGAGCTTCTCTAAGAGTCTTCAAAGCCTTCTTATGCTCCGCTTCCTTTTTTGATTCCATTAGACCCAATCTTTGAAAATGAGCTTCTCTCCCAGCAAACTCCTTTTCTTTAGCTTCTAAGGTGACATGCATCCTCTGTAGCTTCTCTTTTGCTTCATTCTTGGCACGATTAGCAAGGTGATACAAGTTAACCATTTCAGAATTCTCTACTCGAACCTCGTGCAACTGAGCTTCTAGATTTTTATAATCTTCAAGAGAAACAGTGGTTTTTATAGGTACCTATTTTGGATATAGTGGAGCCTCAGCTGAAAATGGGAGGAAGAAAGTATCCACCCTACCTTGTATCCAAGCAGCAAAAGGGGAATAAGTCTTAGGATCAACTTTTCCGATTTCCTTCTTACCCTTACTCAATCTCACCTCCCAAGCCTGAAACGCCTGAGTGACTAGCTTCTCATTTCCTTCCAAAGGAGCATACAATGATTCCAAAACCTCTTCAGCAGATGGAGGATCTTTCAAAGGGTAACCAAACTGTTTCCGAACTAGCACAAGATTGTAATTGATCATCCCTCTCCTACCAAGCAAAGGTACATTGGGAAACTCTCCACAATTGATAATCATCTCTTTTCCCAATAGGTCTTTGTTACTTCCCCATGCTATATCATCTAAAGTCAATCCCATCAATCTTCTAGACCATTTCCAATCTTGCTACAGATCTTTGAACGGTCCTGACATTGGAAGTCGTTTAGCAAACCAATCAGCGAATAAGGGTGCACAACAGTTTATAAATCCCTTTCTCCTCTCGTTCCTGTAATGAATATTATAGTAGAAATCTCCCAACAGAGTAGGTCTTGGATTCTTCTGAATAAAAATGGAAATTTCCTCCATACCAATTAATCCCTTCTCCCCTGGAAACAAACTTATCCCGTAAACCATCAAGGCCAGTAATGCATTGAATCCCTCCCACTTGTTCCCAAGAGCAAACAAATGAGCCTCTATTACAAGAAAGTCCAAGACAATTCATTTCCCTTCACTAGCTTCTAAACCCATCTTGATTCTGAGCACACTAAGGTGGAAAGCACTGGCTATGTCTTCATGCGAGGGAGCTCTCCCTGAAGCATAATAAGGAATACCCTTTCCAATAGGAATCTTCAATATGCTAGCAATCTCTTCCAAGGTAGGAGCCGTGATGTAATTTGGAAATACGAAGACTCGCAATTGAGGATCATAAAACTGCAGTAATGAATGGAGACTATCCCTCTGGTCAACAGTTGGCTTGCTTACATAATTCAAAACCTTCCAAAATTTCTTCCTGAAATCTGCTAAAACCTTATCAGTCATCAAATCTATCAGCTTCTGAATACTCCCGATCTCTGGTTGTGGGAAAGTATAATGCATATTTCTTTTTCTGGGTAACTCTTGAACTTCTGCCATCTGGAGAGATAATGAATACCAGAACTGGGTACAATGGATAAATGATAACCTGAAATGGAAACACAAACAGTTAATGCAAGTATGATGCGATGCAAATGCAATGCAGGCATATGATCAACAACTGGGACTGTCTGGATACTGAATACTGGACCCAAGTGACCAAGAACCAAAATCCTCTGAATAAAGTCTCATGAACAAGAACTCAGTCCCGAATAAGCCCCAAAATCAAATATCATATGACTTAAGAATTCCAAAATCCATTTAGCCATATCAAACCTTAAGACTGTACTGGTAATGAGGTATGATGAGGTCAAGGGTTCCTGCAAACCTGTAAACCCCTCCCAATCTCATAGGTGTGCTCCGGGTCAAACATAACGGACTCTCAAAGCCGAATAGCAATAATACGTTCACCATTTTCGAGAAATGGCTCATGACCAGATCAGGGAATCAGTTTGGTATTATGTACTACTCAGGGAGGTCTCAGCGTGAGTCCGGGAAAACAAGCATCCTTTATAAGTTCCCAGCTTCAAGCGCTGAAATCGAGAAACAATAGTACATTCAGCCTTTGGGATATAGTACTATCGTCATACGACCAGATGCTTTGACTGAGTTCCTATAAGAGAACCAGACCATCCTATGCGAGTTCCTAGTGGGCCCTTGGGTGCGAATGGGTTTGCCACAGAATGTGGTCTGCCACTAAAACCACTAGAGAGGGTTGTTTCCACAAAGGTTCTCAATGATTGGTCCCCAGATGCACATAACTACCAAGGTCCTGTAATGATCCAGAAAGATTCTGATATCGATACATTTCTAAGACGGTCGCAAGTCTGGGCGTGGAACTCACTAATACCAACATAGCAAGATGCCATGAAGCCAAAGTGGAACTAATCTAAGTCCTAGAGTGCATTCGAGCCCCGGTTACGAGCTCATCTCACAGTAACAATCCCCAATCCCACCAAAAGAAAACCAGCACAGCCAGACAGTCCAGTATATACAGATGATGCATGAAAATAAATACAGAAAACAGTAAATAAAGCTGCAAATAAAACTGTAAATAAAATAACAGTAAAATACACACAGCGGCAAACACCCAACAAAACAGAAACACGCAAGCGCTAGGATTGACTCTCAAGGGAACCAGAGATTCTGGGTTCGATCCCCAGCAAAGTCGCCACCTGTCGCTCCCTGGATTTCCATCCTGATACAAATGCGAAAGTGGCGCCGAAAAGGGTAGAGTTGCCAGCCAGGAATTTTTATCCGAAAGAACAGGAATGGTAATGGTGCACAAACCGAAGAAAATAAAGGAAGGACAAAGGTCCTACGAACCAAAGAAACTGGGTTCGGGAGTCGATTACGACCTGGGAAGGTATTAGCACCACAGATCGTCCGCCGTACCCGAAGAGATCCATGCTTGCAAAGAAATTATTTCAAATGGTGAAGAAATGAAAGCTGCTGCAAAACTGAAACTAGATAAGAAAGGAAAGAAAAGGGGAAAATGTAGGGAAAATAAAAGAGTGTGCTCGAACGGGCCCTACCCCGCTGCCTACGTACCTCACTGGACATGAGGATCAGAGTCGCCATAGTTCCCCTAACTAGGGGTGGAAAAGATTGCTCGTGTCTTAAGGCTTGAACTTCCTATGTCAATGCTCAGGTGTTGCAGGCTCGGACGATGAGTGTGTTACCGTCTTGCAAAATGAAAAGTAGGAGCAAGTTCTTACGTAAAGAGTGAAGGTGGTGAGAAGAGAAGTCCCGAAGGAGACGCTTATTGTTTGTTCAGTGTTTTTTATGAGTTTTTTATTTGTGTGACACAAGAAAGTGAATTCAAGTCCGTTTCCATGGATGTGTACTGACTACTACATTCCAAGATGGAATAATAGAACAAGCACACCAAATAAGGAGAATCTATCCAAGACTTGTTTCCAAGGGCAAGGGCCTAAGCTCACTAACCCGTTGAACTTATTAGGTGTTTTAGATTAAAATGAAGAAGTATCTTTTATGGTTTTCTTGATGAAGATGACCTCATGATCAGACTTGTGCATCATGCTAGACAAGTGTACTATTCTAAGATGGAATGAATACACATGCCCCATGGAATAAGGCTATACACAAGAAGTCACTTCTTTCTTTATTGATGTCTGTTTATGGTTTTTGTTTTGAGATGAGAAAGAGAAGAAACCAAAGGAGCAAAAGATAAGAGTCTAATGGGAAAGACTAATCCTATTGTTGTCATGCAAGGGTGTTCCTAAGGTTAGTGAGGTTTGAGTTCTATCCTAAAGAATAGAAAGAAAGAAGAAGAGGAAAGGAGGAGAAGAGAGGAAGAAAGTTAGATAAAAACTTACTCCTCTAAAGGAGATAAGTTGCTTCTAAAGGGGGTGGAGAAGAATTGAAGAACAAGATGGCATAAGGCACATCAATGATTACAAAATAGAAAACAAAGAAAAAGAAGAGATGAAGAATTGAAATGTGGATGACATCCACATTTCACCTACCATGAGCCCCTGAAATGGTTAGTAACATAAACAAATGGTAAGACAAAAACAAGTGAAATCAAATTAGATACAAATGAACAAAAGATCATACTAAAACATCACAACCAAAAGTGAAATTCCATTCTCAAGTGCCAAGATCAAGCATACAACATAAGATGAGAAGTGGATCAATCAAATCACAACCAATCAACACAAGCTATCATGCAAGAAACAAAAGCAAACATGGAATATAAAAGATCACACATGTTACACATGCCTCACAATCATCAAGACCAAAATCACATCCACACAAGAATGTGCACAAACAACTCAAGAGACCAAAGAAAGGTTCATGCAAGTTCAAACACAAACAATATAAGAATGGGAAATGAGGTGGACATGTGAACAAGTATAAGGACAAGCAAACACAAACCAAATCAAGGCATAAGAATCATGTGAAAAACCAGGGACCTAATCATGTTAAGATGTGCCTAAGAATCATGAGAAAACATGGGGAAGAAGCACACAAACTCAATCATAAGCATCAAAGAGAAGGGATGAACAAAGGAAGTGAGGTGAACATGCATACACTAGTGAGAAACCTTAAAGACAAGTAACAAAGAAAATTCTCAAAGCACACAACCTAAGAAAGGACCAGGGATCAAACCTCACATAAAAGGCCACTAACTATCCTATAGGAGTTGGAACAAGTGCCCTCCTAACCCTATAACTAAGCATGCTAGCAAGAAGAAGCAAAATTAAGGCAACCTCACATGAAAATTCAAATAAAATAACAAACTCATGCAAAAATTATGCAAATAAAAACAAATGTTCATTAATCAAGTGATAACATCATGTCAAAAGAACAAAGTCAGAATCAATAAACAACTAGGTCAAAGGACCTCAAGAACACCAATTAGGGTTTTGAAACTTCACACACAAGTCAAATGCCAAAAATAATCATGCAAGCTTCTAAAAATCAGAAAAAAAAATCATCTACAAACTACACCTTAATATGAATCAAATTCAAAAAGAACCAGATCAAAATTTAAATTGATGATCAAGATATAAATTCTACAAGTCAGCGTGTATTTGAAATGAATTAACAACAATTAATAAAAGTGAAAATTAATTCCTACGTGGAAAATGAAAATAAATGAAAAGTAAAAATATCAAAAATTAAAGAAAACTAAAAAGAACATCCATGATTTATTTCAGAATTTTTGGGAACTTCTAACTATTTTTTAAAAATCACAAACCAAGCTGAAATAAAAAGAAAATAAAAATAAAAGGTAAATGAAGGAGGGGTGCAGACAGTAAGGGCCTTAGTTCAAATCAATTGGGCTTAGTAGAACAGGAGGTGCGAATAGGAATTTGAGCCCAACCAATCCTGTGTGTCTCAACCATTCTTATGGTGTAATGCAAATAAATCAGGAAAAAAACAAAACCAAAGGATCAAAGCAACGCACCAGATCAAGTCCACAATCAAACCTAGTCAAACAAACAACCAATCAGCGTGTAGGTGCAAATTAGTAACCATGGGGTGCACAACAGGAAGATTAATTCAGAAAATATAAAACAAAAAGAACACATGAGTGAGAGGCAACCTTTTTAATGCGTTGTCCAATTATGAGCCATCCAGATCAATCCATCGTGTGGCCAAGGATTTATCTTCTCCATTCAATCACTCAAACACAAATTCCAGAATCCGGTGATCGGAGCCCTAGCTCCGACACCGGAAAATTCATCCACATGAACAAATCCTCACAAAAATTACAATAAAATTCCAGATCAACTAAACCAAGCATGCTGATTCCAAAAATGTCATTAGTTTTTCCATTAAGTTAATCAATAAGACAGATCGAACAAGAACATATTCATGGATCAAACTAAAAATCAATCGTACATCCTCGTTTCTCACTCATTTCAAAAAGCAAACACATCAATGAACTCGGGAAAGCAAGTAGATCATAATGCACACTTTTAATTTCAATTCTAGATCCAAGAGTTTGAGGCTAACCTGAGCTTTGCAGATCTGGAAATAGCTTGAGAAACACCAAGAGAAGCTGCAGATCTGCTCCAAATACACTCTAATTGCAAAATAAATGCAATTAGAGTCCTGAAAGCAACTAGATCTAGGAACCCGAAGCAAATTGCACTGAAATGGCAAGGTATGGAATTCTGAGAACTAGCTTGAATGAGGTATGGATTTGTGATCCTGAGCTCTCAAGGATGAACAATATGCAAATGGTTTTGGAAATGAGTGAGTGTAAAGAGCAATTCGAAGAGAAATGCAAGAGATGCAAAAACTTTCAAGTGAGAGAATTGTGGTGAATCTCAGCAAATTGAAACCCTGATTCTCTTTTATATCATGCCAATGTTCAATGTTGAGAGAATGAAGAAAAATGCACGTGAGGTAAGGGTGAATGAAATGAATTTGAAAATTTGCAAGAGTTGTGTGATAGCATGAGAATGCTTGATTCACCAATCCATAAGTGGCTTAATCCAGACCCTTGGATGCTTGAGTCATACATTGTGAATGATCTTGCATTTTTGCACTTTATGGAATACTCACTTATCCATACACGATTTTCATGTATTTTGTAGAGCCAAATGACATTAGAGCAATGCAATGTGATGTTATGATCATAATTGGTACATGGGATAACCAAAGAATGAGTTAAATGAGTTTTTTCTAAATGGTGTAAACTTGGAAATATGGAAAAACCCTAAAAATGGATGAATTTCGATTGGCCATAAATTTCAAACCATGAGGGTTATGAACATGTTCTTGTACTATTTAGAAATGGGAGATCATACTCTACAACTTTCATGTTCAAGGGAAATTCATTTGGAGTCATCTTGGCCATGTAAGAATCATTTGAAGATTAGGGCAAAACTTGCTAAATTTGGAAAGTTTACTTACATGCCATATGCCAAAAATAGAAACACTTTCCAAAACCCTAAATTATTGATCTTTGACTTTTCCAAACCTATTATTGGATCTTAAGAACATCCCCTAGCTTGAAAAATGGGGTTGGAACCCTTGAACTGCCACATTTGACTTTTCAAGTAATCAGTTTGACCAATTTCTTCTTATGCAAGCAACTGATGAAATAATTGCCTTCCTCAATGAATCTTCTCACCAAATTTCATCCATAGCATTCACATATCATATGAAGGACTTTTCCCACATAAAATGGCCAAAGTCTCAAAGAATCCCTGCTTGAACATGAAACCCTAATTTGAGGACCATTTTGTGTAGGAGCTTGTACTTTCTTGGATCATCTGATGATATCTCAACCTTCTGGGCTCTTGTAGAGGATCTTGAACTTGTATATACCATGTAGACACTTCATAAGACTTAGACAAGGTCACTTGTCTTCTTGCTTTGACTTGTAAGGCTTCAACTGCACCAATGATTGATCATATGCCCAATGCTAGAACATGATAATGCTATGCTTCATTTTTCTATGCAAAGATGCTAAGGATATGTCATGCTTATGAGGATTATGATATGATGATAATGCCAAAAGGAAGAGGGAAAATTTGAGGTGTTACACTATCCACGCATCTGAGCAGAACCATATCGAAGTTTCGCTTATATAGCACATCATCTTGATTCAAGAAGAATCCACTTGCTAGCTTTCTGAGAGTCTTCATGTCTTTACTAGATGCCCCGGTCGGGTATTCTTGAGACTTCAATAATTGTTTGATATCTTGATACCAAGGTTTGTTGTCTTCACCATTATCAACTGCAAATACATAGGCAGGTCTTTCAAGACAGGAGACCATGATTCGAGGCACGTAGTTCTCTTGACAAACTTTAATCATAGATGACAAAGTTGCTAGAGCATCAGCGAACTGATTTTCATCTTGAGGAATATAACTCAGCTTGACTTTGGTGAAGAAAGTTAGCAGCCTCCTGGTATAATCCTTGTAAGGAACCAGGTGAGGTTGATGAACTAACCACTTGCCATTGACTTGGTTCACTAACAGAGCAGAATCTCCAAATATCTTGAGGTTCTTGATTCGCAAGTTAATTGCCTCTTCAACCCCCATGATGCACGCTTCATACTCTACCTCATTGTTGGTACATTCGAAAGTCAACCGAGCAGCGAAAGGCATATGAACACCCTCTGGTGAGATAATGACAGCACCTACTCCGCTTTCGTTCATGTTCACAACTCCGTCAAACATCAACTTCCATTTGGATTCAGGGTCTAGCCCCTCTTCCGGAAGTGGTTCTTCATAGTATTTCAACTTGAGGAACATGATGTCCTCATCCGGAAACTTGAATTTCATGGGTTGATAATCGTCAATTGGCTGCTAAGCCAGGTATTTTGACAATACACTCCCTTTGATTTCTTTTTGCAAAATGTAATGGATATCATATTCGGTTAGAATCATCTGCCATCGGGCTACCCTCCTTGTTAGAGCCGGATTCTCAGAGATATACTTTACATGATCCATCTTGGAAATTAGGAGAGTGGTGTGAGTCAACATGTACTGTCTTAGTCGGCGAGCAGCCCATGCCAAAGCGCAACAAGTTTTCTCGAGTAGTGAGTAACGCGTCTCACAATTGGTAAATGTTTTGCTAAGTTAATAAATGGCATACTCTTTTCGACCAGACTCGTCCTGCTGACCCAGCACACACCCGATCGATCCTTCGAGTACGGTAAGATACATGATTAAGGGTCTCCCTGGCACTAGAGGCATGAGAATCAGAGGTTCTAGCAAATACTCCTTGATTCGGTCGAATGCTTGTTGGAAATCTTCATTCAATTTGATAGCCTGATTCTTCCTCAGAAGCTTGAAGATAGGCTCACACATGGCTGTTAGGTGCGAGATAAACCGTGCAATGTAGTTTAGTCTCCCTAAGAAACCACGTACTTGCTTCTTAGTTTTTGGTTTAGGCATCTCCTGGATTGCTTTTACCTTTGCATGATCGACTTCAATTCCTCGTTCACTAATAATGAAACCCAGTAGCTTGCCGGAACGTACCCCAAAAGTGCACTTGTTAGGATTCAACCTTAATCTGAACTTCCGGAGTCTATCAAACAACTTTGCTAGATTGACCAAGTGCTCTTCTTCTGTTTGGGACTTAGCTATGATATCATCAACATATACCTCAATCTCATGATGAATCATGTCGTGAAATAGTGTCACCATTTCCCGTTGGTAAGTGGCTCCAGCATTCTTATGACCAAACGACATGACTTTATAACAGAAAGTTCCCCAAGGCGTGATGAAGATAGTATTTTCCATATCATCGGGAGACATCTAAATCTGATTATAACCTGAAAACCCGTCCATGAAAGAGAACACAGAAAACTGAGCAATATTATAAACAAGCACATCTATGTGAGGCAGAGGGAAATCATCTTTAGGGCTGGCCCGGTTCAAATCCATGTAGTATACACACATCCTGACTTTGCCGTCTTTTTTAGGGACAGGTACAATATTGGCAACCCATGGAGGGTAGCTAGTCACCGCTATGAAACCAGCATAAAATTGCTTCTATACTTCCTCTTTGATTTTTATTGCCATATCGGGGCGTGTGCGCCTCAACTTTTGGTTCACTGGCAGATAGTCTTCTCTCAAAGGCAACTTGTTGACCACGATATCAGTGTCTAGACCAGGCATGTCCTGGTAAGACCAGGCGAAGAAATCAACATATTCTCGAAGCATGGAAATTAGACGAGTCTTAATTGATTCTTCTAACACGGCCCCGATCTTTACCTCTTTCTTGTCTTCTTCGATACCCAGGTTTATCACCTCAATAGCCTCTTCATGCGGCTGAATCATCTATTCCTCTTGTTTTAGTAATCTGGCTAACTCTTCAGCTAGTTCGTAATCTTCTTCACCTTCCTCATCAGCTTGGTAAATCGGATTGTCAAAGTTATACTTAGCCATAGCAGGGTCGTCATTGATAAGATCCGGTGAAGAGCACTTGCATGAATGATGATTCATGCAAGGCTTTAGAAGGAGTTTGAAAAATGAAAACATTGCCAATTTAAAAAAACAAAAGCAGAAAATGAAAGACAAGGAACAACATGGATGAATGCAAAACGTCATCTTTATTAATGATTATAGTATTGTGTTAGGAAGAAAGGAACCCATACAATGAGCTACTATGCCCCAGGAAAGGTACAACGCTTGAATATAGGAAAAACAAAAACAAAAACCATTACTCTTCAAAGGAGGTGACTGAAATGAGCCTTTCAGATGACCAATTATTGAGCTGAGTCTTTGGAGAACAAGGTCGGATCCACTCTTCCACGTCACAATCAATATCATTTGTGTCGTCTTGCACTGCACTGATACTCCCATAATCAACCCATCATGCACTTGTGAAGGTATTCGAGCCTTGAAGACCTCTGGCGCTCTGTTCAGATGACGACTGCCCAGGCTGGTAGCCAACATCAAACATGTCCTTCTTTTCTGATACTTCCACTGGATTGCCCCAACCTTCTCGCATTCCTGACTCCACCACCCTTAGATCCTGCTTGTAAGAGGTTATGGAAACCCCTTTCTTTGACTCTTCGGAAGAAGCTGCTAATGAGGATGCTAATTCAGTCTTCAGGGGCTTGAAAGCCTGACATGGAGTGTCAACTATCTCATTGTCCATCTCTACATATTTAAATGAAGCCAAATGACTGATAAAGATATCCTCTTCTCTGCAAACCGTTACAATTTTCCCTTCCCAAACGAATTTCAATTTCTGATGAAGTGTAGACGATCCTGCCCCTGCAGAATGGATCCAGGGCCTCCCTAGTAAACAACTATATGCAGGTTGTATGTCCATTACATATAATGGGACATTGAAGACTTGCGGGCCTACCTTGATTGGCAAGTCCACTTCCCCAAACACTGATCTTCTCAAACCTTCAAAAGCTCGAACCACCAAGTCATTGGGCTTCAAAATAACTCCGTCGTAATCCAGCTTCATTAATGCCTTCTTAGGAAGAACATTCAGAGATGACCCTGTATCCACCAATACATGGGATAACACCGCACACTTACACTCCAAAGAAATATGCAGTGCCCGATTGTGAGCACGACCCTCAGATATTAAATTCATGTCAGTAAAACCAATCCATGACTGGCGTTGACACTGGATACCATAGTTTCTAATTGGTTCACCAAGATATCCTGAGGTACATAGGCTTTGTTCAGGATGTTCAAGAGAGCTTTTGTAATACCCATATAAAAAAGACATACATAAAGCACATTCTTCATATATAATATTAGAAATTTGGTACTAAAATACAAATAAGTTCTTAGCAAAACATTGCATAAGTATAGCCACTACAACATAAGGTACTAAAACAAGGCTATAAAATAATACAAGATGTTCAGACTGCAAAAAATCTAAGAACTAGATCTGAATATCTTAAAATCCAAAGCGAAAGACAAAGCCATCAACCAGTAAGGATAATCAAGTCTCCTTATCCTTACCCTTAATGGAACCTGAAGTACCTGAAATAACAACATCAACATGGGGTGAGATAAAACATCTCAGTGGGTTCCCTATCTTAGAGTTCTCTCGGCTCTAAGGATCAAACCTAATAATTCCAAGAATACAAAGGCTCCTCACAAAAGTAATTAAGCCGAATCAGAACATTCAAGCAACACTTAGTACAACACTTCCCGTGGGACTCAGTGAAACACCCACCTCGTGTATGAACCAGTAGACTTCTCATGGGACTCAATGAAATACCCATCTCAATTTAACACTCGCTTCCCGTGGGACTCAATGTAATACCTACCTCAAGCTAACACTCGCTTCCTGTGGGACTCAATGTAATACCCACCTCAAGCTAACACTCGCTTCCTGTGGGACTCAATGTAATACCCACATCAAGCTAACACTCGCTTCCCGTGGGACTCAATGAAATACCCACCTCAAGCTAACACTTGCTTCCCGTGGGACTCAATGTAATACCCACCTCAAGCTAACAAGGGAATACGATCAAATGCGATTCTCATTTCTTACTGATATACGGAAATCCCAGGTACCTCACAAGCATTACCATTTCATTTCTTTAAGCTCATACTTTTCATAATTTTGCATTTTTACGGTTAAGTCGGAAAATCGGGAAAAGGTCGGGTAAAAATAATACTCTTCGACATCATAAGAAAATACATGATTTTAGCTTCAAAAAGGTATGTGGAACACTAAAAACGGATGCCCGGATCAGAAGTCATGAATTAAATACCACACTTGAAACCTACAGGTCTTGCTGAGCGAAAAAAACTCTGGAACTCTCGCTGAGCGAGGGACTGCTCGTTGAGCGAGCTACACCAGTTCAAGAAATTCCAGGCTTAAGGGAAATCACTTCTCCAACCCAAACTCAACACCAAACATCAACCAATGCAGAAAAACATAGCCAAACATTTTCATAGACATAATGTGAGTATTATAGTTAAGTTTTAATCGAGTTTTAACCGTTAAACGTTCAATTTCATGGATTTTCCAATAAAACCCTAAACCATAAAATCTCTAAAATCAACCAAAATCAAAGATAAAAGCTTCTAACTAAGAACCCACCTCGGGAGATAAAGATTGACGGAAAGATTGAGTTGATTCGACGGACGGATGGTGAAGCAAGATGAATTTAAAGTCTCGGGGTTTTTCCTCCTTTTCTTCTCTTCTCTCTCTTTTCTTTCTTCTTCTTTCTATTCTTTTCCTTACTAACTTTTTCTTCTTATTATTTCCTTTCTATTTATAAATATAAAAACATAAATTTTACCTTTGCATCCAAAATTAGAGAGTATCCAAAATGTCTCTTAATCCGATATTTCATAAAACCTCTGAGTCAGCTAATAACAATTAATAAAATAATATCCCATTGATTGCTCTAGTTAGTTCCGTTAAAATTTCCTAGAGTAGTCCGGAATACTATTATTACCAATTAATATTATTCATAGCTTTAAATAAAATACGGGGCATTACATCCTCCCCCCCTTAAATAAAATTTGTCCATGAATTTAAAGGATTACCTGAATAGGTGAGGATATGATTCATGCATCTCTGATTCCAACTCCCACGTAGCATCGCTCAGATGCGTCTCATCCCATTGCACCTTAACAAGTGGTGTCTCTTTATTCCTTATTACCTTGGTTTCTCTCCCAAGAATACGGTTCGGTTGGGGTTCAAAAGTCAAATCCATTTCTATCTCTATAGAATCCGGTAGAATAGGATGAAGAGGATCGAGAACGAACCTACGAATTGAGATACATGAAAAACATCATGCATTTCAGACAGAGAGGGCGGAAAGGCTAAACGGTAAGCAACTTTACCAGTTCTTTCTAGAATCTGATATGGTCCCACGTATCTCGGACTTAACTTACGCGACTTAAACGGTCCTTTCAAATTCAATCTCGAGGTGACTTTCAAGTATACATGATCACCTTCATCAAATTCCAAGGGTCTCCTTCGATTGTTAGCATGGCTCTTCTAACGATTTTGGGCTTGTTTAATCTTTTCTCGGATCATACAAATCTTTTCCATAGTCTCTTGAATAACTTCCGGTCCTAAAATCCTATCTTCACCCACTTCCGACCAACACAAAAGTGTTCTACACTTTCTTATGTACAAAGCCTCATACGGAGTCATTCCGATGCTTACATGGTAATTGTTATTGTACGAAAATTCGATCAACGACAAAAGTTCTTTCCAATTTCCTTTACTTTCCAAGACACACGCTCTCAACATATCTTCCATCGTTTGAATCGTACATTCTGTCTGACCATCTGTTTGAGGATGGTTAGAAGTAATCCAACGCAAATTCGTACCCATGGCTTGTTGGAACACCCTCCAAAATCTCGAAGTGAACTCCAGATCTCTATCCGATACAATATTGGACGGGACGCCATGCAATCTCACAATTTCAGCAATAAACAACTTTGTAAGTTGACTTGCCTTAAATGTAGTCTTCGCGGCTAAGAAATGCCCAGATTTCGTTAGTCGGTCTACAATCACCCAAACAAAGTCATAGCCACCTTGAGTACTTGGTAAACCTACTGCAAAGTCCATAGAGATACTATCCCATTTCCAAATTGGGATGTCCAAAGGTTGTAATAATTCGCCATGCCATTGGTGTTCAATCTTCACTTGTTAACACACCGCACATTCAGACACAAATACCGCAATGTCCTTTTTCATTCCGGACCACCAATATTCCCTCTTCAAGTCTTGATACATCTTCGAAGAACCTGAATGTATCGTAAAAGAACCTTTATGTGCTTCTTCCATAATCTTTCTCTTTAACACATCATCATTCGGAATGCAAATTCTTTGGTTGAATAGGATGACCCCATCTAACGCTCTTACGAAACACGGTTGGAGTAACAATCCTTGCAACTTCTCATCTAAAACTTGCGCTTGGTGAATATCATTCCTCAAAGTAGAATTAATATTAAAGTTTCCCATGATTACACCATTCGGAGTCCAAACAAAATGAAGATTAAGATCTCAAAACTTTTCTAACAATGCATACTCCAACACCATCAATCCGACACTATGAATCACCTTTCTACTTAAAGAATTTGCCACTTTATTCGCTTTTCCTGGATGATACTTCAACTCAAGGTCATAATATTTCAAATACTCCATTCATCTCATTTGTCTCATATTCAGTTCCTTTTGATCAAAGAGGTACTTCAAACTCTTATGATCACTAAACATCTCAAAATGCACACTATACAAATAGTGCCGCCACACTTTTAAGGTAAACACCATGGTCGCTAATTCCAAATCATGCGTAGGATAATTCTTCTCATGAACTCTCAACTGTATGGAAACATACGCTACCACCTGACCTTCTTGCATGAGAATACCTCTTAATCCCATCTTCGAAGCATCGCAAAACACTTCATAAGATTTGTTAGGATCAGGAATAATCAAAATTGGAGCAGTTGTCAATTTCTCCTTCAACCACGCGAAACTTTGCTCACAATTAGAATTCTTTTCGTAAGCAAATTCCTTCCTAGTGAGTTTAGTTAATGGTAACGCCATCTGAGAAAAACCTTTAATAAATCTTTTGTAGTAACCTGCCAAACCTAGGAAGCTTCACACTTCTATAACATCTTCTACTTTCGACGGATCTACTGCTACACCTCCCTGTGATATAACATCTCCAAGGAACTTGACTTCCGACATCCAGAACTCAAACTTACTAAACTTAGCAAAAATTTTCTTTTCTTTCAGTATCAATAGGACAATCCTTAGATGCTCTCCGTGCTCTTGAGGAGTACGAGAATAGATAAGAATGTCGTCAATAAAGATCACAACAAATTGATCCAAATAATTCTGAAATATCTGATTCATGTAGCCCATAAAAACAGCTGGAGCATTCGTCACACCGAAAGGCATCACTAAGAATTTGTAATGACCGTAACGGGTTCTGAACGCAGTCTTCAGAACATCAGAACTCTTCACACGAATCTTGTGATAGCCCGACCTCAGATCAATCTTCGAGAACACACAGGCTCCTTTCAATTGATCTAAAAGATCGTCTATCCTCGTTAAGGGGTATTTATTCTTGATTTTCACCTTGTTCAACTTACGATAATCGATGCACAGCCGCATACCATTGTCGCTCCCGAAGATTCGCATCCTGGTACAAGCGCGAACGGTTGGCGAGAGGAGAAATGAAGATGAAGTGAAAAGAGTCGCATGCTAGGCATTTTTATCCCGAAGGAAAGGTAATGATGCATAAACCTGGAAAGAAATGGATAAGACGGTCGCGAACCAGAGAAATTGAGAAAGGGGGTTGGTTACAACCTGGGAAGGTATTAGCACCCAGATTGTCCGTCGTACTCGACGGGATCCACGCTTGAAAGTTTGTGTTTAAAGGGGTAGTGTCAGTGCTATCTGTGTACAAAAGCTAAAAAAAAGAATGTACAAGTGTCAGTGCAAAAGAAGTGTGAGGTGAATTGCTCAGGAATGAGGCTTAAAGAATAATGCTGGAAGAGGGGGAATAGAGAACGAGACTTTTGTTCGATAACTGTTAAGTTATGCCTACGTATCCTCTTGTGCAATGAGGAAGTCATAACACCGTAGTTCGAATCAAAGAGACTGAAAGATAAATTGACTGATGAACTGCTTGCTTGTCTATGCTCAAGTGTATGACCTGTCTGGCTCAGGTGCAAATTGTCTTGCATTAGACGGAAGAAGCGAGTTCTCGTTTATGAGTGAATGAGATGAGAAGAGAATCCCAGAGGAGACGATTATTGTTTGTTTTTGGTATTTTCAATCTTTTATTGCTTTTTGTGTTTATCATAAGAAAATGAGCTTAAGCCTAAACCAAGGGTTAGTAAACTCATCACATCCTCCCTCTGATTAGGGGTAATGAGAATTCCTTAAGTATGAAGTAAGCACCTCACACTTAATCACCATGATGTAGGATTAAGATCATTAACCTACTTGCAATTATTTAGATGTTTTTGGAGTTTTTTTTAGTGTTAAGTAATGAGTTTAAGTCATAATCAAGGATTTAATGGACTCATTACGCCATCCTAATAGAAGGATAATAGATGAGAACATTTAAGATGAGGAAGATACCTCAACTTAATCCATGATTAGGGATTAACCTCATGACAAAACAAACCTTTATTAAAGTGGATTTTAGTTAATGGTAAGGTTAAGAAGTGAATTTTATGGTTTGTAAGACAACTTGAGGGGGACTTGTCCATTAACACTAGGGTTATTCCTTCTTAACCAATTAAGGAAGAATTAGAACCCTAATGCAAGACCCAAGTTACAAGCTTATTGTCTTAGTGATTATTTGATGGATTGATTAAGAGATTTAAACACATTAAAGGTTTAACAACTAGGATTAAAGTTATACACTCCATCCTAAGAGAAGGATGCAGGCATAATCTTAATCACAAAGTCTTAAAACCTTAAAGGTTTAGTCTCTGATTATGAGATGAGAAGAGAGACACAAAAGAAGACACAAAGGTAAAACTAATGGGGGACTAATCAAAACCCTAATTGTTATCATGCTTGGGTGTTCCTAGGGTTTATGAGGCTTGCAAGAGATCTTCAAGAAGCCACCAAGGAGAAAGAAAGATGGAAGGAGGAGAAGAAGAAGAAGCAAGTTAAATTACTTCACTTAAGAAGATAAGTCACTTGAAGAAAGAAGGTGAAGGAGGAACATGAATGAGAAAGCTCACTCTAAAGCAAAAGTAAAATTAAGCAATGAATGCATAAGAGAGATGAGAAGAGATTGTGAGAAGTGAAGGCAAATTCACTTCTCAAAGTTCTTACCACCTGAAAAGTTAGCAAAAGGAAATGAAATGAAATGTATGCAAGGATGCAAACCAAAACCAGAATTATGTTCATGATGTAAATGATGCTAAGAGGTGATGTAAATTCATGTCAAGAGCAATGGATGATCATACAAGTGATGAGGAGGCAAATGAAGCATGAAAGAGGCATGAAAGTTCATGAATGTTCATGGAATGTAATGAATGCATAACATGGCAAATGGATGAGGCAATGATCAAACATGAGTCTAATGTGTCCTAAGATGTCTTAGAAGTCATGTGAATGCATAAAATGTCATGGCAAGTTCATGAATGCAAGCATATGCAAGATGTATGCAAAGGAAGATGAGAAATTAGGGTTTTCATGCAATATGAGATGAAAAACTCAAAAACAGAAGCAAATGACAAGATAAAAAATTGAAAATGCAATCAAAATAACCCTAACCCCATATGATATCACACCCCAAAGGAGAAGATCTAACTCTTAACCTAGTGAAAGTTATGATTTTTCTAAGTTATCTAGCGTTTTAAAGCACCCAAAGGGAAAAAATGCAAATCAAATCAAAAATGCAGAAGAAATTTGTGACAAAATTATGCTAGAAACTAAATGTCAAATGAAGATCAATGCAAAAAGAACCATTGTCATATCATTCTTGGTTTGGAAGAAAATAATTCTTGAAGTTAGGGTTCTAAAATAGGAATTTTATGAACCCTAAATTCAAGAAAATTATCAAAGATGGTTCAAAACCAAAAAGAAATTTGTGTGGATGGTATGACAATGTCTCTAAATGTTTAAAGATGCAATATGAATTTTTTTTGGGGATTTTTAGAAACCTAAATGATATTTTAATTAATTAATTCTCATTAATGAATTAAATTAAACATTTAAATGTTTTAAAAATGATTTTTTAATGTGAAAAATAAAAATAAAAATATTTTTGGGTTAAGAAAATTATTTGAAGCAAAAATGCAGAATACAAATATTTTTGGAATTTTCTTGCTATTTTAAATAAAATGTGCAAAATAAATAAGAAAATCTGAATTAAAATCTGAATTAAATAAAAGTAATCACATCCAAGGGACCACATTCAAAACTGGGAAAGGAGGGAAAGACCACGCGCACATCTGGACGGCTAGAATTCAAACTTGCACTAGTTACAGGATTAAGCCCTAATCTGAACCCTAATCACTTTCAGGTGACCGGAACAGTGTTCCGGTCATCTTCTCCGGCCAACTCAAAATCAAACTTCTTCCCTAGGTAATTTTTGGAGCTCTAAAGCTCCATATCAACTCTCCTTACTTCCCTAAACATGAATCCATACTCAAAACGCATTTATTCTTCATCAATCATGTGAATCGAAACAAAACATATTTCACGGGCAAAGTTTCAGAGGTTCATAAAATCCTTAATACACAAACATTTTCAAAAATAAAAGCATCAGCATAATCAGCACAACATGAGGAACAATTCTATAACCTAAAATCACGTTTCTGGAAAATTTGTTCTTGAGGTTACCTGAAGTGAAGCTTTCTCAGTTTGAAGCTTCTGAACCTCCCCTCTTGTGCAAACTCACTCCAATTGTCCTCCTGGTGATGCTTTGAAGCTTGGAGGATGTTTTTAATGGCTTGTTTGAGAGCTTGAACTCTTGCTGGTCAGAAATCGTGTTTTTTGTATGAGGTGTTCTTGGCTTGTTTGAAGGGTGGGAAAGGGTCCTTTTGTGATGCTGAGTTGATTGGTGAAGATAGTTTTGAGTTTGAGTCAGTGAGCTATGAGTTTCGAGGGAAAATGCAAGAGGGAGAGATTTTGGGAACTTGATCAATCTTAGGTTTCAGCTTGCAATCTTGTTTGTTATGATCTGCCTTTTGTCCACATATCAAGTTGTGATAGGTCAGAGAAGTGGTTGTGGCCTATGGTGATTGGTATGAGCTTCTTGCAAAAAAGTCACCAACTTGTGTACTTGAGGTATGGGCAATGGTGTAGCTGGATCATTGGCTTGTCCATGCGCAGCTGACTTCAAGGATGTCTACAAAATCAATCTTGAGGCAATTCAGCAAGTGGGAGCAAAGTTATGGGACCTTTTGCAAATATGTGAAGTTTTGGCCCCTTTGAGAAATCTTGATGTTCAAGGCATGTAATCTTGCAATTCTTTGGGAAATTCTGATCTAGAGGCAATGCACTTTGATGTTATGATACATTGAAGTGTGTTTGAAGTCACAAAAAGCCTTGGCAAGTGGTTTTGCAAAGAATCCCTTTTGGTGCATTCTTGAAAATTATGGGATTTTTGCCAACTTTGACAAGCCATATCTTGAGTTCCAAAATGAATTAGATATTGTTCTTTTACTTTTTGAAAAGGGAATGATCCAATCTACAACTTTCATGACCAACAATTTTTCATTTGAAGCATTTTTTGTTGAGAAATAGGAGGTTGAAAAACTTTCCCAAGATGGAAAGTTTACATTACAAGTCATTTCCATTTTTGGCAACTTTTGGTTTAGCTCACTTTTCTTCAATTTTGTGAACTTCAAAGTACTTCAATGATCAAATAAAGATCATATAACCTCAATTTGATAAAAAAAATCCATTTTGGTTCCATGGGTGGGGGCCTCAGATACCCTGATTTTGCTCTGACTTGCTCAAGAAGTTACCCAGTGATCAGATGACTTCCACAATCAATTTCTTCATCAAACTTGGTACACATGATCTTTATAACATATTGAGACCCTTAGAAACAAGAATGACCAAAAAATTTGGAGTTATGGCCTCTGAAACCAAAACCCTAATTTCAGGTCATCTGTGCAGTTAAACCCTAGCTCTGCTTCCATGCTTTGCCAGTTCTTGTGATTCTTTGACTTCCTTGATCTTTGAAGGATATAATATGATTATTGAACATTCATGGACCCTCTTGAGATGATTGAAGACCTTTGTAATGACTCAGATGGATCCTGGATTGCTCAGATCACAGACCTTAGATGCAGATGAATTTGAACTAATGTAGTGAAACAAAAATGCAATATGATATGATATGATTAAACTAATGCAATGATGGAAGATCACAAGCCATGGTGTGAACTTAGTGAGGGAAAATTTTGGGTGTTTACAGCTGCCCCTATTCAAACATGAGTTAGTTGTGCAGGGAGTAAGCGCCTGGCTTAACAGACAAACAAGAGAACTTATGGTTGAATACCAAAGACAGTCCAAAATTTGCACTCACTGGGGAGAAGAAGAAAAGAGATATAGATTGTAAAAGGAAGTATAGTATGATTATAAAGTGCGGGAAATGGAGGAAGACCATCGAGCAGAGGACGACTGTTGGGGATAAAGCAATGACGGGGACGAGCGACATATTGGGGAAATAAAGAGATCATGATGGGGGAGGCCATCAAGTAAGGTAAAATAAAGTAGACAACGATGGGGACGGCCATCGGGTTAAAGAATAAATGAAATAATGATGAGGGACGATCATCAAAGGTGAAGGAAGATCACCTAACAGGGGACAACTGCTCTTTACCACGACATAGGACGAATGTCGGATAGAAAAAATTGACGATGGGGATGGCCATCGGATAAGCATGATGAATGACGATCATCAAGAGGTGAAGGACGATCACCTAGCAGGGTACCGCTGCTCTCGGGGTTTATCGTGACATAGGACGAATGTCAAATAACAAGATCAACGATGGGGACGGCCATCAGATAAGATGATGAAGGACGATCATCAAAAAGGTGAAGGACGATCACCTAGCAAGGGACGGCTGGTAAATATCAAGAAATAGGAAGAATGTCGGAAAAGGGTTCCAATAATGGAGATTCCGCTGAGGGAGAGGATGAGGGACGGTCATCCAAAGGTGAAGGACGATCACCTGGCAGGGTACGGCTGCCGAAAGTATCATGATATAGGACGAATGTCAGATAACAGAAAGATTACCTTACTGGGGAATGGTAAACACGGGCGAGTGCTTATGTTTTTAAGAAGCAAAGGTATAAGTGTTTGACTCTGTGTATAGATTAAAAATGTGGACGAGCATCCTTAAGACTACAATACGGACGAGTATCGGTAGAAACAACGCTGACGCATGTTCAGAGATGATGATACGGACGAGTATCAACTGGTTAACAAAGAACACGGACGAGTGTTGACTCTGAGGGTAAATAAATGTATATACAAGATACAAACGAGTATTTGTATAAGTAAAAATAAGCATTGTGAAGTATGAGCAAGACACAGACGAGTGCTTGACTTGCTGGAATGGTGACACAGACGAGTGTCAGAAGAGAAAGTGTATAAGTTATGAACTTATAAGTGTAAAGGTATTCAGGCAACTTGTGAGGAAAGTATGACACGGACGGTGTGTCAATAAGAGTGTATTATAATAAGTGCTTGGTTTGCAACAAGTGTTTGGGTAACCATGCTGGGGAAAGGTGACACGGACGGGTGTCAAAAGAGTATAGACGTTTCTGTATTCGAAAAAGGATATTTGTGGTTTATATCTGCAGGGAGATGATATGACATGGACGAGTATCAAATGAGTATATATAAACATGTATTGTGTTGGAGAGTGCAAAGGGGACGTTTTGGCTTTCTGTTGGGGAAATTGAGAGGTATTTTCGTATATTGCTGATGAGGTGCTGTTGGTATTTACAGGTGACAGGTTCGAACCTGACTTGTGATTATGCAATATGTTTGATTTTTGCCGTAATGCTCCGTATTAGACGGAATGCTACGCTTTTGTGGTGATTTATGATGTGAATTCCATGATTATGCAAAGATACCGATCCGGGATTCGGATCCCGCTGCTTGTGGAGATCTCTGACTGATCTTCTCGAAAGGATATCCCAGCTGGGGATGAGATCATTAGTAGTTCTGATAAAATATAAGACTCTGCTCGGGGACTATATCACTGATAGATCTATCCGGTAATGAGATAACCTAGTTGGGGATGAGGAAACTTTCGTCACTTTGTTGTGTGAGAATTTCAGATATTGCTCTTCTGGGAAGAGGTTGGAGCTCGGTGGGGAGGTGGTTCCCTGTCTTTGCTGATGATGACAGATCTGGCTCTCTGTCAGGAGGGAAAATCACTGAGCGATCTTCCTAGAGATTTTTGTGGGGATCCTGCTGAGGATGAGGAGACATGACAACTCAGCTGGGGAAATGAGCATTTTATGATGCTGCTTGAAGAAGATGTGCTGGAGAAGTGATGCTTTCAACTTTGCTGGGGAAAACATTCCAGATACTGCAATCCTGTTAAGGCAAAGAAACGCACAAGTATCCCGAGGTATCCCTTACCGGATTCCTTCATAGGAGTTAGATATTCCTGAGAGCAAATACATTTCCTGCAAGCATGTAATTTAGAAAGGCACATCTGTTTTATGCAATTATCATATTGTGGATATTGGACATTTATCAAATGAAACAAAAATGTACAAGACAAAATGTGACTGAAAATTCTGATTTTATTAATTTGGGTGCCCTGAATTGGCAGATACAGTCAAAGAAACAGATCCCCTGAAATGAGGAAATCGTTACAAATTGAGAAAAATAAAGGTGCTGGCAATGTTGACGACACTTTAGTGAGCTTCCCTTTGCTATGACCCGTATTACCTTGACGTTCTTCTTATCCTGCTTTTTGAAGAAGGTTGATTCTGACTGATGCTTTAACCTTTCGAAGCTTGTCGTGTTATAAGTGATACAGACGAATTCAGAATGCAGTTGTTCGCTTATTCCCTTATTTTGTGTGAATCGCCCTTTCGGGTTTTCAATCCACCGGGATACCCATTTTGCCTGAGCTGTCCAATGCGGCTTTTCAACTCAGCGGGTGTACATTTTTCTTTCTTTATTTTTCCCTTATTTTTGCCCGAGTCTTTTATTATGTTTTTTGACTCGCCAGGATGCCCTATTTTTGCCTGGACTTACATTCTGTTTCTACGTCCAGCGGGTCATTTTATGCGAAGTATTTTTTAACTGCATCTGAATTCATAGGGGATAAGAAATCTTCACCATCCATAGTAGTGAGCATCAGTGCTCCTCCAGAGAAAACATTCTTTACTATGAACGGACCATCGTAGTTCGGAGTCCATTTTCCCCTATGGTCTGTATGAGGAGGAAGGAGTTTTTTCAGCACAAGATCTCCTACTTGGTATTCCCAAAGCCTGACTTTCTGATCAAAGGCTTTCTTCATTCTCTTCTAATACAACTGCCCATGACAGATTGCAGCTAATCTCTTTTCTTCGATCAGATTCAGTTGATTGTACCGAGATCGGACCCATTCTGCTTCATTCAACTTGACATCCATCAGTACCCGTAAGGAGGGTAATTCAACTTCAACAGGTAGGACTGCCTCCATACCATACACAAGCTGATACGGTGTTGCCCCAGTGGATGTTCTGATTGAGGTACGATACCCATGCAAGGCAAATGGTAGCATTTCATGCCATTCTTTGTAAGTAACCACCATCTTCTGCACAATCTTCTTGATATTTTTGTTAGCTGCCTCAACAGCGCCATTCATCTTTGGCCTGTAAGGGGAAGAATTGTGGTGTTGGATTTTGAAGTCCCAACACAGTTCTGCCATCATTTTGTTATTCAAATTGGAACCATTATTAGTAATGATTCACTCGGGTACTCTATACCGACAGATGATGTCTCTTTTCAGGAATCGGGCTACCACTTGCCTGGTGACATTTGAATACGAAGCTGCTTCAACCCACTTGGTGAAGTAATCAATGGCTACCAGGATGAATATGTGGCCATTTGAAGCAGTTGGTTCGATCTTTCCAATCATGTCAATGCCCCACATGGCAAAGGGCCAAGGTGAATACATCACATTCAAAGGATTTGGAGGCACATGCACTTTATCTGCGTAGATCTGGCATTTATGGCATTTTCTGGCATAGGCACAACAGTCTGCTTCTTTTTTGATCCAGTAGTAACCTGATCTTAATAATTTCTTAGCCATTGCATGTCCTCCAGCATGGGTATCAAAAGATCCTTCATGCACCTCGTGCATCAGTAAGTCTGCCTCTTTCTTATCAACACATCTGAGAAGCACCATATCAAAGTTCCTCTTGTACAAACAACCATCAGCATTAGAGAAGAAACTACCAGCCAACTTTTTAAAGTCTTCTTATCATTGGATGATGCCCCAGGTGGGTATGTTTGATCCTATAAGAAACATTTGATGTCATGGAACCAAGGCTTGTCATCTTCAGCGACGTCCACAGAGAATACATATGCTGGTCTGTCAAGTCTGGATACTGAAATCCGAGGCACAAAGTTGGCAGCTTGAACTTTGATCATGGAGGAAATGGTAGCCAGAGCATCTGCGAACTGGTTTTCATCTCGAGGGATATACTCAAGTTTGACTATTGTGAAGAAAGTCAGTAATCTCCTCGTATAGTCGCGGTATGGAATCAGATGCTCCTGGTGAGTGTACCATTTACCGTTGGTCTGATTGATTACCAAAGCTGAATCTACGAATACAGTTAAAGTCTTGATCCTGAGGTCAATGGCTTCCTCAAGACCCATGATACAGGCTTCGTATTCAGCTTCGTTGATAGTGCATGCAAAGGTGAGTTTTGCCGAGAAAGATATATGAACTCCCTTAGGTGTAATGAGCACTACACCAACTCCACGACCATTCATGTTAACAACCCCATCAAACATCATTGTCCATTCTTCTTCTGGGTCAGGACCTTCAGTGTGAACAGGCTTTTCCTGATCTTTTGCTTTTAGGAACATGATGTCTTCATCAGGGAAGTCAAATCTCATGGGTTGGTAATCATCAATGGGTTGCCCAGCTAGATAGTCAGACAGTACACTGCCTTTGATGGCTTTTTGAGATGTGTACTGAATGTCATACTCTGTCATAATCATTTGCCATCTTGCAACCCTTCCGTTAAGTGTTGGCTTCTCAAATATGTACTTGACTGGATCCATCTTTGAGATTAATAAGGTAGTGTGAGTCAACATATACTGCCTTAGTCGGCGAGCAGCCCACGCTAAAGCACATCAAGTTTTCTCGAGCAGTGAATAACGTTGTTCACAGTCGGTAAACTTTTTGCTTAGGTAGTATATTGCATACTCTTTTCGACCAGACTCGTCATGCTGGCCCAGTACAGACCCCATTGATCCTTCTAATACTGTCAAGTACATTATTAGAGGTCTTCCTTCAACTGGAGGCATAAGGATTGGAGGTTCTTGTAAATACTCCTTGATTTTGTCAAAAGCCTTCTGGCAGTCTTCATTCCACCTGACCGCTTGTTCTTTCCTTAACAACTTGAACAGGGGCTCGCAGGTTGCAGTAAGGTGAGGTATGAACCTTGATATGTAGTTCAATCTACCTAAGAACCCCCGAACTTCTTTTTCAGTCTTCGGTGCAGGCATCTCTTGAATGGCTTTGACCTTGTCAAGATCAACTTCAATTACTTTTTCACTTATAATAAATCCCATCAGCTTACCAGACCGTACCCCAAATGTGCATTTGTTGGGGTTTAACTTCAACTGGTATTTCCTCATACGCTTAAACAGCTTCAACAGATTTACCAGGTGGTCTTCTTCTGTGAGGGACTTGGAAATCATGTCATCCACATAACATTCAATTTCTTTATGGATCATGTCGTGGAATAATGTTACTATAGCCCGTTGATAAGTGGCACTAGCATTCTTCAGTCCGAACAGCATTACCTTATAACAGAATGTGCCCCAGGGTGTGATGAAAGTTGTCTTCTCCATGTCTTCAGGTGACATCCTGATCTGATTATATCCTGAAAATCCATCCATGAAGGAGAATACCGAGAACTGAGCCGTGTTGTCGACCAATACATCAATGTGAGGTAATGGGAAGTCATCTTTCGGGCTAGCTCTATTCAGATCCCGGTAATCCACACACATCCGTACTTTTCCATCCTTCTTAGGCACTGGTACAATGTTAGCAACCCACAGTGGGTAACTAGTTACAGCAAGGAAACCGGCGTCCCACTGTTTTTGCACCTCTTCATTTATCTTCATGGCCATATCCGAACGAGTACGGCGTAGCTTCTGTTTTACTGGAGGACAGTCTTCTTTTAGTGGCAGCTTGTGCATAACAATGTCGGTATCCAGACCTGGCATGTCTTGTTATGACCAAGCAAAGACATCAACATACTCTCGCAGCATGTCAATAAGTTGTTCCTTCACTGAATCTTGTAGACGGGCCCCGATTTTCACTTCTTTCAAATCTTCTTCGGTACCAAGATTAACTGTCTCAACTTCCTCCTGATGAGGAGTGATAACCTTCTCCTCTTGCCTTAACAGTCTGGCTAGTTCTTCAGGTAGCTCGTAATCTTCTTCAACCCCTTCATCGGCTTGATTAATCGGATTGTCGAAGTCATACGAAGTCATAGCAGTGTCTTTGTCGGTGCAGTCTGGAGGGCACTCTCTACAAGGGTTTAGATTGGTTCATTTTAGTGATCAGTTTTATCTTGTTTAAAAAAGTGAAAATGAAGTTATTATATTGAAAACATTGCCATTTTATTGTTTTGTACAAAAAATGAAAAATAAAAAACAGTGAGAAAAAAAAAAGAGAGTCATTTGCAAAAGATGTCCTGATTTTCATTAATTGATCGTTTGCACAAAATACAAGATGGCCCGATTATAAAATGAGTCCTGACACCTTGGGCAAGATGCAGGACTTGATGCATGCTTAAAAGACAGGAAATAATAATTACTCTGCAGGAGTAACTCTTATAATTTCCTGGGAAGACGGGTTAGAGACTTGGTTCCCCAGGATCCTTGGACGTATCCAGTTTTCTAGGTTGCGTTCGTCTTCGTCCTCGTCTTCCAGACTGTTCACAGCATCCGAGGTAAGCATTCCCCCGCTGACAAATTTGGGCTCCGTTGCAGCCTCTGGTTGATCTTGTCGAGTTGGTCTGTAACCCAACCCGAATTTGTCTTCTTTCTTTTCTACTGGCAGCAACTTGCCCCAGCCTTGAGCGGTACCCTCCTCAACAACCTTCCGGGCTTGTTGATATGAAGTGATGGAAGTTCCAGATACAACAGTTGCTTCATTGATGTTTAGGGCCTTAAACCCCTGACTCATAGTCTCATGGATCTCTCCATCCATCTCTATATACTTGTAAGTAGCCAGCTGGCTAACGCAAATATCTTCCTCCCCACAGATTGTGATGATCTGACCTTCCCACTCAAATTTTAATTTCTGGTGAAGGGTAGATGTAACAGCGTCATCGGCATGAATCCAGGGTCTACCCAACAAACAGCTGTAGGCCGGCTGTATGTCCATCACGAAGAAAGTAGTTTTAAAGATTTGTGGGCCAATCATCACAGGTAAATCAATCTCTCCAAGCACTGATCTCTTAGAGCCATCAAATTCTCTCACCACCAAGTTACTTGGACGTAATGCTAAACCATCATACTCCAGCTTCACCAAGGCTTTCTTTGGGAGGACATTGAGTGAAGACCCAGTGTCTACCAGTACATGAGAAAGAACAGCACCTTTGCACTCTAAGGTGATGTGTAAAGCCTTATTATGATTGCGTCCCTCTGTCGTTAAGTCAGCATCTGTAAAGCCCAGTCCATGACTGGTGTTAACATTTGCAAACACTGTTTCCAGCTGATTAACCGTAATCTCTTTCGGCACGTAGGTTGCGTGCAGGACTCTCAAGAGTGCATTCCTATGGGCTTCGGAACACATTAACAATGATAATATAGAGATTTTGGAGGGTGTCTGATGAAGCTGGTCCACCACTTTGTAATCACTCTTTTTGATTATTCTCATGAACTCATCCACCTCTTGTTCAAAAGACGTCTTCGGAGTTTCTTTAACAATTGGATCTTCAAGTACCACATTCTTCCCTTTTGCCTTAGCAACAACTTCGGCTTCAGCATTGGGTCTCGGTGTTTGTGAGGCAAAAAGGCGTCCACTTCTGGTGAAGCCTCTGCCTCCCCCAACATTGTAAACTTGTGGTGAAGAGGTTGATGAATCTAGAGTGACCTTCTTTCCGTCGCAGTAGAGATCAGATCCGTAGTGCCAAGGTATGGCATTACTGATTTCATAAGGAACAGGTCCAGGCACCATAATGGTGACCGGACTGATTGTTGCAGCAGAAGGAACTGTGATGGTATGCGGGTCGTAATAGATTGTGATTGGAGATCTGATAGGAGGTGTTGCAGTTTGTTGTTGGAAATTGTTGTTGGGATGAATATTTGTCGGGTCATAATAGATCGTGACCATTGAGACATCTTCATTAGTGTTTGTTGGTGCTGTAGACGATTCCGTTGATAAGATGGTTGTTGATGTTGTAGAAGTAAGTGTTGTTGAACTTTGGTTTGTTGAAATAATGGAGGGAGTGATTGTTGGAGTCGTGGATGAATCAGTAGGAATGATAGTTGTTGCAGTTGTAGGAGGATCTGATATCTCTAAAGAAAGAATTGTTGATGTTGTAGGAGAATCCATTGTTTCTGAAGGAAGAGTTGTTGATGTTGTAGGAGCCATTGTGGTAATTTGCAAGATTCCATCTCTGATAAGACCATCTTGCCAAACCTTAGCCTCTCACAACCATTAATAGCAGTTTTACATGATTCGCAGCAGGCCTCACAGCCCGGGAACACCTGACATCTTAAGAGTTGAGCTTTGACTTCTGCCAACGGTGTTTGAATCTGTGCAACATTGTCAATCAGTGCAGACGTTGATCTTCATCTATGGAATTAATCTTGGGCCCACCATGATTAGGCATATGATTTATGTTAACATTCGGAGGAGGTGCGAAATTGAGAGCTTTGGAATCGACCAAATCCTTAACCTTCATTTACAAAGCCCTACATTTCTCGATATTGTGACCATGTGCGTTGGAATGAAAGGCACACATGGCATTAGCATCATAATTCTTCGGGAGGTTGAGAGGATCTGGCGGAGCCAACGTCCTTAACTCAACCAGGTTAAGCTTCAGGAGTTGTGGCAGTAGAGCGGCATAAGGCATAGGGATGGGATCAATCACCCTATTTGCCTGAGATGGCCTCTATTGAAAGGGGCGCTGCTGTTGGTTGTTGTTGTTATTGTTGTACGTTCTTTGTTGAGGAAAATGGGATTGTTGTTGATAATGATGTTGTTGTTGATGTTGTTGAGGAAAAAGTGGTTGCCGTGGCACTGGAGCCGGGATAGTAACGACTGCTATTGATCTGTGAGAATATTGGGGTCTGCCCCTTCCTGCATGGATATCATTTGTTTCACCCACCCTTCGGGGTCCGGAAAAAGGTTTTCTGAGGTTGTTGGAGGAACTTGCACCATTGTCAGAGATTTTTCCCCTTTTCAAAAGACTCTTAATTCTCTCACCAGCTATAACTACATCGGCAAAACTGGTGGAAGAGAAAGCAGCAAGTCTGTCAATATAAGTTCCCTGCAAGGTGTTCATAAACATGTCAGCCATTTCTCTTTCAGACATGGATGGTTGGACAGCAGCAGCAAGCTGTATCCACCTCTGAGCATAATCCCGAAAGCTTTCCCTTGAAAACTGAGACATGCCCACTAGAAGAGTTCTATTGGGGGCCATGTCTAAGTTGTACTGGTATTGTCGGATAAAGGTTTCGGCCAAGTCTTTCCAACATCTTATAGCGGCCCTTGTTGTAAAACCCCAAATTTGCCCTCTTCATTTTAAGCATCATAATACATCATTTGCATCATAAGCATATCATATATATAGCATTATAGCATAGAAAAATAAAGCATGACAAGCATCAAGCCCTAGCATGAGGCATATGGCCATCTGGGGAGGTGTTGAAGGCCATTTAAGCCAAGACAAGTGTTCCAATGGATTTGTGACAGGCCTATGATGAGTCTAGACTCCTTTGGCAAGACCAAGTTCACTTGCAAAAGCTCAGAAGATTGCTTAATCATCACAAGTTTCAAGACAATGCAAGGCTCTTAGGCAGTGCGACCAAATTAGGGTTTTGGCTTCAAGGGCCTTAACCTCATAATTTTGGCCAACTCTTTTGGGCAATGTCTTCTATATGATAAGAGGTTCCTACATGTCAATTTTCATGGAAAAATTCCAAGTGGAAGTCAGTCATTGCCTTAGTTACTTGCAGATGAGGCAGAAAGTCAATTGAGCCCAGAAAAAGTCAAATGTGCCATTCCAAGGGGTCCAACCCAACTTTTTTGGCCAAAAGAGGTCTATTCAATGTTATAAGATGTTTGGTGAGCTTAAAGTCCAAGAATTTTGGTGGTTTGAGGGGTTTTGGCAAAAGTGCACAAATTTGGTTATGGAAAAGTTACTATTTTTGGCTATTTTGACCTAAAACTTCACAAGGCCTTAACTTGATCAAAAAATCTTCAAATGGACCAAAGGTAAACATGAAAGTTGGAGAGTAAGGGCTTCCATTTTCAAAAAGTACAAGAGCATTTTATGGAGATTCATAGATTTTCCTCTAAGGCCTTCGAAAAAATGGTTATTCTAGGGCAAAATTCAAAAATTCAAGGCCAAGCCATTTGCACAAAGGCTCAAAAGTGGATAGTTTTCTATGCCATGTCCAAAGTAAGTTTACACAATCAAAATGCATCTCATTTAGGTCATTTGGCTCAAAGAAAAGTGGCAAAATTCGTGCACATGAGAAAGTTCCATAAAACTTGCATTTTACACTTGGATTTACACAAGGCATGACAATTGTGTGATAGCTTACATCCAAGGGCTGAAATTACTTGCTTTGAATCATGGGTGGGATGGTGAATTCACATGCAAAGGAGGCCATAAAATCATGAGCTTGGCATGCTTATGGCACACTTGGGCCAAATTTGCATTTTCACAAAAATCAGCTCTCTCTCACGTGCAATTGATCTAATCCTTTTGCATTGCCTTATCCATTATATAACAACCAAAATTAGGGTTGGAGGCAGCCAGAATACACACTCACTCTCCCATTCTCATCTCTTGTGCAAAATTGCTCATTCTCCACAAACTCTTGCTACAAGACTCCATTCACAAAACTCTTGCTGGTTTCTTGATCCTCATCACTCATAGATCATTTCCATACCATTTGTTTGGGTTATTCTTCAAGAATCATCCATTTCCCATTTCTTGTGCACATTTGCATTTTGTGCCATAACTTTTGATCTAGGCAAGCTTTCTTCAATCCAAGACCATATACATACTCCTCTCATCTCAAGGATCATTAAGAACCCATGGATCTAGATTTATAGTGGAGTTTGCTCAAATGGCCATTTGAAGAGTTTTGGAGCACAAGGAAGCTTATTGCTGAATTCACGAGTTTGCAAAGCCTTGGAGGCATTTATTTTGCATCTAAGGGGATAAGGAGACCATTTGCCATCATTCTATACCATTCTTGACTCATAACTTTGGACAACACCTCAGGTATACTCAAAATTCGCATCTCATAGAAATGTGTTTGATTGTGTGCTTTAGAATCCTCATGTTGCGCTGGTTATCCTGCTGTTTGTAGTTTGTGAAATGGTTAAGTATTCACAAAGTTATGTTGATTTAAAGTTTGGTGGACGATTTTGTTTTCACTCATATCTTGAGATTCTTTGAGTTTTGTTCCAATCCAAGCATGTGTTCATGTTTAGGGATGTTGGATTATACATTCTGGAAAGTTTGATGGCTTGCCGTGGCTTGGTTTGGGTTTTCGTGGCTAGGGTTAGGGTTAGGGTTCATGGTCCATTAATGGTGGAGAAGCTTAGGGTTAGGGTTTTCATGAAGAATAAGGTTCAGCAGTCATTTGTGCTATCCGCACCTCCCCTGCAAGGCCCATTGAGAATTTCAACTAAGTGCAGCTGCTCTTTACACCCCCTGGCCCATTTGTTTTATTTTTATTTCTTTTCTCTACCAATTTATTTCATTTGTTTTTAATTCATTTTAAATAATTCCTTAACTCTAAAAAATCCAAAAAAATTCGTATACACTCCTTGATTCATCTAGTTTTTTATCATGATTTTTCCAAATTTTTATTTCCATCCCACGTGGCCAAATAAATTCAACATTGAGCATTGTTTTCTTGTGAACTCTCATAGACCAATCTGCCTTGTCCAATTTCTATTTTTTTCATCCTTTAAGATATGAACCCCATTATTTTTGCACTCAAATCCTAAGACACTATACTATCTTCATGATTTATCTTGGATATTTCACAAACTTCCTTGCTGGATTTTGCTTGAGTTACTTGTGCCTTAAGTTTCAAAACCCTAAATGGTGATACCTTGCATCCTTGAGCTTCATTGACCTAGTTTGGTGCTGTATTTTTGCAAACCCTTTTGGATTCTCATTTCCTTGTGTTTGGAGAGTGCTTTTCTAGTTGGGTAGAATTTATAAGTGCTTGGATCTTTTTCTTGGGTATTTTCTTCTTCACCTTGCCTTGTTTTGCATCCTTTGAGTCTTCTAGTCTCTTTTAAGCTTAGAAGGGCACTTGTGCCAACTTCGCTTCCTCTTTTGGGGTCCTTTAGAGGTCTATGGGTGCTCCTGGTCTTAGGATAGGGTTTGAATCTCCTTGAGTCTTGGTGTTGAGTCTCTTTTATGTTCTTTATTTCTTTAAGTGTTATGCATGCCTTCTTTACACTTGTTTCACTTCTAATCATCTCAATATGATTTTGTGTTGCTTTGCTTACCATCTTGTGAACTCTTTGCCATGCCTATATGCTTGTGTAGCTTCTGACTTGTTGGTTTATGCCTTGATTTTATGTTATTACACTAACCTTGCAGGGGCTATGGTAAGTTTGAGATGTGGGAATTGAGTTCCACATCCCCATTTCTCATCTCTTCTCATATTGTTTATATGGACTAACATATTTTTGTTGGGTTTAGGCCTTTCTCATCTCTCCTCTTATCTTCTTCTTCTTCTCTTGAGATCTTTTTTAGGTTAGAAAGACCTCACAAACCCTAGGAACTCCATGCATGCTAACTTAGGATAGAGACTTCCCCCTAGTTTTTCCTTTTTGCTCCTTTGGTTCTCTTTCTCTTCTCATATCATAACTCTTAAAAACACTTTAATAACTTTGAAGTGATGCATTGATCCATAGCCTTATTCCATGAGGTATGCTTGTAGTCTTCCCATCTTGGGATAGTACAAGTTTACCTTGTGATGCACAAGTCTGATCAAGGTATCTTCTTCATAAAAGAAAAGCAAAAAAAACACTTCTTCATCTGTAAATAAGCAAAAGCACTTAATAAGTAACCAAGTTAGTGAGCCTAAGCCCTAATCTTTGGGTTCAAGTTTTGGGGATCTTCTCCTTACTTGAGTGTGCTTGTTCTATTATTCCATCTTGGAATGTAGTGACAAGTGCACATTCCATGGAAAAGAGCTTGAGTTCACTTCCTTGTGACACACTCCTAAAAGCTTCTAAAAAACACAAACAAACAATAAGCGTCTTTCCTTCGGGAATTCTTTTCTCACCTCATTTGCTCCGTACGCGAACTTGCTCCTACTTGTCACTTTGCAAGACGGTTATGCACTCGTCGTCCGAGTCTGCAACACCTGAGCAATGGCATAGGTAGTTCAAGCCTTAATTCACAAGCATTTTCCTTTTAGTACCCCTAGTTAGGGGAACTACGGCGTCTCTGATCCTCATTATCCTGATGAGGTACGTAGGCAGCGGGGTAGGGCCCGTTCGAGCATAATCTTTATTTTCCCTACATTTTTCTCTTTGTTTTCTTATCCAGTTTCTTTCTCAGTTCTTTTATCCAGTTCATTTTATTTTCTTTGCAGCAGCTTTCATACCCTCACCCTTTGAAACAGTTTCTTTTGCAAGCGTGGATCCCGTCGGGTACGGCGGACGATCTGGGTGCTAATACCTTCCCAGGTCATAACCGACTCCCAAACTCAGTCTCTTTGGTTCGTAGGACCTGTGTCCTTCCTCTTTCTTTCTTCTGGTTTGTGCAGCATTACCATTCCCTTTCTCTGGGATAAAAATGCCTGGCTGGCGACTCTATTCTTTTTCCGCGCCACTTTCGCGTTTGCACCAGGATGGAAATCCGGGGGAGCGACAGCTGGTGACTCTGCTGGGGAAATGAGCCCAGAATCTCTGGTTCCCCTGTGAGTATCTCCTAGCGCTTGTGTGTTTCTATTTCATTGGGTGATGTTTGTTTGTTGTGGCTTGTTGTATGTTATTTATTTACAGCTTTATTTACAGCTTTATTTACAGTTTTCAGTCTTTATTTACTGCATCATGTATATATACTGGACTGTCTGGACTGGTTTTCTTTGGTGGGATGGGTGTTACTGGTTCTTGAGAGATATGAGCCAAGTACCCGGCTCGAGAGCACCATAGGACTTAGAGTGGTTCCACTTTGGCCTCATGAGATCTTGTCATGGGGGTAGTAGTGAGTTCCACACCCAGGTTGCGATTGTCTTGGAAATGTCTTGATTTGGGGATCTTCCTCTCTCATTACATGACCCTGACAGTTATGTGCAGCTGGGGACCGATCATTGAGAACCTTGTGAAAATATCCCTCTTTAGTGATGACAGTGGCAGACCACATTGTTGTGGCAAACCCATTCGCATCCGAGGGCCCACCTGGGGATCGCATAGGATGACCTTGTTTCCCGGACTCAACTGAGGCCTCCCTGCATAGTACATAATGCCAAACCGATTCCCTGATTTGGTCATGAGCCATTTCCCGGAAATGGTGACAGTATTATTGTTATTCGGCTTTGAGAGTCCGTGATGTCTGACCCGGAGCCTTTTACCCGTGAGATTGGGGGGTGTTTACAGGTGTGCAGGAACCCATGACTTCAACATACACTCATCTTTTCAGTGGTTCTTGCTATAATCTGTGGTCCTGTGATTATGATCTTTGGTTCTATGGTCATATGGTTCTGGAGTTCTGGTTTTGGATTTATGGTTTCCTTGATACTGGTTTTGGACTTCTTGATATTGTGGTCCTGAAGTTTTCTTCAGTGAGTTGTGATTATCAGAGAGTGTGACTCAGTGGACTTTTGGGGTTTGCCAGTTATTCAGGGGGGCCCTTGTCAGTGTTCCAGTTCAAATGGTCCCAGTTGATCATATGCTTGCATTGCATTACATTTGCATCATTCTTTGCATTAACTGTTTATGTTTCCCATTTTTCAGGTCATTGCTCACATCTGTTCCCAGTTTTGGTATTCTTATCTCCATGGCAGAGATCAGAAGAGATCCGAGAAAAAAGAATGTGCATTATACCTTTCTTCAGCCGGAAGTTAAAAGTGTTTAGACGTTAGCAGGTTTGATGAACAATCAAGTCTTAGGTAATTTCAAGAAAAGATATGGCCAGATACTGAAGTTTGTGGACAAGCCCACTGCAGAGCAGAAAGACAGCTTGCATACCTTGTTGCAATTTTATGATCCCCTGCTACGTTGCTTTTTTTTTCCAGGTTACATCTTATCTCCGACATTAGAAGAGATCTCCAGCATGCTGAGTGTTCTGATCAGAGAGACATTGCCGTTCTACGGGTCAGAGGTTGTGCTCAGAGATGAAGACATAGCCAAGGTTTGTAGGTTGCCAGCTGCTTCAGTCAGGAAGGCTCTGCAAGAGAGTGAAGGTAGAGGTCTACCCTGGAGTGTGCTTATCCCAGAGGCTGAGAAGTATGCTACAGAGGCTAAGTGGAATGACTTAGGAGCTTTGCTTGCATTGATGGTATATGGGTCTAGCCTGTTTCCTGGAGAGAAAGAGTTTGTCAGCTTAGAGGTGATCTCAATCTTTGCAAAAGGAAATCCAGTGCCTACTTTATTGGGTGACTTTTATTTCAGTGTCCATTACAGAAACGAGAAAGGTAGAGGTGGTCCAGTGGTCTGCTGTGCTCCTTTGTTTGCCGAATGGTTTGCTATACAGTTGCCTAAGTCAGGTGCCTTTAATGATATACGAGGCGAATGGAGATGGTCCAGAAGACTGATGGGATTGACTAAGGAAGACATTGCTTGGGGTTATGACAGGGATTTGATAGGAAAGGATTTGATGGTTAGTTGCGGAAGGGTTGCTGGAGTACCTTTGCTGGGAAGGAAAGGTTTCATCAGTTACAACCCAACATTAGCCAGAAAGCAGTTTGGCTACCCTTTGAAAGATCCTCCTCAGATGGAAATGTTTGCTGAATCTTTGTACTTTCCTGCTGACGGAAACAGAGAGTTAGTTCAACAAGCAGTCCAATCCTGGGCTCACAGGACAAAAAAGGGGAAGAAAGACTTCGGCCGAGTTGATCCCAAGACATATCCACCCTATGCTGAATGGTTGCAAAGATATATTGAGTCAGTTCTCATGCCTTTTTCAGTCGAGGCTCCACTTTATCCCCGAGAGGTACCAAGTCAGAGCAGTACAGTTTCCTTGAAGGAGTACAAGAAGCTAGAAGCTCAGCTGCATGAGGTCAGAGTAGAGAATATTGAGATGGTAAGCCTATACCACCAGGCCAATAGAGCCAAGAAGGAAGCTGAAGACAAGCTGCGGAAGCTCCAAGCCTCTCTAGAAGCCAAAGAGAAGGATGTTGCTGGTAGAGAAGCCCATTTCCACAGATTGGGTATGATGGAAGCTCAAAGAGAAGCTAAGCGTAAGATGACTTTAAAGACCCTCAAAGATGCTCGTCAATCCATTGCTTGGCTGCAAGGCCAAAGGGATGAAGAGCAGAAAAAATTCAAAGAGAAGGAGGAGTTCTTTGAAGTTCAAATGGCTTTCAAGAAGGAGGATGTGGAACAAGCCCACGCCATCTGGAGGGAGAAGACCCAACAGCTAGCCCAAAGTCAATTAGCTCTTGAGGAAGCAAGGAAAGAGATCGAAGAGCTCAAGCTGAGAGCGGGTGTCAAGAAAAGCAGGGCAGAGGTGGCAGAGCCGGAGTCCTTATCTTAGATTATTTTTCAAACTACCTACAGGCTTGTTGTAGGAGTCTTGCTTATTTTTGTATTTTGTCTTTATCTGATGTACTGATTCGTAACCCTTCGGGGAATATTCCTGGTTGTTTTCTGACTTTTAGCCTACAGTGGTTTGTTCACATTCAGTATTAATGTGCAAATTGTCATTTTAAATGTGCAAGACTCGTTTGTCTGGATACTGCTAATGTCTGAACACTTATCAAAGAGAAAGTTTAAAAGCTAAGCACTGAAAGTGAGATAGATGCCAGAACTGGGGCATGCCAAATGCTTAAGATTGGGAACATGAACAGTTACATTGCATTGCATATAACCTGTTTGTTTGTTTTGCAGGTGTTGTCTCAGTTACTAACGTGTTTTGTGACCTCAGGCACTATAGCTCCTCGTAAAGTTCGGGGACAACCAGCAGTGCACAGATATCCAACCAAGATTAACAGAGAACGAGTCATGGACCAGATGCAAGCGGACTTGGCAGATCTGAGACAAAGGATGGATAATTTTATGACACTAATGGCCGACATGGGGAAGAACCAAGAGCGTCTGCGGGAGCTGGTTGAGAATCAGAACAGGAACACTGCGGCTGCTGCTACTGCTGACAATCGTACCGGTGCGGGCGCACGTCAGGTTGAACCTCCTGTTACACAGCCAGGAGTGACAATAATCAACGATGGGTTGCACAACATTCAGATGGACAATCATGACGACCAGTTCACTCTACTTGATGAAGCTGAAGGTCAAGGAGCAGAGATGAACAAGAGGTTCGAAGAGATGGCTGAGCAAATCAAAGTTATTCAGTCTCAAAGCTCTTTGGGATTTGACATAACCGACTTGGGATTGGTTCCTGGGGTCAGGATCCCGTATAAGTTCAAAGTTCCAACCTTTGAGAAGTATGATGGCACTGCTTGCCCGAAGACCCATCTGCAATCATTTGTTGGGAGAATTGCCGCTCACACAGATGATGAGAAACTTTGGATGTATTATTTTCAGGATAGCTTGGTGGGAGCTTCTATTGAATGTTACATGAAGCTCAGCAGGGTCAATGTCAAGAGTTGGAACGATCTAGCCGAAGCATTTGTGAGGTAGTATCAATATAACATGGACATGGCTCTGAATCGCACGCAGTTGCAGCACATGGCTCAGACGACAAAAGAAGGTTTCAAAGAATATGCCCAGAGGTGGCGCCAACTAGCTGCCAAGGTGCAACCGCCCCTCTTAGAGAACGAAATGGCCGACATGTTTATGGGCACTCTCCAAGGTGTTTTTCTGGAGAGGTTGGCGTCTAGCTCGGCCACCAAGTTCAATGATATAGTGATTGCTGGAGAGAGAGTTGAGACTCTGTTAAAAATGGGGAAGATTCAGGACCCTAATACTGCTAGTAGCTCTGGAGGAGCGAGGAAAGCCTTTGGCGGACCTCCTAGAAGAAGAGAAGGGGAAGCTAACGCAGTATATGGCCGAGGCAGAGGCAGAGGTTATAGACGAGAATACAATCAGATAGCTGCAGTCACAATTCCCACTACACCAATTCAACCAGCTCAACAGGCTCTACAACAGCCTCAGCAACAACAACAGCGCAACTATCAACAAAGACCGTATCAGCAGAGGCAGCCACGCCAAGCTAATAGGGTTATTGATGTGATCCCAATGACTTACACAGCTTTACTCCAGAGATTGTTGGAACTGAACTTAATTCAACTGAGGACCTTGGCTCCACCTACTGGAACTCTTCCTCCAGGTTACGACGCCAATGTTCGATGCGCTTTCCATTCTGGGGCACCCGGGCACTCAACGGAGAAGTGCAGGGCTTTGCACTATAATGTTCAGGATTTGATCGACTCCAAAGCAATCAATTTTGCGCCGCCTCCGAATGTCACGACTAACCCTATCCCTAATCATGGAGGAGCCAGGGTTAATGCTATTGAGATGGAGGAGAGGCTGAACTTGGTGGAGAGGGTTGAAGAAGTGAAGACCTCCTTGTTGCTGGTCAAGGAGAGATTGTTGAAGGGTCAGGTTTTCCCGGTTGTGGTCTCGATTGCGAAGACTGTGCTGAGTCGAAGAATGGTTGTGACAGATTGAAGACTGGTTTACAGAGACTGATGGATGATGGGATGTTACAGTTCGACAGGGCTGATAAGAGGACTGATGAAGTGTCAACGGTGACCATATACTATGATCCTGCTGAAATGCCAGCGCGAGGAGAGCCGGTTACTATTTATGTCCCGGAAGTAAGTCCCGTCACCATCACGGTGCCTGGGCCTATTCCGTATTCAGATGAGAAGGCTATTCCGTGGCATTACGGATCAGAAATGTATGTCGGAGGACAAAAAGTGGAAGATAAGACAGTAACCATGGACCCAGCTGTGGTGAATGTTGGGGGAAGTGGAGGTTTCACGAGAAGTGGTCGCTTATTCGCTCCCCAGACTTTGAGAGGAGATACTGATGCTGTGGCTTCTGCTAAAGCCAAAGGGAAGCACATAGCAACTGACGATAATGCCACTCCCGCTACTGGTCAAAGTAATTTCGAGAAGGAAATGGAGGAGTTCATGAGGATTATTAAGAAGAGCGACTACAAGGTAGTCGAGCAGCTAAATCAAACTCCCTCCAAAATCTCTATCTTGTCACTGCTGATGTGCTCACCAGCTCATAGAGAAGCCCTTCTGAAGGTGTTGCAGATGGCATATGTTCCTCAAGAGATAACTGTGAATCAGTTAGAAGCTGTGGTGGGAAGTGTAAATGCGAGCCATGGTATGGGCTTTACTGATAGAGACCTTACTACTGAAGGAAGGAATCATAACAAGGCTCTCCACGTCACAATTGAATGCAAAGGGGCTGTGATGTCCCATGTCCTGGTTGATACTGGGTCATCTCTTAATGTCTTGCCGAAGAAGGCGTTAATGAAGCTCAATGTGTAAGGGGTTGTTTTGAGGCCAAGTGATTTGGTGGTAAAGGCTTTCGACGGTTCTCGGAGGTCTGTCTTTGGGGAGGTTGAGTTGCCAATCAAGGTCGGGTCGCAAGTGTTTAAGAGCACGTTCTACGTGATGGACATCCAACCTGCTTATAGCTGTCTACTTGGTCGACCCTGGATTCATGCCGCAGGGGCTGTGACGTCAACCTTGCACCAGAAGCTCAAGTACGTAGCGGATGGTCAAGTTGTGACTGTGTGCGGTGAAGAGGACATATTTGTGAGCCATTTATCTACATTCAAATATCTGGAGAAGGATGGTGAAATTCATGAAACCCTGTGTCAGGCATTCGAAGCAGTGAATGTTAGTTCCTTGTCTCCTCTGAGTAGGGCTGAAGATAAAGAAGGTACGTCTATTACTTCCTATAAGTAGGCCAAGGAGGTTGTGCAATCAGGCAGTGCCCAGGGCTGGGGCAGACTACTGGAGCTGGAAAAGAAGGAAGACAAGTTTGGGCTTGGGTATCAGCCTGATGGGCTCGTTCGTTCATCAGACAACAAGACCATTACCTTTACTAGTGCTGGGTTGCTGGACCGCAACCATATATGTGCTACCAGTGAAGACGGAGATAGCGAGTGCGATCTGGATAATTGGATCCGCCCGTGTGCACCGGGAGAGGAGCTGCCCAATTGGTTTGCGGAAGACATCGTCGAAGTCACCTGGATCACAAAGTAATTGTTTATTTGTCATTTTTCTACATACTGCATGTCAAACCCTGTACTCTGCCCAAGGTACAAGGATCCTTTGTATGGGCCTCCGTGTTTTGAAAGCATTTTATTTGTCATAAATAAAGGACATTTTTCAATCAAATTGTTCCTTTTCTTTCAATTTTGATTTTTTGCACAAAATAAAGGAAATGGCAATGTTTTTTTTTTCTTGCTTTTGGTGTGCGTTTTCTCTAAACAGATTCTGAATGAGAACATCACTTGTGCAGTGTCGATCAACCGGATTCCACTGACAACTCTCCTGCTATGACTGAGCATAGTTTCGACAATCCAATCTACCAAGCTGATGAAGGGGTTGAGGAAGATTATGAACTCCCTGAAGAACTGGTCAGGTTGTTGAAGCAAGAGGAAAGAGCTATTCAGCCTCATCAGGAGGAAGTCGAGGTTATCAACATCGGCACAGAAGAGGTTAAGAAGGAAATCAAGATAGGTGCCAACCTGCAGACTAAAGTTAAGAAGCGGTTGATTGAAATGTTGCGTGAATATGTTGACATCTTTGCCTGGTCATATCAGGACATGCTAGGGTTGGATACAGACATAGTTGTGCATCGACTACCATTAAAAGAAGACTGTCCTCCTGTTAAGCAAAAAATGAGAAGAACTCGTCCTGACATGGCGATGAAGATAAAAGAGGAGGTACAAAAACAGTGGGACGCCGGGTTCCTTGCCGTGACTAGTTACCCACCTTGGGTAGCTAACATTGTTCCAGTGCCAAAGAAGGACGGCAAGGTCCGGATGTGCGTCGATTACCGAGATCTGAACAGAGCGAGCCCTAAGGATGATTTTCCTCTACCACACATTGACGTGTTGGTAGACAATACCGCTCAGTTCTCGGTGTTTTCATTCATGGATGGCTTCTCCGGTTACAACCAAATCAAAATGGCACCGGAAGACATGGAGAAAACGAAGTTCATTACCCCGTGGGGTACGTTTTGCTACAAAGTGATGCCCTTTGGACTGAAGAACACAGGGGCAACTTATCAGCAGGCAATGGTCACGTTGTTCCACAACATGATTCACAAGGAGATTGAATGCTATGTGGACGACATGATCGCTAAGTCCCGTGACGAAGAAGAGCATCTGGTTAATCTCAGGAAGCTTTTTGATAGACTGATCAAGTACAAGCTGAGATTGAACCCGAACAAGTGCACTTTCGGAGTGCGTTCTGGGAAACTGCTGGGTTTCATTGTAAGTCAAAGAGGGATCGAGGTGGATCCTGCAAAAGTCAAAGCTATTCAAGAAATGCCTGCACCAAGGACCGAAAAAGAAGTACGTGGGTTCTTAGGGAGGTTAAACTACATTTCACGGTTTATCTCTCACCTAACGGCCACATGTGAGCCAATATTCAAGTTATTGCGCAAAGAGCAAACGGTCAGGTGGAACGAAAACTGCCAACAAGCTTTTGACAAGATCAAAGAATACTTACAAACACCTCCGATTCTGATGCCTCCAGTTCTAGGACGACCATTGATCATGTACTTGACCGTGCTAGACGGGTCGATGGGGTGTGTTCTCGGACAGCATGACGAGTCTGGTCGAAAAGAGCATGCAATCTATTACCTTAGCAAAAAGTTTACCGACTGTGAATCTTGTTATTCACTGCTCGAGAAAACTTGATGCGCTTTGGCATGGGCTGCTCGCCGACTGAGACAGTACATGCTGACTCACACCACATTGCTAATTTCCAAGATGGACCCCGTCAAGTACATCTTGGAGAAACCAGCATTGTTCGGAAGGGTCGCCCGGTGGCAAATGATTCTCACAGAGTATGACATACAATATACTTCTCAGAAGGCCATCAAAGGAAGTGTATTGTCAGAATATCTTGTCGGGCAACCGCTTGATGACTATCAGCCAATGAAGTTTGACTTCCCCGATGAGGACATCATGTACCTCAAAGCTAAAGATTGCGAGGAACCACTTCCGGAGGAGGGGCCTGACCCTGAATCCAAATGGAAGTTGATGTTTGATGGGGCCGTCAACATTAATGGACGTGGAGTTGGTGCTGTACTTATTACTCCTGAAGGTGTTCATTTTCCCTTCGCTGCCAGAATCACTTTTGGCTGCACCAACAATGAAGCGGAATACGAGGCATGTATAATGGGAATAGAGGAGGCTATTAATCTTCGGATTAAGACCCTCAATATATTCGGTGATTCAGCCCTCGTCATTAATCAGATTACCGGCAAGTGGTATACGCACCAGGAGCATTTAATTCCATACCGGGATTATGCTAGAAGATTGCTAACGTTCTTCACAACTGCTAAGCTGCAGTATATAACACGTGATGAAAATCAGTTTGCCGATGCATTGGCTACGCTCTCTTCGTCAATTAAAGTCTTGTGTTGGAATTATTTGCCCAGAATCGACATTTCTAGGCTTGACATACCAGCATATGTGTTCTCTGTAGACGCTGTGTCTGATGAGAAGCCATGGTATTTTGATATCAAGCGATTCCTGGAATGTAAAGAATATCCAGATGGGGAAACTTTCAACGACAAGAAAACCTTGCGACGACTTGCAGCAAGTTTCTTCTTAAACACAGACGGGGTCCTGTATAAGAGGAACTTTGATATGGTTCTGCTCAGATGCGTGGATAGACACAAAGCAGAGCAGTTGGTGCAAGAAGTCCATGAAGGTTCTTTCGGTACCCATGCAGGCGGACATGCCATGGCAAAGAAATTATTGAGATCGGTATATTACTGGCTTACAATGGATTCTGATTGTTGTACGTATGCCCGAAAGTGCAACAAGTGCCAAATTTACGCAGACAAGGTGCATGTTCCTCCCAGCCCACTCAATGTCATGTCATCTCCTTGGCCCTTTTCTATGTGGGGAATTGACATGATCGGAAAAATAGAGCCAATGGCGTCAAACGGACATCGCTTCATCTTGGTCGCGATTGATTACTTCACCAAACGGGTAGAAGCTACATCTTATGCCAATGTTACTCTCCAGGTGGTAGCAAAATTCCTGAAAAGGGATATCATATGCAGATACGGAGTGCCCGAGCGAATCATTATTGATAATGGTTCTAATCTGAACAACAAGATGATGGCAGAGCTGTGTCGGGACTTCAAAATCCAGCATCACAATTCCTCTCCTTACCGACCAAAGATGAATGGTGCGGTAGGGGCAGCTAACAAGAATATCAAGAGGATTGTACAGAAAATGGTTATCACCTACAAAGATTGGCATGAGATGCTACCGTTTGCGTTACATGGGTACCGAACGTCAGTCAGGACGTCAACTGGGGCAACCCCCTTCTCTTTAGTCTACGGCATGGAGGCAGTCTTGCCTGTTGAAGTGGAAATCCCTTCACTGCAGGTGTTGATGGATGTCAAGCTTGATGAGGCTGAATGGGTGCATGCTCGATACGATCAACTATGCCTAATTGAGGAAAAGAGATTAGCAGCTATCTGTCATAGCCAGCTTTATCAAAGGAGAATGAAGCGAGCCTTCGACCAACGAGTATGTACTCGGGAGTACCAGATAGGCGAGCTTGTACTCAAGAGGATCATTCCTCCTAGTTCAGATCACAGGGGCAAGTGGACCCCAAATTATGAAGGACCATTCATAGTGAAGAAAGTGTTCTCAGGCGGAGCACTGATGATCACCACTATGGATGGCGAAGACTTCCAATACCCTGTTAACTCGGACGCAGTTAAAAATACTTCGCATAAAAGACCCGCGGACACAAAAACAGAATTATAGTCCAGGCAAAAAAAGGGCATCCCGGCGAGCTAAAAAACAAAATAAAAGCTCGGAAAAAAATTAGGGAAAAAATAAAAAAATGTACACCCGCTGAGTTGAAAAGCCACATCGGACAACTCAGGCAAAAAAGGGTCGCCCGGTGGATTGAAAACCCGAAAGGGCGATCCGCACAAAATCAGGGAATAAGCGAAAAACTGCGCTCCAGGTTATTTGAACCACATCACCGCTTCAAACAGCTTGACCATATCAGAAGGGTAGAGATCAGCCCCCTTATTCTCTTCAGAAGGCCGAAGACGGAACGGAAAGTCTTGAGGATATGCCAGTCATAGCAGGAAGGAAACTCTTTGGAATGTCGTGCCATTGCCATTAGGATAGTTTCTTTTCTCAATTTTACCGTAGCTACCTCTTTCTTGGTGGTTACTTCCTGATGTAAAATTTTTCCTATTCAAAGGCCAATCAATAAAAAGAATATTCAGTCAAACACCGTGTTATGTTTATTTTGTTTGCAAAAATGTCCTGAATTTTTGACAAATAACATTGCATGCGAAACATGTTGCTTTTCAAACTGATAAAAATGACATTGCAGAGACACTTAACATCACTTTGAGTGTCAGGTGACGGCAGATGAATAGATCAGGCCGTACCAATCTTTGTGCATACGTGTGTATTCTGTTATTGCAGGTTTTGCAGGTTATCACCGTATCTCCAACAAAAGCTTTCCTCAGCAGTTGCCAGAGCTGCAAAAGAATTTTCTTCCTCAGCAAGTTACCAGAACTTTCAGAAGGAGAATTATTTCCCAACAGTCACCAGGGCTGCAAGATCAAGCTGTCTCCCCAGCAGTTTCCAGAGCTGTACGAGCATTTGCCTCCCAGGGCAATCCCCAAGCAGAAGAGGGTTATTCTCCAAGCAGAGGTATTTCCCCGGCAGAGCGCCTGTCTACAAGTGACTTATTCTCAGCAGGTATCTGAACACCTGCACTCCCCAGAGGTCGAGTCAATCCCCAGCAGTAGTTAGTAGAAGTCTCCCATCCTCGGTGGAGTTATCAGAAGTTTATTATCCACAACGGAATCGCTAGAAGTTCTCCTTGCCCAGCAGAGTTGCAGGTAACTTCATTTCCCCACAGAGTCATCGGGATTCTCATTTCCAGGGGAGTTCCCAAGCAGAACAAGAAGTAGTCTCTTCCCCAGTAGAGCAAGAAGAAATTCTCCCCAGTAGAGTCTATATCTACTAGCACTCGTCTGTGCTCGCATCTTTATTTGATGCTCATCCTCTTTCAGCACTCGTCCGTTCCTTTTCCTCAGCAGATTCCTCTTTATTTGAGGTATTCCCCAGCACTCGTCCGTGCCAGCATCTTTATTTGATGACCGTCCGCAGCTCTCGGCACTCGTCCGTGCTTACTAGTTCTTTGAAGTTTTTCCCCAGCGAAGTTGCCTGTACTCGTCTGTGCGCGCATCTTCATTTGGTGCTCGTCCGCATCCCTGCAGCACTCGTCCGTGCATTTTATTTTTGATTCCTCTTTATTTGAGGCATATCCCCAAGAAAGTCGCCAGTACTCGTCCGTGCTCGCATCTTTATTTGATGCTCGACCACATCTCTTAGCACTCGTACGTGCTTGTTACTTCTTTGAAGATTGCTCGTCCGCATCCTTCGACACTCGTCCGTGCCTATTACTTATCTAGTGCTCGTCTGAACGCCCCGAAACTCGTCCGTGTTTGGTATTTTCTTTTGAGGATCGTCTGAAATAAGCTGATACTCGTCTGTATCTTTTCTGACACTCGTCTGTGTTAAATTGTTCCCTATTGAATATTCCAATGCTCGTCTGTCTCGGATTTCTGGTATTCGTCTATACCAGTGATTGATACTCGTCCGTATCATTATCAGAAGCACTCGTCCGTGTTTCTTGGATCATCGTCCGGTACTCGTCCGTATCGTCGACTTATGACACTCGTCTGTGTTTCTTTGATGATCATTCCAATGCTCGTCCGCATTGAAGAGGTTGAAAATCCTGACGGTGGGATTAAAACGTCAAAACAATTACCGGTACTTGCGTAAGAGTTATCCGAAGAAGACTCGTCTGTCTTATGCCACTTATCCGCGTAAGGATTCGTGAAGAGGGTTCGTCTATCCTATATTGTTGAACTTGGCGTCACAGGTTGTTGGAAGACTCGTCCGTCTCAACTCATATATTTTCAGGAAATATATGTAGAGGATTCGTCTATCCTAATTGCATGTCTATCCCACAGACTTATATGCATTTCCGGAACCTGCCTAAGGGTTATCCGAAGAAGACTTGTCCGTCTTATTCCACTTATCTGCGTAAGGATTAGTGAAGGAGATTCGTCTATCTCAGTTTACTTTGAAGATTCTTAAGGGCTCGTCCGCTCTTTGCACCTGGCGTCACAGGTCATTCGAAGACTCGTCCGTCTCATGATTCATCAGAACCTTTGGTTTCGTTGGAAGGAGCTCCTCTGCTCATCTCTCAGCTCAGTCGAAACGTCATTGGATTGGGTTTATTTCCCATTTCTTGTTTTCTGCATCGGAGCGCAAATTTTCGTTTTTCTTGGGTATTCACCCACAGTTTATCCTGAACGGCCGAAAGCGAAAGCAATTGTCCTTTTCAGATCAACAGTTGTTTGAATAGGGGCAGCTGTAAAACCCCAAATTTGCCCTCTTAATTTTAAGCATCATAATACACCATTTGCATCATAAGCATATCATATATATAGCATTATAGCATAGAAAAATAAAGCATGACAAGCATCAAGCCCTAACATGAGGCATATGGCCATCTGGGGAGGTGTTGAAGGCCATTTAAGCCAAGACAAGGGTTCCAATGGATTTGTGAGAGGCCTATGATGAGTCTAGACTCCTTTGGCAAGACCAAGTTCACTTGCAAAAGCTCAGAAGATTGCTTAATCATCACAAGTTTCAAGACAATGCAAGGCTCTTAGGCAGTGCGACCAGATTAGGGTTTTGGCTTCAATGGCCTTAACCTCATAATTTTGGACAACTCTTTTGGGCAATGTCTTCTATATGATAAGAGGTTCCTACATGTCAATTTTCATGGAAAAATTCCAAGTGGAAGTCAGTCATTGCCTCAGTTACTTGCAGATGAGGCAGAAAGTCAACTGAGCCCAGAAAAAGTCAACTGTGCCATTCCAAGGGGTCCAACCCAACTTTTTTGGCCAAAATAGGTCTATTAAATGTTATAAGATGTTTGGTGAGCTTAAAGTCCAAGAATTTTGGTGGTTTGAGGGGTTTTGGCAAATGTGCACAAATTTGGTTATGGAAAAGTTACTATTTCTGGCTATTTTGACCTAAAACTTCACAAGGCCTTAACTTGATCAAAAAATCTTCAAATGGACCAAAGATAAACATGAAAGTTGGAGAGTAAGGGCTGCCATTTTCAAAAAGTACAAGAGCATTTTCTGGAGATTCATAGATTTTCCTCTAAGGCCTTCGAAAAAATGGTTGTTCTAGGGCAAAATTCAAAAATTCAAGGCCAAGCCATTTGCACAAAGGCTCAAAAGTGGATAGTTTCTATGCCATGTCCAAAGTAAGTTTACACAATCAAAATGCATCTCATTTAGGTCATTTGGCTCAAAAAAAAGTGGCAAAATTCGTGCACATGAGAAAGTTCCATAAAACTTGCATTTTACACTTGGATTTGCACAAGGCATGACAATTGTGTGATAGCTTACATCCAATGGCTGAAATTGCTTGCTTTGAATCATGGGTGGGATGGTGAATGCACATGCAAAGGAGGACAGCAAATCATGAGCTTGGCATGCTTATGGCACACTTGGGCCAAATTTTCATTTTCACAAAAATCAGCTCTCTCTCACGTGCAATTGATCTAATCCTTTTGCATTGCCTTATCCATTATATAACAACCAGAATTAGGGTTGGAGGCAGCCAGAATACACACTCACTCTCCCATTCTCATCTCTTGTGCAAAATTGCTCATTCTCCACAAACTCTTGCTACAAGACTCCATTCACAAAACTCTTGCTGGATTCTTGATCCTCATCACTCATAGATCATTTCCATACCATTTGTTTGGGTTATTCTTCAAGAATCATCCATTTCCCATTTCTTGTGAACATTTGCATTTTGTGCCATAACTTTTGATCTAGGTAAGCTTTCTTCAATCCAAGACCATATACATACTCCTCTCATCTCAAGGATCATTAAGCACCCATGGATCTAGATTTATAGTGGTGTTTGCTCAAATGGCCATTTGAATAGCTTTGGAGCACAAGGAAGCTTATTGTTGGATTCACGAGTTTGCAAAGCCTTGGAGGCATTTATTTTGCATCTAAGGGGATAAGGAGACCATTTGCCATCATTTTATACCATTCTTGACTCATAACTTTGGACAACACCTCAGGTATACTCAAAATTCGCATCTCATAGAAATGTGTTTGATTGTGTGCTTTAGAATACTCATGTTGCGCTGGTTATCCTGCTGTTTGTAGTTTGTGAAATGGTTAATTATTCACAAAGTTATGTTGATTTAAAGTTTGGTGGACAATTTTGTTTTCACTCATATCTTGAGATTCTTTGAGTTTTGTTCCAATCCAAGCATGTGTTCGTGTTTAGGGATGTTGGATTATACATTCTGGAAAGTTTGATGGCTTGCCGTGGCTTGGTTTGGGTTTTCGTGGCTGGGGTTAGGGTTAGGGTTCATAGTCCATTAATGGTGGAGAAGCTTAGGGTTAGGGTTTGCATGAAGAAGAAGGTTCAGCAGTCATTTGTGCTATCCGCACCTCCCCTGCAAGGCCCATTGAGAATTTCAACTAAGCGCAGCTGCTCTTTACACCCCCCTGGCCCATTTGTTTTATTTTTATTTCTTTTCTCTACCAATTTATTTCATTTGCTTTTAATTCATTTTAAATAATTCCTTAACTCTAAAAAATCCAAAAAAAATCGTATACACTCCTTGATTCATATAGTTTTTTATCATGATTTTTCCAAATTTTTATTTCCATCCCACGTGGCCAAATAAATTCAACATTGAGCATTGTTTTCTTGTGAACTCTCATAGACCAACCTGCCTTGTCCAATTTCTATTTTTTTCATCCTTTAAGCTATGAACCCCATTCTTTATGCACTCAAATCCTAAGACACTATACTATCTTCATGATTTATATTGGATTTTTCACAAACTTCCTTGCTGGATTTTGCTTGAGTTACTTGTGCCTTAAGTTTCAAAACCCTAAATGGTGATACCTTGCATCCTTGAGCTTCATTGACCTAGTTTGGTGCTGTATTTTTGCAAACCCTTTTGGATTCTCATTTCCTTGTGTTTGGAGAGTGCTTTTCTGGTTGGGTAGAATTTATAAGTGCTTGGATCTTTTTCTTGGGTATTTTCTTCCTCACCTTGCCTTGTTTTGCATCCTTTGAGTCTTCTAGTCTCTTTTAAGCTTAGAAGGGCACTTGTGCCAACTTCTCTTCCTCTTTTGGGGTCCTTTAGAGGTCTATGGGTGCTCCTGGTCTTAGGATAGGGTTTGAATCTCCTTGAGTCTTGGTGTTGAGTCTCTTTTATGTGCTTTATTTCTTTAAGTGTTATGCATGTCTTCTTTACACTTGTTTCACTTCTAATCATCTCAATATGATTTTGTGTTGCTTTGCTTACCATCTTGTGAACTCTTTGCCATGCCTATATGCTTGTGTAGCTTCTGACTTGTTGGTTTATGCCTTGATTTTATGTTATTACACTAACCTTGCAGGGGCTATGGTAAGTTTGAGATGTGGGAATTGAGTTCCACATCCCCATTTCTCATCTCTTCTCATATTGTTTATATGGACTAACATCTTCTTATTGGGTTTAGGCCTTTCTCATCTCTCCTCTTATCTTCTTCTTCTTCTCTTGAGATCTTTTTTAGGTTAGAAAGACCTCACAAACCCTAGGAACTCCATGCATGCTAACTTAGGATAGAGACTTCCCCCTAGTTTTTCCTTTTTGCTCCTTTGGTTCTCTTTCTCTTCTCATCTCATAACTCTTAAAAACACTTTAATAACTTTGAAGTGATGCATTGATCCATAGCCTTATTCCATGAGGTATGCTTGTAGTCTTCCCATCTTGGGATAATACAAGTTTACCTTGTGATGCACAAGTCTGATCAAGGTATCTTCTTCATAAAAGAAAAGCATAAAAAACACTTCTTCATCTGTAAATAACCAAAAGCACTTAATAAGTAAACAAGTTAGTGAGCCTAAGCCCTAATCTTTGGGTTCAAGTTTTGGGGATCTTCTCCTTACTTGAGTGTGCTTGTTCTATTATTCCATCTTGGAATGTAGTGACAAGTGCACATTCCATGGAAAAGAGCTTGAGTTCACTTCCTTGTGACACACTCCTAAAAGCTTCTAAAAAACACAAACAAACAATAAGCGTCTTTCCTTCGGGAATTCTTTTCTCACCTCATTTGCTCCGTATGCGAACTTGCTCCTACTTGTCACTTTGCAAGACGGTTATGCACTCGTCGTCCGAGTCTGCAACACCTGAGCAATGGCATAGGTAGTTCAAGCCTTAATTCACAAGCATTTTCCTGTTAGTACCCCTAGTTAGGGGAACTACGGCGTCTCTGATCCTCATTATCCTGGTGAGGTACGTAGGCAGCGGGGTAGGGCCCGTTCGAGCACAATCTTTATTTTCCCTACATTTTTCTCTTTTTTTTCTTATCCAGTTTCTTTCTCAGTTCTTTTATCCAGTTCATTTTATTTTCTTTGCAGCAGCTTTCATACCCTCACCCTTTGAAACAGTTTCTTTTGCAAGCGTGGATCCCGTCGGGTACGGCGGACGATCTGGGTGCTAATACCTTCCCAGGTCGTAACCGACTCCCGAACTCAGTCTCTTTGGTTCGTAGGACCTGTGTCCTTCCTCTTTCTTTCTTCTGGTTTGTGCAGCATTACCATTCCCTTTCTTCGGGATAAAAATGCCTGGCTGGCGACTCTATTCTTTTTCCGCGCCACTTTCGCGTTTGCACCAGGATGGAAATCCGGGGGAGCGACACTCGTCAGATGTGAATACCATTCTCTTGATGCTCTAGTCAGGCTGTCCTCAAAATATAACATCCATAACTTCTCGTCCATGGTATAAGCCTTGAGTCTCCCTAAGAAGGATTGCAGATGAGTACGCGGGCAGGAGGTACCATTATATTTTTCAAAGCACGGGGGTTTGAATTTGTGGGGAATCCTCACCCCATCTACCAGCCCCATATCCATTACGTCAAAGCCTAAAGAATTATGGGATTCCAAAGACCTCAGCTTTTCAGCAATCTCATCCAGCCTTCTGTCATACACCTCATCCCCAACCCCAATAACTATGAACTGCTCCTCCTGAGGATCTTCTTGCAAGATCCTGCCTGCAGCAGTGTTTCCTTGAATATTCCTTGGGATATTAATATATGGGTTCAAATGGGGCCCGAACTCTGGTGGGTCGATGCGAGGCTGCCCTCGTTCATTATTGCTGGTTCCTCCTGTTCCAGGGTGGGGCTCTTAAGGTGTCTGCCTTTCTACCAGCTATCTCAGCCTCTCCTGGCTCTGAGCTAAGCCAGTCATCACAACCATAAACTGGGTCATTTGGTTTCTCATTTCAACCCTTTCGTTTTCCATTTGATTTCTTACTTCATTCAGGTCCTGCTACACCTGATCCATTTGAATGCCTGGAAGGTTGTTTCGCGTTGGGTATCTGTGTGTGCGGTTGACAGGGAACACTCTGTGACGAGTAATGTTTCCTGAAACCACAACAAAGTGAGAAACAAAATAACAAACAAAAACCTACAAAACAAAGAAAATGTTAGTATGTAATGCAATATGCTTATTTGTCTTCCAAGGTATCCGGTTTGGTTCTTTGGTTTTGACCTTTCCAGACCTCGAGGAAATGCTTGATGATGTTGAGAGAAAGCCCACCAAAATAAAACAAACTGATATATTACAAATGATGAAAATACATAGTCTGATTAGAATACATGCCCATGGTGGGTCAAAATACAACAACCAAAAGAAAAGTACATCAAAAGAAATAAATACAAGCAAAAGGATCAGACATCCAACCCAAAGTCATCCTCCCTAACCTCCTTCAGGAGGGCCTCAGTCACTAGACCAGCTGGGTTCTTTGTAATAGTCTTGATGAGGAGGTTCCTGGTAGCAATGGCACTGCTTAGCCTCTTATGCTTGTCCTGATCCTTTGACCTCTTCAACCCCGCCCGAAGTTTCAATTCTGATATTTCCTTCTAAGCTGCCAACAAAGCTTCCTGCTGCTTCTTCTCATTAGCCTCCAGTTGTTCTATCTTAGCCTGAGTCCTCTGGTCCTCTTGTGCACAGGCTTCAGTGATCCTAATCCACCTAGCCTGGCTTTCCTCTAGATAATTCTCTACCCTAGCCTTATGAATCTTTGCCTCCTTGAAGGCATTCTTTAGTACAAACTCCCCTACTCTTGCCTTCCTGATGTAGTCATCTGTTCTTTCAATCTTGGTTAGATGCTCAACCTTGAGCCTTTCCAATCTCTCAATGTCCAGACGACTGTCATTTCTCTCCCAGAGAGTCTTCTTCAGGGATTCAGATAGCTGATTATTCCTCTCTTTCAGCTTTTCAAATTCCTTCAGGCTAACAATTATTGTAGGTTGTACTGTAGAAGGTCCAAGTGTGTCTTCCAAGGTGAAAGGCATCCTGGTGATCTGAGCTCTAGTACGGGACCAGTCAGAGTACTGGGCTGAAGCAATATTGTTACACCTTCCAAGGATGGTTGTCCCTTTGATCTGGATGTTGTCCCAAGCCCAGGCAGCTTGCTTGACAACAGCAGAGCCAGATTGGATCTCACAGTATAGGGTCTCAGCCAAATCTTGCCCTCTGGGAGGATGAACCAAGGCATATCCCAATTGTCTCTTAAACAGTAAAGGGTTGTAGTTGATACAACCTTTTACTCCTATTAGAGGCACATTAGGGTATTGCCCACAGTTGGTAATAATATCCTTGCCTTTGGTGCTCTGAGTGCACCATCTGATATCATCTGATGTTAAGGCAATGAACTTCTTGGCCCAATTCTTCTGCTGATGGGGGTTCAAGAAGGCATCTGATTTAGGCAAGTGTCTGAGCAGCCAGGAGTAGAAAAGGGGAGCACAACATCTAACTAGCTTCCCTCTTTGCTTTTCATTTCTCTAATGGATGGAATAGTAAAAATCCCCTAGCAATGTAGGCACAGGGTTCCTTAGCAGGAACAAATGAATGGCATTCTTACTCACAAATTTGGGATCGTCTGCGAACAATATAACCCCATATATACTGAGGGCTAACAGTGCACAGACTGCCTTCCATTCTCCCACTGCAGCCTTCAGGGTGGCCTGAGAAATCAAGAAGTCCAGATGTAAGCCAGGAATTCTAGCTTTTGTTGTCAAGTTTTGCTCAATAAGGGCAGGCTCCAAATGCAATGCCCTTGCTATCTCTTCACTTCTGGGAGAAGTCATCTTTGGGTTGAAGGGGATCCCTCTTCTGATAGGCACTCCAATCAACAAGAAAAACCCTTCCAACATAGGACCCATCTAGAAATCAAGAAAGGTGAAGCATCTAAGTGGAGGGTCATAAAACTTCAAGCATGTGTTGATCATGCTCCTCTGAGATGAATCAAGATCCATGACCATGTCCAAGATACCCCCATAGTGCTCTTTAAACAGTGGGATGTGGTCAGGTGTGATAAGTGACTGGACCTGCCTGATACCAGTCAAGGAAGGCTCAAAGAAGTGATAAGATATGTTGCTTTTCCTTGGAACATCCATGAGTGCTGATGAAGAAGCTGAAGTCAAATGCTGATGAAGATCACATACTAAAAAAGCTGGAGGTAAGTCTCTGATAGACTGATGCAGGTGCTAGAGGTGGGTCTCTGACAGACTGAAGGAGATGCTGAAGAAGATGACTGAAGCAAATACTGAAGAAGATAACTGAAGCAGAGGTCTAAGCAATAGAAGGGGTCAAAACCAAACCAAATAAGATATGATGGATATCCTAAAAAACAAATAAGAGAGAATCCGCCGGTGATCAAAGGAAAGCATGATCCAGATGCAGCTTTGGGATGGCTGAAAGAGATCGAGAGAATCTTCCGTGTTATGGATTGCACTCCAGTGCAAAAGGTTCGGTATGGTACTCACATGCTAGCAGTCAAAGCTGATGACTGGTGGCTAGAGACTCATGAGAGGTTGACCGCTGCAGGTGAAGTCATTACTTGAGATGTATTCCGTAGGGAATTTATGAGAAAGTATTATCCGGAAGATGTCCGTGGCAAGAAAGAGATTGAGTTCCTTGAGCTGAACCAAGGAAACATGTATGTCATAGATTATGCTGCAAAATTCGTGGAGCTGTCCAAATTTTATCCTCATTATACTAGTGTTGGCGCTGAATTTTCAAAGTGCATCAAGTTTGAAAACGAGTTGCACTCTGAAATTAAGAAGGCTGTTGGGTATCAGAAGATGTAAACACCCCAAATTTGCCCTCACCCATTCACACCATGGCTTGTGATCATCTCATATGCATAAACACAAACATATCATCTCATATCTCATTTTTGATTCACTGCATAGTTTCTAAGGCATCTTCACCTAGGGTTTGTGATCTGAGCAACCTCAGGGCATCCTGAGCCACCCCAAAGGCCACCAATCACTTCAAAGGGGTCCATGTGTGTTCTTAAATCATATTCCATCTCCTCAAAGTCAAAAATGCAGAGGAACCACAAGGACTAGGGTTTGAGTGGATGCAGAGCCAGGTCAAACTGCACAGTTGACCTAAAATTAGGGTTTTGGTTTCAGAGGCCATAACTCCAAATTTTTTGGTCATTCTTGTTTCCATTGGTCTCTATATGGTATAGGGAGTATGCATATCAATTTTCATGAAGAAATTCCATGGGGAAGTCATCTGATCAAGGGTTGACTTTTCAGACAAGTCAGTGTAAAATCAGGGCATCTGAGGCCCCCAATGACCCAACCAATGGTTGATCTCCATTATTTTGAGTGTATATGATCTTTATTTGATCATGGAAGAAGGTTGAAGTTCATAAAAATCAAGAATTTAGGGTTTTTTGCAAATGTTGACTTTTTGGGCATAGTTGACTTTTCAAGAATGCATCATTTTAGGTCATTTTTCAAGCCATGATTCTTGATCCAAAAATGCTTCAAATGGAAAAACTTTGGTCATGAAAGTTGTAGATCTCATTTTTCCCTTTTCAAAAAGTACAAGAACATGATCAAAATCTTCTTGGATCAAAAGTTATGGCAATGCAAAGTTGGCTAAAATCATTGATTTTCAAGGCATGCCCTAAGTGAGAATTTTGCAAAATCTTGGACCAATGCATATTGCAGCCTCTAATTCATTTCAAACCAGCACATAAACATTCTCTAAGTCCTAAAAATCAGATTTGGACCAAGAATGCCTATGGTTTATGTTTGGTTAGGCAAAAGAAGTCACATGTGAACTAAAAGTCACAACTTGCAAAAGCACTCATAACATTTCACCAACTTGCTGCCTTGAATGTTGGACCAAGCCTAGCCTTTCCCTTCACTTTGCTGCGCAGACCATGCCCTTTGTACTTGGCTAGAAGTTGCCCATGCCCTATCTTACAAGAAGTTGACATATTTGCAAAAGTGGCTACACCTATCCATAAAGCACAAGTCACATCCTCTGACCAATGAGAGAGGTTTTTGTGGACAATTTGCAAGCTAGACATAACACAAGGCAAGGCTGAAAAAAAGGATAACAAAACATTCACAAAAACACACCACATTGCAACTTGCTTCGAATCTGCCTCCACAGCCTGCAAACACTTCAACCATTTTCACCATTCAACTCACCTTGTTCCATAGACCACAAGGCACCAAGAACACAAGCCTGAAACAGCCTGAACATCTCACTGCCATTTCTCACTTCATTTTGCAGTTTCATTCGAAACTCTCACCATAGCTCACAAACACACAAACAAACACCACAGACCTTCTCCATTCATCCTCAGGATCACAAACAACCCCTCACCATGACCTGAAAGTGCCAGAAACTCCATTGCCATTTCTGACCAAGCTTGAGCAGGAGCTTTCGAATCTCATTATCCAGCCAACTTAAACTCCTTTTGAGCATTCAAGCATCTTCTGTGGACCAAGTGGAGTGGATTGCACTGAAGGAAGTGGCCAGAAGGTCCTCAAATTGAAAGCTCCAAATCTCAGGTAGCTCGAAATTAATTTTTCCAGAAATCATTTTTCTTGTTACAAACTTGTTCTATGTGATTCACTGATCATCCTGATGTTCTTAGTTTTTGAAATGGTTTTGTTTTGAGTATTTAATTTGTCTCTGAAGCTTGCGAGCCCTAGAACTTGTTTCCTTCGATTCAGCTTATTTAGGAAATATAAATTTGTTTTGAGAGAGGGGTTTGATTCGTGAGAGGTTGGAGATCATTTCCCAATTCATAGATTTTGTTTTTGTTACGTTTTGAGGGAGTTGGTGAGTTTCCCGGTGAGGTGCTGGCCGGAGAAGACGACCGGAAGTCTTCTCCGGCCACCTGAGTCATTAAACCCTAATCTCAGGTCATTAACTCTAGTTTGAATTTGAGCCATGGATGTGCGTTGACCTGTTGACTTCCCTCTCTTTTGGATGGCCCAGATCATTTCATTTGCCCTAATCTCTCTCATTAGCTTTAATTAATTCGTAATTAAATTAATTAAGTCAGGTGCAATCCACACCCTCCATTCACGCGCCAGTCAACCAATTTAAACTCAGAATCAATCTCATCCATCCATCCTGATTACTTCCTATTTTATTTGATTTTAATTCATTTTTATTTCAATTAACTTGCATATTTATTTTAAAATAGCAAAAATGTCTTAAAAATTATGAAACTTTTTCTTTAAAGTTTTATTAATTTTTAAGACCCAAAAATATTTTTATTTTATTTTTTATCATTAAAAAAGTATTTTTAAATATTTAAAAGATTATTTTTAATTGATTAATGGAAATTAATTAATTAAAAATACTTTTAGGTATTTAAAAATTACAAAAAAATTCATGAAATGTTCTAAGACATTTAGAAACATTGTCCAACCTTCAAACCAAATTTCCTTTTTGATCTTGATGCATTTTAAGAATTTTTCATTGAATTAAATCATATTTTGTGCATTAATTTGATCCTAAATTCAAAAATTCATTTCTGCCTATTGGAGAAGGTTGAGACATTGATTCTTCTTGCATTGTTTTGTGTTTGGCATGTAGCTTCTAGGGTAAAATGGCCATGATTTGATCTTGCATTTTCCAATTGTTTGACATTTATTTTGTTAAGAACCCTAAAAAACCCTAATAACTTAGAAAATTCATAACTTGAGTTTGGTTGAGAGTTGAGAGCTCCCCTTTGGGCAGTGGTTTATTATAGGTTTAGGGTTTCTTTGGGTAGCATTTTCCATTTTTAATCTTAGGGTTTGCTTCTGTTTTGTTTTTTTTGTTTGATGTTTGATTCATGAACCCTAGTTTGGGGTTTCTCTTGCATCCTTCTTGCATTTCCTTGCATAACTTGACTTGTCTTTGCATTTTGTGCATTCTTGTGATCCATTTGACATCTTAAGACATATAGAAAGCATGTTTGACCATTGCATTACATATTTGCCTTGTCATTTGTCTTGTATGATTCATAACTTTTCATGTTCATTCATGCTCCTTAACTTGCATCATTTGCATTCATAATCTTGTATGAACATCCCCATGCCTTGCCTCATGTTTGCAGCATCTCATAGCATCATTATCATCATCAACATGCTTCTGGTTTTGTTTTGCACCATACCATTTCATCTCATTTAGCATTGCATTGCATTTCTTTCTAACATTTCAGGTGGTAAGTGAACTTGAGAAGTGAATTTGCCTTCACTTCTCATAACTTTTCTTTTCATCTCTCTTGCATCCATTGCTGCATTCTTATATGTGTTTGAGATTGAGCTTCCTCATTCTTCTTCCTCCTACTTTCTTTCTTCAAGTGACTTGACTTCTTGAATGAAGCAAGTCACTTTGCTTCTCTTGATCCTTTCATCTGCTTCCTGGTGGCTCCTTTGAAGATAGTTCTTGAAAACCTCACAAACCTTAGGACCAACCAAGCATGATAATGAATTAGGGTTTTGATTAGTCTCCCCTCATAGTTTTTACCTTTGTGTCTCTCTTTGAGTCTTCTCTTCTCATCTCATAATCAGAGACTAAACCCTAAAGGCTCTAAGACTCTGTGATTAGGGTTATGCCTGCATCCTTCTCTTAGGATGGAGTGTATAACTTTAATCCTAAGTCTTAAACCCTTAATGTGTTTAAATCTCTTAATCAATTCACTTAATAAATATCAAGACATCACACTTGTAACTTGGGCCTTGCATTAGGGTTCTATTTCTTCCTTAATTGGTTAAGAAGGACTAACCCTAGTGTTAATGGACAAGTCCCCCTCAAGTTGTCTTACAAATCATAAAAATCACTTCATCATCATACCATTAAATAAAATCCACTTAATCAAAGGCTTGTTTTGTCATGAGTTTAATCCCTAATCATGGATTAAGTTGAGGAGCTTTCCTCAGCTTAAACTTTCTCATCTATTATCCTTCTATTAGGATGGTGTAATGAGTCTGTTTAATCTTTGATTATGGCTTAAACTCATTACTTAACACCAAACAAAAACACCAAAAACACCTAAATAATCACAAGTAGGTTAATGATCTTAATCCTGCATCAAAAGGTGATTAAGTGTGAGAAGCTGACTTCACACTTAAGGTATTCTCATTACCCCTGATCAGAGGGAAGATGTGATGAGTTTACTAAATCCATTGGTTTAGGCTTAAGCTCATTAACTTATGACAAACTTCAAAAATCAATAAAAGACTGAAAATACAAAAACAAACAATAATCGTCTCCTCCGGGATTCTTTTCTCATCTCATTCACTCACAAACGAGAACTTGCTTCTTCCGTCTAATGCAAGACAGTTTGCACCTGAGCCAGACAGGTCATACACTTGAGCATAGACAAGTAAGCAGTTCACAAGTCAATTCATCTTTCAGTCTCTTTGGGTCGAACTACGGTGTTCTGACTTCCTCATTGCACGAGAGGATACGTAGGCATAACTTAACAGTTATCGAACAAAAGTCTCTGTACATTCCCCCTCTTTCCAGCTTCATTCTTTAGCCTCATGATCTTGAGCATTTCATCCTGTTCTTACACTGACACTTTCATACTTTACACTTCTTTTACACTGACACCTGTACATTCTTTCCAGCTATTTTATACACAGATTGCACTGACACTACCCCTTTGAAACACAAATCTTTTAAGCGTGGATCCCGTCGAGTACGACGGACAATCTGGGTGCTAATACCTTCCCAGGTTGTAACCAACCCCCTTTCTCAGTCTCTCTGGTTCGCAACCGTCTTATCCATCTTTTTCTAGGTCTATGCAGCATTACCTTTCCTCCGGGATAAAAATGCCTAGCTGGCGACTCTATTCATCTCCAGTGAGTTCACGGCTGTGTGTTCTCATTGTTCCTTTCGCCGACCGTTCGCGTCTGTACCTTTATCTGGGCCTGGTCCCATTTATCGGGAGCGACAGAAGATACGCATTTTTTCTGAATTGGTTGATAGCTTCAGGATATTTGAAGAGGACAACAATGCTCATTACAAGGTTGTCAGTGATCACAGAGGCAAGCATCATCAGAACCGTTGAAAGCCGTATGATGCTCGAGCTGGAAAAGGGAAACAGAAAGTTGCTCCGGCTCAGAGAACTAGTGGGGGAGGTGCTCTTGCTGGTATAGTTTGCTTCAAATGTGGTCAGGTTGGTCATAAGAGTAATGTATGCACTGCTGAAGTAAAGAGGTGTTTTCGCTGTGGTAAGATTGGGCATGCAATAGCTGATTGCAAGCACAAGGAAATGATTTGTTTAAATTGTAGCGAAGAAGGGCATATTGGTAGCCAGTGTCAGAAGCCAAAGAAAGCTCAGACTGGAAAGGTGTTCGCGTTGACTAGAACTCATACCGCTAACGAGGATAGACTTATCAGAGGTACATGTTTCATGAATAGTATTCCTTTAATTACTATTATTGATACCGGTGCTGCACACTGTTTTATTTCTGCTAACTGTGCCCAAAGACCGGGTTTAAAATTGTCCGCTATGAATGGTGAATTGATTGTTGAGATTCCAGCTAAGGGATTAGTAACTACTTCTTTGGTATGTTTAAAGTGTCCTTTGTCGATCTTCGATAAAGATTTCTATGTTGATTTAGTGTGTTTTCCGTTGACTAGGATGGACGTAATTCTTCGTATGAACTGGTTAGAGTATAACTATGTTCATATAAATTGTTATCATAAGTCTGTGAGGTTTTATACTCCTGAAGAGGAAGGAGTTGGTTTATTATCTTTCAGAGAATTACAACAATTGATGAAAGAAGAAGCTCAAATGTTTTCTTTAATGGCAACTTTTTCGGTTGAGAGTAAAGCTAAGATTGATGAATTGATAGTAGTGAAAGAATTCCATGAAGTTTTTCCTGATGAGATTCCAAGTGTGCCACCAGAGAGGGAAGTTGAATTTGCTATTGATCTGGTACCTGGTACTAGGCCTGTTTCGATGGCACCGTATAGAATGTCAGCATCTGAATTGTATGAATTAAAGAAGCAATTGGAAGACTTACTTGAGAAAAAGTTTATAAGACCAAGTGTATCACCGTGGGGAGCTCTAGTGTTGCTAGTAAAGAAGAAAGATGGTAGTATGAGGCTTTGTGTTGATTATAGACAGCTGAATAAAGTGACGATCAAGAATAAGTATCCACTTCCGAGAATAGATGATTTGATGGATCAGTTAGTGGGTGCTTGTGTGTTCAGTAAAATTGATTTGAGATCGGGTTATCATCAGATCAAAGTGAAAGATGAAGATATTCAGAAGACGGTGTTCAGAACACGGTATGGACATTATGAGTATTCTGTGATGCCTTTCGGTGTGACTAATGCGTCGGGAGTATTTATGGAATACATGAATCGTATTTTTCATACTTATCTGGACCATTTTGTAGTAGTATTTATTGAAGATATTTTGATTTACTCTAAGTCAGAAGAAGAGCATAAGGAACATTTGAGATCAGTGTTGGATGTTTTGAAAGATAAGAAATTGTATGCGAAGCTGTCCAAGTGCGAGTTTTGGTTAAGAGAAGTCAATTTTCTTGGCCATGTAATTTCAGGAAAAGGTATTGTTGTGGATCCTTCAAAGGTAGAAGTTGTATTGCAATGTGAGACTCCGAGGTCGGCTACCGAGATTAGAAGCTTTTTGGGGTTAGCTGGATATTATAGAAGGTTTATTGAAGGATTTTCTAAGATAGCACTTCCGTTAACAAGATTAACTTGTAAAAGTAAAGCTTTTGTATGGGATGTTCAGTGCGAAGAGAGTTTTAAGGAATTGAAAAAGAGATTGACGTCGGCGTCGGTTTTGACTTTGCCAAATCCAGAGGAACCGTTTTTAATTAACTGTGATTCTTCATTGATGGGTTTAGGAGGTGTGCTTATGCAAAATAATAAAGTAATTCCTTATGCGTCACGACAGTTGAGAATTCATGAAAAGAATTATCCTACGCATGATCTTGAACTTGCTGCTGTTGTGTTTGTGTTGTAAATCTGGAGGCATTATCTCTATGGTTCCAGATTCGAGGTTTACAGTGATCATAAAAGTTTAAAGTATTTATTTGATCAGAAATAGCTGAATATGAGACAACGTAGGTGGTTAGAGTTGCTTAAGGATTATGATTTCGGTTTGAATTATCATCCAGGTAAAGCAAATGTTGTGGTCGATGCCTTAAGTAGAAAGACTTTGCATATGTCAGCAATAATGATTAAGGAGTTGGAATTAATTGAACAATTTCGTGATATTAGTTTGGTTTGCGAAGTGACCCCGCAGAGTGTGATGTTAGGAATGCTAAAGATTAATAATGACTTTATGGATAGTATCCGAGAGGCGCAGAAGTTGGATGTGAAATTAGTGGATATCATTAATCGTTGTGGTCAATAAGAGAAGAGTGACTTTAAGATTGATATGAGAGGTGTGTTGAGATTAGGTGAAAGAATTTGTATTCCTGATGACACATATATGAAAAGAAGTATTCTGGAAGAGGGTCATAGAAGTAGTTTGAGTATTCATCCAGGAGCTACTAAAATGTATCAAGATTTAAAGAAAATATTTTGGTGGCCCGGAATGAAAGAAGATGTGGCTCGTTTTGTGTATGCGTGCTTGACTTTTCAGAAGTCGAAGATTGAGCATCAGAAGCCTACTGGGTTGATGCAACCGTTGGAAGTTCTAGAATGGAAATGGGATAGCATTTCTATGGACTTTGTAACAGGGCTGCCTGTTACTTTAAGAGGGCATGATTCGATTTGGGTGATCGTTGATAGGCTCACGAAGTTGGCTCACTTCATACCTATTAACATCACTTACCCAATTGCGAACTTTGCAGATATTTACATCCGAGTAATTGTAAAGCTGCATGGTGTTCCTCTGTGTATTGTGTAGGATAGAGATCCAAGGTTTACGTCGGAATTTTGGAAAACTCTACATGATTCATTGTGTTCTAAGTTGAGATTGAGTTCAATATATCATCCTCAAACTGATGGCCAAACTGAGAGAACTATTCAGTCATTAGAGGATTTGTTGAGAGCTTGTGTTCTTGAGCAAGGAGGTTCGTGGGACACTTATCTTCCGTTGATTGAGTTCACATATAATAATAGTTACCATTCTAGTATCGGAATGGCGCCTTTTGAAGCACTGTATGGTCGTAGGTGTAGAACTCCGTTGTGTTGGCATGAATTTGGTGAGAGTGTGGTACTTGGTCCAGAATTAGTTCGAGAAACTACCGAGAAAGTGAAGTTCATCCGAGAGAAGATGAAAGCTTCTCAGAGTAGGCAGAAGAGTTACCATGACAAGCGAAAGAAGGATTTAGAATTTCAAGCTGGTGACCATGTGTTTTTGAGAGTCACGCCTGTGACCGGTGTTGAGAGGGCTTTGAAGTCTAAAAAGCTCACTCCTCGCTTCATTGGTCTGTATCAAATCTTGGAACGAGTTGGAAAAGTTGCTTACCGGATGGCGTTGCCACCAAATCTTTCGAATTTTCACGATGTATTCCATGTGTCGCAACTTCGTAAGTATATTCCAGATCCGTCTCATGTGGTTAGTATGGACGATGTGCAAGTGCAGGATAATCTCACTGTGGATACAAAGCCTGTACGAGTTGAGGATCGTGAAACAAAGACTCTTTGAGGAAAAGAGATAGTGTTGGTCAAAGTCGTTTGGTTCGGAGCTACTGGCGAAAGCACTACCTGGGAATTGGATAGCAAGATGCGAGACTCCTATCCTGAGCTGTTTGAAGCAGGTAAATTTTCGAGGACGAAAATATTTTAAGTGGGGGAGAGTTGTAACGCCCAAATAATTATTTATTTATTTTATTAATTAAGTATTTATTTGTGGTTAGTTGATATATTTAATGTTGTGGTTAATTTAATCGATAAGTCAGAAATTTAGTCGAAAGTCGTAGAAAATATTATTAGAAATAATATTATAGTTGTTGTGATATTTGAGTTAGTGGTCATAATGTCGTGTGCGAATTAGTAAAATAGGGGGTGTTATGTTTAGGCCCATTAGAAATTTAATATTTAATTAATTTAATAAAAAGAAAATAAAAATAAGTTATATAAACATAAGAAAGAAACAGAAGTTGGGAAAAAGTCAGTGGAGGAGAAATTTTGGGAACTGTTGTACGAGCGTGAGAGAACGAGAAGCGATTTCCGGAATCCGATCATAAGAGCAACCTTCAATCCAATCTAAGGTAAGGGTGAGTTCGATTATTATAATCGGGTATGAAAATCGGTACCTTGATTGGGTTTTATTCGGGTAGTTAGGTTGTGAAATCTATAATGTTAAAATTGATCTTATGTTTGTTGTTGTGGTGAATATGCATGTGAAAATTAATTGGCTGATACTGAATTTCATTGATTATAAACTGTATTATTTATGCTGAAGGTTGTGAAAATTATTGCGTTGAAAAATTATTTTTGAAACTGCGTTAATTTGGGGACGACGAATAGGGGTAATGGAAATTGTTGGTAGAAGAACACATGACGCAGGCCACAAGGTGTATTTACAAAAAAAGAAGAAGAATGATTATTAATTATTTATCCAAGGCATGGCGCAAGCCACCCTTTTGATAGTGCCTGCCATGACCCTTAGTGGCGCAGGCCACTTATTTCCTTAAGATTAGATGGTGCAGGCCATGTTAATTGAAGACTCAAGGGTGGCGCAAGCCACCCTATTAATTAGGGAGAATTTATTTTTGTTTTAATCCTAATTATTCCTAACTAACTTATTAAATAATTCAATAAATCTTTTATGAATTTAAATGGATGAACAGATCATACCATGCAAGTCCCCGGGGCACATATGTGTATACTGTTGTTACAGGTTTTGCAGGATGGTATCATATTTCCCCAAGCAGAGAGTGTTCCCCCAGCTGAGACTGATCAGATGGAACAGGTCCCCAGCAGAATTTCAAAGTTATTTGAAGAGCTGTCATCCCCAAGCGGATTTATCTTTCCACAAGTGAAGTATTCCAAGCAGGAAGCTGAACGCCTAATTCCCCCGACAGAGGTTTTGATTGGGATTTACTCCCATCATTGAACTATTCCCCAGAGAATTTGCCAATGTATTTTTGGTCAATGTGATGATACAAATAGTCATTCATCTCCCTAGCCAGAGTTAAGTATCAAAGCCTCTTGACCTGGTTATCCCCTGCAGAGTCGTGATTCTTGCTGCCAATCAGACAGTTGATTATTGCTTGTCTGCATTTCTCAACGCTCGTCTGTGTTTGATAGTTACTTACTACTCGTCTGCATTTCCCAACAATTGTCTGTGTTTGATATTCGCTTATTGCTCGTCTGCATTCCCCAACACTCGTCTGTATTTGTTATCTGTTTGAAGCTCGTTTGCATTGTTTGGATACTCATCTGCATCATCCTTCACACTCGTCTGTGTTAGTTTATACCCATATGTATTGATTTGATAATCGCTCTGGTACTCGTCTGTATTGCTATTCCAAATGCTCGTCTGTGTTAGACTTCTGGTACTCGTCTGTATTTCTATTCCAAATGCTCATCTGTGTTGGACTTCTGGTACTCGTCTGTATTGCTATTCCAAATGCTCGTCTGTGTTGGATTTCTTGTATTCGTCTGTATCAGTGGTTGATATTCGTCTGTATCATCACCTGAAGGGCTCGTATGTGTTTCTTAGATCATTGTCTGATATTCGTTTGTATCATTGACGTATGGCACTCGTCTGTGTTTTCTGGATGATCGTCCAATATTTGTCTGTATTGAAGAGGTTTGAAGTCCCGACGGTAGGATTAAACTTCAAAATGGTTATCGGTCCTAGCATAACAGCTTATCCGAAGGAGGTTCGTTTGTCTCAGACACCACTCATCTACGCAATTTTTATGAAGAGGGTTCGTACAGTCCTAATGTTGCACCTGACATAACAGGTTTATTTGAAGGAGACTCGTATGTCTTGGACCATATATCTACGAAGGATATATGAAGAGGTTTCGTCTATCTTGACTATGCATGTCTATCCCACAGACTTAAGTGCATCACCGGTTCTGGCGTAAAGGTTTAACCGAAGGAGGTTCGTTTGTATCAAGGCATATATTTTTGAAAAAAATGTATGAGGAGGGTGTAAACACCCCAAATTTGCCCTCACCCATTCACACCATGGCTTGTGATCTCTTCATATGCATAAGTTCGATCATAGCATCTCATATTGCATTTTTGATTCACTGCATTGTTTCTAAGTCATCTACATCTAGGGTTTGTGATCTGATCCATCCAAGAGCTACTTGAGCCACTCCAAAGGTCATCAATCACTTAAAAGGGGTACATGTATGTTCAAGCATCATATTGTATCCTCTCAAAGTCAAGAAAGTCAAAGAATCACAAGAACTGGGAAAGGCATGGAAGCAGAGCCAGGTTTAACTGCACATATGACCTAGAATTAGGGTTTTGTTTTCAAAGGCCAAAACTCCAAATTTTTTGGTCATTCTTATTTCTACTGGTCTCTATATGGTATAAGGATCATGCATATCAATTTTCATGAAGAAATCCCATGGGGAAGGCATCTAATCAAGAGTTGACTTCTTGAGCAAGTCAGTGTAAAATCAGGGCATCTGAGGCCCCCAATGACCCAACCAAAGGGTGTTCTTCATCATTTTGAATGTGTATGATCTTTATTTGATCATATAATATGTTAGAAGTTCACAAAATTGAAGAATTTCAAGCCATTTGCAAAGTTGCCTTTTTGGGAAAATGACTTGTAATGGAAACTTGCCATTTTGGGAAACTTTTTCAAACCTTTCTTTTTGATTCAAAAATGCTTCAAATGATAAAACTTTGGTCATGAAAGTTGTAGAATGGATCATTCCCTTTTCAAAAAGTACAAGAACTCATTCTAATTCATTTTGGATCAAAAGTTATGGCTTGTCAAAGTTGGACAAAATCACATAATTTCAAGTTATATACCAAAGAGGCAAAGTTGCAAAACCACTTGCCAAGGCAAAATGAGACCTCAAAGTGACTTCTAATCTTTGCACAAACATAAACCAATTCCTAAAAGTCAGAATGCACCAAAGGTTTGCCCATTTTCATGACTTATGGATCAAGAAATCACAAAGGGGCCAAAATTGGACAAAGTTGCAAAACATCATACAAACCTTAATCCACTTGCTAATTGGCTTAAAGATTGATCCCATGGTTCTCCTCATTCCTTGCTGCGCAGGACACCCCTTTGTCCTTGTCCTACCATTGACCCATACCTCTCTTACACCAAGACTTGACTTTTTGCAAAAGGGCCATACCAATCAAGATAGGCCACACCAACTCCACAGACCTATCACAGTGTGATAAGTGGACAAAGAACAACTCAACACAACACACACACAAGCCTGAAGCATCCTCCAGGCCATAGCTCCAAGTTTTCACCTCTTATTCATCTTCATTTGAAATACACTCCACAAGACACAAACACTAAAACAAATTCCATAGAACATCTCAGCATGTTCCACTGATCATCCCTGACCTTTCACCTTGCCCTAAAACCCCCTGAAATCAAAACACGATTCTCACCCCTCACTGAACAGAACCTGATCAATCTCACAAACCAGACACCATACACTCAAACCAAGCCTCAAAGCATCTTCAGGAGGTCCATTGGAGAAGTTTTGAAGCAAGGAGGCAGGCTGAAAGCTCCAAACTGAAAGCTTCACTTCAGGTAGCTTCGAAAATTATTTTTTCCAGAAACCTTGTTTTAAGTTACTGAAATTATCTACATGTTCCCCTGATTGCTTTGCACTTTGTATTTTTGAAAATGATTGAGTATTGAGCATGTACTGCATCTCTGAAAGTTTGGCCATTTTTAAGTTTTTGATTTGAATCTTGGTTTTGAGTAAAAGGGAATGGATTTTAAAGGTAGATTCATGTTTAGGGAGGTTGAGAGGTTTGATCTGGAGCTTTACAGCTTTTAAAATGACCAGGAGAGTGAGTTTGAGATTTCTCAGGGAGGGTGTCACCGGAGAAGATGACCGGAGCTCTTCTCCGGTGACCTGAAAGTGATTAGGGTTTGATAATTAGGTTTTGCCAGGTTTAAACGTGGACCTTTGATCTTGTGGACTTTTGTTGACTCCCGCGCGAATGGAGGGCCTGGATCTCTCATTAAACCCTAATCTTCAATTAATTAGTTTAATTAAAATTAATTAGCCAGAAGCAATCTGGACCACCCATTTGCGCGCAAGTCAGCTCCCGCGTGTTTAGTTTGAATCTCAGCCTTAGATCCTGCATACTTTCCATTTAATTTCTTTTTATTTCATTTTTTATTCATTTATCTTTTACATTTATTTTAAAATAGTTAGAAAAATCCTAAAAATATTTCCCTTTGCATTTTTGTTTCAAATATTTTTCTTAATCAGAAAATGATTTTTATTTTATTTTTTGCATTGAAAATTATTTTTAAATTATTTAAATGTTTATTTTTAATTAATTAATGGAGATTAATTAATTAAAAATACATTTGGGTATTTAAATATCACCAAAAAATTCACATTGCATTTAGAAGCATTTAGAAACATTGTCCAACTCTCAAACCAAATTTTTTTTTTGTTCTTGATGCCTTTTGATCATTTTCATTGGAATTAAATCCATTTTAAGGCAATATTTTTGTGCAAACTTTGAAAAATCCCTTATGCCTAACCCTTGAGAGTTGGATGATGATTCTTCTTGCATTGCATCCTTCATGGCATGTATTCTATAGGATAATTTTGGTTTGATTTGATCTTGCATTTTCAATTTGTTTTGCATTTTTCTTGATGAGGTACCTCAAAACCCTAGCAATCTTAGGAAATTCATAACTTGCACTAGGTTAAGAGTTGGATCCTCTCCTTTGGGCAGTGAACTTGTATAGGTTTAGGGTATCTTTGATTGCATTTTCAAATTTTTATCATGTCATTTGCTTCTGGTTTTGGATTTATGCTTTGCATGATGCATGTAACCCTAATTTGTGCCTTCCTTTGCATCCTTCTTTCATTTGCTTGCATCCATTGACTTGCCATGACATTTAGTGCATCAACATGATTCATAATGCATCTTAGGACATATTAGAATCATGTTTGATCATTGCATCTTTCATTTGCCATGTTGTATGTCCATTACATTTCATAACTTTTCATGTACATCCATGTTTCAATGCATGCCTCATTTGCATCCTTATGCTTGTTTGATCATTATCATGCCTTGCCTCATGTTTGTATCATCTCTTAACATCATTAACATCATGTAAATGCTTCTGACTTTGGTTTGTATCATGTCATTTCATCTCATTTGCATTGAATCTCATTTCTTTTGCTAACCTTTTCAGGTGGTAAGTAATTTGAGAAGTGAATTTGCCTTCACTTCTCACAATCTCTTCTCATCTCTCTTGCATCTTTGCTGCATTTTGTATGTGTATTAGAGTGAGCTTGCTCATTCATGTTCATCTTACTTTCTTTCTTCAAGCAACTTGTCTTCTTAAGTGAAGCAAGTTGTTTTGCTTCTCTTTGCTTGTTGCTCCTTTCATCTGCTTCCTTCCTGGTGGTTTCTCTGAAGATCTTCTTGCAAACCTCATTAACCCTAGGATCTCCAAGCATGATAACAATTAGGGTTTGATTAGTCTCCCCATTTAGTTTTACCTTTGAGTCATCTTTGAGTCTTCTCTTCTCATCTCATAATCAGGGACTAAACCCTAAAGGCTTTAAGGCTTTGTGATTAGAGTTATGCCTGTATCCTTCTATTAGGATGGAGTGTATAACTTTACTCCTAAGAGTTGAACCCTTAATGTGTCTAAATCCATTAATCAATTCACTTAACAATCACTAAGACATCAAGCTTGTAACTTGGGCCTTGCATTAGGGTTCTAATTCTTCCTTAATTGGTTAAGAAGGACTAACCCTAGTGTTAATGGACAATTCCCCCTCAAGTTGTCTTACCAATCATAAAATCCACTTCTTAATCTCATCATTAACCAAAATCCACCTTAATAAAGGCTTTGTTTTGTCATGAGGTTAATCCGTAATCATGGATTAAGTTGAGGAGTCTTCCTCAGCTTAAATGTTCTCATCTATTATCCTTCTATTAGGATGGTGTAATGAGTTCATTAAATCCTTGATTATGGCTTAATCTCATTGCTTAACACTAAACAAAAACAACAAAAATATCTAAATAATCACAAGTAGGTTAATGATCTTAATCCTACATCAGGGTGATTAAGTGAGAGATGCTCACACTTAAGGTATTCTCATTACCCCTAATCAGAGGGAGGATGTGATGAGTTTACTAACCCATTGGTCTAGGCTTAAGCTCATTAACTTATGACACACTTTCAAAAGCAATAAAAGATTGAAAACACAAAAACAAACAATAATCGTCTCCTCCGGGATTCTTTTCTCATCTCATTCACTCATAAACGAGAACTTGCTTCTTCCGTCTAATGCAAGACAGTTTGCACCTGAGCCAGACAGGTCATACACTTGAGCATAGACAAGCAAGCAGTTCACAAGTCAATTCATCTTTCAGTCTCTTTGGGTCGAACTACGGTGTTCTGACTTCCTCATTGCACGAGAGGATACGTAGGCATAACTTAACAGTTATCGAACAAAAGTCTCTGTTCATTCCCCCTCTTCCAGTTTTATTCTTTAAGCCTCATAGTCTTGAGTTTTGCACTCCTTTCTTACACTGACACTTCACTTATACACTTCACACTTCTTTTACACTGACACACACATTCTTTCCAGCTTTTATACACAAATAGCACTGACACTACCCCTTTAAAACACAAATCTTTTAAGCGTGGATCCCGTCGAGTACGACGGACAATCTGGGTGCTGATACCTTCCCAGGTTGTAACCAACCCCCTTTCTCAGTTTCTCTGGTTCGCAGCCGTCTTATCCATATCTTTCCCAGGTTTATGCAGCATTACCTTTCCTCCGGGATAAAAATGCCTAGCTGGCGACTCTTGTCTTCTGAGTTCACCCTTGTGTGTACTCTCTTATTTCACCGACCGTTCGCGTCTGTACCCCTTCTGACCTTGGGTGTCATTTGGTGGGAGCGACAGCTTGGCGACTCTGCTGGGGACCCTTATACTGTAACCAGGGCTTCTGGTTCTTTTTGTGGGTTCCTCCTAGCGCTTGTTTGATTTGTGTTTACTGGGGTGTTATGTGCTAATTGTGTTTATATATTTGCTTTATTTACTGCTTTATGTACAATTATTTATTGCTTTCTTTACAGCTTTATACATCATACTGTCACACTGTCATCTTGCTGGATCTGGTTTTTGTTTTGGTGGGTGGGGTTCTACTGAGAGATTAAGGTCCTATACCTGTGACCTGAGTGACACCTAGGCTAGAGTGGTTCATGTTCTTTCCCATTCCATTTCGGTCCGGTGCGGGAATATGAAACACGGTTTAGATGTTGGTTTCTTCTTGAGAACTCTGTGCTACAGATTTCCTGTAGTGCTAGGGCTATCTGGGAAGCCTACTAAGTCTGGATGACCTTTATTATGACCTTCAGAAACTGAGGTGAATTAGAGGAGGATCTTTTATGGTTATTGTAAACACTGTACCTCCGGGTTAGAAGTGTTTACACTTCTCATAAACTGATCCAAGTCTGAGGATCCTTGTTTTAGAACATCACCTGTGAGGGGGTTGGGCTGTTTACAGGTTTGCAGGTACCATTGGCCACATCATACCCTGTTACTTGTTTGAATAAGAGTACCCCACTTTGGACAGTTCTTGTGATTTAACCATGGACATGTGACTCTTTATTTGAGTCCCCCACCCTGGTTACTGGATTTCTAAACCTCCATCTGGACCTCTTGAGCATACATGGACTGATAATAAGGCAGTAATCAGATCCAACTTGATCACAAACCCTTGCATATCATTTGCATACTCATCATTGCATCATTTAACATTTGTTTATTTGTTTTTCAGGGTATCCATATTGTATCTGGCTTGGTTTTGACCCCTTCATCTGCATAGACTTTTGTTCATCAGTTATCTGCTTCAACTATCTTCATCAGTTGCCTGCTTCAGCTACTTTTATCATCAGCCTCAGCTTATCAGTGGCTCATCTCCAGTATCAGTCTTCATCATCAGCATTTGTTGTCAGATCTTCATCAGCAGTCATGGCACCCAAGAAGAGCAACATTTCATATCATTTCTTTGAGCCTGTGCTGACTGGCATCAGGCAGGTCCAGGCACTTATTGTCGCTCCCGATAAATGGGAAATGGCCCAGATAAAGGTACAGACGCGAACGGTCGGCGAGAGGAGGATGTGAGAACACACAGGAGTGAACTCACAGGGAATGAATAGAGTCGCCAGCTAGGCATTTTTATCCCGGAGGAAAGGCAATGCTGCATAGACCTAGAAAAATATGGATAAGACGGTTGCGAACCAGAGAGACTGAGAAAGGGGGTTGGTTACAACCTGGGAAGGTATTAGCACCCAGATTGTCCGTCGTACTCGACGGGATCCACGCTTAAAAGATTTGTGTTTTAAAGGGGTAGTGTCAGTGCAATCTGTGTATAAAAGAGATGGAAAGAGATGTACAGGTGTCAGTGTAAAAGAAGTGTAAAGTGTATAAAAGAAGTGTCAGTGTAAGAATGAGAATGAATTGCTCAAGACTATGAGGCTTAAAGAATAAAGCTAGAAGGAGGGGGAATATACAGAGACTTTTGTTCGATAACTGTTAAATTATGCCTACGTATCCTCTCGTGCAATGAGGAAGTCAGAACACCGTAGTTCGACCCAAAGAGACTGAAAGGTGAATTGACTTGTGAATTGCTTGCTTGTCTATGCTCAAGTGTATGACCTGTCTGGCTCAGGTGCAAACTGTCTTGCATTAGACGGAAGAAGCGAGTTCTCGTTTGTGAGTGAATGAGATGAGAAAAGAATCCCGGAGGAGACGATTGTTGTTTGTTTTTGATTTTTCAGTCTTTTATTGCTTTTGAAGGTTTGTCATAAGTTAATGAGCTTAAGCCTACACCAATGGGTTAGTAAACTCATCACATCTTCCCTCTGATTAGGGGTAATGAGAATACCTTAAGTGTGAAGTCAGCTTCTCACACTTAAACACCTTGATGTAGGATTAAGATCATTAACCTACTTGTGATTATTTAGATGTTTTTGTTGTTTTTGTTTAGTGTTGAGTAATGAGATTAAGCCATAATCAGGGATTAAACAGACTCATTACACCATCCTAATAGAAGGATAATAGATGAGAATGTTTAAGCTGAGGAAAGCTCCTCAACTTAATCCATGGTTAGGGATTAAACTCATGACAAAACAAAGCCTTTATTAGATGTATTTTAGTTAATGATAGGATTAAGAAGTGATTTTTATGGTTTGTAAGACAACTTGAGGGGGACTTGTCCATTAACACTAGGGTTAGTCCTTCTTAACCAGTTAAGGAAGAATTAGAACCCTAATGTAAGGCCCAAGTTACAAGCTTGATGTCTTGATGAATATTAAGTGAATTGATTAAGAGATTTAAACACATTAAGGGTTTAACACTTAGGATTAAAGTTATACACTCCATCCTAATAGAAGGATGCAGACATAAGCTTAATCACAAAGCCTTAAAGCCTTTAGGGTTTAGTCCCTGATTATGAGATGAGAAGAGAAGACTCAAAAGAGACACAAAGGTAAAAACTAAATGGGGGACTAATCAAAACCCTAATCATTGTCATGCTTGGTTGTTCCTAAGGTTTGTGAGGTTTAACAAGAGAAATCTTCCAAAGAACCACCAGGAAGCAGATGAAAAGGAGCCAAGAGAAGAAAAGTAACTTGCTTCATTTAAGAAGACAAGTCACTTGAGGAAAGAAAGTAGGATGAAGAAGAATGAGCAAGCTCGATCTCAAACACATACAAAAATGCAGCATGGATGCATAAAAGAGATGAAGAGAAGTTATGAGAAGTGAAGGAAAATTCACTTCTCAAAGTTACTTACCACCTGAAAAGTTAGTGAAAGGAATGCAATGCAATGCAAAATGAAATGGAATGGCATGATGTAAATCAAAACCAGAAGCACATATGAGATGATAATGATGCTATGAGATGCTACAAACATGAAACAACACATGGGGATGATCATACAAGCTCATGGATGCAAATGGAGCAAGTTAAGAAACATGAACATACATGAAAAGTTATGAAATGAAAATGGCATACAACATGGCAAATTCAAGATGCAATGATCAAACATGCTTTCAATATGTCTTAAGATATCACATGAATCAAATGGATGCACAAAATGCTATGGCAAGTCAAGGTATGAATGCAAATGCAAGATGGATGCATATGGAAGCTCAAATTAGGGTTTATGATCAAAGCATCAAACAAAAACCAAAATCAGAAGCAAACATCAAGATAAAAAATTGAAAATGAACTCAAAGGATCCCTAAACCTATACCAACTCACTGCCCAAAGGAGAAGTTCCAACTCTTAACCTAATAAAAGTTATGAATTTCCTAAGATTTCTAGGGTTTTAGGGTTCCTTAACAAAAAAAATGCCAAACAAATGGGAAATGAAAGATCAAATCATGCCAATTTAATCTCACAAACTACATGCTAAACACAATGCAATGCAAAAAGAATCAAAGTCCAACTCTCAATGGTTAGGCAGAAATGATTTTTGGAAGTTTGGATCAAAATAATGCTTTGAAAATGAATTAATTCCAAGGAAAATTCTCAAAATGCATCAAGATCAAAAAAAGAAATTTGGTTTTAGGGTTGGACAATGTTTCTAAATGGTTTTAAATGTTTCATGAATTTTTTGGTGATTTTTAAATACCTAAAAGTATTTTTAATTAATTAATTCTCATTAATTAATTAAAAATAAACTTTTAAATGATTTAAAAATACTTTTTAATGCAAAAAATAAAAATAAAAATATTTTTGGGTTTTAAAAATTAATGAAGTCTTTGACAAAAATTTTCATAATTTTTAAATGATTTTTGCTATTTTAAATAAAATGTACAAATTAAATGACAAGAAAATGAAATAAAAATTAATTAAATAGAAAGTATGCACAATCCATGGCTGAGATTCAAACTTGGGGGTCAAAGGTTGACTGCGCGCGCTATTGGAAGGTCAGGATCTCTTCTGGCTTAATTAACCTAAATATGATTTATTAAATTAATAAAACGGATTAGGGTTTTAATGATGTGATCTGAGCCACACAAACGCGCGGGAGTCAACTCCAGTCAACTGCATCTACGGTCCAAATTAAAACCCTCATTAATTACAGGGATTAGCCCTAATCTTTTTCAGGTGGCCGGAGAAGACCTCCGGTCGTCTTCTCCGGTGGGAACCCCACCTAAAAATCTCCAAAATCCTCAAAACCTCACTAAAATGAAAACTAAAAGAACAGAAATCATCCCCATATCCCCCTGAATCAAAACCCTAACTCAAAACTCATTTATCTTTCATCAATCACATGAATCGAAAGCAAACATTTTTAGGTCAGAAAAGTTTCAGAGTAAGATTAAATGCTTATTTCTCAACCATTTTCAAAACCAAGAACATCAGAGTGATCAGTGAATCATGAAGAACAACTTAGGAACTTAAAAATCCATTTATGGAAAAAATTTTCATGAAACTACCTGAGTTTGAAGCTTTTCAGTTTGCAACTTTCTGACCTCTTCTCTCTGTGCAATCCACTCCTTTTAGGCCCCTGATGAAGTCTTGATGCTTAGAAAGAGTTTGTGATGGCTGATTTGAGAGTTTGCAGCAGTTCTGTTCAAGGTCAAGTGAGAATCGTGTTTGTGATTCTATGGCTTTCAGGCTGTTTTGAAGGGTGCTTTGTGTTCAGTGAAGCATGGTGAGAAGGTTTGTGAAGTTTGTTTATGAGTTTATGGCTTGTATGATGAGTTTCGAATGCTTTTGCTTTTGAGGGTGAAGATGAGAATGTTGTGTTGTGGCTGGTTTCAGGCTTGCCTCTTGTTATGTTTAGCTTGCATTTGATTTGTATAAAGAATTGGGATTGGTCAGATGACATGATGTGTGCTTTATTGATTGGTATGGGTACTTTTGCAAAATGTCAACTTTTGTGTAAGAGAAGCATGGGCAACTTGCTAGCCTAGTACAAGGAGGGTGTGCTGCGCAGCATGATGAGGAAAAAGGGCTAGGGTGGTTCAGCAAACTAGCCAGCAAGTGGGTGAGGAGCTATGATGACTTTTGCAACTTGGTTCACTTTGGTTCTTATGAAAGAAACTTGATCCATGGGCCATGAAACATGTGATTCCTTGTGTGCATTCTGAACTTTAAGTGTTGTGTGATCATGTTGTGTGGATTAGAAGTGCATTTGATGACTTAATTGGCCTTGAGAAGTGAATTTGCAACTTTGCCTCTTTGGTGGAAACTTTGAAATTTTGTGATTTTAGCCAACTTTGACAAGCCATAACTTTTGATCAAAAATGAATTAGGTCATGTTCTTGTACTTTTTGAAAAGGGAAAGATCTATTCTACAACTTTCATGACCAAAGTTTTTCCATTTGAAGCTTTCTTGAATCAAAAGGTAAGGGTTGAAAAAGTTGCCTAAAATGACATTTTCATTAAAAGTCAAACTTGCCCAAAAAGTCAACATTGCAAAAGACTTGAAATTCTTCAATTTTGTGAACTTCCAACTTCTTCTATGATCAAATAAAGATCATATAAACTCAAAATGATGAAGAACACCCTTTGGTTGGGTCATTGGGGGCCTCAGATGCCCTGATTTTGCACTGACTTGTTCAGAAAGTCAACCCTTGATCAGATGACTTCCCCAAAGAATTTCTTCATGAAAATTGATATGCATACTCCCTATACCATATAAAGACCAATAAAAACAAGAATGACCAAAAAAATTGAAGTTATGGCCTCTGAAACAAAAACCCTAATTCTAGGTCATCCATATGATACTTGAACACATATGGACCCCTTTTAAGTGATTGATGACCTTTGGAATGGCTCAAGTGGCTCTTGGATTGCTCAGATCACAAACCTTAGATGCAGATGACTTTGAACCAATGCAGGGAATCAAAAATGTAATATGAGATGGTATGATTGTGTTTATGCATATGAAATGATCACAAGCCATGGTGTGAATGGGTGAGGGCAAATTTGGGGTGTTTACAGCTGCCCCTATTCAAGCATGAGTTAGCTGTGCAGGATGTAAGCAACGGCTTAACAGGCAAACAAGATAACTTGTGGCTGAATACCAAAGACAGTCCAAAATTTGCACTCACAGAATGAAGAAGAAAAGGGATATAGATTGTAAAAGGAAAATAGAGTATATTGTAAAGTGTGGGCGACGGAGGATGACCTCCGAGCAGAGGACGACTGCTGGGTAAAGAGCAATGACGGGGACGGCCGACATGCTGGGGATAAAAAGGTATTACGATGGGGACGGCCATCGAGTACAGCTGTAAGATCCTCAGGGGATTAATGAAACATGACGGGGACGGCCATCAAGTTCATAAAGTAAAGCAACCAACGATGGGGATGGCCATCGGGCTAAACTGAAAGGAAAAGGGACCACGACGGGGACGGCCATCGGGTTAAAGAATAAATGAAATAAACAGATGATGAGGTACGGTCATCAAAGGTGAAGGACGATCACCTAGCAGGGGACGGCTGCTCTGTCGGGGGTAAGATGAGGGACGGTCATCTTAAGGTGGAGGACGACCACCTGGCAGGGTACGGCTGCTAAATATCGCGACATAGGACGAATGTTGGATAGAGAATCAACGATGGGGACGGCCATCGGATGAGCATGATGGAGGACGATCATCAAAAGGTGGAGGACGACCACCTAGCAGGGTACGGCTGCTAAATATCGCGACATAGGACGAATGTCGGATAGAGAATCAACGATGGGGACGGCCATCAGATGAGCATGATGGAGGACGACCATCAAGAGGTGGATGACGACCACCTAGCAGGGTACGGCTGCTCTCAGGGTTTATCATGACATAGGACGAATGTCAGATAAAAAGGAAAATTTGCTTTGTTGGTGATCTACTGGGGAATAGTAAACACGGACGAGTGTTTATATCCAAGAAACAAAAAGTATAAGTGTTTTGACGTTTGTGTATAGACTAAAGGCGCAGACGAGCATCCTTAAGACTACGATACGGACGAGTATAGGGTAGAAACAAATACTGATACGTGTTCAGAGATGATGATACAGACGAGTATCAACTAGTTAACAAAGAACACGGACGAGCGTTGAATCTGAGGGGACTCTTCTGGGGAATAATAGACACAGACGAGTGTCTATATTCAAGAAGACAAGAGTGTCCGACACAGTGTATGGATTAAAGATGCGTACGAGCATCCTCAAGACTATGATACGGACGAGTATCAGGTAGAAACAAACGCTTGACGCATGTTCTGAGATGATGGTACGGACGAGTACCAACTGGTTAACAAAGAACAAGGATTAGTGTTGAATCTGCGGGGATAGCGACACGGACGAGTATCAAAAGGAGAAAAGTATGGTATAAACAAATATCTGGTACACAAAGTGTTTATGTTACCGTACTGGGGAAAATGACATGGACGGATGTCAAGGAATTGTATATAAGTATGTTCATGTGAGTGCAAAGAGGATGTCTTTGGCTTTCTACTGGGGATATGACATGGACGGGTGCCACAAGGAGTGTATACTGGTGTTTGGGAATGGTAGGCAATTGTGTTTGTTGGGGAATCTGGGGGGAAGTTTTCTGTATACTGATGGATTTTTATTATTCACAAGTGTTTGATTCGAACCATGGCTTATGATTATGCAATATGTTTGATTTCTGCCGTAATGCTCCGTATTAAACGGAATGCTACGCTTTGTGGGTGAATATGATGCGAATGCCATGATTATGCAAAGATACAAAACCGGGATTTGGATCCCGTTGCTGTGAAGATCTCTGGCCGATCTGCTTGAAATGGACATCCCAGCTGGGGATGAGATCATTGGTAGATCTGATGAGATGTATTTGCTTGGGGAGATAAGTCATTGATAGACCCATCTTTGGTAATGAGGGGACCCAGCTGGGGTTTGTAGAAGATTTCTTCACTCTGTTGTGATTCCTTCATGCGTTGCTCTTCTGGATAGAGGCTGAAACTCTGTGGGGAGATGGTTCCCTGGCTTTTGTACTTGGCTGAAGAGGAGTAATAAATGGCAACTCAGCTGGGGAGAAAGCACTTCAGGTGCTAAGAATGAGTGTTGATTTGCCAGCCTGCTGGGATGAAGCTTTCATGCCCCGAGTTGCGTTTTGGATACCTGCAATCCTGCAAAGATAGAGAAACGCACAAGTAATCCCGAGGTATCCTTTACTGGATTCCGTCATAGGAGTTTAGACACTTCTGAGAGTAAGTATATTTCCTGCAAGCACGTAACTTTTATTTTTGAAGATAAGCATCTGTATTCATGCAATCAGTTTTTCTTAAGACATCAGACATTTTTTGCAAATAAAAATGTACAAGACGAAACATGACTGGAAATCTGATCTTATTAATTCATGTGCCCTGAATTGGCAAGATACAGTCAAATTAACACATCCCCTGAAATGAGGAGATTGTTACAAATTGAGAAACAAAATGCTGGCGATGTTGTCGACGCTTCAAGGAGCTTCCCTTTTGCTATGACTCGTATGACATTTGACGTTCTTCTCGTCTTGCTTTCTGAATAAGGCTGATTCTGAGAGAAGCTTGATCCTTTCGAAGCTTACCAAGTTGTAGGTGATACAGATGAATTCAGAATGCAGTTGTTCGCTTATTCCCTTATTTTGCATGGATCTCCCTTTCGGGTTTTCAATCCATCGGGATACCCTTTTTTGCCTGAGTTGTCCAATGTGGCTTTTCAACTCAGCGGGTGTACATTTTTTTGTCTATTTTCCCTTATTTTTGCCCGAGTCTTTTATTCTGTTTTTTGACTCGCCGGGATGCCCTATTTTTGCCTGGACTTACATTCTATTTTTATGTCCAGCGGGTCATTTTTATGCGAAGTATTTTTAACTGCATCTGAATTCACAGGGGACGGGAAGTCTTCACCATCCATGGTGCTGAGCATCAGTGCTCCACCCGAGAAAACTTTCTTTACTACAAATGGTCCTTCATAATTCGGAGTCCACTTGCCCCTGTGGTCTGTATGAGGAGGGAGGATTCTCTTTAGCACAAGATCTCCTACTTGGTACTCTCGGTGCCTGACTTTCTGATCGAAGGCTCTCTTCATTCTTTTCTGATACAGCTGCCCATGACAGATCGCAGCCAATCTTTTTTCTTCAATCAGACTCAGTTGCTCGTATCGGGACCGGACCCACTCTGCTTCGTTCAGCTTGACATCCATCAATACCCGTAGGGAGGGTAATTCAACTTCAACAGGTAGGACTGCCTCCATACCATACACAAGTTGATACGGTGTTGCCCCGGTGGATGTTCTGATTGACGTACGGTACCCATGTAAAGCAAACGGTAGCATTTCATGCCAGTCTTTGTAGGTGACTACCATCTTTTGCACAATCTTCTTGATATTCTTATTAGCTGCCTCAACAACGCCGTTCATCTTTGGCCTGTAAGGAGAAGAATTGTGGTGTTGGATCTTGAAGTCCCGGCATAGCTCTGCCATCATTTTGTTGTTCAAGTTGGAACCATTATCAGTAATGATTCGCTCGGGAACTCCGTATCGACAGATGATATCTCTCTTCAGAAATCTGGCTACCACTTGCCTTGTGACGTTTGCATAAGAAGCTTCCTCGACCCACTTGGTGAAATAGTCAATGGCAACCAGGATGAATCTGTGGCCATTTGAAGCAGTCGGTTCAATCTTACCAATCATGTCAATGCCCCACATGGCAAAGGGCCAGGGTGAAGACATTATATTCAAAGGATTGGGAGGCACATGCACTTTATCCGCGTAGATCTGGCATTTATGGCATTTTCTGGCGTAAGCACAACAGTCGGCATCCATTGTGATCCAGTAATAGCCTGATCTTAACAACTTCTTGGCCATGGCATGCCCTCCTGCATGGGTACCAAAGGATCCTTCGTGCACTTCGTGCATCAGCAAGTCTGCTTCTGTTCTGTCAACGCATCTGAGGAGTACCATATCAAAGTTTCTCTTGTACAGGGAACCATCTGTGTTCAGAAAGAAACTACCAGCAAGCCTTCTTAAAGTCTTCTTATCATTGGAAGATGCCCTAGGTGGGTATGTTTGATCCTCCAAGAAGCACTTAATGTCGTGGAACCAAGGCTTATCATCTTTGACAACATCTGCTGCGAACACATATGCTGGTCTGTCAAGTCTGGACACTGAAATTTGAGGTACAAAGTTGGCAGCTTGAACTTTGATCATAGATGAAATGGTAGCCAGAGCATCTGCAAACTGATTCTCATCCCGAGGGATATACTCGAGCTTGACTGTTGTAAAGAAAGTCAATAACCTCCTTGTATAATCCCTGTAAGGTATCAGATGATCCTGGTGTGTGTACCATTTGCCGTTGGTTTGATTAACTACCAAAGCTGAATCTCCGAATACAGTCAATGTCTTGATCCTGAGGTCAATGGATTCCTCAAGACCCAAAATGCAAGCTTCGTATTCAGCTTCGCTGTTAGTGCAGTTAAAGGTGAGCTTTGCCGAGAAAGGCATATGAACTCCCTTAGGTGTAATGAGCACTGCACCAACACCACGACCATTCATATTAACAGCCCCATCAAACATCATAGTCCATCCTTCTTCCGGGTCAGGCCCTTCAGTGTGAATAGGCTCTTCATGGTCTTTTGCTTTTATGAACATGATGTCTTCATCAGGGAAGTCAAATCTCATAGGCTGGTAATCATCGATGGGTTGCTCAGCAAGATATTCAGACAATACACTGCCCTTGATGGCTTTCTGAGATGTGTACTGGATGTCATATTCTGTGAGGATCATTTGCCATCTTGCAACCCTTCCGGTAAGCGCTGGCTTCTCAAAAATATACTTGAATGGGTCCATTTTGGAGATCAATAAGTTAGTGTGGGTCAACATATACTGTCTCAGTCGGCGAGCAGCCCACGCTAAAGCACATCAAGTTTTCTCGAGCAGTGAATAACGTTGTTCACAGTCGGTAAACTTTTTGTTCAGGTAGTATATTGCATACTCTTTTCGACCAGACTCGTCATGCTGGCCCAACACACACCCCATTGACTCTTCTAATACTGTCAAGTACATTATCAGAGGTCTTCCTTCCACTGGAGGCATAAGGATTGGAGGCTCTTGTAAGTATTCCTTGATCTTGTCAAAAGCCTTCTGGCAGTCTTCGTTCCACCTGACAGTCTGTTCTTTTCTCAACAATTTGAACAAAGGCTCACAGGTTGCTGTTAGGTGAGATATGAACCGTGAAATGTAGTTCAATCGACCTAAGAAACCTCGAACTTCTTTTTCAGACTTCGGTGCAGGCATTTCTTGAATAGCTTTGACTTTATATGGGTCAACTTCAATCCCTTTCTCGCTCACAATAAAACCCAGTAGCTTACCCGATCGCACCCCGAACGTGCACTTGTTGGGGTTCAACTTTAGTTGGTACTTCCTCAGACGCTTGAATAGCTTCAGCAGATTTACCAGGTGGTCTTCTTCAGTAAGGGACTTGTCAATCATGTCATCCACATAACATTCGATTTCTTTATGGATCATGTCATGGAATAATGTCACCATAGCCCGTTGATAAGTTGCACCGACATTCTTCAGTCCGAATGGCATCACCTTGTAACAGAACGTGCCCCAGGGTGTGATGAAGGTTGTCTTCTCCATGTCTTCAGGTGACATTTTGATTTGATTGTATCCTGAAAATCCGTCCATGAAGGAGAATACCGAGAATTGAGCCGTATTATCCACTAATACATCAATGTGAGGTAATGGGAAGTCATCTTTCGGGCTAGCTCTGTTCAGATCCCGGTAGTCAACACACATACTCACCTTGTCATCCTTCTTAGGCACAGGTACTATATTAGCAACCCACGGCGGATAGCTAGTTACAGCAAGGAACCCGGCGTCCCACTGCTTTTGTACCTCTTCCTTGATTTTCATTGCCATGTCTGGGCGAGTACGACGCAGTTTCTGTTTAACCGGTGGGCATTCTTCTCTTAAAGGCAGCTTGTGCATAACAATGTCGGTGTCCAACCCTGGCATATCTTGATAAGACCACGCAAACACATCCACATACTCTTGAAGCAGGTCAATCAGTTGTTTCTTCACTGAGTCTTGTAAGCAGGCCCCGATTTTAACTTCTTTCACATCTTCATCCGTACCAAGATTAATCGTTTCGACCTCCTCCTGATGAGGAGTGATAACCTTCTCCTCTTGTCTCAACAACCTGGCTAGCTCTTCAGGAAGCTCATATTCTTCTTCAACCCCTTCATCATCTTGATTGATTGGATTGTCAAAGTCATACGAAGTCATAGCCGTGCTGTTGTCGGTGCTGTCTGGAAGGCACTCTCTGCAAGGGTTCAGTTTGTTCATTTTAGTGATTTGATTTTAATCTTGTTTAGAAAAGTGAAATAAAGTTGTCATTTTGAAAACATTGCCATTTATTTTTTGTACAAAAAGAAAAATGGAAAAACAGTGAGCGGAAAGGAAAAAAGACTCATTTGCAAAAAGATGTCTGATATTTCATTGATTAATCTTATTGCACAAAAATTACAGATGGCCCGATTACAAAATGAGTCTTGTCATCTTGGGCAAGATGCAAGACTTGATGCATGCTATAAAATACAGGAAATAATAATTACTCTGCAGGAGTAACTCTTATAATTTCCTGGGAAGACCAGTTTGAGATACTGCTCCCCGGGATCTTTGGACGGATCCAACTCTCCAGGTTGCGGTCGCTTTCATCCTCGTCTTCCAAATTGTTGATAGCATCAGGGGTGAGCATCCCCCAACTAACAAAGTTGGGCTCCTTGGCAGCCTCTGCTTGATCTTGTTGAGTTGGTTTGTAACCCAACCCAAATCTATCCTCTTTCTTCTCCACAGGCAACAGTTTGCCCCAGCCTTGAGCGGTTCCTTCTTCAACAACCTTCTGGGCTTGTTGATAAGATGTTATTGAGGTTCCAGGTTCAACAGATGTTTCATTTATGTTCAAGGCCTCAAACCCTTGACTCATCGTTTCATGGATCTCCCCATCCATCTCAATATATTTGTAAGTAGCCAGATGGCTAACAAAAATATCTTCCTCTCCACAAATAGTAACGACTTGGCCCTCCCACTCGAATTTTAACTTCTGGTGAAGGGTTGAGGTCACGGCGCCAGCGGCGTGAATCCATGGCCTACCCAATAGACAGCTGTAGGCAGGCTGTATATCCATCACGTAGAAGGTCATTTTGAAAGTTTGTGGGCCAATCGTTATAGGCAACTCAATTTCCCCCAGAACTGATCTCTTAGAGCCGTCAAAGGCTCTTACTACCAAGTTACTGGGGCGCAATGCCAATCCTTCATATTCCAGCTTCACAAGGGCCTTTTTAGGTAAGACATTGAGGGATGATCCTGTGTCTACCAGCACATGGGAAAGAACTGCACCTTTACATTCCATGGTAATGTGCAAAGCCTTGTTATGATTGCGGCCTTCCGTAGTCAAATCAGTGTTGGTGAATCCTAGCCCGTTACTAGCATTAACATTTCCAACCACAGCTTCCAACTGATTGACGGTGATCTCTTCTGGCACATAAGCTGCGTGCAAGACTTTTAGTAGTGCGTTCCGATGAGCTTCGGAGCACATAAGCAATGATAGAATAGAGATCTTGGAAGGTGTCTGGTGAAGCTGGTCCACTATCTTGTAATCACTTTTCTTGATGATTCTCATGAATTCATCAACTTCTTGATCAAAAGGTGTTTTCAAAGCTTCCTTAACAATTTGCTCTTCTTGCACCATGCTCTTTCCTTTTGCCTTGGCAGCAGCTTCTGCTTCGGCAGTGGGTCTTTGAATTTGTGGGGCAAAGAGACGTCCGCTTCGAGTGAAGCCTCCGCCTCCCCCCACATTGTCTATTTGTGGTGCAGAAGTTGATGAATCAAGAGTGATTTTCTGTCCTTCGCAATACAGATCAGAGCCGTAATGCCAAGGGATGGCACTACTGCTTTCATAAGGTACTGGTCCAGGCACCGTGATAGTGACTGGACTGATGGCAGCTGCAGAAGGGACCATGATAGTCTGTGGATCATAGTATATTGTGACTGGTGCTCTGATAGGAGTGGCATTTTGTGAGTTGTAGGCAGAATCATTTTCGGGATCATAATAAATCGTAACTGTCGAGACATTTGCTGTTGAAGTTGTAGGAGACATTATTGGATGGATGGGTGTTGCTGTTGTGGTAGATTCTGAATGAAGTGGTGCTGAAGTTGTAGAAGGGATGTTTGTTGATATTTGGTCTGCTGAAGTAACAGATGAAGCATTTGTTGATGAGATTGAAGAGTTGTTTGGAACAATGGTTGTTGCAGTTGTAGGAGACTCTGGAACCGTTGTTAAGGAGATTGCTGGGTTGGTAGGTATTGACGTTGTGATTTGAAGCAGGCCACTCTGGATGAGACCATCTATGCCATCTCTCAAGTTATCGCAACCATTCACTGAAATGTTACAATAAGCACACCCCAGCTCACATCCCGGGAAAATTTGACATTCGAGGAGTTGAGCTTTAATCTCTACCAACGGTGTCCGAATCTGACCCACACTGGTTATCAAGTAAGACGACTTGTCTTCTTCAATAGCATTGATTCTGGGACCTCCGTGGTGTGGCATAGGGTTTTTGTTAACATTTGGTGGTGGTGCAAAATTTAGAGCCTTGGAATCTACCAAGTCCTGTACCTTCATGTGCAAAGCTCTGCACTTCTCCGTACTATGGCCAGGTGCATTCGAATGAAAAGCACATTTGGCGCTGGCGTCATAATTTCTGGGTAGACTGGCAGGATCTGGAGGTGCCAAAGTCCTTAGCTCAACCAGGTTGAGTTTCAGGAGTTGTGGCAGTAATGTGGCATAGGGCATAGGGATCGGATCGATCACCCTATTGGCCTGAGAAGGTCTCTGTTGGAACGGTCTTTGCTGATTGTTGTTGCTGGTGTTGTTGTAGTTTCTCTGAGGAGGGTGCTGGGTTTGTTGCTGATAATTTTGTTGTTGTGGTTGATAAGCTGGTTGTGGATGAATTGGAGCGGGAATGGTGACTGCTGCCACAGACCTATGAACATATTGGGGTCTGCCTCTGATGGCATGGATAGCATTGGTTTCACCAGTTCTTCTTGGGCCTACAAAAGGCTTTCTTGTGTTACTGGATGAGCTAGCACCGTTGTCAGAAATTTTGCCCATCTTTAACAGGCTCTCAATTCTTTCTCCAGCTATGACGACATCTGCAAAGCTGGTAGAAGAAAAGGCAGCTAGCCTATCAATGTATGTCCCTTGGAGGGTGTTCATAAACATATCTGCCATCTCCCTCTCTGACATAGGTGGCTGGACAGCAGCAGCAAGCTGTCTCCACCTCTGGGCGTACTCCCGGAAGCTTTCCCTAGATGACTGGGACATTCCCATCAGGAGGGTCCTGTTGGGTGCCATATCCAAATTATACTGGTATTGTCTAATGAAGGCCTCTGCCAAATCCTTCCAACACCTGATGGTTGCTCTAGTCAGATGAGAGTACCATTCCCTTGAAGCTCCCGTTAAGCTATCCTCAAAATAAAACATCCATAGCTTTTCGTCCATGGTATATGCTTTCAACCTCCCCAGAAAGGATTGTAAGTGGATCCGTGGGCAGGAAATCCCGTTGTACTTTTCAAAGCACGGTGGTTTAAATTTGTGGGGAATCCTGACCCCGTCCACTAAGCCCATGTCCATTACATCAAATCCCAAAGAGTTCTGGGACTCCAGGGATCTTAATTTCTCAGCAATCTCATCTAGCCTTCTGTCATAGGCCTCATCCCCAGCTCCCATCACTATGAACTGATCTTCCTGGGGGTCTTCTTGCAGCACCCTGCCTGCAGTGGCAGTCCCTTGAACATTAGCAGGGATATTGATCTCTGGATGAAGGTGGGGCCCAAATACAGGGGGTTGACATGAGGTTGGACCCTCTCATTGTTGCTTGTCCCAGCAGTCCCTAGATGGGGATCTTCCTGATTCTGCCTTTCTACCATTGCTCTTAATCTCTCTTGGCTCTGAGCCATATTGTTCATCACCTCCATAAACTGTGTCATCTGAGCCCTCATTTCCAATCTTTCATTGGCCATTTGGTTCCTGACCTCAGTAAGGTCCTGTTGTACCTGGTCCATTTGTATCCCCGAAAGGTTGTTGCGGGTTGGATATCTGTGTGGACGGTTGAGTGGGAACACCCGTCGTCGAGCAATAGTTCCTGAAATCACAACAGAGTTAGCAACAAACAAAACAAACCTACAAAACAGACAAAGGTTAGTATGCAATGCAGTTATGCTCATTTGTTTCCAAGGTATCCGGCTTGACACTTGGTTTTGACCGTTCCAGACCCTTGAAGATGCTGTTGATGTTGCTTGGAAGAAACTCAGATAAAAACAAACCAACACACATATATTACAAAAAGTAAATGATACATAGTTTGTTTTTTACAATACATGCCCTCTGAGGGGTCAAAAATACAACATAAAGAAAAGTACATGAAATGAAAGCAACAACAAGAAAAAGTTAAACACCAAGACCAAACCCATCCTCCTGAACTTCCTTGAGAAGTGCTTCAGTCACAGGATCAGCTGGACGCTCTGTGAGATTCCTGATAAGGAGATTCCTGGTAGTAACAGCTGCAGTTAGCTTCTTGTGTTGACTCTGGTCCTTTGACCTCTTCACACCAGCTCTAATCTTCAACTCTGAGGTCTCTCTTTGGGCTGCTAGCAGGGCTTCCTGTTGCTCTTTTGCACTAGCTTCCAGCTGCTCAATCTTGTCATGAGTCCTCTTATCTTCCAGAGTACGGGCTTCGGTGATCCTGACCCACCTAGCTTGACTCTCCTTCAGATACAAATCAGTCCTGGCCTTCTGGAACTGGGCTTCCTTGCAGGCATTCTTCAAGATCTGTTCTCCAGCCCTAGACTTCTTGATATAATCCTCTGACTTCTCAATTCTGGCTAGATGCTCCACCTTTAGCTTTTCTAACCTTTCGATGTCCAACCTACCATTACTCCTCTCCCAGAGGTTCTTCTGTAGAGCCTGAGTCAGCTTCTCATTTCTCTCTTTCAAATTCTCAAACTCCTCTAAGCTGACAGTGACAGGAGGTGGTGCTGAGGATGGTCCAGGTATATCTTCCATGGTGAAGGGCATCCCAGAAAATTGAGCCCTGGCATGGGACCACTCATAGTACTGTGCTGATGCCACATTGTTGCACTTCCCCAGAATGGTTACTCCTTTAGTCTGAACATTGTCTCAAGCCCAGGATGCTTTCCTGACAATAGCCAGATTAGGCTTAATCTCACAGTAAAGAGTCTCAGCCAAATCTTGTACCTTAGGAGTGTGGACCAATGCATAGCCCAGTTGTCTTTTGAATAGCAGAGGGTTGTAGTTGATGCAACCCTTAACTCCTATCAGGGGTACATTGGGAAACTGCCCACAACTTGTAATGATATCCCTGCCCTTGGTGCTTTGAGTGCACCACCTGATATCAGCTGAGGTCAAAGCAGTGAGTCTCATAGCCCAGTTCCTTGGCTGGTGAGGGTTCAAGAATGCATCAGTCTTTGGCAAATGCTTGAGCAGCCAAGTATGGAACAGGGGAGCACAGCACCTCACCAATCTTCCTCTCTGCTTTTCATTCCTCTGGTGGACAGAGTAGTAGAAATCTCCCAGTAAGGTGGGTACTGGGTTCCTTAGGATGAAAAGGTGAATTGCACTCTTGCTAACAAACTTAGGCTCATCTGCAAATAAAATGACCCCATATATGCTAAGAGCCAACAAAGCACAGACTGCTTTCCACTCTCCCAAAGAAGCCTTCATGGTAGCCTGAGAGATCAAGAAATCCAGATGTAAACCAGAGACTCCAGCCTTGGTAGTCATATTCTGCCCAATCAAGACTGGTTCCAAATATAGTGCCTTTGCCACTTCTTCATTACCTGGAAAAGCCATCTCAGGGTTGAAGGGGACTCCACCCCTGATAGGTACACCAACCAATGATGAAAATTCCTCTAATAAAGGCCCCAACTGAAAATCCTGAAAGGTAAAGCACCTTAGAGGGGGGTCATAGAACTGCAGGCAAGTATGAATCAGGCTCCTCTGTGAAGGGTCCAAATCCATAACCACATCAAGTATGCCTCCATAGTGTTTTCCGAACAGTGGTATATGGTCTGGAGTAATCAGGGTCTGAATCTTCCTGATGTCAGCTAGCTCAGGCTGAAAGAAATGATAGGAGATGTTACTCTTCTTAGGTGCCATGTTGTTGAAGAGGAGTTGAGACAGGTGCTGATGATGGAGAAAAATACTGATGATGGGCCACTGACAGGCTGAGACTGATGATGCAGGTAGCTGATAACTGGAGTAGATACTGATGAGGATAGGTCTATGCTGATAAGGGGTCAAAACCAAGCCAAAATGAAGTATGGATACCCTGAAAAACAAATAAGCAAATGTTAAAATGATGCAATGATGATGTATGCAAATGATATGCAAGGGTTTGTGACTGAGCTGGATCTAATCAAGTGCCCTGATATAAGTCCAGGTATGTTCAAGAAATCCAGATGGAGGTCCATAAGTCCAGTAACCAAGGTTGGGGACTCAAATAAAGAGTCACATGTCCAGGGTTTAGAATCACAAGAACTGTTCCAAGATGGAGTACTCTTAATCAAAACAAAGTAACAGGGTATGCTAAGGTCAAGGGTACCTGCAAACCTGTAAATAGCCCAACCCCCTCACAGGTGGTGTTCTAAAACAAGGATCCTCAGACTTGGATCAGTTATGAGAAGTGTAAACACTTCTAACCCAGAGGTTCAGTGTTTACAATAACCATAAAAGTTCCTCCTCTAATTCACCTCAGTTTCTGAAGGTCAATACTAAAGGTCATCCAGACTTAGCAGGCTTCCCAGATAGCCCTAGTACTGCAGGAAATCTGCAACACAGAGTTCTCAAGAAGAAACCCATATCTGAACCGTGTTTCATATTCCCGCGCCAGACCGAGATGGAATGGGAAAGAATATGAACCACTCTAGCCTAGGTGTCACTCAGGTCCCAGGTATAGGACCTCAACTCTCAATAGAACACCCACCCACCAAAGCAACAAAACAGATCCAGCCAGCACAGTATGACAGTATGATATATATGCACAAAGCTATAAAGAAAGCAATAAACAAAACTGTACATAAAGCAGTAAATAAAACAAATATACAAACACAGATAGCACATAACACCCCAGTAAACACAAATCAATCAAGCGCTAGGAGGAACCCACAAAAAGAACCAGAAGCCCTGGTTACAATATAAGGGTCCCCAGCAGAGTCGCCAAGCTGTCGCTCCCGATAAATGGGAAATGGCCCAGATAAAGGTACAGACGCGAACGGTCGGCGAGAGGAGGATGTGAGAACACACAGGAGTGAACTCACAGGGAATGAATAGAGTCGCCAGCTAGGCATTTTTATCCCGGAGGAAAGGCAATGCTGCATAGACCTAGAAAAATATGGATAAGACGGTTGCGAACCAGAGAGACTGAGAAAGGGGGTTGGTTACAACCTGGGAAGGTATTAGCACCCAGATTGTCCGTCGTACTCGACGGGATCCACGCTTAAAAGATTTGTGTTTTAAATGGGTAGTGTCAGTGCAATCTATGTATAAAAGAGCTGGAAAGAGATGTACAGGTGTCAGTGTAAAAGAAGTGTAAAGTGTATAAAAGAAGTGTCAGTGTAAGAATGAGAATGAATTGCTCAAGACTATGAGGCTTAAAGAATAAAGCTGGAAGGAGGGGGAATATACAGAGACTTTTGTTCGATAACTGTTAAGTTATGCCTACGTATCCTCTCGTGCAATGAGGAAGTCAGAACACCGTAGTTCGACCCAAAGAGACTGAAAGGTGAATTGACTTGTGAACTGCTTGCTTGTCTATGCTCAAGTGTATGACCTGTCTGGCTCAGGTGCAAACTGTCTTGCATTAGACGGAAGAAGCGAGTTCTCGTTTGTGAGTGAATGAGATGAGAAAAGAATCCCGGAGGAGACGATTGTTGTTTGTTTTTGATTTTTCAGTTTTTTATTGCTTTTGAAGGTTTGTCATAAGTTAATGAGCTTAAGCCTACACCAATGGGTTAGTAAACTCATCACATCTTCCCTATGATTAGGGGTAATGAGAATACCTTAAGTGTGAAGTCAGCTTCTCACACTTAAACACCTTGATGTAGGATTAAGATCATTAACCTACTTGTGATTATTTAGATGTTTTTGTTGTTTTTGTTTAGTGTTGAGTAATGATATTAATCCATAATCAGGGATTAAACAGACTCATTACACCATCCTAATAGAAGGATAATAGATGAGAATGTTTAAGCTGAGGAAAGCTCCTCAACTTAATCCATGGTTAGGGATTAAACTCATGACAAAACAAAGCCTTTATTAGATGGATTTTAGTTAATGATAGGATTAAGAAGTGATTTTTATGGTTTGTAAGACAACTTGAGGGGGACTTGTCCATTAACACTAGGGTTAGTCCTTCTTAACCAGTTAAGGAAGAATTAGAACCCTAATGTAAGGCCCAAGTTACAAGCTTGATGTCTTGATGAATATTAAGTGAATTGATTAAGAGATTTAAACACATTAAGGGTTTAACACTTAGGATTAAAGTTATACACTCCATCCTAATAGAATGATGCAGGCATAAGCTTAATCACAAAGCCTTAAAGCCTTTAGGGTTTAGTCCCTGATTATGAGATGAGAAGAGAAGACTCAAAAGAGACACAAAGGTAAAAACTAAATGGGGGACTAATCAAAACCCTAATCATTGTCATGCTTGGTTGTTCCTAAGGTTTGTGAGGTTTAACAAGAGAAATCTTCCAAAGAACCACCAGGAAGCAGATGAAAAGGAGCCAAGAGAAGCAAAGTAACTTGCTTCATTTAAGAAGACAAGTCACTTGAGGAAAGAAAGTAGGATGAAGAAGAATGAGCAAGCTCAATCTCAAACACATACAAAAATGCAGCATGGATGCATAAAAGAGATGAAGAGAAGTTATGAGAAGTGAAGGCAAATTCACTTCTCAAAGTTACTTACCACCTGAAAAGTTAGTGAAAGGAATGCAATGCAATGCAAAATGAAATGGAATGGCATGATGTAAATCAAAACCAGAAGCACATATGAGATGATAATGATGCTATGAGATGCTACAAACATGAAACAACACATGGGGATGATCATACAAGCTCATGGATGCAAATGGAGCAAGTTAAGAAACATGAACATACATGAAAAGTTATGAAATGCAAATGGCATACAACATGGCAAATGCAAGATGAAATGATCAAACATGCTTTCAATATGTCTTAAGATATCACATGAATCAAATGGATGCACAAAATGCTATGGCAAGTCAAGGTATGAATGCAAATGCAAGATGGATGCATATGGAAGCTCAAATTAGGGTTTATGATCAAAGCATCAAACAAAAACCAAAATCAGAAGCAAACATCAAGATAAAAAATTGAAAATGCACTCAAAGGATCCCTAAACCTATACTAACTCACTGCCCAAAGGAGAAGTTCCAACTCTTAACCTAATAAAAGTTATGAATTTCCTAAGATTTCTAGGGTTTTAGGGTTCCTTAACACAAAAAATGCCAAACAAATGGGAAATTAAAGATCAAATCATGCCAATTTAATCTCACAAACTACATGCTAAACACAATGCAATGCAAAAAGAATCAAAGTCCAACTCTCAATGGTTAGGCAGAAATGATTTTTGGAAGTTTGGATCAAAATAATTCTTTGAAAATGAATTAATTCCATGGAAAATTCTCAAAATGCATCAAGATCAAAAAAAGAAATTTGGTTTGAGGGTTGGACAATGTTTCTAAATGGTTTTAAATGTTTCATGAATTTTTTGGTGATTTTTAAATACCTAAAAGTATTTTTAATTAATTAATTCTCATTAATTAATTAAAAATAAACTTTTAAATGATTTAAAAATACTTTTTAATGCAAAAAATAAAAATAAAAATATTTTTGGGTTTTAAAAATTAATGAAGTCTTTGACAAAAATTTTCATAATTTTTAAATGATTTTTGCTATTTTAAATAAAATGTACAAATTAAATGACAAGAAAATGAAATAAAAATTAATTAAATAGAAAGTATGCACAATCCATGGCTGAGATTCAAACTTGGGGGTCAAAGGTTGGCTGCGCGCGCTATTGGAAGGTCAGGATCTCTTCTGGCTTAATTAACCTAAATATGATTTATTAAATTAATAAAACGGATTAGGGTTTTAATGATGTGATCTGAGCCACACAAACGCGCGGGAGTCAATTCCAGTCAACTGCATCTACGGTCCAAATTCAAACCCTCATTAATTACAGGGATTAGCCCTAATCTTTTTCAGGTGGCCGGAGAAGACCTCCGGTCGTCTTCTCCGGTGGGAACCCCACCTGAAAATCTCCAAAATCCTCAAAACCTCGCTAAAATGAAAACAAAAAGAACAGAAATCATCCCCATATCCCCCTGAATCAAAACCCTAACTCAAAACTCATTTATCTTTCATCAATCACATGAATCGAAAGCAAACATTTTTAGGTCAGAAAAGTTTCAGAGTAAGATTAAATGCTTATTTCTCAACCATTTTCAAAACCAAGAACATCAGAGTGATCAGTGAATCATGAAGAACAACTTAGGAACTTAAAAATCCATTTCTGGAAAAAAAGTTCATGAAGCTACCTGAATTTGAAGCTTTTCAGTTTGCAACTTTCTGACCTCTTCTCTCTGTGCAATCCACTCCTTTTAGGCCCCTGATGAAGTCTTGATGCTTAGAAAGAGTTTGTGATGGCTGATTTGAGAGTTTGCAGCAGTTCTGTTCAGGTCAAGTGAGAATCGTGTTTGTGATTCTATGGCTTTCAGGCTGTTTTGAAGGGTGCTTTGTGTTCAGTGAAGCATGATGAGAAGGTTTGTGAAGTTTGTTTATGAGTTTATGGCCTGTATGATGAGTTTCGAATGCTTTTGCTTTTGAGGGTGAAGATGAGAATGTTGTGTTGTGGCTGGTTTCAGGCTTGCCTCTTGTTATGTTTAGCTTGCATTTGATTTGTATAAAGAATTGGGATTGGTCAGATGACATGATGTGTGCTTTATTGATTGGTATGGGTACTTTTGCAAAATGTCAACTTTTGTGTAAGAGAAGCATGGGCAACTTGCTAGCCTAGTACAAGGAGGGTGTGCTGCGCAACATGATGAGGAAAAAGGGCTAGGGTGGTTCAGCAAACTAGCCAGCAAGTGGGTGAGGAGCTATGATGACTTTTGCAACTTGGTTCACTTTGGTTCTTATGAAAAAAACTTGATCCATGGGCCATGAAATATGTGATTCCTTGGGTGCATTCTGAACTTTAAGTGTTGTGTGATCATGTTGTGTGGATTAGAAGTGCATTTGATGACTTAATTGGCCTTGAGAAGTGAATTTGCAACTTTGCCTCTTTGGTGGAAACTTTGAAATTTTTTGATTTTAGCCAACTTTGACAAGCCATAACTTTTGATCAAAAATGAATTAGGTCATGTTCTTGTAATTTTTGAAAAGGGAAAGATCTATTCTACAACTTTCATGACCAAAGTTTTTCCATTTGAAGCTTTCTTGAATCAAAAGGTAAGGGTTGAAAAAGTTGCCTAAAATGACATTTTCATTAAAAGTCAAACTTGCCCAAAAAGTCAACTTTGCAAAAGACTTGAAATTCTTCAATTTTGTGAACTTCCAACTTCTTATATGATCAAATAAATATCATATACACTCAAAATGATGAAGAACACCCTTTGGTTGGGTCATTGGGGGCCTCAGATGCCCTGATTTTGCACTGACTTGTTCAGAAAGTCAACCCTTGATCAGATGACTTCCCCAAAGAATTTCTTCATGAAAATTGATATGCATACTCCCTATACCATATAGAGACCAATAAAAACAAGAATGACCAAAAAAATTGAAGTTATGGCCTCTGAAACAAAAACCCTAATTCTAGGTCATCTGTGCAGTCAAACCTGGCTCTGCTTCCATGCCATTCTCAGTTCTTGTGATTTTTTGACATTCTTGACTTTGAGAGGATATAATATGATACTTGAACACATATGGACCCCTTTGAAGTGATTGATAACCTTTGGAATGGCTCATGTGGCTCTTGGATTGCTCAGATCACAAACCCTAGATGCAGATGACTTTGAACCAATGCAGGGAATCAAAAATGTAATATGAGATGGTATGATTGTGTTTATGCATATGAAATGATCACAAGCCATGGTGTGAATGGGTGAGGGAAAATTTGGGGTGTTTACACTTATCACTCCAGACCACATCCCATTATTCAGAGAGCATTATGGAGGCATCCTTGATATGGTTATGGACCTAGACCCTTCTCAAAGGAGTTTGATACACACCTGCCTACAGTTTTATGACCCTCCTTTGAGATGCTTCACTTTCCAGAACTTTCAGTTAGGACCTCTGCTGGAGGAGTTCTCATCATTGATTGGAGTACCTGTCAGGGGTGGTGTTCCCTTCAACCCATAGATGACTTCTCCCAGCAAAGGAGAAGTGGCAAAAGCACTGTACCTAGAGCCTATATTGATTGAGCAAAACATGACAACAAAGGATGGAATCCCTGGTTTGCACCTAGAATTCCTGACTTCTCAGGCCATCCTGAAGGCCTCCTTGGGAGAATGGAGGGCAGTTTGTGCATTGTTAGCCCTCGGTATATATGGGGTTATACTATTTGCAGATGAGCCCAAGTTTATCAGCAAGAATGCCATTCATCTTTTCCTCCTAAGGAACCCAGTACCCACATTGCTAGGGGATTTTTATTATTCTGTTCACCAAAGAAATGAGAAGCAGAGAGGGAAGTTGGTGAGATGCTGTGCTCCTCTATTTCATACTTGGCTGCTTAAACACTTACCCAAGACTGATGCCTTCCTGAATCCTCACCAACAGAAGAATTGGGCTAAAAGACTTATTGCTTTGACTGCAGATGACATCAGATGGTGTACCCAGAGCACCAAAGGCAGGAACATAATCACTAGTTGTGGGTAGTACCCCAATGTACCTTTAGTAGGAGTGAAGGGTTGCATCAACTACAACCCTTTGCAGTTTAAAAGACAATTGGGCTATGCTTTGGTTCACCCCCCTAGAGTGCAAGACCTGGCTAAAACCCTGTATTGTGAGATAAAACCTAATCTAGCAGTTGTTAGGCAAGCATCCTGGGCTTGGGACAACATCCAGACCAAAGGAATGGCCATTCTTGGGAGGTGCAATAATGTGGCTTCAGCTCAGTATTATGAATGGTCTCATGCTAGGGCTCAGATTTCTGGGATGCCCTTCACCATTGAGGATGCACCTGGACCATCCACAGTACCACCTTCAGCCACTGTCAGCCTGGAAGAATTTGAAAAGCCGAAGGAAAGGAATGAGGATCTGTCTCAAGCTCTGAAGAAGACCCTCTGGGAGAGGAGTGATGGTCGTCTAGACATTGAGAGGTTGGAGAAGCTTAAAGTGGAGCATCTGGCCAAGATTGAGAAAGCAGAGGACTACATCAAGAAATCAAGAGCTGGAGAGCAAATATTGAAGAATGTCTGTAAAGAGGCCCAGTTTCAGAAGGCTAGGACTGATCTCTATCTAGAGGAAAGTCAAGCTAGGTGGGTCAGGATCACTGAAGCTTGCACTCAAGAAGATAAGAGAACTCAAGCCAGGATTGAGCAGTTGGAGGCCAATGAGAAGAAGAAACATGAGGCTTTGCTGGCAGTCCAGAAGGAAATTTACGAATTGAAGCTTAGGGTTGGTTTGAAGAGGTCAAAGGACCAAGACAGACACAAGAAGCTGACCACTGCTATTGCCACCAGAAACCTTCTTATCAGGAACATCACAGAGCATCCGGCTGGTCCTATAACTGAAGCACTTTTGAAGGAGGTTAAGGAGGATGAGTTTGGCTTAGGTGTTTGACTACTTTGCTTGTTGTTATTTCCATTTGATGTACTTTTCTTCTATGTTGTATTTTGACCCCTCAGGGGCATATGTTGTAAAAACAAACTATGTATGATCCACCATTTGCAATGTATTTGTTAGTTTGTTTCAATGAGTTTCTTTTCTCAAGCAACATCAAAGCATCTTCCTCAGGGTCTGGAAAGGTCAAAACCAAGAACCAAGCCGGATACCTCGGAAAGCAAATAAGCATACTGCATTGCATGCTAACTTTTGTTTTGTTTTGTAGGTTTTGTCATTATGTTATTTGTTTCTAACTCTGTCGTGATTCAGGAATTATTGCTCGCCGCTGGGTGTTTCCTCTCAACCGTCCGCACCGGTATCCTACTCGCAACAACCTTCCTGGTATCCAAATGGATCAAGTACAGCAAGATCTGACAGAGGTCAGAACTCAGATGGCTAATGAAAGGCTGGAGATGAGAAACCAAATGACCCAATTCATGGAAGTAATGAATGGCTTGGCCCAAAGTCAAGAAAGGTTGAGGGCATTGGTAGAAAGACAAACCCCGGAAGAACCCCATCTAGGAACTGGAGGAACAAGTAATAATGAAAGGGGTCAGCCTCATGTTAATCCACCAGTATATGGGCCTCATCTACATCCGGAAGTCAACATCCCGGGTAATGTGCAAGGAAATACTACTGGGGGAAGGATCTTACAGGAAGACCCCCAAGAAGAGCAGTTTACTATGATGGGAGCTGGGGATGAAGTTTATGATAGGAGGTTTGATGAAATTGCTGAGAAGTTGAGATCTCTGGAGTCTCAAAATTCCCTAGGTTTTGATGTAATGGATATGGGATTAGTGGATGGGGTAAGGATTCCCCACAAGTTTAAACCCTCGTGCTTCGAGAAGTACAATGGGACTTCATGTCCACGAACTCACTTGCAGTCCTTTCTGGGAAGACTTAAAGCATATACAATGGATGAGAAGCTGTGGATGTTTTATTTTGAAGATAGCTTGACTGGGGCTTCAAGAGAGTGGTATTCACACTTGACCAGAGCCACTATCAGATGCTGGAAGGACCTAGCTGAAGCTTTCATCAGGCAGTACCAATACAATCTGGACATGGCTCCTAACAGGACCCTTCTGATGGGAATGTCTCAATCCTCCAGGGAAAGCTTCAGGGAATATGCCCAAAGGTGGAGACAGCTTGCTGCTGCTGTCCAACCACCCATGTAGGAAAGAGAGATGGCCGACATGTTCATGAACACTCTGCAAGGAACATATATTGATAGGCTAGCTGCCTTTTCTTCCATTAGCTTCGCTGACGTAGTTATAGCTGGAGAAAGAATTGAAAGCCTATTAAAGATGGGCAAAATTTATGATAATGGTGCAAGTTCGTCCAGTAATCCCAGGAAGCCTTTTGTGGGGCCTAGAAGAGCCGGTGAGACAAATGCTATTCATGCCAACAGGGGCAGACCTCGGTATGTTCACAGATCAGTAGCGGCTGTCACAATTCCAACTCCAATTCCTCAGCAACCAGCATATCAACCACAACAACAACCACATTATCAACAACAAGTTTTGTATCCGCCACAAAGAACCTACAGCAACAATAACAACAATCAACAACAAAGACCTTTTCAGCAAAGACCATCACAGGCAAATAGGGTGATTGATCCTATCCCTATGCCTTATACTGCCTTATTGCCACAACTCCTGAAGCTCAACCTGGTTGAGTTAAGTACATTGGCACCACCAGACCCCTCCAATCTGCCAAGAAATTATGATGTCAACGCCAGATGTGCCTTCCACTCCAATGCACCTGGCCACAATACGGAAAAATGCAGGGCTTTACAAATGAAAGTGCAAGATCTGGTGGATTCTAAAGCCCTCAACTTTGCACCGCCTCCAAGTGTCACTAAGAATCCCATGCCCAATCATGGAGGGCCAAGAATTAATGCCATTGAGGAAGACAAGCCATCTTTCTTTATCACCAGTGTTGGACAGATTCGGGCGCCTCTGGTCGAAATTAAAGCTCAGCTCCTAGAATGCCAAATGTTCCCCGGGTGTGAGCTCGGTTGTGGTTATTGCAACATTTCGGTCAACGGGTGTGATAATTTGAGAAACGGCATAGATAGTCTTATAAAAAATGGTATGCTTTAGATCTCAACAACGGCGCCTACAATTCCAGCAATCCCTTTGACAACTATTCCTGATTCTTCTACAACTGCAACAACAATCATTCCAACCAATTCATCCATATCATCAACAATGGCTTCATCTATCACCTCAACTGATCAGATGTCAACAACCATTTCTTCTACAACATCAGCATCCATTTATTCAACAGAATCTTCTACAACACCAGCAAGGCTCGATGAGGACATCTCAGCAGTCACCATCTACTATGATCCATCAAATGTTCCTCCAAACAACAACTTTCAACAACAAACAGTGGCACCTCCTTCCAGATCACCGGTCACTATTTACTATGATCTGCACACCATTTCAGTACCTTCCTCTGCAGCAGTCAGTCCAGTTACCATCACGGTGCCTGGACCAGTTGCATATGAAAGCACTAATGCCATACCTTGGCATTATGGCTCTGATCTTTACTGCAACGGGGAGAAAATCACTTTGGATTCTTCAACCTTTTCTCCACAAATTGATAATGTTGGGGGAGGCGGAGGCTTCACCAGAAGCGGACACCTTTTTGCCTCACAAGTACAAAGACCTAATGCCGAAGCAGAAGCTGCTGCCAAAGCAAAGGGAAAGAGTGAGGTGCTTGAAGAGCCATCTATCAAAGAAACTCATAAGACATCTTTTGAACAGGATGTAGACGAGTTTATGAGAATTATAAAGAGAAGTGATTACAAGGTGGTGGATCAGCTTCACCAAACTCCCTCAAAGATCTCCATATTATCCCTGTTAATGTGTTATGAAGCTCAAAGGAATGCATTACTGAAGGTCTTGCACGCAGCATACGTGCCAGAGGAGATCACTGTTAATCAGCTAGAAACTGTGGTGGCAAATGTCAACACCAGTCATGGACTGGGCTTTACCAATGCTGACTTAACAACTGAGGGACGTAACCACAACAAGGCTTTACATATCACCTTGGAATGCAAAGGTGCTGTTCTATCTCATGTGCTGGTGGACACTGGGTCCTCACTCAATGTTCTGCCAAAGAAAGCCTTAGTGAAGCTGGAGTATGATGGCTTGGCACTGCGTCCAAGTAATTTGGTGGTGAGAGCATTTGATGGCTCTAAGAGATCAGTGCTAGGGGAGATTGATCTGCCTGTGATGATTGGCCCGCAGACTTTTAAAATTACCTTCTATGTGATGGACATTCAGCCGACCTACAGCTGTTTGTTGGGTAGACCTTGGATCCATACCGCTGGCGCTGTTACGTCTACCCTTCACCAGAAGCTGAAATTCGAGTGGGAAGGCCAAATCATCACCATCTGTGGGGAAGAGGACATCTTTGTTAGCCATCTGGCTACGTACAAGTACATTGAAATGGATGGAGAAATCCATGAAACCATGAGCCAGGGGTTTGAGGCCCTGAACATTAATGAAGCGTCTGTTGTACTGGGAACCTCCATGACGTCTTATCAGCAAGCCAGGAAGGTTGTTGAGGAGGGTACTGCCCAAGGCTGGGGCAAGCTGCTGCCCGTGGAAAAGAAGGAGGATAGATTTGGGTTGGGTTACAAACCAACTCAACAAGATCAATCAGAGGCTGCCAAGAAGCCCGATTTTGTCAGCGGGGGAATGCTCACCCCGGATGCAGTAAACAACTTGGAAGACGAGGATGAATGCGACCGCAACCTGGAGAGCTGGATACGTCCAAGGATCCCAGGGAGCCAAGTCCATAACTGGTCTTCCCAGGAAATTATAAGGGTTACTCCTGCAGAGTAATTATTATTTCCTGTATTTTTAAGCATGCATCAAGTCTTGCATCTTGCCCAAGATGACAAGACTCATTTTGTAATCGGGCCATCTTGTAATTTTGTGCAAACAGATCAATCAATGAATATCGGACATCTTTTGCAAATGAGTCTTTTCCTTTTCCGCTCACTGTTTTTCATTTTTCTTTTTGTACAAAAATAAAATGGCAATGTTTTCCAAAATGACAACTTCATTTCACTTTTTTCTAAACAAGATTAAAATCGATCACTAAAATGAACAATCTAAACCCTTGCAGAGAGTGCCTTTCAGACTGCATCGACAACAGCACTGCTATGACTCCATATGACTTTGACAATCCAATCAATCAAGCTGACGAAGGGGTTGAAGAAGATTATGAGCTTCCGGAAGAGCTAGCCAGGTTGTTAAGGCAAGAGGAGAAGGTGATGCCATTCATGGATGGATTTTCAGGATACAATCAGATTAAGATGTCACCTGAAGACATGGAGAAGACGAATTTCATCACACCTTGGGGCACGTTCTGTTACAAGGTGATGCCATTCGGACTGAAGAATGCTGGTGCAACTTATCAACGGGCTATGGTGACTTTATTCCATGACATGATCCACAAAGAAATTGAATGTTATGTGGATGACATGATTGCCAAGTCCCTCACAGAAGAAGACCACCTGGTAAATCTGTTGAAGTTATTCAAGCGTCTGAGGAAATATCAACTGAAGTTAAACCCCAACAAGTGCACATTCGGGGTACGATCTGGTAAGCTGCTGGGATTTATTGTAAGCGAAAAAGGGATTGAAGTTGACCCTGATAAAGTTAAAGCCATTCAAGAAATGCCTGCACCAAAGTCTGAAAAAGAAGTTCGAGGGTTTCTAGGTAGATTGAACTACATTTCAAGGTTCATATCTCACCTTACAACAACTTGTGAGCCTTTGTTCAAGCTGTTAAGAAAAGAACAAACGGTCAGGTGGAACGAAGGCTGCCAGAGGGCTTTTGACAAGATCAAGGAATACTTACAAGAGCCTCCAATCCTTATGCCTCCAGTTGAAGGAAGACCTCTAATAATGTACTTAACAGTATTAGAAGAGTCAATGGGGTGTGTGCTGGGTCAGCATGACGAGTCTGGTCGAAAAGAGTATGCAATATACTATCTAAGCAAAAAGTTTACCGACTGTGAACAACGTTATTCACTGCTCGACAAAACTTGTTGTGCTTTAGCGTGGGCTGCTCGCCGACTAAGGCAGTATATGTTGACCCACGCTACTTTATTGATATCAAAGATGGACCAAGTTAAGTACATTTTTGAGAAGCCAACGCTTACCGGACGGGTTGCAAGATGGCAAATGATCCTCACAGAATATGACATTCAGTACACATCTTAGAAAGCCATCAAGGGCAGTGTATTGTATGATTATCTCGCTGAGCAACCCATTGATGATTACCAGCCTATGAGATTTGACTTCCCTGATGAAGACATCATGTTCATTAAAGCAAAAGATCATGAAGAGCCTGTTCACACTAAAGGGCCTGACCCAGAAGAAGAATGGACTATGATGTTTGACGGGGCTGTTAATATGAATGGTCGTGGTGTTGGTGCAGTACTCATTACACCTAAGGGAGTTCACATGCCTTTCTCGGCAAAACTCATCTTTAACTGCACTAACAACGAAGCTGAATACGAAGCTTGTATTATGGGTCTTGAGGAAGCCATTGACCTCAGGATCAAGACTTTGACTGTGTTTGGGGATTCAGCTTTGGTAGTTAATCAAACCAACGACAAATGGTACACACACCAGGACCATCTGATACCTTACAGGGATTATACAAGGAGGTTATTGACTTTCTTTACAACGGTCAAGCTCGAGTATATCCCTCGGGACGAGAATCAATTTGCAGATGCGCTGGCTACCATTTCATCCATGATCAAAGTTCAAGCTGCCAACTTTGTACCTCGGATTTCAGTGTCCAGACTTGACAGACCAGCATATGTATTTGCAGCAGATATTGCCAAAGAGGACAAGCCTTGGTTCCATGACATTAAGTGCTTCTTGGAGGATCAAACATACCCACCTGGGGCATCTTCCAATGATAAGAAGACGTTAAGAAGGTTAGCTGGTAGTTTATTCCTGAATACTGATGGTTCCCTGTACAAGAGAAACTTTGATATGATACTTCTCAGATGCGTTGATAAGACAGAAGCAGACCTTTTAATGCACGAGGTGCACGAAGGATCCTTTGGTACCCATGATGGAGGGCATGCAATGGCTAAAAGGTTGCTAAGATCAGGTTACTACTGGATCACAATGGACGCCGACTGTTGTGCCTATGCCAGAAAATGCCATAAATGCCAGATCTATGCGGATAAGGTGCATGTGCCTCCAAATCCTCTGAATGTGATGTCTTCACCCTGGCCCTTCGCCATGTGGGGCATTGATATGATTGGCAAGATTGAACCGACCGCTTCAAATGGCCACAGATTCATCCTGGTAGCCATTGACTATTTTACCAAGTGGGTTGAAGCAGCTTCTTATGCAAATGTTACAAGGCAAGTGGTAGCCAGATTTCTGTTGAGGGACATCATCTGTCGGTATGGAGTGCCCGAGCGAATCATTACTGATAATGGTTCTAACTTGAACAACAAAATGATGGCAGAGCTATGCCGGGACTTCAAAATCCAACACCACAATTCTTCTCCTTACAGGCCAAAGATGAATGGCGCTGTTGAGGCAGCTAATAAGAATATAAAGAAGATTGTGCAGAAGATGGTAGTCACTTATAAGGACTAGCATGAAATGCTACCGTTTGCCTTGCATGGGTACCGTACGTCAATCAGAACATCCACTGGGGCAACACCGTATCAACTTGTGTATGGTATGGAGGCAGTCCTACCTGTTGAAGTTGAATTACCCTCCTTACGGGTGTTAATGGATGTTAAGCTGAATGAAGCAGAATGGGTCCGATCCCGATACGAACAACTGAATCTGATTGAAGAGAAGAGATTAGCTGCAATCTGTCATGGGCAGCTGTATCAGAAAAGAATGAAGAAAGCCTTCGATCAGAAAGTCAGGCTCCGAGAATACCAAGTAGGGGATCTTGTGCTGAAAAGACTCCTTCCTCCTACTACTGACCACAGGGGCAAGTGGACTCCGAACTATGAAGGGCCATTCGTAGTAAAGAAAGTTTTCTCTGGTGGAGCACTGATGCTCAACACTATGGATGGTGAAGACTTCCCGTCCCCTGTGAATTCAGATGCAGTTAAAAAATACTTCGCATAAAAATGACCCGCTGGACATAAAAACAGAATGTAAGTCCAGGCAAAAATAGGGCATCCCGGCGAGTCAAAAACAGAATAAAAGACTCGGGCAAAAATAAGGGAAAATAAATAAAAAAATGTACACCCGCTGAGTTGAAAAGCCGCATTGGACAACTCAGGCAAAAATGGGTATCCCGGTGGATTGAAAACCTGAAAGGGCGATCCACGCAAAATAAGGGAATAAGCGAACAATTGCATTCTGAATTCATCTGTATCACTTACAACTCGGTAAGCTTCGAAAGGATCAAGCTTCTTTCAGAATCAGCCTTCTTGAGAAAGCAAGACGAAAAGAACGTCAAATGTCATACGAGTCATAGCGAAAGGGAAGCTCCTTGAAAGCGTCATCAACATTGCAAATACCTTTTGTTTCTCAATTTGTAACAATCTCCTCATTTTAGGGGATTTGTTTCTCTGACTGTATCTTGCCGATTCAGAGCACACGAATTAATAAAATCAGATTTTCAGTCATGTTTCGTTTCGTACATTTTATCTTCATTTGCAAAAAATGTTCGATGTCTTTAGGTTACTGATTGCATGAATACAGATGTTTCTCTTCTAAAATACATGCTTGCAAGAAATATGTTTACTCCCAGGGGTGTCTAAACTCCTGTGATGGAATTCGGTAAGGGATACCTCAGGATTACTTGTGCGCTTCTTTATCTTTTCAGGATTGCAGGCATTCAAAGCACAAACATGGGGCATGAAAGCTTCACCCCAGCAAGCTGGCAAATCATTATCTACTCAGTCTTGGCACCGGAGGTGCTTTCTCCCCAGCTGAGTTGCCATTTGTTATTTCCTCCTCAGCCAAGTGCAAAAGATAGGGAACCATCTCCCCACGGAATGTCAACCTCTATCCAGAAAGGCAACGCGCGAAGAAATCACAAAAGAGTGAAGGAAGCTTCTACAAACCCCCAGCTGGGTCCCTCATCACCAAGACAGGTCTATCAGTGACCTGTTTCCCCAAGCAGAGTCATACATCTTAACACATCTACCAATGATCTCACCCCCAGCTGGGGATGTCTACTTCGAACAAATCAGTCGGAGATCTTCACAACAACGAGATCTGAATTACGGGTCGCTATCTTTGCATAATCATAGCATTCGCATCATGTTCTCCCCGCAGAGCGTAGCATTCCGTTTAATATGGAGCATTACGGCAAAAATCAAACATATTGCATAATCATAAGCCATGTTCTGAATCAAACACTTGTGAATACTGGCAATCCATCGACGATATACAGAAAACTCCCCGGATTCCCCGGCAGAGAGCCAAGGCACATTCCCTAAAGATATAGATGCTTCCTGACACCCGTCTGTGTCATATCCCCAGTAGAAAGCCAAAGCTCCCCTTTTGCACTCACAGATACATATATATATATATAACTCCTTTGATACTCGTCCGTATCACCCCCAGCATGATTCCTCAAACACTTGGGAAACCATATGTTTGTCTATATTACACTTTTCTCCTTTGACAATCGTCCGTGTCACTCTCCCCAGCAAGTTAAACACTCATCTGTACACCACTCGTACTTATTACTCTCGTTTCACTCATATAGATACTCGTCCGTATCTTGTATATACCACTCAAATCCCCTCAGATTCGACACTCGTCCGTGTTCTTTGTTAACCAGTTGATACTCGTCTGTATCATCATCTCAGAACATGCGTCAAGCGTTTGTTTCTACCTGATACTCGTCCATATCCTGGTCTTAAGGATGCTCGTTCGCATCTTTAATCCATACACGTGTCAAACACTTATGTCTTCTTGAATTTAGACACTCTTCTGTGTCTACTATTCCACAGAAGAGTCCCCGCAGAATCAATACTCATCCGTGTTCTTTTTTAACTAGTCGATACTCGTCCGTATCATCATCTCCGAACCTGTGTTATCATTCGTTTCTACTTGATGCCCGTCCGTATCATGGTCTTAAGGATGCTCGTCCGTATCTTTTATCTACACACAGTGTCAAACACTTATACCTCTCATTTCTTGGATGTAGACACTCGTCCGTGTTTACTTTTCCCCAGCGAAGTCCTCAGCAAAACTTCCTTTCTATCTGACATCCGTCCTATGTCATGATACCTTTTCGTCAGCCGTACCCTGCCAGGTGATCGTCCTTCACCTCTTTGATGATCGTCCTTCATCACCCCCAGTGGAGTCTCTATTCATTAGAACCCCTTCCAACCCGACATTCGTCCTATGTCGTGGTACTTTCCGCAGTCGTCCCCTGCTAGGTGATCGTCCTTCACCTCCCGATGATCGTCCTTCATCATTTTATCTGATGGCCGTCCCCATCGTTGATCTTGTTATCTGACATTCGTCCTATGTCATGATAAACCCTGAGAGCAGACGTACCCTGCTAGGTGATCGTCCTTCACCTCTTGATGATCGTCCTTCATCATGCTTATCCCCGTCGTCGACTCTTTCTATCCGACATTCGTCCTATGTCATGATACTTTCGGCAGCCGTACCCTGCCAGGTCATCGTCCTTCACCATTAGATGACCGTCCCCCATCTTATCCCCCAACAGAGCAGCCGTCCCCTGCTAGGTGATCGTCCTTCACCTTTGATGACCGTACCTCATCATTTATTTCATTCACCTATAATCCCCAGAGAGTCTTATAGCTTTACTTGATGGCCGTCCCCATCATAATCTCTTATATCCCCAGCATGTCGGTCGTCCCCGTCATTGCTCCTTCCCCAGCCGTCGTCCTCTGATCTACGGTCGTCCTCCGTCGCCCGCACTTTTTAATTATACTTTATTTTTCTTTTACAATCTATATCCCTTTTCTTCTTCATTCTGTGAGTGCAAATTTTGGACTGTCTTTGGTATTCAACCACAAGTTATCTTGTTTGCCTGTTAAGCCGTTGCTTACATCCTGCACAGCTAACTCATGCTTGAATAGGGGCAGCTGTAAACACCCCAAATTTGCCCTCACCCATTCACACCATGGCTTGTGATCTCTTCATATGCATAAGTTCAATCATAACATCTCATATTGCATTTTTTATTCACTGCATTGCTTCTAAGTCATCTGCATCTAGGGTTTGTGATCTGAGCCATCCAAGAGCTACTTGAGCCACTCCAAAGGTCATCAATCACTTAAAAGGGGTCCATGTATGTTCAAGCATCATATTGTATCCTCTCAAAGTCAAGAAAGTCAAAGAATCACAAGAACTGGGAAAGGCATGGAAGCAGAGCCAGGTTTAACTACACAGATGACCTAGAATTAGGGTTTTGTTTTCAAAGGCCATAACTCCAAAAATTTTGGTCATTCTTGTTTCTATTGGTCTCTATATGGTATAAGGATCATGCATATCAATTTTCATGAAGAAATCCCATGGGGAAGGCATCTAATCAAGAGTTGACTTCTTGAGCAAGTCAGTGTAAAATCAGGGCATCTGAGGCCCCCAATGACCCAACCAAAGGGTGTTCTTCATCATTTTGAATGTGTATGATCTTTATTTGATCATAGAAGATGTTAGAAGTTCACAAAATTGAAAAATTTCAAGCCATTTGCAAATTTGCCTTTTTGGGAAAATGACTTTGTCCTTGGCCTACCATTGACCCATACCTCTCTTACACCTAGACTTGACTTTTTGTAAAAGGGACATACCAATCAAGATAGGCTACACCAACTCCACAGACCTATCACAGTGTGATAAGTGGACAAAGAACAAGTCAACACAACACACACACAAGCCTGAAGCATCCTCCAAGCCATAGCTCCAAGTTTTCACCTCTTATGCATCTTCATTCGAAATACACTCCACAAGACACAAACACTAAAACAAATTCCATAGAACATCACAGCATGTTCCACTGATCATCCCTGACCTTTCACCTTGCCCTAAAACCCCCTGAAATCAAAACACGATTCTCACCCCTCACTGAATAGAACCTGATCAATCTCACAAACCAGCCACCATACACTCAAACCAAGCCTCAAAGCATCTTCAGGAGGTCCATTGGAGAAGTTTTGAAGCAAGGAGGCAGGCTGAAAGCTCCAAACTAAAAACTTCACTTCAGGTAGCTTCGAAAATTATTTTTTCCAGAAACCTTGTTTTAAGTTACTGAAATGATCTACATGTTCCCCTGATTGCTTTGCACTTTGTATTTTTGAAAATGATTGAGTATTGAGCATGTACTGCATCTCTGAAAGTTTGGCCATTTTTATGTTTTTGATTCGAATCTTGGTTTTGAGTAAAAGGAAATGGATTTTGAAGGTAGATTCATGTTTAGGGAGGTTGAGAGGTTTGATCTGGAGCTTTACAGCTTTTAAAATGACCAGGAGAGTGAGTTTGAGATTTCTCAGGGAGGATGTCACCGGAGAAGACGACCGGAGCTCTTCTCCGGTGACCTAAAAGTGATTAGGGTTTGATAATTAGGTTTAGCCAGGTTTAAACGTGGACCTTTGATCTTGTGGACTTTAGTTGACTCCCGCGCGAATGGACGACATGGATCTCTCATTAAACCCTAATCTTCAATTAATTAGTTTAATTAAAATTAATTAGCCAGAAGCAATCTGGACCACCCATTTGCGCGCAAGTCAGCTCCCGCGTGTTTAGTTTGAATCTCAGCCTTAGATCCTGCATACTTTCCATTTAATTTCTTTTTATTTCATTTTTTATTCATTTATGTTTTACATTTATTTTAAAATAGTTAGAAAAATCCTAAAAATATTTCCCTTTACATTTTTGTTTCAAATATTTTTCTTAATCAGAAAATGATTTTTATTTTATTTTTTGCATTGAAAATTATTTTTAAATTATTTAAATGTTTATTTTTAATTAATTAATGGAGATTAATTAATTAAAAATACATTTGGGTATTTAAAAATCACCAAAAAATTCACATTGCATTTAGAAACATTTAGAAACATTTTCCAACTCTCAAACCAAATTTCTTTTTTGTTCTTGATTCCTTTTGATCATTTTCATTGGAATTAAATCCATTTTAAGGCAATATTTTTGTGCAAACTTTGAAAAATCCCTTATGCCTAACCCTTGAGAGTTGGATGATGATTCTTCTTGCATTGCATCCTTCATGGCATGTAGTCTATAGGATAATTTTGGTTTGATTTGATCTTGCATTTTCAATTTGTTTTGCATTTTTCTTGATGAGGTACCTCAAAACCCTAGCAATCTTAGGAAATTCATAACTTGCACTAGGTTAAGAGTTGGATCCTCTCCTTTGGGCAGTGAACTTGTATAGGTTTAGGGTATCTTTGATTGCATTTTCAAATTTTTATCATGTCATTTGCTTCTGGTTTTGGATTTATGCTTTGCATGATGCATGTAACCCTAATTTGTGCCTTCCTTTGCATCCTTCTTTCATTTTCTTGCATCCATTGACTTGCCATGACATTTAGTGCATCAACATGATTCATAATGCATCTTAGGACATATTAGAATCATGTTTGATCATTGCATATTTCATTTGCCATGTTGTATGTCCATTACATTTCATAACTTTTCATGTACATCCATGTTTCAATGCATGCCTCATTTGTATCCTTATGCTTGTTTGATCATTATCATGCCTTGCCTCATGTTTGTATCATCTCTTAGCATCATTAACATCATGTAAATGCTTATGACTTTGGTTTGTATCATGTCATTTCATCTCATTTGCATTGCATCTCATTTCTTTTGCTAACCTTTTCAGGTGGTAAGTAATTTGAGAAGTGAATTTTCCTTCACTTCTCACAATCTCTTCTCATCTCTCTTGCATCTTTGCTGCATTTTGTATGTGTATTAGAGTGAGATTTCTCATTCATGTTCATCTTACTTTCTTTCTTCAAGCAACTTGTCTTCTTAAGTGAAGCAAGTTGTTTTGCTTCTCTTTGCTTCTTGCTCCTTTAATCTGCTTCCTTCCTGGTGGTTTCTATGAAGATCTTCTTGCAAACCTCATTAACCCTAGGATCTCCAAGCATGATAACAATTAGGGTTTGATTAGTCTCCCCATTTAGTTTTACCTTTGAGTCATCTTTGAGTCTTCTCTTCTCATCTCATAATCAGGGACTAAACCCTAAAGGCTTTAAGGCTTTGTGATTAGAGTTATGCATGTATCCTTCTATTAGGATGGAGTGTATAACTGTACTCCTAAGAGTTGAACCCTTAATGTGTTTAAATCCTTTAATCAATTCACTTAACAATCACTAAGACAATAAGCTTGTAACTTGGGCCTTGCATTAGGGTTCTAATTCTTCCTTAATTGGTTAAGAAGGACTAACCCTAGTGTTAATGGACAAGTCCCCCTCAAGTTGTCTTACCAATCATAAAATCCACTTCTTAATCTCATCATTAACCAAAATCCACCTTAATAAAGGCTTTGTTTTGTCATGAGGTTAATCCCTAATCATGGATTAAGTTGAGGAGTCTTCCTCAGTTTAAATGTTCTCATATATTATCCTTCTATTAGGATGGTGTAATGAGTTCATTAAATCCTTGATTATGGCTTAATCTCATTACTTAACACTAAACAAAAACAACAATAATATCTAAATAATCACAAGTAGGTTAATGATCTTAATCCTACATCAGGTTGATTAAGTGAGAGATGCTGACTTCACACTTAAGGTATTCTCATTACCCCTAATCAGAGGGAGGATGTGATGAGTTTACTAACCCATTGGTCTAGGCTTAAGCTCATTAACTTATGACACACTTTCAAAAGCAATAAAAGATTGAAAACACAAAAACAAACAATAATCGTCTCCTCCGGGATTCTTTTCTCATCTCATTCACTCATAAACGAGAACTTGCTTCTTCCGTCTAATGCAAGACAGTTTGCACCTGAGCCAGACAAGTCATACACTTGAACATAGACAAGCAAGCAGCTCACAAGTCAATTCATCTTTCAGTCTCTTTGGGTCGAACTACGGTGTTCTGACTTCCTCATTGCATGAGAGGATACGTAGGCATAACTTAACAGTTATCGAACAAAAGTCTCTGTTCATTCCCCCTCTTCCAGTTTTATTTTTTAAGCCTCATAGTCTTGAGCTTTGCACTCCTTTCTTACACTGACACTTCACTTATACACTTCACACTTCTTTTACACTGACACTCGCATTCTTTCCAGCTTTGATACACAAATAGAACTGACACTACCCCTTTAAAACACAAATCTTTTAAGCGTGGATCCCATCGAGTACGACGGACAATCTGGGTGCTAATACCTTCCCAGGTTGTAACCAACCCCCTTTCTCAGTTTCTCTGGTTCGCAGCCGTCTTATCCATATCTTTCCCAGGTTTATGCAGCATTACCTTTCCTCCAGGATAAAAATGCCTAGCTTGCGACTCTTGTCTTCTGAGTTCACCCTTGTGTGTACTCTCTTCTTTCGCCGACCGTTCGCGTTTGTACCCCTTCTGACCTTGGGTGTCATTTGGTGGGAGCGACAGAGGGCTCGTATGTCCAGTTCCTGGCGTAACAGGTTTGCTTGAGGAAGAATCGTCTGTCTAAGTTTTCATTATCTGACGTAACAATTCAATTTGGAAGGAGCTCGTATGCTTTGTTTTCACTTCAGTCACCCAAAACGTCATTTGGTTGGGTTTATTACCGATTTCTTCTTTCTCCAACAGAGTGCGAATTTCAGGTTCTTTGCTATTCAACCACAGTTTATCTTGAATGGTCGATAGCCCGTGCTATCATCCTTTTCAGATTAACAGTTGCTTGAATAGGGGCAGCTGTAACACCTCAAATTTACCCTCTTCCTTTTGGCATTATCATCATATCATAATCATCATAAGCATGACATATCCTTAGCATCTTTGCATAGAAAAATGAAGCATATCATTCTCATGTTCTAGCATTGGGCATATGATCAATCATTGGTGCAGTTGAAGCCTTACAAGTCAAAGAAAGAGGACAAGTGACCTTGTCCAAGTCTTATGAAGTGTCTACATGGTATATACAAGTTCAAGATCCTCTACAAGAGCCCAGAAGGTTGAGATATCATCAGATGATCCAAGAAAGGACAAGCTCCTACACAAAATGGTCCTCAAATTAGGGTTTCATGTTCAAGAAAGGATTCTTTGATACTTTGGCCATTTCATGTGGGAAAAGTCCTTCATATAATATGTGAATTCTATGGATAAAATTTGGTGAGAAGATTCATTGAGGAAGGCAGTTATTTCATCAGTTGCTTGCATAAGAAGAAATTGGTCAAACTAATTACTTGAAAAGTCAACTGTGGCAGTTCAAGGGTTCCAACCCCATTTTTCAAGCTAGGGGATGTTCTTAAGATCAAATAAGAGGTTTGGCAAAGTCAAAGATCAAGAATTTAGGGTTTTGGCAAGTGTTTCTTTTTTTGGCATATGACATGTAAGTAAACTTTCCAAATTTAGCAAGTTTTGCACTAATCTTCAAATGATTCTTACATGGCCAAGATGACTCCAAATGAATTTACCTTGAACATGAAAGTTATAGAGTATGATCTCCAATTTCAAAATAGTACAAGAACATGTTCATAGCCCTCATGGTTTGAAAGTTATGGCCAATCGAAATTCATCCATTTTTAGGGTTTTTCCATATTTCCAAGTTTACACCATTTAGAAAAAAACTCATTTAACTCATTCTTTGGTTATCCTATCTACCAATTTTGATCATAACATCACATTTCATTGCTCTAATGTCATTTGGCTCAACAAAATTCATGAAAATAGTGTATGGATAAGTTAGTATTCCATGAAGTGCAAAAATGCAAGATCATTCACAATGCATGACTCAAGCATCCAAGGGTCAGGATTAAGCCACTTATGGATTGGTGAATCAAGCATGATCAGCATGTGAGAAGAGAGAGGGAAGTGCACGAGCCAACTATGCTATCACACAACTCTCGCAAATTTGCAAATTCATTCCATTCACCCTTACCTCACGTGCATTTTTCTTCATTCTCTCAGCATTGAACATTGGCATGATATAATAGAGAATTAGGGTTTCCATTTGCTGAGATTCACCATAATTCTCTCACTTAAAGTTTTTGCATCTCTTGCATCTCTCTTCGAATTGCTCTCTACACTCACTCATTGCCAAAACCATTTGCATATTCTTCATCCTTGAGAGTTCGGGATCACAAATCCATACCTCATTCAAGCTAGTTCTCAGAATTCCATACCTTGCCATTTCAGTGAAATTTGCTTCGGGTTCCTAGATCTAGTTGCTTTCAAGACTCTAATTGCATTTATTTTGCAATTAGAGTGTATTTGGAGTAGATCTGCAGCTTCTCTCAGTGTTTATCAAGCTATTTCCAGATCTGCAAAGCTCAGGTTAGCTTCAAACTCTTGGATCTAGAATTGAAATTAAAAGTGTGCATTATGATCTACTTGCTTTCCTGAGTTCATTGATGTGTTTGATTTTTGAAATGAGGATATACGATTGATTTTCAGTTTGATCCATGAATATGTTATTGTTTGATCTGTCTTATTGATTAACTTAATGGAAAAACTAATGACATTTTTGGAATCAGCATGCTTGGTTTAGTTGATCTGGAAGTTTATTGTAATTTCTGTGAGGATTTGTTCATGTGGATGAATTTTCCGGTGCTGGAGCTAGGGCTCCGGTCACCGGATTTTGGAATTTGTGTTTGAGTGATTGAATGGAGAAGATGAATCCCTGGCCACACGATGGATTGATCTGGATGGCTCATAATTGGACAACGCATTAAAAACGCTGCCTCTCACTCATGTGCTCTTTTTCTCTTTATATTTTCTGAATTAATCTTCATGTTGCGCACCCCATGGTTACTAATGTGCACCTACACGCTGATTGGTTGTGTGTTTGACTAGGTTTGATTGTGGACTTGATCTGGTGTGTTGCTTTGATCCTCTGGTTTTGTTTTTTTTCCTGATTTATTTGCATTACACCATAAGAATGGTTGAGACACGCAGGATTGGTTGGGCTCAAATTCCTATTCTCACCCCCTGTTCTACTAAGCCCAATTGATTTGAACTAAGGCCCTTACTGTCTGCACCCCTCCTTCATTTACCTTTTATTTTATTTTCTTTTTATTTTAGCTTGGTTTATGATTTTTAAAAAATAGTTAGAAGTTCCCAAAAATTCTGAAATAAATCATGGATGTTCTTTTTAGTTTTCTTTAATTTTTGATATTTTTATTTTTATTTATTTTCATTTTCCATGTAGGAATTAATTTTCACTTTTATTAATTGTTTTTAATTCATTTCAAATACATGTTGACTTGTAGAATTTATATCTTGATCATCAATTTGAATTTTTATTTGGTTCTTTTTTAATTTGATTCATATTAAGGGGTAGTTTGTGGATGATATTTCTTCTGATTTTTAGAAGCTTGCATGATTATTTTTGGCATTTGACTTGTGTGTGAAGTTTCAAAACCCTAATTGGTGTTCTTGAGGTCCTTTGACCTAGTTGCTTATTGATTCTGACTTTGTTCTTTTGACATGAAGTTATCACTTGATTAATGAAATTTTTTGTTTATTTGCATAATTTTTGCATGCGTTTGTGATTTGATTTGAATTTTCATGTGAGGTTGCCTTAATTTTGCTTCTTCTTGCTAGCATGATTAGTTCTAGGGTTAGGAGGGAACTTTTACCAACTCCTATAGGATAGTTAGAGGCCTTTTTATGTGAATTTTGATCCCTGGTCCTTGCTTAGGTTGTGTGCTTTGAGAATTTTCTTTGTTACTTGTCTTTAAGGTTTCTCACAAGTGTATACATGTTTACCTCACTTCCTTTGTTCATCCATTCTCTTTGATGCTTATGATTGAGTATGTGTGCTTCTTCCCCATGCTTTCTCATGCTTCTTAGGCACATATTAACATGATTAGGTCCCTGGTTTTTCAAATGATGCTTATGCCTTGATTTGGTTTGTGTTTGCTTGTCCTTATACTGTTCACATGTCCACCTCACTTCCCATTCTTATATTGTTTATGTTTGAACTTGCATGAACCTTTCTTTGGTCTCTTGAGTTGTTTGTGCATATTCTTGTGTGGATGTGATTCTGGTCTTGATGATTGTGAAGCATGTGTAGCTTGTGTGATCTTTTATATTCCATGTTTGCTTTTGTTTCTTCCATGATAGCTTGTGTTGATTGGTTGTGATTTGATTGATCCACTTCTCATCTTATGTTGTATGCTTGATCTTGGCACTTGATAATGGCATTTCACTTCTGGTTGTGATGTTTTAGTATGATCTTTTTTTCATTTGTATCTCATTTGATTTCACTTGTTTTTGTCTTACCATTTGTTTATGTTACTAACCATTTCAGGGGCTCATGGTAGGTGAAGTGTGGATGTCATCCACATTCAATTCTTCATCTCTTCTTTTTCTTTGTTTCCTATTTTGTAATCATTGATGTGCCTTATGCCATCTTGTGCTTCAAGTCTTCTTCTTCCCCCTTTAGAAGCAACTTATCTCCTTTAGAGGAGTAAGTTGTTCTCTAACTTTCTTCCTCTCTTCTCCTCCATTCATCTTCTTCTTTATTTCTCTTCTTTAGGATAGAACTCAAACCCCACTAACCGTAGGACCACCCTTGCATGATAACAATAGGATTAGTCTTTCCCATTAGACTCTTACCTTTTGCTCCTTTGGTTTCTTCTCTTTCTCATCTCAAAACAAAAACCATAAAAAAACATTAATAAAGAAAGAAGTGACTTCTTGTGTATAGCCCTATTCCATGGGGCATATATATTCATTCCATATTGGAATAGTACACTTGTCTAGAATGATCCACAAGTCCGATCATAAGGTCATATTCATCAAGAAAACCATAAAAAACACTTCTTCATTTTAATCACTAAAACACCTAATAAGTTCAACAGGTTAGTGAGCTTAGGCCCTTGCCTTTGGAAACAAATCTTGGATAAATTCTCCTTACTTGGTGTGCTTGTTCTATTATTCCATCTTGGAATGTAGTAGCAAGTACACATCCATGGAAATAGACTTGAATTCACTTATGTCACACAAATAAAAAACTCATAAAAAACACTGAATAAACAATAAGCGTCTCCTTCGGGACTTCTCTTCTCATCACCTTCACTATTTACGTAAGAACTTGCTCCTACTTGTCATTTTGCAAGACGTTAACACACTCATTGTCCGAGCCTGCAACACCTGAGCATTGACATAGGAAGTTCAAGCCTTAAGACACGAGCAATATTTTCCACCCCTAGTTAGGGGAACTACGACGACTCTGATCCTCATGTCCAGTGAGGTACGTAGGCAGCGGGGTAGGGCCCGTTCGAGCACACTCTTTTATTTTCCCTACATTTTCCCCTTTCTTTCCTTTCTTATCCAGTTTCAGTTTCAGTTTTGCAGCAGCTTTCATTTCTTCACCCTTTGAAATAGTTTCTTTACAAGCGTGGATCCCGTCAGGTACGGCGGACGATCTAGGGTGCTAATACCTTCCCAGGTCGTAACTGACTCCCGAACCCAGTTTCTTTGGTTTGTAGGACTTTTGTCCTTCCTTTATTTTCTTCGGTTTGTGCAGCTTTACCATTCTTGTTCTTTCAGGATAAAAATGTCTGGCTGGCGACTCTACCCTTTTCCGCGCCACTTTCGCATTTGTACCAGGATGTAAATCCAGGGAGCGACAGATAGATACGAAGCCGACTTGTTGATGCAAGAGGTTCATGAAGACTCCTTTGGTACCCATGCTGGAGGACATGATATGGCAAAGAAACTGTTGAGATCGGGATATTATTGGATCACCATGGAATCCGATTGTTGTAAATATTCCCATAAATGTCACAAGTGCCATATCTATGCCGATAAGATCCATGTACCTCCTAATCCTTTGAGTGTCATGTCTTCTCCTTGGTCGTTCGCCATGTGGGGCATTAATATGATTGGCAAGATCGAGCCAACAGCTTCCAACGGTCAACGCTTCATCCTGGTTGCTATAGACTATTTCACGAAGTGGGTCGAAGTGGCGTCTTATGTCAATGTTACAAAGTAGGTGGTAGCCCGGTTTATCAAAAGAGACATCATTTTCCGGTATGTAATTCCCGAGAGGATCATTACTGATAATAGTTCTAACCTCAACAACAAGATGATGGCTGACTTGTGTCGAGATTTCAAAATAGAGCATCATAATTGTTCGCCATATCTCCCGAAGATGAATGGCGCTGTCGAGGTGGCCAACAAAAACATCAAGAAGATAGTGCAGACGATGGTTGTGACATACAAAGATTGGCATGAGATGCTACCATTTGCGCTACATGGGTACTGAACGTCAGTGCGTACCTCGACAGGGGCAACCCCGTTCTCATTGGTATATGGTATGGAGGAAGTCCTACCAGTTGAAGTGGATATCCCCTCATTGAGGTTAATGATGGATATTAAGCTAGATGAAGCTAAGCGGCTCCGATCCAGATACAATCAATTGAGCCTCATTGAAGAGAAACGCCTAACAGTTGTATGCCATGAATAATTGTATCAACGGCGCATGAAACAAACCTTTTACAAGAAGGTACGGCCTCAAAGGTACATACCAGGTGACCTGGTACTGAAAAGGATTCTTCCTCCTCTCAATGATCACAGGGGAAAGTGGACACCCAATTATGAAGGACCATTCATGGTTAAAAGGGTTTTCTTAGGCGGGGCCTTGATGCTGACAACCATGGATGGAGAAGATTTCCATTCCCCTGTCAACGCTGACCCAGTAAGAAAATACTTCGTGTAAAAAGGACCCGCTGGATAAAAAAGCAGAATAAAGATCCAGGAAAAAATGGGCATCCCGGAGAGCCAAAAACAAAATAAAAGGCTCGGGAAAAAATTAGGGAAATATTGAAAAAAATGTACACCCGCTGAGTTGAAAAGCCACATCGGACAACTCAGGAAAAAAAGGATATCCTGGTGGATTGAAAACCCGAAAGGGCGATCCATGCAAAAGAGGGACTAACACGAACGACTGTGGGCTTCTAGATATGTAATCCATTTGCAACTAAGGTTATTCTAGGGGTTGAAGACCAATTCAATCACCTTTCTCAAAGGGCAGAGCAAGCAGATAATCTTGAAGATATACGAGTCATAGCCAGGTCGAAACTTGATGAGATCCATTTTTCACATTGCCAATAGGGTAGTCTATTTTCCTTTTGGTCGATTTCCTCTTTCCAAGGAATTGCTTCTTGATGTAATACCTATTCATGACCATGTTCCAAATCAACAATAATTCAGTTTCAGTCAAACTTGTGACTAGTTGCTTTTGTTTTTGTTTTTCATCTAACATTGATTGATTGCAAAAACGTCCAGCAAGTTGTGATTTAAGATTGTCCTATGAACATTTGAATGCTTTCTAACTCATGAAGGAGGACAAAAAAATTTAATACAACTCTAAAAAGGTTAAGTGGTCGGGACGGTGATTCATACCATAAGCCTAGGGCATATAGGTCCAAACTAACTCTCTATGTTGTAGGCACTATCAGTTGTGTTTACGCAGGTGCAGGTACAGACGTTGCTAGTAGAGCTAAAGTGGATTTATATGAAGGACAGTTCAGCAATATACTTGAACAAGAACAAGTGTCTTCCCGCGCGTCTCCTATTATCCCCAATAGAAGTGAAGTTGAAATTATTCCCCTGCAGTAATGACAAAATATGTTTGTCCTCCCTAAGCAGAGGTTTCTTTTTAATACAGGGGCAATCCCCAACAGTATAAGGAGCTCCTTACTCCCCAACAGGTTGCTTCCTCAGTAGTGCCATACCTCTGGTTCCCAGCAAAGTCAGGGGGTCTTCACTTCCCCATCAGAGCGCAAGAAGAGTTCATCTGCAGCAGGGTCTTGGCTCTCCAATCTCAAAGTCCAATTTATTTTTGGAAATGACAGCAGTTCAGAGCCGGCGTATCATTAACAATGTTCCCCACAGATTTGTTTCCTCCTCACCAGGATGGACCAGATCAATGCAGTGATCATCAGTTCTCCCCAGTCAAGCCATCTGGGATACTTGCAGTCTCCTTGCCAGGAGATCCTTTTACATTAGCATACGCATAATCATCATTGCATTTGCATCCTCCAGAGAGTAGCATTTCCATCATCATGGAGCATTACGCCATAAATTCAAACATATGCATGCCAGCATGGGCCAATTTTGAGGTATATTACATACGACCTATAACATCTTTCAACCTGAGGTACTCCCCATAGAGGATACTTATACCATCTGCTAGACATCCTTGTCTTTCCAAGTCATTGTTTTGTCGTTGCCTTCGAGTTCCATTTTGTACAATGGTCTCGTTTTTAAGCCTTGTTTTGTACAATAGGCTCCCTTTCTGTGGCTTGATTCGCTCAGCAGTCGCGTCATTAAGCCCTGTTTTATATAACATGCTCCCTTTCCGTGGCTTGATTATTTCAGCAGTCGCGTTGTTAAGCCAAGTTTTGTACAACAGACTCCCATTCTGTGGCTTGATTCGCTCAGCAGTCACATCGTCGAGTTCCGTTTTATACAATGGTCTCGTTATTAAGCCTTGTTTTGTAAAACAGGCTCCCATTCCCTGGCTTGATTCGCTCAGCAATCGCGTCGTTAAGCCTTGTTTTATACAACAGGCTCCCTTTTCGTGGCTTGATTCGCTCAACAGTCGCGTTGTTAAGCCCTGTTTTGTACAACAGACTCCCATTCTGTGACTTGATTCGCTCAGAAGTCGCGTCGTTTTAAGCCCTGTTTTGTACAATAGGCTCCCATTCCGTGGCTTGATTCTCTCAGCAGTCGCGTCGTTTTAAGCCCTGGTTTGTACAATAGGCTCCCATTTCGTGGCTTAATTCGCTCAGCAGTCACATCGCAGGTTCTCGTTTTGTACAACAGTCTTGTTTGCCTGGGCTCTCGTTCATGTACAACGATCTCGTTCCCCTTGTTCTATTTTCTGCTACCTATCTAGAGGTCAAAACAAAACAAAAAACAATAACACAATAAAGGCATATAACACTTTCCTCATACACAGAGTTCAAATTTTCCGGTTTATTCGGGTATTCAATCCCTCCATACCTTGAACGTCTGAAAGTTGTCGCTATTATTCATTCAAGTCTACATATGATTGAATAGGGGCAGCTGTAATACCTCAAAATTTGCCCTCATATTGATTACCATCCAACTAGCTTATACCTCATCCATTAGGTCATTAACATCCACAATCATGCATTTTCATTGGCTCCCAAGGCATGGGATCAAACACTCTCTTGTGACTTGGTTTTTCTTGTTTAGAGGTGGTTCATCTGGGTGTGGTGCACTCAAGACTGATACAAAGGCTGAACTCTTATCATAATGAACATTTTTCCACAAAGGTCCGTCCAGTGATAAAGTTTGGTTCATTGGAAAATACCGATTGTGGTTGATCCTCAAATTCTGGAAGTTTCGATCATAAAAAGAATAATATGGATTTCAAAAGGTATTTGATTCGGGGTATATTTGAGGTACTGTTATAGAGCATGGAGAGGAAGATTTGGAATCCATTCATACAAAGTGGTGTGTCGTTGACCTAGTTAGAGTGAGCAAGTCACCATTCTTCGTCATTGCACTGATAGGACCTCCATACCATTAATCGATTTAATTAGATTTATTATTAATTGAAGTTTTCTTCTTTTAATAGTAAATTTAGTTATTATCTTTTTGGGTCTTAGTTACAAGATTCAGCAGAAGTTCATTCTTGGCCCATATCTTAATCTCAAGTCCAATTACCCAAATTATCCGTATTAATTCTAATTCCATTTCATTATTAAACCGTATTTTTTATCCTTTTTTTGTTAAACCCAAAGTGAATATAGCTCAGGTTTCGGTCCAACTAACCATTTTTGAGTTTATGGCCCAATTTGTGTTTCAAACCTAATTTTATTCATTAAAAGTCCCTATCCCGAAAACTCATTACTCTTCAATAGATACGACTCCTCAATCAGTGGTAGCTGCAATGTGTTCCAAAGTTCCCTTCATTAGTAATGCAATCATGAAGGCTACTGGCAGCAGTGCATTCAACCTGTTGGTTAATAATGGAGATGATGTTGGCCAAGTAATATTTCATACTCATATCCGCATAATTCCCCGTAAAGTATAGGATTGTTTGTGGGATTCTAAGAGGTTGCTAAGGCATCCTCTAAAGTTAGATGATGAGAAAGTTTCTCAGCTTGCAGCTTGTATTCAAGAACAATTGTTGGCATCAGACATTAGCCAAGATAGTAAGAATGAAGATTTTTTTTCAAGCAAAAGTTAGTGGGTTATTTTCATCTGTCTGTAACATAATATTTTCATTTAGAGGAATCTTACATGCTCTAAAAAAAGAAAAAAGGATTAACCGAAAAAAATTCAGTTAAAAAAAACTCAGATTCAACAAAGTTACAGAATCTCTTCTTCAATCAAGAGAGCTTTCATCTAATTATGAGTACATATCTTCAACAACTACAATAGAAAAATTTGGAGAAAATTTGATAATAGAAAAAGAAAAAAAGACTCTAAGTTCAACAAACTGTGACAAGCCAGAAACGGATATGAATCCACAATCTGAGACCAAAGGTTCAAAAACTTCGTCCTCGTCTTCTTTACGTCATCATCATCGCGAAGGCCGCAAGATTCAAATCATTTACTTGCCACAAATCTAGAACACTCATGAACAATTATGAGCTTCAGCCAACCACGCCTACAACTGTATCCTTCACCATCATCTTCATCAATCAATTGCAAACTTCAATCTTCCCCATCTTCTAGTATTCTGAACATCAACACAACCAAGAAAAGTCAAAAACTAAATAACCAAGTGAAATCCCATAATATAATTCTATTTTTGTTTCCAACTAACTTTTAACTGATAACAAAAACAAACTAACTAAAAATATAAAAAACTTTCATAACGGAATTCTTCCAGAAGTTTCACCTGAAAACTCTTCACATATGACTTTTAGATCTTCTATAAAAGGGATTCAATCACTCTTCTTTTTTTTTTGCTTCACCATTCTTCTTTCCCTCAATCAATTATTCACCATTCTTCAATGATTCTGCACTCTTCAGATTCTTCTTCTTCTCCATCCTCGTTCTGAATTACACATAACCATAACTCCTTCCTTCACCATTTCGGTTCTTCACATTTTAGCTTCTGCATCCATTCTTCAAGCTCACCTCATCAACTTCAATCCACACTCTTCATCCTCCATCATCATCATCACCAATCTTCGTCAACTTAGAACAACGCAGTGGTATCGATTCCGGCTTCAACTGTTTGACACCTTCTCCTTCAACCAATCGCAACTTCATTCTTCACAAGACCTACAAGATTCATATCCACGTGTTAACCTCTCAAGAACTCAACAATAAGTCAAAACAGAACGTTTCAAGATCGAAAGAAGAAGAAGCGAGATCGTATCGTACCTGAACATAGATTCGCAACACTTGGAATCATCTCCAACGTCTCTTTTTTTGCTAGCCTGAAGCATTGTCAAGATCGCGACCTCGCCGAAGAAGTAGACACATCTTCATCCTCATTCATCAATTAGCATCGTCGTCAGTGAAGTCTCCAGGTACGATGTCCTCACTTTGTTCTTGCGAGGTGATTAGGTTCCAATTCTCTGTGTTTTTGACTTACTGAGATGAGATTGTGAGAGGCTTGATTTCAAATTTGTGGAGAAGAGGGATTAGGTCAATGTTTGTTTTCTTTTGTTCAAATTGAAGAGTTTTAGGTCGTCGATTTGATTCGGATTTGGAGAAGAAGAGTTTTAGGTCGTTGATTTGATTCGGTTTCGAAGAAGAGGAGTGTTTAGGTTTTCTTTGTTTAAGATTCGGAGAGGAGGAGTTTGTTAATTGGAAGATTTTAATGAAAGTTAATAGGAATAATAACAATAAAAAGGAGTTAATCCGCATTAATAAGCAGCTAATTCCAATAAATCACCGTTCCATTTTCCATAGAGATTCCATGAGGATAAGTTTGAATCCCCTAGCCACACCGGCGGTGACACTTGTCACCGTCCGGTAGGCTGTGCCAACGGTCAGTCATGTGTAGGCAATGCACCATAGGATTTCATGGACATACAATGGTGAGCGTATGATTGGATCACCATAGGGAGACTCAATATCAAATGGTTTCTGTGAGGTCAACAAGGTTGATTGCATTCCATAATATGTACCCTTAAGGTCCAGCGCTTGTGGGCCTTGTTTTTTCGCTTTTCACACCTCCCATTTTGGGCCCGTCCATCATTTCAACTAGAAAAATCTACTTCCTGCACCCCTTTCATTAGTTCTTTTTTTTAGCATAGTTTGATTTTAATCCTTAAAAAATTGTAAAACAAATAATAAAATTCTATAAAAATTACAATAGGATCCTAATTCATTTTAGAACTTTTCTACATTTTTACTTTTTGAATTTTGGTATTTTTTTTAATTAAATTTTGATTTTCCATTTAATTAGTGTTATATTGATTTTCTTTCATCTACACTTTATTTTGCACATTTTATTTCTCCCACCTCCTGTAATATTTTTGGCCCATTCTTTTTGATATTATTATAGGACTAATAATAGAATATGGAATAATTTTTGTTATATTTTTTAGGCCATTTTATCCACTGTTTTGGTAATGTTGTTTGTGTAAAATTGTGAATAGTTCTTAGGTAGATTTAAATAACCATTTGACATAGTTAGGTTATGATTTTTTAGGAGACTTTTTAACACAATATTAAATTCAGGTTACAGACCTTAGAGAATTAATTTCACATTTTTTTCAGGAATTTTACTATTTTTTTAGTGCATTAACTTTAGTCAATTTTTCCATTTTAAATCCATATAGTTTAGCTTAGGATTTTATGGTGCATTAGGACTTAGTTTAATTAGGCTTGATCTTAGAATATTAGGATGACTTAGTATAGTTTACCTACTGATTTTAGAATGTTGATATTAAGTAAGTTCCTTTAGTTTTAGGACTTAGGTATAGAAATCGTGCAAGTTGTTCTTACATGAGGTTTAGCCTTATTTTTGTTTTATGTTTAATATGCATTTTGAGCTATTATTTCTTCATCTCATCTTTACGTTTTTTGCCTTAATATTTGTATTTCCACTTGTATAGGCTTCCCCCATTTCTTAGAACCAACTTAACTTCCTTAAGAAGTAAGTTGAGTTCTAATAGTTTTCTTATTTTCTTTTCTTCCTTAGGAATAGAAAAACCTCACAAACCATTAGGATCAGTTTTTGAATATAATAACTAAATTAGGGTTGTGTCTTAGTCCCACTTAGCGTTTCCCCTTTTTCTACTTGATTCTTTCTTTCTCACCTTAAAAAAAAAATACTTAATAAAAATTGAACGTTCTTATACGCCATGAGACTTTGTTGCGGAGTGCTTATACGCGTCTTGTTTCGGGGCGAGGTGTAAGTATTTACCACGATGGATAGGTCTTAGTATGAGAATGTTCATAAATAAATTCAAAATACTTCTCATAAAAGACCAAAAAAACAATAAGCGACTATCCTGCGGGAACTTCTCTTTCTCATCTCATTCATTCTGAACGCGAACTCGCGACGACTTGTCTCGCATGCAGGATAGTAAACGCACTCATACCAGACGAGCCTCCAACACCTGAGCATAGACATACGCAGTTCTGGCCATAAAACATACAAAACAAATAGTTCCCACCTTAGTTAGGCGAACTACGTTGACTCTGATCCTCATTTTCCCGATTAGGTACGTAGGCAGCAGGGTAGGGCCCGTTCGAGCACATTCTTTATTTTCTCTACATTTCCCCCTTTTTTCCTTTTTGTTCTCTTTTTCCAGTTCCTTTTCCATTCACATTTCAGTTAGCAGTTCATTTGTTCAGCATCAATTATATTCTTTTACCCTTTGAAACAAAACAAGCAAGCGTGGATCCCGTCGGGTACAGCAGACGGTCTGGGGTGCTAATACCTTCCCAGGTCGTAACCGACTCCCGAACCCATATCTTTGGATCGCAGGACCTTGTCGTTTCCTTCTTCCTAAGGTTTGTACAACATTACCTTTCCTATTCCTTTGGGATAAAAATGTCTGGCTGGCGACTTTACCTTTTCCGCGCCACTTTCGCGTTTTCACTAGGATAAAAATCCCGGGAGCGACAGCGATGTCAAGGGTTAAGCAAACAGAGAATCGAGGGCAACCATCAAATAATCAATGATTTAAAAGAGTTAAAGTGGAAAAATGTGAAAAGTCCTCTTCTTCCTTTCTTTGTGATGCATTGTTGTTATTGTTATGTTGTTGTTTGTTGTTCGTTTGTTGACTGAGTGTTGAGAGGACTTTAGCTCATCTCTATTCTAATTTCAATATGAAATTAGATAGAGAATTTCCTTGAGCTCTGAATGCAGGGTATGGTATTTTTTGATTCAGCCATTTTCTTTTTTTTGCTAGGGTTTTTGTGTATTAATCATTGCCAATGATTGATGATTTTATAGGGAAGTTTTAGGGATGTTTGGTACTTGTGGGATTGAGGGTTCTCGGATAATAAGTGTGTGAGGATGAGTTGTAACTTTTGCAAATCATTGGAGGGATTTGCAAATGAAATTGTATGATGGGGACCAATTGGTGATGAGTCATTGGAATGGTTTGTCTGTAGTTTTCTTCTAGATTGCTTATGGTCCCATTATGAATCTGAATTTTATGAGCAAACAGTGAAAAAACTCATCCTTTTACTGCTCTGTAACTTGTCATTTTTTACTGCTGCAAGCACTTGTTTTCACTGCTATGAAACTCTGTCGACTACTGTGAATTTTCTTGATTGTTGTGAATTTGTGTCTTTGTCTTACCACAAAAATTTTCTCTCTCTTATTATTCCATGATCGGTTTCTTTTGCAGCTTGAATGGATGAGGCATTAGAAAGGAAACAGGGCTTATGACTTATTTAAGAGAGCACAAGGCTTGGCGATGCTTGAGGAGTAGAGTTATACAATTGAAATCTTGTTGCAAAGAGATTAGTTGCTGCATTGAAACCTTTGATTATTGCAACGTGAATTTTGATCATAATCCTTTTTATTTCTATGTCATGGTGATAGGTTCTTTGGTGTATTGGTGATGCTCATGAAGAAGATGGAATTAAGGATGTTGGAAGATAGTGATTAGAGGGAGAGATGTCATGATTTACTTGCTTCTTTGGTGAAAATTAGCACAAAGAAGACATTAACAACTTGGTCTGAGTTTTGGTGAAGTTTTAGGAAGATCACATGGAGTTCATAGTTCTTAGTTGCAATTTCCTAGGCTTCAGCGCATCAAAACGTTTGTAGTATGCAAATCTCATCGTTTTGTAAATTTGAAGCTTGTAATATGATAATTTGGAATGTTGAATGAAATCTGAATTACGTGGTTAAAAAAATATTTATGAAATGGTTGCTTGCGTTGCCTCTTGTAGTAAACTTAGCCTTAGGCTTAACTTACTGAAACATTATGTAACTTTAGAACTTGCAACAGCCTGGTAATGTCATCTTATACATCAAAGACTGGACATTATTGAAGATGCATGAATTTGATAAAAAAAATGATTGAATGTGAGCAGCAACATTTCCAATTTCACATGCGCTTTAAAAATTTGTTTCCAAATCATCCTTTTCCCATATTCACTACAACAGGATCCCAACATGAATTAAAAATTCAGAGTCATAATAACCATTTTAACTTTGTCAACTAATATGCTCTTTTGGATTTTTACAAAGATATGGCTTCTTTTGTTGTAACTCAGGCACGCTTTATTGGTGAAAAACCTTTGTATGTGCCTTGAATACCAATTTGACTTAGCAAGATCGTGTATTGGATATCATCATAAAAAGTGACCTCAATTCGGATGTTTGGATCACTGACGCATATATGTCTCTTGAGATTACACGACATAAAACATGGCCTAATATCATCTTGTCCAAACTGGAGAAAACTTGAGAAATGAGAACAAATGGGCCAAACACTAGTTTAAAGCATCATTTTGTGCGATGATGAACAAAATCCCAAAAGTCACTTTGAGAACAACTAGAAGAATGATTGAATCACAATCCACATTAATCACAACACCTTAAAGCCCAACATTATAAACTTGAAATCAAACTTGAGATCTATATACCATGTCCCTCAAAAACACATTAATAACACTTTGCGCAATAAGAACCCAAAGTAAAATCTATCTTTAGAACAACCCCAAGAACAACTCAAAGCAATCTTTTGGGAATTGCCTATGACTTGTGTCCATGAAAATTCACCCTTATTTTATCTCTTCTTGCACCTACAAATCTTGTTAGTCACAATGAACATAGACATGATTTCATGGCCTAATTCTTATAAGAGCATAGCCAAAGGCCAAATGATCTTTCAGAGAGAAAATCAAAGGGAGTAGGACAAATTTGGGGTATAACAGGTCAACACTATGACCTAACACATGCCTTTAGTTAATCAAACGCATCATAATAAGTCAAACAATCCACAAAGTAAGTCAGATCAACGCATAAGATTAAAAGTACACCACAACAAGCATGAGCGTGCACTTAATTATATTTAAATGAAAACATAAAGTCACGTGAGATTCACACGCATTTTTAATGTGCTGGCAATGTATGAGCTGTCAGATCACTAGATCCAAGGGCCATGGACTCATCTTCAACCTCCAGCTTTCAGGCCACCTACAAATGTTTCCGGTGTAGGAGCCCTAGCTCCGGTCACCTTCTCAGGCGAACACCAACCAAAAGTTTTCCAGAAATAAGAATTAAGACCATAGATCAAAGCAGAACCACTTTAGGATCTCAAATATCATAGTCAAATCATCAAACAATGTATGCATTATGAGAATCGAAGCAAAACATCTAGATTTGAAAATTTTCAAACTCAAAATATGAACATGTTACACGTCCAAAATCAATTCTAAACATATCAATGCATTCAACAATATCCAGATATTCAAACACACATAAAAAAACTAAGATCTAAGAGCATGAATTCATCACTAACCTGAGACCTTGAAGAACTCAAATTACTCCTAGAAAACCATTTGTAAGTTGAAGATCAAGCCTTAGGAACCTCTAATTGCAAAATAAATACAATTAAAGCTTGGATATGGTATGGATCTTGAGATTTGAAGAAGTTCAGTTCAAAATCGTATCCACCGAATTCCTTGATAGCTTCAAATGATGATTGATCTAAGTTCTATGAACTTCAAGGAGTGTGAATATGAAAGAATTATGCAAAATGCACTTGTGTGGAGGGAGAATCGAAGAGAAGAATGAAAATGCAAATTCTCGTGAAATTGAATAATGGATGAAGCTCTCCCTCAACTATGGTTATCAGAAGCCTTTATTTCATCTAATTTGGGTTTAACCAGAGTTAGAGACCCAAGGGAAGTGTGGTTAATGATATTGGAGGGAAAATGAAAATTTGCATGATGGCATGAAACTTGTGATTCACACTTGCATGTGAAGTAATTTATGCTTGCATTGGCTTCAAATGATCCATAAATCAAAATTGAAATGATCTTATGGATTGTGGTTGCTTGGTTGTCAAGTTTTGATGCATTTTGCAAATTGGCCATTTGAAATGAAAGTGAGAAATAAGTCATTAAAAATGAAAAATTCCAAAGCCAATTTTGCTTCAAATGGTGTGTACATGAAGTATATGAACTTAATTGTCAAGTTAGAAACAACATAAGTCTTGTAGGAAGCAATTTGCAAAAGTGGAAGAAATTATATTCATGGAAAACCCTAAAACACCACTTTTGGTCTTTTGATCATATTTTGAGCTTCACAAATGCTATGGAAATGATATACTAATTTTTGGAAATGGGAGAGAAAGACCTTCAACTTTCATGTTTGGAAAAATTTCATTTGGATCATTTTTTATGATGAAAGATTAGGTTGAAGATGGTTTGAAAAGTTGCAAAAATGGAAAATTCACATTATAGGTCATTTTCCAAAAATAGTAACTTTTGCCCTACTTCTTAATTCTTGATGAATGGTGTGAATATTGACATTTAAGGACCATGTGAGTGTATGGGACCTTGAAAATCATGAATTAGACCTCAAAAAGTCACAGTTGACTTTTCTTATTGTACAATTGACTTTTTCTTGCATCACAAGTAACTGTCTGCCTGAGAAACTTCTTCAATGAACCAATGGGCAAAAAATACATCCATAGAGACCTGAGAACATATATAAGACAATAAGAACAAGTTAGGACTAAGAAAACCTCAAGAGGCCTCTTGCAACCAAAACCCTAATTTGGTCCTTGTCTAGGAGATAATGCATTGAGCTAGCTTCTTAAAGAATTTCCTTCCTCTAGGGACTTGAAACACCATTTGAGCTTGTGCAAGATGTAAGAGACCTTTGAGCCTAGGCTAGAGACACTTGACCCTTTTCTTTTCCCTTGGATGATCACAAACCTACAAGTCATTGACCATATGCCTTATGCCTCAAGCTATGGATTGCTTCAATTTCTTGTACTAAGAATGCAATGATATGTATGCAGATGAAATACTAAATGCTATGAAATGAGAGGGAAAATTTTAGGGTGTTATAGCTTCCCCTATTCAATCATCTGTTAATCTGAAAAGGATTAGAGCATCGACCATCAGACGTTCGAGATAAACTGTGATTGAATACCAAAATAAACCAGAATATTTGCACTCTGATATGGAAGAAGAAAAAGGATATAAACCCAACCAAAGAAAACTCTGCTTGGAGAACTCTGATGCAAAGAAAAGTAACCAATGATAACCACATAGATCTGCCTTTTGAACGACGACAAGTGACTACTGGCTTTCCACAACGACGGTGGACTTTAGAACCTGTCTTTTGTACGACGTCAGGCGACTACTGGCTTGCCACAACGACGGTGGACTTTAGAGCCTGTCTTTTGTATGACGCCAGTGAGGGGGAATTTGTGATGTAAATGCAGCGGAAAACAAAAAATTCCCTTTAGATGTCCTTACGAAAGGTCATGATCTGTGATAAAATATTTACCTTTTGTGGCACTTGAAACCTTTGATTTGATTTGATCACTAGCGTTGTACGACGAGCAACGCCTCTACTCAGTCCACATAAATAACTTCCTTCAGTCACAATGCTAGCTGGTTACGATTGAAGGCTTAGAGTAAAAGGAGCGGAAAAAGAAAAGAATGCGGCCAGAGTTTAAAAAAAATGAGCTTCTTCACAAGGATTCTATTTATAGAACTACTTGTGTGGGATTTAAGCTAAAAGCACAACTCAATAATAATAATATTATTATTATAACTAGTATTATAATAACCATAATTTTATTATTATTATTATATTTTATAACTATTATAAAATTAATAATAACTATTATTATTATATCATATGGTATCTTACCATATTCCGTATTCCATTCTAGTGCATCGTACCTTACGGTGTACCTTATTTATTTCAATTTTTCTCTAACTATCCTTATATGTGTGACCCTGTATGATTTCGCGACGTTGGCAATTTTATTAAATCATATATTTAACATAATAAACAATGAGCGATATCAAGATAACTTGGATTTAACTCATTAGGTTTCATCCTTTTAGTATTAATGTTATAAATTGGCATTTCAAGATCAAGGATATACAATCCATTGTTCATTTGTGCAATAGCATAAAATATATCATTTAAATAAATAGAGCAACAATTATTCTTTATTATAAATGAAAAACCAAACTTGTCCAAACAAGAAACGAAAATAATATTCTTGCTAATTACAAGTACAGAATAACAGTTCTCTAACTGAATTATTAAACCACTAGGTAAAGTCAAATCATAAATTCCTATAGCTAAAGCAGCAACCTTTGCTCCATTGCCAACTCGTAGGTCAACTTCACCTTTTGCCAAAACTCTACTCCTTTTTAGTCCCTGCACATTGATACAAATGTGAGAACCACATCCAATATCTAATACCCATAATGCAGAAGTATATAAATTAATTTCTATAACAAAAATACCTGAAGTTGAAGTCTCCAATCCATTTTTCTTATCTTCCAAGTACTTTGGGCAGTTTCTCTTCCATTGTCCGGTCTTAACGCAATAGAAGCAAGTGAAATCCTTAGCTATACCTCCACTAGGCTTCAAAATAGGTGAAATATGTTTGGGTTTGGAAAATTCCTTGCCTTTACATTTACCACCCTGCTTGGTTGGCATTTTGTTCTGTTTCTTTCCATTACTGACCATCAAAATGATTTTCCATTTTGACTTTAGATTTTTCTCAACAGTTATTAACATTCTTAGCAATTCAGGAAGTGATTTGTCCATATCATTCATGTTGAAATTAAGGACAAATTGACCGAAACTCTCTGACAACGATGGTAGGATCAAATCAGTTGCAAGCTCCTTCATGAGGGGAAATCACAATCTTTCAAGATTCTCCACATACACAATCATCTTGAGTACATGGGGACCTACTGGGCATCCCTCGGCTAGCTTGGCTTGGAAAATGACTTTTGAAACTTCAAACCTCGCATGCCTTGCCTGCTCTTGATAGAGCATCTTCAGATGTTCAATCATATCGAACGCTGCCATTTTTTCATGTTGTTTTTACAATTCAAAATTCATGGTAGCCAGCATGAGGCAAGTTGTTTCATTGGCATCATCGACATGCTTCTTATAAGCATCTCTTTCAGCCTTAGGAGCAAAACTAGGAGGTTCCTCATCAGGAACAATTGTCTCTAAGACAAACATCTTTTTGTCATGTTTGAGGACAATCCTCAGATCTCGGTGTCAATCTAGAAAATTTGTCCCAGACAATTTTTCCTTATCCAGGATTGTTCCCAAAATGTTATTAGATGTGTTGTTTGTCATGGTAATCTACATTAAAAGATGGTGAAGAAAATAGTATCATTAAACATATTCAATTAGGCCTTTAATTAAATATGCTCCCACTATTTTACTCAAAACAAATGACCCTCATCATTTGATTCGGAAAATCCCGTTGGAAGATTTTCTAGTGGATCGAGATCCATATTTCGCTTTGTTTTAAGTCAGTTGGGCTGATTACACAAAACTCAGATATTTAGGTAGGCACTCCTTCCAATTGTATCCAATAAAATTCTCAAATATTTTAGTTGGGTAAATAACTCCTTATTCCAATCCATCATATGGATATTTCTAAACTCTTGCTTCTAAACGTATATAATATTATTATAGTTTGTTCAGTTAAGTTTGACCTATTATTTTAGAAATTGGATATTAAATTTATCCCATCACACCTTACCAATATAGAATATGCACCTCGCGTTAGGCGAAACGTACATTATTTGATACTAGTCTTGATGAGTTCTAAATTTTGGAAAGCAAAAACTTAATATTTAGTTTTGAGGGAATTTTAATTAATTTGATCTCACATCTTATTTATCATATAAATCGTTCCTCACACATGCATCAACATATACGCATACATATCTATAAAAACAAACAAACATATGAAACAGTTATGGCCCCTAGCGCAATTGTTCTCCCAAGCCAATGAGAGAACTAAGATAAACCTAATAACGATCTTCACATCACCAAGCAATATCTCCAAGGTTGTCCGTCTTTATTTTGTAGTATTCTCTTTCTTCATAATAGTTCATTACATCAAAGAAACTCGTTTTACATACGAGAGAGTGAGATGAGAAAAGAAATTACATGAAGAGAATAGGAGAGAGGCACGACATACAGGTCGTATTTATAAAATCCAAAACAAAACAAAAATAAACTAAGGTCATAAGTCTTCACGACAAGAAAAATAATAACATTATTATTATTATTAATTTAAATATGGTCAATAAAACAAATCAAATTAAATTTTGGCAAAATAAAAATAAAACCTTTTATTATTACTACGGATTTTTCGCAACCCTTGCGCAACACGTCACGATCCTTTTTCATGTGACGACCGTCACACCCCGCATGACGACTGTCACGACTGCATGACGACCGTCACGACATGATTTTTAATTGCAGACGACGCAACCCTTATGTTGTCACTCTCCAATGCAAAATTTCATACCATTAACGCAACATGATAAACAATTCAATATGGTTGATCCCTATTTTATCGCTTCACCATACTAAAGTTGGATTCCGAAGCATATAACCACAGGTCACACAATCGAATGATAATCATTACTCTAATTGAACGAATGAAATAAAATAATATATCCAATATACCATATTTGCATCAAATTTATTCATATCATATATCAATTAGATCAATCATATATGTGTAACTTATGGACGATTGACATATCGCTGCTTCACCATACTATTGTCAGATATCGAAGCATAGTCAATATCAACCATCCAAACCGTACATAATCTGATGTCAAAAAAATTCAATATCCATATTTGATTTAATTTTACATGTTTTAATCCAATTAAAACAAAACTGACAATTTTACGTGATTTAATCCAATTAAAACAAAATTGACAGAAAGTAAACAATTATCAGACTCATGGTTTTGTAAGTGGCTCTGATACCACTGAAGGGAAATTTGTGATATAAACGCAGCGAAAAAAAAAAACTTCCCTTTAGAGATCCTTACAAAAGGTCATGGTACTAGCTGGTTACGGTTGAAGGCTTAGAGTGAAAGGAGCGGAAAAAGAAAGGAATACGGCCAGGGTTTCAAAAAAAAAATGAGCTTCTTCACAAGGGTTCTATTTATAGAATTACTTGTGTGGGCTTTAAGCTAAAAGCCTAACTCAATATTATTATTATTATTATATTATTATTATAATAACTTTTATTATTATAATAACCATAATTTTATTATTATTATTATTATTATATTTTCTAACTATTATAAAATTAAAAATAACTATTATTATATCATATGGTACCTTACAATATTCCGTATTCCATTCTAGTGCACTGTACCTTACAATGTACCTTATTTATTCCATCTTTTCTCTAATTGTCCTTATGTGTGTGACCCTGTAGGATTTTACGATGTTGACAATTATATTAAATCATGTATTTAACAAAATAAACAATGAGCGGTATCTAGCAACAAATCACTACTACCCAAATTACAAAATTGTCACGTGATCTGACAAAACCTTTTTTGATAGTATTTGTGTGTACAATTACCCTTTTGCCCTTATGTATATATTGAAAACAAGGCATATACCGTGTTGATCAGTGCATTTTAATGCACATTCTACCATGTTTGCACTTAAGCATTTCTTTGGTTTTCTTTGTTTATTTTTATATTTTAATTTTTTTTCTTTTTTCTTTTATTTTTGGCTTAATTCGATTTTCGTACTTAATTTTCAGCTTTAACAGCTTTTACGGAAATGATCAGAACCGGAGTTCCAGGAACCTGATTGAAGCGTTCTACCAGTCGATGGAAAGCTAAAAGAGAGAGCTACAAATTTAGTGTTGGAGCCAAAGTCAGATTCGGAGTCATATTTTCCAGACATTCATTTGAAGATGCTGCATTAGTTTTATTTAGTTTCAGGTCATTTAGAATTGGGTATGGGTTATGTATTTGACTCAGTTGGGTTGTAAACAGTTTTTTTTTTGTTTTGCCATATAACCTAGCAGCCGCGACTGTTCACAGATACACTTTTTACACTTTTAATTTTTTACGCTCGAAGAGACGAATTATGGAGAACTAATTCCAACAAGGATTAATCTACTGTAGTCGGTTTTCACCGACACTTTGAGGTTCTTATATTTTTCAATTAATCTATTTCCTTTCAAATCTGATCTTGATATCTTGTTTGCTTAATTCGATTTTTCTAAGGTTAGATTTATTTATTTTGATAATTGCATGTTCCTATACTTTAATCGTGTTTGCTTAATTCGCGTATGTTTATCGTGTTTGCTTAATTCACGATTGATATATTTCATCTGTTTGCTTAATTCGGAAATTAGGAATATTTATCATATAATATCAATTACGCTTGTTTGATTGTTATTATAATCGATAAGGAAATAGAGTCCGCTTAGGAATTGAGAATTATTTAGGTCGATGATAAGTTGGGAAATCAAAACAGGAGATTAACCGTTTCAGCTTATTTTGATAATCACTTAATTAAATTTTTTTATGTTAATCGAACTCAAACCCCCCGTTGTTCCAATTGGTTGGTTAATAACAATACAAGAATCCTTGTGAGACAATTCGAGTCATTGTCGCTATACTACGTTTTCAAAAATTACTCGTTTTTTATTCGTGTGTGACACGCGGTTCAATGTCTTCCTTGTCCAGTTCAATATTGGGCCCTTAGACATTTATCCTGTTATGCAGGATGGGCAAATTATATCTAGGCTACTCATGTCCCTCAACATGCTTTGTGAAGTACCCATTAATTTTCTTTATGATCATCCAATTACAGACAATGTTTGATCAGCAATAAAGTACTTGACTCTACATCTAGGGTCCATTGTAGTTTCAGGTCGAAGGGTGGTATACACCATTATCACAATGAGAGTAACTTATGACACTTTGCATAACATTTTATGTAGTAATCTCATAGTGGGTCAATCCAGTATAAACATTACTCCTAATATTCATACCTATGTCAAGACTTGATAACTCCTTATCCATGATCCATGAGATGTTATCATCAATCTATCTACATAATAGTCTTAATGCTTTAAGGCTATCCCATTTCATGTTAAAGCTCGACTATGGATGCTTTAAGAATAGTGTCCTTATGTTTAATGGAATCTCATGATTAAGTCACACTTAATATTTCATTAAACGAACTAGCTATTCTAGGGAACTTATAATTTTGGACAAACAAACATAATAAAGAAATTTTTAATATTATTAATAAATAATTTGATACAAGTACCAAAAGTATTGGCCTCCATGGCTTACACCAACATCCAAACGACTACTAGCTTGCCATAGTGACGCTGGACTAGGTGCACTTAAGTCTGTGGGATAGACATGTATGAATCAGCATAGACGAACCTTTTTCATATATCTTGTACGTCGGACATGCGGTAAGAATGCATATGTTCTATTATTCTGAACTGCAATATTTTGACGTTTAATCCCACCGTGAGGACTTCAAACCTCTTCAATACAGAAGAGTGTTGGATGATCAACAAGTTAACACAGGCGAGTGCCCTAGTCAATGATACAGAGGGGTATCAGAAGATGATCAAAGAGACACAGACGGGTGCTCTAGGCAACCAAACAGATGAGTACCGACCACTGATACAGACAAGTATCAGACAATGATACATACGAGTATCAAAAGGGGAAGGAATCAAACACATACGAGTGATTAAGAAAAAGGCTAACACGGACGAGTGTTAAAGATAATACAAACGAGTATCAAAAGGGTTAAAAATCAAACAAAAACAAGTGAATAAGAAAAAGGATAACACGAACGACTGTTAAAAGATGATACAGAGGAGTATCAAAAGGTTTAAAACTCAAACACAGACGAGTGAATGAGCAATGATACAGACGAGTATCAGAATGGTTATCAAACACAGACGATTGAATGAAGCAAAAAAGATTAACATAGACGAGTGTTAAAAATGATACAGACGAGTATCAAAAGTTAGAAATCAAACACAGACGAGTGCTTGAAACAAAAAAATTAACACATACGAGTGTTAAAGATGATACAACTTGCATACGAATAAGTGAAATCCCCTGGTGATGAAGTCACGTTATTAAGACAAGAGTTTTTAGGCGCTTCTTGCTAGGGGTAAAATCTTCTTAGGGAATTCCACCCTTTAACACCTTACTCTGAAAATCCATATACCTTGAGAAGCTCTGATTGGGGAAAAGATTTCCACGACGTTGTGTGCTGAAAAAGATTATTTCAATCTCTTAGCTGCAAATCCTGCAATAAATAAAAATGCACATACATGCTCCGGGGAATTGTATAGTCTGAATCCACCACCTGGTTTTATCCAACATTCAAAACAATTTTAAAATTTTCCCCCCGCACATTATTTGTAAAGCCACCCTGTTTAAATGCAATTTTTTTTATCAAACATTCAGGACATTTTTGAAAACAAAACAATAAAGAAACAAATATGAAGCTTTTGACTGAATAATTCTTTTTATTGATAAGCCTTTGAATAGGAAAAGTACATCAAGAAGTGATCCCATAGAAAGAGTGATAACTTTAAATTTGGAAAATAAACTACCCTAATGGCAATGTGAAAATGGCCTTCCACTGAGTTTCAATTCTGCAATGACCAGTATGTCTTCAAGATTTCCCTTTTTATCTCGCTTTCTAAAGAGGAGGATTGGACTGATTCCTATCCTTTAGATATTTCCAAGTTGAATGAGACGACGACGTAGTACAAATAACTCAGATCACAGTTGTAAACACCCCAAATTTTCCATCACTTTTTCTTACACCATGGCTTGTGATCTTTCATTTTTGCATTTACACAAGCATTACATCTCATATTGCATATTTGTTTCATCTGCATAGTTTCATCTTTATCTGCATCTAGGGTTTGTGATCTGAGCAATCCAAGAAGTGATCTGAGCCATCCCAAAGTTCTTGAAGCTTACCAAGAGGGTCCATGTATGTTCCATGATCATAATATGTTCCCCAAAGTTTATAAAAGTCAAGAGATCACAAAGAATGGCAAAGGCATAGAGGCAGAGCTAGGGTTTTCCTACACAGATGACCAAAATTAGGGTTTTGGTTTCAGAGGCCTTCATCCCAAATTTTTTGGTCATTCTTGTTTCTAATGGTCTTAATATGTTATAAAGATCATGTTTACCAAATTTGATGAAGAAATTCATTGTGGAAGTCATCTGATCATTGGGTAACTTCTTGAGCAAGTAAAGTCAAAATCAGGGCATCTCAGGCCTCCATCAAGGGTACCAAAGGGTCATCATCATCATTTTGAGTCTCTATTATCTTTATTTGATCTTAGAAGTGGTTGGAAGTTCACAAAGTTGAAGAATTTTGAGCCAAATGCAAACTTGCTATTTTTGGAAATGACTTGTAATGGAAACTTTCCATTTTGGGAAAGTTTTTCAACCTATTCTTTCATGACCAAAAATGATTCAAATGAAAAATTCTTGGGCATGAAAGTTGTAGATTATGTCTTCCCATTTTCAAAAAGTACTAGAATATGTCTTGACTCATCCTAGAACTCAAGATATGGCCTTTCAAAGTTGGCAAAAATCCTATAATTTTCAAGTTCATGCCAAAGAGGATTTTTTGCAAATTCAAGTTCCAAGCCATTTCATGACCTCTAATGGATTGCTAAACATCATAAAAACATAGTGCAATGCATTTGAACCAAAATTGTGCCTTGGATTGCAAGATTCGTCAAGACATTTTCATAAAATTCTCAAAGAGGGAAAGTTGCAAAACCTCTTGGAACCTTCCATCCACTTGTGCCAGCTGCATAAAATCAATCCTATGGCCCTCCATGAATCAGGCTGAGGCCAGACACCCCTTAAAGAAGCTCCTGACATGGCCCATGCTTGAAGTACAAAGTTGTTTACTTTTTTGCAACTTGCCCATACCAATCACAATAGGCCACACTAACTCTCTGAACCAATCACATTTGTTTATAAAAACCTCAAGCACTCCAAAGCATAAGACACACAAGCTCAAAACCTCCCACAAGTCGGTTTGCCCAAAAATCACAAAAATCTTCATCTCTTCGATTCCCTTAGCACAAGCATCAAACTTTAAATCTTTTTCCACCAGTCATCTCTACACATCATAGGGAACACAAACCACCCTTCACTTTGGCTTGAAAGCTCCCCATTCATAAATACGATTTCTCCAAAACCAGAACCACACACCTCAAAATAGCCCATAGAAACTTGTTCTAAGCATCACACTATCTTCAGAGGGGCCATTAGAGTTGGTTTGCACCAAATAAAGGATCAGAAAGCTCAAGAATACAAAGCTCCAGCTCAGGTAACCTCAAGAACACATTATATCAGATCTTCAATTTCTTGTTATAAAATGACAGTACATGTTATGAGGATCACTCTGATGTTTTTAGAATTGAAAATAGTCAAGAAATGAGTATGTTGTAAGCTTCTGAAATTTTGCCCAGAAATCTGTTTTGATTCGATTCTCTCTGTTTTTGTGATATAAATGTTGTTTATTGTTTGATTTGAGTTGCATTTGATGAGGGGATCATTTCTGGGTGGTTTTGATGTTTGGATTTTGCCTAGGGAAGAAGTTGGTGGTTTGAGTCGCCGGAGAAGATGACCGGGGGTCTTCTCCGGCCACCTGATGTCATTAGGGTTAATTAGAGTTTTGTTTTCCATATTGATTGCAAGCCCTAGGATCTTGTTTTAATTAGCGTGAGGACGGCCCAGATGAGGTCATTAACCCTAACTTTTAATTATTTAGTTTAATTAGGTTTATTTGAATTAATTTAATCAGAAGCAATCCTGGCCATCAGTTAACGCACACAATCAACTCCCCTCTCCCAAGTTTGAATCCTGGCCCTCAGATATGCATAATTTCATTTAAATCAATTTTTATTTCATTTTCTTTGCATTTTCTTTCCCATTTTATTTAAAATACCAAAACTTTTCAAAAAAATATGATCTTTTGCATTTCTGATTCAAATAATTTTCTTAACCCAAAAATAATTTTTATTTTATTTTTTGCATTAAAAAAGTAATTTTAAAATATTTAAATGTTATTTTTAATTAATTAATGGATTTTAATGAATTAAAAATGCATTTAGGTTTCTAAAAATCACCAAAACATTCATGAACCATTCCAATACAGTTAGAAACATTTTCAAACTCATCATACAAATTTAGATTTATGTTTGATAACAGTTTCAAAATTTTCTTTGAATTAGGGTTCTTAAAAATCACATTTTCTAACCCTAACTTGAAAATTTCATTTCTGCCTAACCATGATGAGTTTGAACTTGATTCTTTTTGAATTATTTCACATATTGCATGTAGTTTCTAGGTTATTTATCTCATGAATTTATCTTTTATTTTCAATTTGATTTGCATTTTCCCTTAAGAATCACCCAAAAACCCTAACAAACGTAGAAAATTCATAACTCTCACTAGGTTAAGCTTTTGACCTTCTCCTTTGAGATGTAATCTTATATGGTATTAGGGTTTGTTTTAGCTTGATTTAAATTTTTTATCATGATGTATGCTTCTGTTTTGGTCATTTGCATTTCATACATTCATAAAACCCTAATTTCTCATGTTCATTTGCACTCATATTTGCATATCATCATCATGTGAGCTTGACATGACCTTTCAAACATTTGTATGACATATTAGACATCTTAAGACATGCTTGAACATTACTTGATCATTTCTTCATTCATTTGCTATGCTTTTCATCCATTACATTTCAGGAACATCCATGTGTTTTCACGCTTCTAAGCATGCTTCCTTTGCATCTCATACTTGTATTATCATTCATATGCATCTTGTACGACTTTGCATCATCTCATATGTCATTTACATTTCATTTTCACTTCTGACTTTGATCATTGCATCTCATTTCCTCTCATTTCCTTTTGTTTTACATCTTATGCATCCTTACTAACATTTCAGGTACTTTGGTAAGTTATTTGGGAGGTGGATTTGCCTTCACTTCCCATCTCTTCTCATCATTCATATGCATATTTACTTGTCTTTGAAGTGAATTTGTTTCACTTTTGTTCCACTCTTCTTACTTTCTTTCTTTTAAGTTACTTATCTTCTTCAGGAAGTAAGTAACTTATTCTTCTTCTTCCTTCTCTTTTCATCTGCTTCTTCCATTGGTGGCCTTGAAGATCTTTCCTTTTAAGCCTTACAAACCATAGGATATCCAAGCATGATAACTTTTAGGCTTGTGTATAGTCCCCCTTAGTATTTTACCTTTGTGTCTCCTTGAGTCTCTCTTTTCATCTCAATAATCAGAGGCTAAACTCTTAAAGTTTTAGGACTTTGAATTAGGGTTATGCTTGCATCCTTATCTTAGGATGGAGTGTATAACTTTAATACTTAGTGTTAAACCTTTAATTTGTTTACACCTCTTAATAAAAACACATTAATAATCACTAAGACTTTATCTTGTAACTTGGTCCTTATATTAGGGTTCTATCTCTTCCTTATGGTTAAGAGGGACTAACCCTAGTGTTTAATGGACAAGTCGCCCTCAAGTTGTCTTACAAACTTAAAATCCACTTCTTAATCTCATCCCTTAATTAAAATCCATTTAATAAAGGCTTGTTATATAATGAATTTAATCCCTAACCATGGATTAAGTTGAGGTCTCTTCCTCAGCTTAAGTGTTCTCATCTATTATCCTTCTATTAGGATGGTGTAATAAGTTCACTAATATGTGATTAGAGATTAAACTCATTACTTAACACTAAATAAAAAAAATCCAAAAACATCTAAATAATCACAAGTAGGTTAATGATCTTAATCCTACATCATCATGGTAATTAAGTTGAAATGCTTATCTCATACTTAAGTAGGCTCATTATCCCTAATCAAGGAGGATATAATGAGTCTACAAGCCCTTGATTTAGGCTTAAGCTCATAAACCTATGCAAAATACCAAAAACAGTGAAAAAACTGAAAACACAAAAACAAACAATAACCGTCTCCTCCAGGATTCTTTTCTCATCACTCTCATTCACAAACGAGAACTTGCTTCTTCCGTCTAATGCAAGACATTTAACACTCGAGCCAAACGAGTCATACACTTGAGCATAGGCAAGCAAGTAGTTCACAGTCAATTTATTTTCCATTCTCTTTGAGTCGAACTACAGTGTTCTGACTTCCTCATTGCACGCGAGGATACGTAGGCATAACTTAATAGTTATCGAACAAATGTCTCTTTGTCATCCCCCTCTTTCAGCATTCTTTTCTAAGCCTCAGTTCCTGAGCAATTCACCCTTTTTGCACTGACACCTGTACATTCATTCCTAGCTTTTGCACATAGATAACACATACACTTACCTTTAAACACAATCTTGTAAGCGTGGATCCCTTCGAGTACGACGGACAATCTGGGTGGTAATACCTTCCCAGGTTGTAACCAACCCCCTTTCTCAGTTTCTCTAGTTCGCAACTGTATTATCCATCTCTTCCCATGTTTATGCAGTATTACCTTTCTTTCGGGATAAAAATGCCTAGCTAGCGACTCTATTCAATTCAACCCTCATTTTCTCTTTCGCCGAACGTTCGCGTCTGCACCTTGGGACCTAGTGTCTTTTCAGGGGAGCTACAACTTGGCGACTCTGCTGGGGACTTATCTTTTGCAACCCGGGCTTCTGGTTCTTTTTGTGGGTTCCTCATAGCGCTTGTTTGATTTGTGTTTATGGGGGTGTTATGTGTTGTGTGTGCTTTTTGTTTATCGCTTTATTTATTGCTTTATGTACAACTTTATTTATTGCTTTCATTTACTGTTTCATGCATTTCATTTATCATTATCATATCATGTGCTGGATGTGTTGTTTACCTTGGTGGGTGGGATACTCAGTGAGTAAGGTTCCATACCGGGAGCCTGAGTGACACATAGGATTAGAGTGGCTTCATATTCTTTCCCATTCTATTTCGGTCTGGTGCGGGAATATGAAACACGGTTCAGACATGGGTTTCTTCTTGATAACTTTGTGCTATGGATTTCCTATAGTACTGGGGCTATCTGGGAAGCCTGCTAAGTCTGGATGACCTTGTTAGATGACCTTCAGCATCTTAGGTGAATTAGAGGAGGATCCTTTATGATTAATGTAAACATTGTACCTCCAGGTTAGAAGTGTTTACACTTCTCATAAATGATCCAAGTCTGAGGATCCTTGTTCTAGAACAATACCTGTGAGGGGGTTGGGATGTTTACAGGTTTGCAGGAACCCTTGGCCTCAACATACCCTGTTACTGATATTGTTTTAAGGATTACACTATTTTGGACTGATCTTATGAAACCCTGGACTTGTGACTCTTTATTTGAGTCCCCCACCTGGTTACTGGTTCTCTAGCCTCCATCTGGACTTATGAACACACATGGACCCTATCAAAGAAAATGACAGATCCAACACTTGATCACAAACCCTTGCATATCATTTTGCATACATCATTTTTCATCATTTTAACATTTTTCTATTTATTTTACAGGGTATCCACATCTTATCTTTGGTTTGGTTTTGACTGTTCTTCTGCTCAGCCACCTTCATCAGATATTTTTCTCAGAGATCTTCTTCATCAGATATCTTCATCAGTTATCTTCATCAAAGATCTTCTTCAGTATCTTCTACAGTTGTCTTCATCAGTGTTTCTCCTCAATTATCTTCATCAGCATCCATTATCAGTATGGACCCATCCAGGAAGAGCAACATCACTTATCATTTCTTTGAGCCTTCCCTAGCAGGCATTAGGAAGATCCAGACACTTATCACTCCTGATCATGTCCCTTTATTCAGGGAACATTATGGTAGTATTATGGACATGATCATGGACTTGGATGCATCACAGAGGAGCATGATTCACACTTGCCTTCAGTTCTATGACCCTCCTCTCAGATGCTTCACTTTCCCAGAATTTCAGTTGGGTCCTTTGTTAGAAGAATTTTCCATGTTATTGGGTGTCCCCATCAGGAGGGGGATTCCTTTCAACCCTGAGATGACTGTGTCGCTCTCGGGATTTTCATCCTAGTACAAACGCGAAAGTGGCGCGGAAAAGGTAGAGTCGCCAGCCAGGCATTTTTATCCCGAAAGAATGGGAAAGGTAATGTAGTACAAACCTAAGGAATAAGGAAAGGACAAGGTCCTACGAACCAAAGATCTGGGTTCGGGAGTCGGTTATGACCTGGGAAGGTATTAGCACCCCATACCGTCCGCCGTACCAGACGGGATCCACACTTGCTTGTTTTTTTTCAAAGGGTGAGAAATAACTGCTGCTAAATAAAATTGTTGACTGGAATAGGAATGAGAATGGAGTTGAAAAAGAACAAAAAGAAAGAATGGGGAAAATTTAGGGAAAATAAAGAATGTGCTCAAACGGGCCCTACCTGTTCGCAGTGGTTTCTGGCGAACAACCTCTGGTTAACCAATTTTTTCAGAAAACTGGGTTACTTGCAGGACCAACCATACAAGTCCTGGGATACATGTGCATTATTTCTGTCGAAATCTTCTTAGAATTTGGTGACTGATTTGTGGTTTGTTTTATCAGTATTGTCAAAGTATTAAGAACTTTGATTTTTTGCAAGTAAAGTAAAGTTTGAACTTAAAGATGAAATAAAGTTAAAAGTTTAAACAAGAACAAAAAGACATGTCGAAGGCTGTAAACTTGCAGAAAAATAAATAAAGCTTGAAAATGACATTAAACTTGATAAATGAACAAGTAATTTAAATGACTTTGAAATATAACTAGTGTTCAAATGTACATTGTTCCAAATCTTAAACTCATTTTCTCTCACACTGGGTACTTAGAGTTTTTTAATAGGAATTTTGTATCAATTTTCACACACCTATTCTAAACACAAACTATCCTATTTATACATAAACAAAATAACTGCTTAGAACGGAAAAACTATAACTAAACGACAAGTGTCAGCCTGCATGTAAATTCCTTCTCTGAAACCTCCATGTGTCCAACTGCCAAAGGTTTACAACCTTTTGAATTTGAATCTCTTCCTTGGTAACGAAACCTTGTAACTCTTCAAACTGTCGAAACCCTTTTAAAGAAGAAACAAAACTCTTCAGCACTTGCCAAATATTTTCTTTTGTCAAATGTCCTCTTCTGTCGAAATCGTTGAAAGACTATCTTCTGTCGAACCGTGGAAAGAGAACTTTCCTCTGCCAAATACTTAGTCACAAATAACTTCCCAACTTTATTCTGCCAAAACAACATTTACCTCTCTGTCAAAGTAATGGGGTTTTAAACCCTGTCAGCAATCCTTGAAACTTCTTTCTTTTATTATCTTTCGATAAAGATAATCTCAAAACCCTTAATTTCAGTCTTGTCGAAATTATGGGTTTACAAATTGCCCCCCAGCAAAGATGTTTTCGACTATCCTTGGAGAAATATCTTTTGCTGTCGAAATGACCTTTGACTTCCTGTCAGTTGCATTTATTGTAAAGTGATTTTGTTGAGTCCCAAGAAAACATCATGATTTCCACTTTACCAAAACGTCATGTCTAGCCCACGTTTTTACACAATCTCCCATAACCCTAGATTGTAGGTAAATCATGGCCTCCTACCAACTGCCATTTTCCAACTTCCACTAAGGGATCAAAAACACACGTTTCCACTTCCCAATTAAAAGAAATCTTTTCATTTCCCCTCTATTTAATATTAATCATTTATTTCAAACTCTATAAATACCACTTTCAATAACATTTCACACTTTCCACCTTCTCAACTCTTCTCTTCCAAACGTAAAAAACTCCATTTCAAGACTTTTCAGAGCTTCTGTTTCCTTCAATCTCTTCATCTAATCAATGGCTCCTCCAAAGACTACCACTGGACGTAGCGCAAAGAAAACAAAGAAGACTATGGATCTTCCTCCTGCTCACGTACTGTCTGGGCCTACACAAACACAGCATCAACAGTATTTTCCAGAACCCCCAAATGAAAGGGAGAAGGCAAGCATTTACAGGTCACAGGTAATAATTCCCATTTCTGTTTCTGGAGTCCATCATGCTACGTTAGGTCCTATTTTTGATCCCGTTGCTGATTCTAACCGTCTAAAAGAATTTTACCCCTGTTATTCTGCTTCCAAACCTATAGCTGCTAACAAAAACCCTAAACCTGTCGAAGCCTCATCAAAAGAACCTGAAGTCCTTATGGCTTCGACAGAAATAGATCTGTCTTATCTAAACCAAAATAGGATTTTCAGAAGTCCCCCTTTGACGAAAGATCCCTCTGACTACCTAGCATGGCTTACTAGGATTGAAAAAGCTAAAGAGAAATTTTGGAAGAAAACTGGCATTTATGACTTAATTCAATTGTCGAAAGAGGGTCCCCGTTATTGCCAAAATATGCTGTTAGCCTCCTTATACTTTTGGGATAGTACTTACAATACTTTCCACTTACCATGTGGAATGATGACTCCCACCCTATTCGACATAGCTGCCATAACTGGCCTTAGTCCTTTAGGGGAAATATTTAACCCTGAACATTTGAACAAAGATCCCATAAGCTTCGACACAAAGCATGCTGGGTACTCTGTCTTCATAGCCCATCACCAAGGTGAAAGTAATGAAGAAGTCTCTGATAAAGAGCACATTGCCTTCCTCAGCCTGTGGTTGTCCAAATTTGTATTCTGTACAAGATCCCTTCAGGTGGCCAGAAGTTTTATCATTATGGCTAATCAGCTTCATCATGGAGTTGCATTCTGCCTGAGTGAACTTCTTTTGGCAAACCTCTATGAATCCTTAAGTGAGAGTGTAAGCAACCTCAAAACCCTTAAGGACAAAGGTAACCTCAGTCTTACAGGCCCTTTTTGGCTTCTACAACTATGGCTAAATGCCACTTTTGAAACCTTCATCCCCAACAAAATGCCAGTTGTCGAAGACCCAGTAAAAGAAAGGCGTGTCGAATGGCCTAGGCTGGTTCAACTGACCCCTACAGATGATAATACAAGCCTTCAACAAGCATTCACTGGCTACATCATGATGTTTGCCAAACGCTACAAATTTTCTCCTTCAATGGCACCATTCGCCAACAGACAAGTAGGTCCAAGATGGTTTACCAAAAGACTCCCAGTGGAGAACCAGAAAGATGAAGACTCCTATATCTCCATTTGGGAAGCTTTCCTCATGCCCAGACACTTCTTCTCCCATCATAGTCTTAACAACACAAAGGTATCCCTCATTGTGTACCAACCCAATTTGGTAGCTAGGCAGTTTGGATTAATTTAGACGAAGACGAAGCCTATCTACCATAAGAAAGGTGCTATCATTTTCTACAACTCATTTCACCATTTCGACAAAAGTTTAGAGCTGTACAACAAGTTTTTTGACCCAACTTTGGAGGTCTATCCCACCATTTTTCTACCAAACTTCCTCTGTACTGAAGAATTCGACATCTGGTGGAAGGAATACTACATCAACAGATTTTTCGACGTAGCAACTTTCACTACTCTTCTGACAAATGCTTTTACCTTTGTGCAGGACAAGAAGAAAAAAGGTACGGATCAGCATATCAAAGAAGTTCAAAAATTTCAAAAGTATTTTGAAACCATTTACAGGCCTGATGATCTTCGTCGAACCATAGCTGAAGCAGCAGTATCTTTAAAATACAAACTCACAGAGAAATTAAATAAGTTGTGGTTTCCTTCATCTCTTCCACCACATGCACACTATGACTATGCATTCACCACTTTTCCCCCAAAATTCCCTCCACTACCTTCTGCAGAATTTGGGGTGGCCTTGTGTCCTCCATTTCCAGATTGGTTTGTGTGTGGATCTGATTTAAAACTGCTCCGTGAAAGAAACAAAAAACCTGCCGAACGCGTGGTTGCGACGAAGTATCATCTGCACAACTTCACTGGGCACCTTCACATTGGGATAGAACACGTTACTGTGGACGAACCCATTCTTGAAGGTGTCGAAGAAATTACATTCTTCTTTTTTGCTTCTAACTCCTTTTATTACTGTATCAATGTTCATACAACTTTTCTTTTTCAGCTGTTAGAATTGTCAGGAAGACTGCTGGCGAAGGAACTTCTTCCAAAACAGTCGAAAAATCCCCCTCAACTACCAAGAAGGTTTCGACAAAATAGAGCATCCCTCTTTATTTGCGTACTTCACATTTCTTATACTGAACACTTCCCCTTCTTTTTTTTTTATTGTAGGTAACTCGTACCCCAGCAAAGAAAAGGAAACCAGAAGAAAAGGAGGCAAGCGTCGAAGAGTCTGAAGACGAATCCCCTGAACCCCAGCCTTTGAAAAGAAACAAAGGTCTAAGAATTAAAACAGTAGCCTCTCAAAGATCTATAGTCCAAAGACGAACTCCACCTGCCAGTCCAGCCAACCAAATTCCCACAAGGAGTGAAAGAAGTGGAGACTCAAGTGCACACACTGAAATCCCTCAGGTAATCACTTCGACAAACGATATTCCCATATCTTGACTGCATGTATCTCTCTTATAACTTTCTTCCATGTTTTCCGTAGGTTGTCATTGATGTCGAAGAGACTTCTACAATCCAAGAAGAGCATGCCCCTTCTAACTCTGAAAGGACTCTGGCTGAAAGGCTTCAAGATGATGCCACTCCAGATACAGGTGTCCATGGACCTCAAACCTTGGATGAATTCGACCTCAGCGATTCTGAGTCTTCTGGCAACAACTCTCCTTTTCGACCAGACCCCACTGCAGAAAAAATAATTCCAGATCAAGATGCACCACTTCCACCACCAGCTGCTATACCAGAAACTGACGAAGATGCCCTTGTTCAGGATGTACAAGTCCCAGGTCCAACTGACACCACCCTAGTTGACAAAGAAAATGTTGAAGAAGAGGTCACTCTGTCGAATCAGCCAGGAGTCAACTTGAGCATTGGAGGAACTTCTCAAAACATTCCTTCCTCATCAAAAGCTCCTGTCGAAACCTCTTTGGGTACTGATTCGACAAGTTTATCACATGAAGAGATTGAGAGCTTGAAGGTTAGAAAACCCTTTGAATACTTAAAAGCTTTGCTCGACACCAGGTATAACTTCCAAGATTCCTCTCCCAGTGGTTCGACAGCTTCAGGGGCCACTTCTGACCTTCAACCAATCAATGTCATTATGGATGAGATCAAGACAAGGATCCTTGGAGTTGACCTGTTTGAAGTCTTGGCTGAGAATGCTTCTGCTCAATATGATCTGAAGAAACTCCTGAAAAGTGCCAACTTGCTAGAGGCTTCGACTGAGGAAATTCGTTTGGTGATGGATTTGATATCTTTAATTGATTCTGTTAGCGCTGATCTGGTTCGACAAAAAGAATTCTCCCAAAAAATCACAGCCAAGTCTAAAGAAAAAGTTTCAGCATGGAACACAGTGGCTTCTTCGACAGAAAAGATTTCAGAGCTGAATAAACTTTCTGACGAATATACTAAGGCTGCTGCTGAGTGTGAAAGCAATATTCAAGCTTACCAGGCCCAGATTGCTGATCTGCAAAAGAAAATCCTTCAAGAAAAAGAACGCCAGGCCTCTCTCCAAAAACCAAATCAGGAAACAATAGACAGTGAACTCCAGAAGGGGCTACAACATGCAGAAACAGCCCAGCAACTTCACAGGGAGCTTGACGAAATGACTGTCAGCAAGAGTCTTTGTGAGCGTCGAATTCAGCTCCAAAAGAAAAAATTCGACGAACTCAAAGCCACATTCGTTCGATAGTGATTTTGTAATAGGACTTAGGAATTTTATTTGTTTAAGGATATTTTCTTTTAGCACTTTTATATGTAATGCTATTTTACGCCATTTGTTTGGCGAAGACAAGTTTCGTTTGCAATTTTAATTTGTTATGATTTTTATTTCCTGCAATGTTGGTTTATACTTCTTCAAGTACTTCCCATTTATTTTCATCACTCTTCTATCTCTTTCTATTTCTTCGACTTCGTATGCACCATTGGAAAAAACTCTTAGAATTTTGAAAGGTCCTTCCCATTTAGGGGACCATTTTCCCATCACTCTGTCTTTCTTCTCCATAGGCAAAATCACTTTCCAAACTAAATCATTCACTAAAAAGGCTTTGAAATTTACTTTTTTGTTATAAAACTTTTCCACTCTCTCTTTCTGCCTTCTTATTAATTCTAAAGCATGCAACCTTTCTTCGTCTAAATCAACCAATTCATCCATCATCATACTCCAATAGATTTCAGATGGAATCTCATGATGTCTTTGAATTCGTATTGACTGTAAACAGATTTCGACAGGAAATACTGCATCATGTCCATAGGTTAATTTAAATGGGGTGGAATTAGTTGCTTCCTTAGGAGATGTTCGACAAGCCCAAAGGATTTGATCCAGGGTCTTATGCCAATTTCTGTGTTTTTTACCCACATGTTTCTTTATCAGGTTTATTACCACTTTGTTGGCTGCTTCGACCTGACCATTTGCTTGAGCATAATAAGGTGTCGAAGTCAACAACTTAAAACCTGTCTCTTTTGCAAATGCCTGCATATTTCTTCCAGTAAACACAGATCCTTGATCAGTGGTTATAGTTTCTGGTATTCCAAACCTATACATTATGTGTTTCTGGATGAAGTCTATGACTGCTTCCTGATCTACATTCGTCAAGGGTATAGCCTCAATCCATTTAGTGAAATAGTCTACTCCTACTAAAATGTACTTCTGCCCTTTTGAAGAGGCTGGTCGAATTTCACCAATCAAATCTAAAGCCCAACCTCTGAATGGCCAAGGCTTTATAATGGAATGTAACTCATTTGCTGGCACATGAGGTATGCCTGCATGAATTTGACATTCCTGACAACCCTTTGCAAATTCGACACAGTCTTTCAACATGGTTGGCCAATACATTCCTTGTCGAAATAATAGCCATTTCATCTTATGTCCTGCTTGATGAGCACCACATGCACCACTGTGTACATTCGATAAAGCTATATAAGCTTCAGTCTCTCCTAGGCATTTTAGTAGAACTCCTTCTGCAGTCTTCTTAAACAGTTCATTTCCAAAGAGTACATAACTTATAGCTCTGTACTTTATCTTTCTTTCGACTGTCTGATTTGGATTTTGTAAATAATCTTTGATGGGTTTTCTCCAATCTCCAACTTCTAGATCACCTACATTGAAAATCTCAAAGTTTTCTTTATCACCATATCCCAATCTCATTGTCTCCAAATCAGATGGGGACAATTTGGTGGATAAGACTTTGCCTCTCACTTCGACAACCTTCATCAGATTTTCCTTCGACACTTTATACCCTGAAGCCAACTGAGCCAAGTCATTTGCTTCTTGATTTTCTAATCTGGGAATGTGTCTAAAGACTACACTGTCGAATATTTTGAGGAGTCTGTTGGCTATCACAAAGTACATGATCAAATTTTCTTTGACACATTTATACTCTTTCGTCAATTGTTTTATCACCAACTCAGAGTCACCCATTATTTCGACCTCTGTTGCCCCCAGTTCCAACAAAATTTCAAGTCCAGCAATTAAAGCTTCATATTCTGCCTCATTATTTGAACAGAATCCTTCTATTTTATACTTGAACTTTGTTGGAATTTTATTGGGAGAAATAATTAATACCCCAACACCTGTTCCATTTTTATGACTGGAACCATCAAAATATAACCTCCAAGGCTCTTTTTCGATATAATTTGTCTCATCTCCAAGTGTGGAGTGGTCAGCTATGAAGTCAGCAACTACTTGCCCTTTAACAGCTTTTAGAGGCATATATTTTAAAGAATACTCAGTCAAGGCTAAAGCCCATTTTCCAATTCGACTATGCAAAATAGACTTAGACAACATATGTTTTATTACGTCGAAATGAGAAGATATATGTACATCAACGGGTTTTATATAATGCTTCAATTTTATACAAGAGAAATATACACATAAACATAATTTCTCTATTATACTATATCTAGTTTCAGCATCATTTAAGACTCTGCTGAGATAATAAATGGCTCTTTCGACGCCATGTTCATCTTCTTGACAAAGCATACTTCCTAATGTTCTGTCAGATGCTGATATATAGAGCCTCATGCTTCTTTTTCGACAAGGAGATATTAAAACTGGAGGGTTTGCCAGATACTCCTTGATCTTGTCGAAGGCATCTTGCTGCTCTTGCCCCCAAGTGAAACCTTCCTTCTTCAGTCGAAGCAGAGGTGAGAAGGCCTGAGTCTTTCCACTAAGGTTGGAGATGAACCTTCTGAGAAAGTTGATTTTTCCTAGTAGAGACTGCAATTCCTTCTTTGTCGATGGCGCTTTTGCTTCCATTATTGCTTTAGCTTTGTTCTCATTAATTTCAATCCCTTTCTTGTGGACCACAAAGCCTAAAAAGTCCCCAGCCTGCACACCAAAAGCACATTTAAGAGGATTCATTTTCAAACCAAACTTCCTCATCCTTTCAAAGGACTGTCGAAGATGGTTGATATGGTCCAAGCCTGAAGCAGATTTAATCACAATATCATCTATATAAATTTGCATAAATGTTTCGATGAAATCATGAAAAATAGAATTCATGGCCCTTTGGTAAGTAGCTCCAGCATTTTTCAAACCAAAAGGCATGACTACCCACTCATATGTTCCTATTGCTCCTGGACAACGAAAAGCTGTTTTTGGAACGTCTTCTTCAGCAATGAAAATCTGATTGTAACCAGAATAGCCATCAAGCATACTTAAATACTCATGGCCTGCTGCAGAATCTACTAGCATTTCTGCTACTGGCATAGGATATTCATCCTTAGGGGTGGCTGAGTTTAGATCTCTAAAATCAATGCACACCCTTAGTTTGCCATTTTTCTTAATCACAGGAACAATATTAGCAATCCATTCGACATACCTTGTTGTACGGATGAATTTGCATTTTAGAAGCCTTTCGACTTCTTCTTTGATCTTCGACAGAATTTCAGGTGCAAAGCGTCTGGGGGTCTGCTTTATTGGCTTCTTCCCTTCCAGTATTGGCAACTTCAATTCCACCAAACTTCTGTCTAAACCAGGCATTTCGTCATAATCCCAGGCGAAACAATCTTTAAACTCATTCAGCAGTTGGATTATTTCGACTCTGAGTTGAGGATTCAACTTGGCACTGATGTAAGTGGGCCTTCTCTCTGCCCCCAGTCCCAGATTAATCTCCTCTAAAGGATCCTGTGCCACCATTTTCATATTGGTTGAGGTTGGATCCTTTTCGAACCCCAAAGGTTCGTCATCATAAATGGCATCAAGTCTTTGACTCTGCCATTCGCCATTTGAGTCTTCTTCAAAACTCTGATTTGCATGTTGTTCCTCAATATTTTCTTGAGGATGTTGTTCTTCGACGACTTGAGTGCTGGCTTTGACAGCCATATTTCTACCTTCAGCCTCAAGGGCCGTTCTGAGTTGTTTTTCGGCTATATAAGCCGAAATCCTTTCTAATGCTGAAACTTCAGTCATTTTCACTGAATTCACTCCCCCATCCAGTTGGGTTGACATGGGCAGTTCCCCAAGTATAATTTGTCTCCCCAATTATTTATTTATCCCACTGGAAACCATGCGTAGGATGGAGGTACATGGAACAGTAAGCATTGTCGGAAGCTGTTAAGTCGAAAGCAGCAGGATTGCATGGTGCTATGTGGGCTAGATTTTTGTCGAAGTTACGTCCAGTGACATTGTTCACATCAGCTGTGAAGTAACTCTGATCTGCTTCTATGTTTTCGACAATCCCATCTGGCCTCCAGATTGCTATCCTTTGATGCATAGAGGATGGTACAGCCCCAATCCCATGGATCCATTCTCTCCCCAACAGTAAGTTGTAATTTGCCTTTGATGCTATCACCACAAACATTGTAGGCCTGGTGATGGATCCTACAGTCAAGTTCAGTTGTATTACTCCCAATGTTGTTCCCACTTTACCTTCATAGTTGGACAACACCATATTGTGAGGCTTAGTGTCGGAGTCATCTTTTCCAATCCTCTTTATCATGTAATGAGGAATTAAATTTACAGCAGCTCCACCATCTATCAGAATTTTGTTGACACCCACACCTTCTAACTTTCCTTTTATGAAGAGAGGCTTTAAATGAGCCTTCATTGCATCATCTGGCTTTTCGAAGAAGGCATTTTGCTCTTCGACACAGCCATTGTTCATTATGTAGTAGCATACAGGCTTCAAACCTATGCTATCATCTGCCATGTCATCCTCTTCATCTTCGACTTCCATTATCCTGTCATAATCTCTGGGCAGCACAGAAACCACGTTGCAAGTTACGTCGAAAGAGGCATCTGATTCTGAACTAAATTCATCTGTGCCTTCTTCGTCCACTGGCATCCTATTATTTGTGCTCTGCATTTCTGTGGTGTCACTAGATCTACTCTTTTGAGGAGCTCCTTTTTCTGCCAGAGGTATCCCCTTGTTTGTAATCTGGACACATTTGCTTGATTCGGCTTCCTTTTGCCCAACCCTTTGGTGTTCTACAGTTTCCTTTTCAATTTTCTTCTGCCTTTGGAATCTTCTCCATTGGGATCTGGACATAGGATTCTTCCCTTTGTAGTTTTCAGAGACATATTTTGGCCTTGCCTCTTTTTTAACTTCCATTGAAGGACCCCTGTTCACCTCAAAACTCTTCCATCTCTTCTGACCTTGGGCGTCCCTTATAGGCTGAACCCATTTGTCATCATTTGGCCTGTTGGATGGTTTGTAGGTGTTGAAACGTCTTTCTCCCACCCCTTGACTGTGATGCTTCCCTCTTCTTGGGTCGAATCTTTCATTTCTGGTTGGTGGGACTGTTCCCCAATTTCTTTTCCTCTGGGTCTTTTCTGCTGCTTCTAAGTCATCAGCTGCTTTCTTGTCGAATACAGCACTGCATCTTGGGCAGAGCATGACTTCTGCATTTTTCCTTTGACACCTCTGGATGAATTCGACAAGACTTTCGTTCTCTTCCGGGTAAACCAGCTTCTGATGCTTCTCTTGATGTTTCTTTCCCTTGTTGGTGTCCGGTCCTCCCTTTTGAGTGATTTCCACCATATGAATCCTAGCACTCTGTTCAGTTGTAATTTTCAATTTGTTCATTTTTTCGACTAGCATGATTTCCTCTGGGATGTCCTCCTTTGACTGACTCACATTGCCTTTTGGGTGTAAGCCCTTATAGATGTATTTGCAGCAATGTGCAACCCTTTCGACAGGATATTCTTCAGTTCTGGTGGTACCACTGTTTATTGGTTCGACAGTGAGGGGATTGTCATCAGCCCCTGCTGTTTTGATCTCCTCTTGGTCAGGGCTTTCAGTGGCCTCTGTTTGGACAGTGAGGGTTTTGCTATCCTCCTCTTCGTCATCCTTTTTGAAAGAATCTCCCCATCCTGTGGGTTTGATTTTGTTGATATCTGTTTTGGAGCTTGGTGGTGCTGAATATTTCACCATGAAGTCGAACTTCCCATTTGACTCTCCCAAAGTGTCCCAGATCACCCCTTGCTCAGCATCTCTTTCATAGTTTTTCTTGTCGAAGCTTCCTCCCACTTTGACTGTATTTCTTCCGTCGAAACCATCAGTAGTTTCAATGGCATTCTCATTGTCGAAGTCTTCAGAAACTTTGACTTCTTTTCCCTCAGCTTGGTCAGTAGAATTATCACCTTCTTCCACCACATTGACATGGGTGTCGAAACCTTCAGCAGCTTCTATCATGGTGAAGTTGGTGTCGAAGCTTTCAGTAACTTCTACCATTTCAAAATTTTCTTCTGCCATGATCTCCATTTCGACCACGTTTACCATTTCTGGTTCAGCATAATTGGCCTCCACAACCTGCATGGGATTGGAGTCAATCTTCATCTGCTGCTTGCCTTTGTCTCCAAACTTCAGCCTTCCATTTTGGATTGCATTCTGGACAAGATCCCTGAAAAGGTAACATTGAGAAGTTTTATGACCCAAGAAATTATGGTATTTACAAAAACCTCTCTTTTTCTGTTGGTCTACAGGAGGCTCTTTAGTGCCTGCTGGTTTTATTAACTGACCATCTTTGACTAATAAATCAAATATCTCATCACACTTGGTGATGTCGAATGTATAGGTTCTTTTAGGGAACCTGTCATTCTTTTCCACTTCGACTGGATTTTTTCCATTCGACGGGGCTAAAACTTTACAAGAATATGGAGGGCCTTGTTTTAATTCTGCAAGATCAATCTCTTGCTGGTCGAAAATGACTGGTTCGTTTTCGTCATAATCATCTTCTTGAACTATTCCTACATAGGCCACTCTTTCCTTCTTGTTTTTATTTGATCTAAATTTCTCATTTTTTAGTCTTTCTATTTGCCTCACTCTGTCTGCCAGTTGTGCCATGTCTCTCAAGTATTGGGTATCCAGTTTTTTCCTTATGGAATAATCTAGACCCCCTGCAGCCATTTCGACTAGTTCTTGTTCCGGCACTTGCGTAAAGCATCTGGCTTTTAATAACCTAAACCTATTTAAATAGTCATCTATAGGTTCAGAAAATTTTCTTTTGACACTTGCCAACTCTTTCAAACTTATCTTGGTTTGTCCCATATAAAATTGTTCATGGAACAATCTCTCTAATTGGGTCCAAGTAAAGATTGAAGTTGCAGGAAGTGATGTGAACCAAGTGAAAGCATTTTTCGTCAAAGAACTTGGGAAATATTTCATCCTTAAGTTCTCATTATTAGCAATCTCTCCTGCCTCTATCAAATAACGCGCCACATGTTCTATGGTGGATTCACTAGTATCCCCTGAGAATTTTGTGAATTTGGGGACTTTCCACCTTGGTGGTAACTCTTGTTGTAAGACGAATTCAGACAAGGGGGAAGTATAACTAGGCCTTTGTAATCCTACGTTTACTCCATTCTGTGCCATTATTCTCTCAACCATGGTGGCAATATTATTTTCGACAGGCATGTTATTGTAACGCATTCTCTGCTGTAATACTTCGTCAGCATTTTGGTTTCTCTGGACTATTATCCTTCTTGGTTCCTGTCGAATAGGCTCTTCTACATTAGGTTGTTCGACTATCACCTCTTGCCCCCTGGGATTTTCATGAGGGTTCCCTAAGGGCCTTTGGTTTATAGTAAGTTCCTCTTCGACAGCCCTATTGGCAGGATTCTGGTTTAATTGCATTCTTTGTTGTGCTTGCGGGACTCCAAAAAAGTCAGCAATGCGTGCCATCTGTTCTGCCAATATTTGGTTTGTTTGGGTAGTGTTTTGTATTAAGGGATTGAACACGTCTCCCATTTGTTGCGTCAAAGCCTGCACCATATCATGATTGCTTTCATCCATCTGTTGACGAATTACTTGTGCAGAATGGTTTGTCAAAGCGGGCATATGGAAACCTGGTGGAATTTGATTCATTCTATTTCCATTTCCACCATATCCTGATTCCTGCAATGGTGATGACACTTGAACCATAGCATCAGAGAATAATGGTGACGAATTATGTAGGCTTGCCATCATTGAAGTTGGCATTCCATACGGTTGTTCCCTCCCAGTCAAAGGCTGAGAATAATTCAGATATGGCCTGAATGTATTTCCTCCAGGGGGAGGGGTTCCAAGGGGTCTGGCTTGTCCCATGGTGGAAGAACTAGGCATATTTTGGGATCCTGAACCCGTTGGTATGGAATCTCCCAAAGGAGGCCTAATTTGTTCTAAAACAGGGCCAGACATTGGTATTGCTCCTGACGAAGGGATAGGGTTGGAAACTGGTATTGTTTCGTCAGGAATGTTTGAAGTATTTGGCAAGTTAGCCATGTTTCTTCTTCTTGTTCTCTTTGGTCTTTCTACGTCGGTTACGGCTAGTTTACCGCTTCTAAGAATCATACAACGTAGCAAGGAACAATTTGTCTAAGAAGTTCTTTATTAGATAATTGTCTAATGCACTAGTCCCACCGGGTGTGCCAATTTGTTCGCAGTGGTTTCTGGCGAACAACCTCTGGTTAACCAATTTTTTCAGAAAACTGGGTTACTTGCAGGACCAACCATACAAGTCCTGGGATACATGTGCATTATTTCTGTCGAAATCTTCTTAGAATTTGGTGACGGATTTGTGGTTTGTTTTATCAGTATTGTCAAAGTATTAAGAACTTTGATTTTTTGCAAGTAAAGTAAAGTTTGAACTTAAAGATGAAATAAAGTTAAAAGTTTAAACAAGAACAAAAAGACATGTCGAAGGCTGTAAACTTGCAGAAAAATAAATAAAGCTTGAAAATGACATTAAACTTGATAAATGAACAAGTAATTTAAATGACTTTGAAATATAACTAGTGTTCAAACGTACATTGTTCCAAATCTTAGACTCATTTTCTCTCACACTGGGTACTTAGAGTTTTTTAACAGGAATTTTGTATCAATTTTCACACACCTATTCTAAACACAAACTATCCTATTTATACATAAACAAAATAACTGCTTAGAACGGAAAAACTATAACTAAACGACAAGTGTCAGCCTGCATGTAAATTCCTTCTCTGAAACCTCCATGTGTCCAACTGCCAAAGGTTTACAACCTTTTGAATTTGAATCTCTTCCTTGGTAACGAAACCTTGTAACTCTTCAAACTGTCGAAACCCTTTTAAAGAAGAAACAAAACTCTTCAGCACTTGCCAAATATTTTCTTTTGTCAAATGTCCTCTTCTGTCGAAATCGTTGAAAGACTATCTTCTGTCGAACCGTCGAAAGAGAACTTTCCTCTGCCAAATACTTAGTCACAAATAACTTCCCAACTTTATTCTGCCAAAACAACATTTACCTCTCTGTCAAAGTAATGGGGTTTTAAACCCTGTCAGCAATCCTTGAAACTTCTTTCTTTTATTATCTTTCGACAAAGATAATCTCAAAACCCTTAATTTCAGTCTTGTCGAAATTATGGGTTTACACTACCCCGCTGCCTACGTACCTCATCGGGATAATGAGGATCAGAGTCGACGTAGTTTATCTAACTAAGGCAGGAACTATTTGTTTGGTTTTTTATGCTGGAACTGCGTATGTCTATGCTCAGGTGTTGCAGGCTCGTCTGATACAAGTGCGTTTACCGTCTTGCATGCGAGACAAGTCGTCGCAAGTTCGCGTTTAGAGTGAATGAGATGAGAAAAGAAGTTCTCGCAGGGTAGTCGTTCATTGCTTGTTTTTGTATTTTATGAGAAATGTTTTGAATTTGTTTGTAAACATTCTCATACTAAGACCTATCCATCGCGGTAAGTACTTACACCTCGCCCCGAAACAGGACGCGTATAAGCACTCCGCAACAATGTCTCGTGTCGTACAAGAACATTCAACCTTTATTAGGTATATTATTATTTTCTTCATGAGGTGAGAAAGAAAGACTCAAGTTGCAAAAAGGAAAAACCAAGGGACTAAGACTCAATCCTAATTTTAGTTATTTATTCAAAGGTGGTCCTAATGGTTTATGTGGTTTTCTAAACCTAAGGAAGAAAAGAATAGAATGCAACTTACTTCCTAGAGAAGTTAAGTTGATTCTAAAAAAGAGGGGAAAATCCTACCAAACACAAGTATGAAAAGAAGGAAATGAATTAAATGCATAAAGAAAATGCATAAAAATAAAATAAAGGATAAGGTAAGGAAACTTACCTCAATCTTCCCCACTACAAAACAAAGGTTAATGTGCATTTTTATTTAAAATAACCAGGCAAACATACCCTAATTAAATCCTAATGACTCTAACCCTATCTAAATTCTATTTTAATTCCAAAGAACTAAAAGAAAAGCTAAGACAAAAATACAGCACCTATTACAACCCCTAATACACAAACAACCATGAAAACAAAGCATAATACAAAGCAGCTTTTTACAGCCAGCATGCAGCATGAAAAGGTAGGTGTAAAAGGTTACAAACAGCATGCAAACATGAGAAACAACATGTATTTTACAGCACCTATATGTAAAAACAGCTATGAAATGCAAAATCCATATTTGATTATTTTCATTTTCTAATGCACAAACTCAATGAAAAATGCACCAATCTCATCATGAACATGCATTTGAACATGGATCAACATACATAAATGGAAGAACATGAACATTTAGAAGGATTATGCAAGAATGCATCACATGGTTGATTATACACAAAGTAATGCAAAATGTAGCACATGAATATGGTATATGAACATGAGGATCATTGATTATTAACATGCAATATGATAGCTCAACAAGAATGCTAAACTCAATGCAAAATTCAGAATTGAATTGATGCAAATGATATGATCAAGCATGCAAAAAAATGCAACCAAAGGCACATACATACATGATTATGTAAAAATGCTATATATCTTGATACAATGAAATGCAAAAATGATTTAATGCAATGCAAAAGATGTAAAAATAGGATGCAACATGATTATTTATATGCCAAATAATGCACAAACATGGAAACAAAGTGCAAGAACTCAAGCTATGCACGAAGAAACACTAAAATGCATAATATGCGACATGAACGGAATCGTTTCGAAACGACTCGAAACGGGGGAATGAACTACTGGAAATGGACCCTAAAATTCCCTAAAATCAATACATAAACATGTATGAACATTAGAGGCACTAGAACTTAGGACTAAGCCATGAAATAAGCTAAAAATCGAAAAATAAACAGCGTTAACCGGTTAACCAAATGCGTTAACCGGTTAACGGACCTAAAACAACAGCAATTTGTGGCTAAAACGCACACGTTAACCGGTTAACCAAAAGCGTTAACTGGTTAACACTGAACAGAAAGTGAAAAAAAACTTTTGAAATAAGTGCTTTTGGCCACAAACTCACTTCTAACGACCCCTAACATATCTAAGAACATGCTAACACTAATTTCTACTTAATTTGGGGCTTATTTACAAATGCTAGCACCTATAACTATCAACACCTTAACTTCTAATCCATTACAAATCACAAATCGTAAGCAACACATAAGGAAAACGGAAATGATCTCAAGCAAAGCAAAAAAGCAATTAAAGAATGCCGAAATGGCGAGATGAAGAGAATAACTTAAAGGAGAAGTCCTATAGATCACCAACCTACGAAGCGGAGAAGTGTTTCGGTGAATGTTGCAAGAATCGGAGCTTGATCAAAGAGAAAACCGAGAAAACCGAGAAACCGCAATATAAATGCGTTCTTGACGTTTGAACCTTCGTGCACTTCCGAATAAGCCGAAACCTTCAACAAAATTCAGTAGCTTCTTCTTCCACAATCCACAAAATCAATGGAGGTTGAGGCTAAGCTTCAAGATCTTCAAGTTTCAATGTGAAACTTGAAGAGCTTATTCAAAAAGCTTTAGTGAAAGGAGGGAAAAAGGAGGAAAAGTGTGAGAGAAAAAGTGATTGTGAAAGAGTGAAAAGTCGGAAAATTGTGGGAACCCCTTTGGTTTGGATGATTAATGAATATATAGAGGCTAGGCTTGGAGCTAGGTTTGGGAATGGAATTAGGTTTGGGGCCCAAAAATTAGGCTTGGGATCCAAAATTATGGTTTGGTAGTTAGTTAGGGTTAGGGTTGGAAAAGGGAATATTCCTTGGAATATTCCTTGGAACACTCTAGAAGATGGTAGAACATGGTAGAAGTTTCCTAGGGAAATGGAGTGGAATTGAAATGGAAAAACAAGAGGGAAAGAATGGAAGGAAGTGTGGAAAGAAAGTGGAAGGAAAAGTGGAGGGAAATGCAAAACCAACCACTTTTCAAATGATTTTTCTTTGATTTTTAATGATTCCTCCATCATTTCTTGACCAAATTTGAACCATAGGATCATTGTAACCCTAATTTCATGATTTCGATCTTAAAAGTCCAGAGTCGACCCTCTTTTACCTAGCTCGGTTGTTTTTCCCCGATTCCTTGATTTTCCATCGTCCGGCCAGTCGAACCCCTTCCAAAATGAATTTGTGGACGAGATTTGAACCATATGCCTTTGACATCATATATAATACAAAGGAATACTCTTTGAATTGAAACTTCATGAAGAAGCCCGGTAGAAGTGAAACCCTAAATTGACCCTTTTCATCAGGAGATGTTGCATTGCTTGCCTCCTTTAATTACACCCCATCTTTCCATGGCTTGTGACTCCAAGTGAAGACTTGTGGTATGTTGTGAACCCTTTGCGCAAGGTTGAGAAGCTTTGTGGCCCTTCGATTGCCTTTGTAATGCCTTCGGTTGCTCCAATCATTGATCACATACCCATGCCTCAGCTATGCTACATATGATGCAATGTTTTTGGTTATTTTATGAATTTATGAATGCAAAATGCTATGCAAAATGTTGAGGAAATGTGAGGGCAAATTTTGAGATATTGTAGCTTCCCCTATTCAATCATCTGCAAGCTTGAATGAGTAATTGCGAAAGAATTTAGACATTCAAGGTATGGAGTGATTGAATACTCAAATAAAACCTGGAAATTTGAACTCGGTGGATAGGAGAAATGCCATCTGCCTTTTATTTTTTTATTTTTTTTTTGGTATTGTTTTTTTTGTTTTGACCTCTGAATAGGTAGCGGGAAATAAACTTGACAATGTGACTGCTGGGTAGGACCAAGCCACAAAGAAACACGCGACTGCTGGGAAGGACCAAGCCACGGAAGGTGCCTGTTGGCGAAACAGGACTTAACGCAACATCAACCGATTTGCGACTCAAATAAGATCAACAGATATATCATGGAGATGGTATCAACCGATCCACCCCGAAAAGCGAGAAGGTAATATCATCCGATTTACAACTCAAAGAGAAATGATATCCACCGATTCATAACTCAAATAAGATCAACCGATCCAACCAAGAAATGGTATCAACCGATCCACAACCAGGAAATGCGAGAATGTAATATCATCCGATTTACAACTCGAAGAGAAATGATATCAACCGATTCATAACTCAAATAAGATCAACCGATCCAACTAGGAAATGGTATCAACCGATCCATAACCAGGAAATGCGAGAATGTAATATCATCCGATTTACAGCTCGAAGAGAAATGATATCAACCGATTCATAACTCAAATAAGATCAATCGATCTAACTAGGAAATGGTATCAACCGATCCATTATCATTGCACTGAGACGAGACCAAAAGGAACAGGATCATTGTACTTAAATGATAACCCGAGATGCGGCCGTTGTACTTAAACGGGGACGCGAAAAAATGAGACTGTTGTACTGAAACAAGACCCAAAGATGAGACCATTGTACTTAAATGGAGACTCGAAAGGAATGGGATCGTTGTACTTAAACGAGAGCCCGAGACGCGACCATTGTACTGAAACGGAGGCGCGAAAAATGAGATTGTTGTACTGAAACAAGACTCAACTGGGGATAACAACAAGACTTGGTAGACAGAGATGCCTGGAAAATGGTATAAGTATCTTCTGTGGGGAGTATTTCAGGTTGAGAAGATGTCACAGGTCTTATGTAATATACCTCAAAACTGGCCCATGTTGGTATGCATATGTTTGGATTTATGGCGTAATGCTCCATAACAATGAAAATGCTACGCTTTGGAGGATGCAAATGTAATGATGATCATGAAAATGAAAATGCAAAGAGATCTCCTGACAAGGAGACTGCAAGTATCCCAGGTGGCTTGACTGGGGAGAAACGATGATCACTACACTGATCTGATCCATTCTGATGTGGAGGAGACAACTCTGCGGGGAAGGTTGTCAATGATACACCGACTCTGAATAGCCGCCATTACCAAAAATAAATTGGACTTTGAGATTGGAGCGCCAGGACCCTGCTGGAGACGGACCCTTCTTGAACTCTGAAGGGGAAGTGAAGACTTTCTGACTTGGTTGGGAGCCAGAGGCATGACATTGCTGAGGAAGCAAACTACTGGGGAGGAAAGACACTCCTTGCACTGCTGGGGATGGCCCCTATATTGAAAGGAAGTCTCTGCTTGGGGAGGACATCAGCCTTCTGCTGCCTTGCTGGGGGAGATATCAACTTCCAAATTTACTGGGGATTATGGATGATGTCAATGATAAAGCTTCCCGCTGAAGATAAGAGCTTAGGTTGCCACTTGCTGGGGATAAGAGATAAGTCCTCTCATGTTGGGAATGAGAGATGTAAGGTGTCTCATGCTGGGGATGAGAGACAATGATACCATTCTGCTCAAGAAGTAACCTTCTATTTTCCGCACTACTGGAGAAGGGATTTTCTAATGAGACTTGCTAAGGAATTCTGATCGATGAAGTCCGCAGATGAAAAAACTCTTGAAGTATTGTGCTGACAATGGCTTTGTTTCTAGCCTCTGGGTTGGTAGGTTTCCAACTAATCATGAGTGAACAATGATTCTTTGCAATTTTCAACTCGCCTCCGATTAAGGTCCATCGGAAGAAAATGTCTCAAGAGGATTTTACAGAAAACATGACATACGAAATGCCTCAGTTTCTTCAAACTCTTGGAGAGATTCGTCGGATCTAGAAATAACTGCCCCAGCCTGCAGGGTATGTGAAAGAATTTGCCTTGTGAGGATTCATGAAATACTTCATATCACTGTGAGATATTCTTCCCCAATATATTGAACTCTAGATATGCGCCTCTGATTAACTATCTTTAAGAGAAAGTAACTTCTAGTGCTCTTGGGGTGGCCTGCCCTAGTACGAGCCTTGAAGTGATCACTTCTGACTAACTGTGCTTTGAAGAAAATATCCATACTACATACTCCTGGAGAGATTTGAATCTCGAAGTGATTGCCCCAGTTTGGCTGAAATTTGTAGAGATTGCTCGACGTGATTGCCCCAGTTGGTTGAATTTTGAAGAGATTGCTCGACGTGATTGCCCCAGATTGGTTGGCTCTTACCACGTCTGGTTGGGAAAGTCCCCACTCAATGGATTTTCTTGGAAAAGTGCATCTCGACGTGATTTTCCTTCAGAAGTTCCAGACTTCTCAACTTGGCAAGATTAAGCTTCTGGACTGAGGTTCCATATGTGAAATTTTATGATGCCTAACAAATGTATGCAAGCAGAAAATGTTTATTTTTAAAAATGAAAATTCTAATGCAAAACACATGTTAATCTTGAAGTTTTACTGTAAAAGATGTCGCAAACCATTGTGAGTGAATCACTGGTTAAATACGACATTGATTTTTGATAGAAGAAACATGTATATGCAATACCAACCCATATCTTTTAGCGCAACTCATAGGAGTCAGGAACGCGGTCTCGTGGTAGCACGCTCTCAAAATAACCCTGTTTCAGTTAGGACTTTTGAGGGTTGTATCGTGTCCTGGTTCACGGTTACAAAAACAAAGGATATAGGCTCAAAGTTTATTTGTGCCCACCCATCTTCGTGATATTCTCCATTCCTATGTTCAGCTAGCTTTCACGAGCGCTCACCTCTCAAAAAGGGTTTCATGATGGTTGAGGAACCAATTACACTAACGGTTTAAACACCAATTAGGTTGTTGTTGGGAGTCAGTCACCCCATCGTCTTTCGTGTCTGTATCACACGACTTTGTTCTTATTTAAGGATCTTTCTTGTGTAATCCTCTCCGTTCTTCGCTTTTGAATTCTTTTGCTTATCCCTAACTTTTGCCTGGAATGATTCTTGTGAATCTTTGATTATGGAGTCCAGTGGGATGCCCTAACTTTTGCCTAAGTCGCTTGTTTTCAAGTTTCAACTTAGCGGGCTTTTTCATTTCTTTTTTCTAAGTCTCTTTTTTTTGAACAATTCGTGACACACTGGTTGTCTTGATGGCTTTTTAAAGGGTCGTGACTTGTCTCACTTTTCACCTGATGAGGGATAACCATTGTGGTTTCCGGTCTTTGGACCTATTTATTGGGATAACCAATGTGGTTTCTGGTCATTGGACCTCTTGATTTGGTACAACGAAAGGTAATGGATCCTCAGATGTGCACTCCTTTTGAAATTTGAATGCTCGGTTAAATTAACTGACACCTACCCTTCCCCTGGGTTACATGCAAGGGTTTTTTCATGTGAAAAGAAACTCCTACTTCAAGGCTCAAATGGATTGGCGAGGGTCTATCTCCCTTATATATCCGGTGTTTAGGATTTGAAGCAATGCCTGTACATCGTCAACAGTGTCTTTCTCAAAGCACACAATTAGAGATATTTGCGTTTTCATTTCATCATTCTCCTTGATAGAGTTTAAGCATAACAGTCGGTATTGCAATGCAAATACACAAAATTATGAGTGAATATAAATGGATTACTTCAAGAAAAACATGTGCATTTTATTACGGTTAACATTCAAAAACAAATAAGTTTCATGCATGCATACAAATGTTTAAACGAACAAAAGAAATCACAAAGGAAATTGCAGTAAAGAAACTGAGCATCGCCATCGTTGAGGAGACTTGACTCCTTTTAGACTAAATCAGTCTTGAGCGCTTCCCATGATCAGAAAATCTTCATGGACTTATAGTATTCAGGTAAATGGTCGCATGTCCAACACGACAATCATTTCTCATCTTCTAGTTACATTTTGTTATTGTAGAAAGTAACGCTGAGAAGTAAAGTTGACACCTAAGGTTGCTCGGAATGACCTGACGGTCTTCTGCCTATGTATCTCCATTACCCCCAGACCAATGAAGAATCAGAGCGACGTAGTTCCCCTCACTAGGGATGAAAATGCACTGAAAAGACGCACCATTGGCAAAAATAAGAGTATCTGGAATACTTCTGGCTTTATTGCTTTAAATTTTCCCGACAAACTTTGATAAGAAGACTTCAAATCAAGAAAAGTTGACAGCTTTCGAGTCGATTAAGTCCTGCACCGTGTGGTGAAAAGCTTTACACCTATCAATATGATGTCCTGGCGCCCCAAAATGAAAATCACAGTAGGCATTGGCATCCCATCCATTTTCGATAGTGGAAAAGGAGGTGGGGACAGCTTGCGAAGCCCAACCAACTTCAACTGAAGCAAATGCTGAAGGAGATCAGTCTGAGACATTGGTAAAGGGTCAAAAAATATTTCTCTCCTTTGCTGACGATCCTGTTGAGGATTACGTTGGCGACGATTTTGCTGTTGCAAACGTGTGGCACTTGGGATGATTACAGATGCTGTCTGGTAACGTGAACCTTGATTTCTCCTCTTTCGCTAAACATAAACTGCCCCTGCTTCTTCGTACTGTCTCTTTTTCTCATTTGAAAACGGCTTCTTGGTCCCAGAAGTAGAGGCACCGTTGCCCTGGATCTTTCCTTGCTTCATCCCGTTTTCAATTCTTTCACCAGTCAAGACGATATCAGAAAAATTGTTAGCTGAACAGCCTTCTAATCGTTCTATGAAGTGCCCCGGGAAGGTATCCATGAATAGGTCTACCATTTCTCTCTCCAACAATATTGGTTGCACTCTGGCTGCGACCTCGCGCCATCTTTGAGCGTACTCCTTAAAGCTCTCGTAGTTCTTTTGTGACATGCCCTGAAGCTGGGTTCGGCTGGGAGCCATGTCAATGTTATACTGGTATTACTTGAGAAAGGCTGCCCCAAGTTCCTTCCGGTTACGGACAAAATTCTTTTCCAGTTTTATGCACCACTCTAGTGAGCCCCCGGATAGGCTGTCCTGGAAGTGGTACATCCAAAGCTTCTCATCTTTTGTATGTGCAGCGATTTTGCGATAGAAGGTCGGCAAATGAGTTTTCGGGCAAGATCTGCCATTGTACTTGTCGAAAACAGGAGGTCTGAACTTTGGAGGGATGACCACCCCTGAAACCAGCCCCATATCAGCAACATCAATGCCAAAGGTATCTTTGCATTCTAGAGCCTTTACCTTCTCGGCTAGCATCTGGAAGTCTTGGTTATTGACCCCAGAACCAAATCTCATATATTCATTGAGAAAAGTAAATTGATCCTCATGTCAGTCTGCTACACGAACAGGAGTAGGAGGCCTATTCTCCATAGGTGGAATGACAGTGTTGTTGATCGGATTGCCTTGGGCGTCCAAGGTAATCATTGGAGGATCAGCCTGTGGGCGATTAAGCCTCTGCATGGCGGTTCTCATTTCTTGCTGCCCCTGCACTATACCCTGCATTGCTGCCATGAAATCCCCTATCTGAGTGCGAAACTCGTTCAACTCAGTTTGTACAGTATTCAGGATTTGACTCGGGTAGCGTATTGGTATGGTCGATACTTCTCCTGAAATGGTCAAATAAATTAGGAAATCCAGATAACTCGTTAGTATGCAAAAATGATATGCATGAAAATGCCATTTCACTGATCCCACTTCATTCAGATTGGGGGACAGATACCCCACGGAGTGACACATCATAAGATAAATTTTGTGAGTGTGTGCGGAGAAAGTGCTGAGCATCGGGAATTCAATATCAAAATAAAATTGCCAGGATATAAAAGTTGAAACAATGGCACTTGAAAACTTCCATAAAGAAAAAAATACGCCAACGTGCGAAAACTTATACAGTCACTTGCCAATAATACTGAAATTCGGTAAAATGTCACAATCCACAACAGAAAAACAAGAAATTCCTTCAACATCTCTGAAGGTAATCTCGAAATACAATAAAGCAATTCACATGCATAAAAGAAATCTACGTCTCCCGACTTGAGCTTCGTGCAGTCTGCATGGCCAGCTAGATCAAGAGGCTTCAGTTCCTGAGGTACCCCTCTGGTGTAATGATCCCTGAATTAATTAGATATTGGACATTGTGCCTGAAGGCTTTGCACTCGTCTATGGTATGTCTGAATGTTCCGGAATGGAATTCACACATAACATCCATATTGTAATCTGGGGGAATGGGGTAGGGCATTGGCAAGGCATTCCTTGGCTGAATCAAAGAATTCTTGAGCAAACATGCAAACACTTGACTAGGAGTAAACACTTCTTCAGCCTGCTTGAGTTTGAGTCTCCCTTGTTGTTGATAGTTCTGATGCTGAGATGAATTCGAACACCCAAAGTTCTTCTGCACTTTCTTCTTTATGTTGGATCGGTGAATGGGTAGAGGTGACTGGCACGATGTCTTTACGACCTAGAGTGGAGGCACACACCCCTGATTAGGGATAATTCTTGTGGTAAGGAAAGGAGAAGTACCTTCCAGTGATATGAAATCCTTTGACACATCCCCACTGATCGGTACGAACTCGATTACCTTTGAATCAATGAGCTCTTGAACTTGATATTTGAACCTCTTACAATTTTCAACATGATGACCAGGTGCCCCAGAATGGAAAACACACCTGGCACTGGCGTCAAAATCTAGAGGAAGCTTTTTGGGTGTGGATGTCACGGTGACAAGTTCAACCAGATTAAGCTCGAGCAAACAAATAAGCAACTGCGCATATGACACCGGAATCAAATCAAACTTGGCTTCAGACGTCTTTGGCATTTGTCCGCAGCTTTTGCCTTTACCTTCCTTTTGATGAACTGGGAGAGTCTGCAAATTGAGAGGCTTAGGATCCCAAAGTTGAGGAGAGTTTCCGCGAAACGCTTCCTGATCTTGGAACAAAACCACTAAATTGGGAGGACCAACAAATTCTGCAGCAATAAAGGGGACATGGTGCCCTTCTTGGAGCTTTGGGGCTTCCCTGGTTTGGTTCTCTTGTTTCTTCAGTTGGTAAACTTTCTCTATCAATAGCATGTGGCCACGGCACAAGGTCTGCATGTCCTCCGAGAGTTGTCCCATTCAGATTTTCATTTCATCTATTTCTACTCGGCATTGTTCCATGTCCATCTCTTGATGACTGTGATTCAAATTGTCCATTCTGGAGAGTAACCAAATCAGGATAAGAATCTGTCCCTGAACACCTGTAATGAGAGTAAGGATGCATGCAAATTCCACGTTCGATTATTTCCAAGGGATCCATCTACTTTGATTCCAGTTTGGATATAGGAACATATAATGACATGGTTCAAACATAGGATCTTTGGATATAACCGAACATGCATGATGAAATGCCATGATGTTATGTATGCAACAGGCATGTGATCAAGGATTTGATGCTGGTGTTGGGCGGTGAACCAAATGTGGATAGTCACTTTTGTCTTTGTATAGATACTTCAGAACTCAGATTCAATGCAACATAGAACCAGATCATACTACTGAACAATACTGACAAAGCGGGTATGTTGAAGTTTAGGGTTCCTGCAAACCTGTAAACCCTCCCAATCTCACGGGTGTGCTACTCGGGTCAACATCACGGACTCTCAAAGCCGAATAGAAATAATACGTTCACCATCTCCGAGAAATGGCTCATGACCAAATCAGGGAATCGGTTTGGCATTATGTACTACTCAGGGAGGCCTCAGTTGAGTCCGGAAAAACGAGCATCCCTCATAAGTCCCCAGCTTCAAGCACTGAATTGAGAAACAATAGTACATTAATCCCGAAGGGTACAATACTATCTTCATATGAACAGTTTGCTTTAACCGGATTCCTATGAGAGAACCAGGCTATCCTATGCGAGTTCCCAATGGGCCCTCAGATGCGAGTGGGTTTGCCAACAAATGTGGTTTGCCACTGTCATCACTGGAGAGGGTTGTTTCCACTAAGGTTCTCAATGATCGGTCCCCAACTGCACATAATCTTCAAGGTTGTATCACGAAGTGGGAAAGACCCCCCACACAAGATAGTTCCAAGACGGTCGCAACCTGGGTGTGGAACACATCGCCACTCATCATGTAACAATGCGAGTACAACATGTCCAAGCTAATCCTATAGTGCACTCAATCCGGGTATTTGGCTTATCTCACAGTAACTCCCATCCCGCAGAAAAAATGAAAACTAACACAGCCAGACAGTCCAGTATAATATGATGCATGGAAAATAAATACTGAAAGCAGTAAATAAATGCGGTAAAGTAAAGTTGTACAGTAAAACTGTAAATGAAAACAGTAAAGCTAAACTAAAGCATACAACAAGAACCAGATAAACACCCAAAGAAGCAAAACCAAACAGGCGCTAGGATTGCCTCTACAAGGGAAACCAGAGATTCTGGGTTCGGTCCCCAACAGAGTCGCCAGTTGTCGCTCCCGGGATTTTCATCCTAGTACAAACGCGAAAGTGGCGCGGAAAAGGTAGAGTCTCCAGCCAGGCATTTTTATCCTCGAAAGAATGGGAAAGGTAATGCTGCACAAACCCGAGGAAGAAGGAAAGGACAAGGTCCTACGAACCAAAGATCTGGGTTCGGGAATTGGTTACGACCTGGGAAGGTATTAGCACCCCAGACCGTCCGCCGTACCCGACGGGATCCACGCTTGCATGTTTTTTTTTCAAAGGGTGAGAAATAACTGCTGCTGAATAAAATTGCTGACTGGAATAGGAATGAGAAAGGAGTTGAAAAAGAACAAAAAGAAATAATGGGGAAAATGTAGGGAAAATAAAGAATATGCTCGAACGGGCCTACATACCTCATCGGGATAATAAGGATCCGAGTCGACGTAGTTCACCTAACTAAGGCGGGAACTATTTGTTTGTGTTTTTTATGCTGGAACTGCGTATGTCTATGCTCAGGTGTTGCAAGCTCGTCTGGTACGAGTCCGTTTACCGTCTTGCATGCGAGACAAGTCGTCGCAAATTCGCGTTTAGAGTGAATGAGATGAGAAAAGAAGTTACCGCAGGGTAGTCTCTCATTTCTTGTTTTTGTCTTTTATGAGAAATGTTTTGAATTTGTTTGTGAACATTCTCATACTAAGACCTATCCATCGCGGTAAGTACTTACACCTCGCCCCGAAACAGGACGCGTATAAGCACTCCGCAACAAAGTCTCATGTCGTACAAGAACGCTCAACCTTTATTAGGTATTTTATTATTTTCTTCATGAGGTGAGAAAGAAAGACTAAAGTTGCAAAAAGGAAAAACTAAGGGACTAAGACTCAATCCTAATTTTAGTTATTTATTCAAAGGTGGTCCTAATGGTTTATGTGGTTTTCTAAACCTAAGGAAGAAAAGAATAGAACGCAACTTACTTCCTAGAGAAGTTAAGTTGATTCTACAAAAGAGGGGGAAATCCTACCAAACACAAATATGAAAAGAATGAAATGAATAAAATGCATAAAGAAAATGCATAAAAATAAAATAAAGGATAAGGTAAGGAACTTACCTCAATCTTCCCCACTACAAAACAAAGGTTAATGTGCATTTTTATTTAAAATAACAAGGAAAACATACCCTAATTAAATCCTAATGACTCTAGGACCCTATCTAAATTCTATTTTAATTCCAAAGAACTAAAAGAAAAGCTAAGACAAAAATAGAGCACCTATTACAGCCCCTAATTCACAAACAACCATGAAAAACAAAGCATAGTAAAAAGTAGCTTTTTACAACCAGCATGCAACATGAAAAGGTAGGTGTAAAATGTTACAAACAACATGCAAACATGACAAATATCATGTATTTTACAGCACCTATATGTAAAAACAGCTATGAAATGCAAAATCCAGATTTGATTATTTTCATTTTCTAATGCACAAACTCAATGAAAAATGCACCAATCTCATCATGAACATGCATTTGAACATGGATCAACATACATAAATGGAAGAACATGAACATTTAGAAGGATTATGCAAGAATGCATCACATGGTTGATTATGCACAAAGTAATGCAAAATGTAGCACATGAATATGGTATATGAACATGAGGATCATTGATTATGAACATGCAATATGATAGCTCAACAAGAATGATAAACTCAATGCAAAATTCAGAATTGAATTGATACAAATGATATGATCAAGCATGCAAACAAATGCAACCAAATGCACATACATAAATGATTATGTAAAAATGCTATATATCTTGATACAATGAAATGAAAGAATGATTTAATGCAATGCAAAAGATGTAAAAACAGAATGCAACATGATTATTTATATGCCAAATAATGCACAAACATGGAAACAAAGTGCAAGAACTCAAGCTATGCACAAAGAAACACTAAAATGCATAATATGCAACATGAACGGAATCGTTTCGAAACGACTCGAAACGGGAGAATGAGCTACTGGAAATGGACCCAAAAATTCCCTAAAATCAATACCTAAACATGTATAAACATTAGAGGCACTAGAACTTAGGACTAAGCCATGAAATAAGCTAAAAATCCAAAAATCAACAGCGTTAACCGGTTAACCAAATGCCTTAACCGGTTAACGGACCTAAAACAACAACAATTTGTGGCTAAAACGCACGCGTTAACCGGTTAACCAAATGCGTTAACCGGTTAACACTGAACAAAAAGTGAAAAAAACTTTTGAAATAAGTGCTTTTGGCCACAAACTCACTTCTAACGACCCCTAACATATCTAAGAACATGCTAACACTAATTTCTACTTAATTGGGGCTTATTTACACATGCTAGCACCTATAACTATCAACACCTTAACTTCTAATCCATTACAAATCACAAATCGTAAGCAACACATAAGGAAAACGAAAACGATCTCAAGCAAAGCGAAAAAGCAATTAAAGAATGCCGAAATGGCGAGATGAAGAGAATAACTTAAAGGAGAAGTGCTTTAGATCACCAACCTACGAAGCGGATAAGTGCTTCGGTGAATGTTGCAAGAATCAGAGCTTGATCGAAGAGAAAACCGAGAAAATCGAGAAACCGCAAAATAAATGCGTTCTTGACGTTTGAACCTTCGTGCACTTCCGATAAGCCGAAAACTTTAACAAAATTCAGTAGCTTCTTCTTCCATAATCCACAAAATCAATGGAGGTTGAGGCTAAGCTTCAAGATCTTCAAGTTTCAATGTGAAACTTGAAGAGCTTATTCAAAAAGCTTTAGTGAAAGGAGGGAAAAAGGAGGAAAAGTGAGAGAGAAAAAGTGATTGTGAAAGAGTGAAAAGTCGGAAAATTGTGGGAACCCCTTTGGTTTGGAGAGGCTAGGCTTGGTGCTAGGTTTGGGAATGGAATTAGGTTTGGGGCCAAAAAATTAGGCTTGGGATCCAAAATTATGGTTTGGTAATTAGTTAGGGTTAGGGTTGGAAAAGGGAATATTCCTTGGAATATGAATATTCCTTGGAACACTCTAGAAGATGGTAGAACATGGTAGAAGTTTCCAAGGGAAATGGAATGAAATTGAAATGGAAAAACAAGAGGGAAAGAATGGAAGGAAGTGTGGAAAGAAAGTGGAAGGAAAAGTGGAGGGAAATGCAAAACCAACCACTTTTCAAATGATTTTTCTTTGATTTTTTATGATTCCTCCATCATTTCTTGACCAAATTTGAACCATAGGATCATTGTAACCCTAATTTCATGATTTCGATCTTAAAAGTCCGTAGTCGGCCCTCTTTTACCTAGCTCGGTTGTTTTTTCCCCGATTCCTCGATTTTCCGTCGTCCGGCCAATCGAACCCCTTCCAAAATGAATTTGTGGACGAGATTTGAACCCGCCTTTGACATCATATATAATACAAAGGAATCCTCTTTGAATTGAAACTTCATGAAGAAGCCCAGTAGAAGTGAAACCCTAATTTGACCTTTTTCATTAGGAGATGTTGCACTGCTTGCCTCCTTTAATTAAACCCCATCATTCCAAGGCTTATGACTCCAAGTGAAGACTTGTGGGATGTTGTGAACCCTTTGCGCAAGGTTGAGAAGCTTTGTGGCCCTTCGATTTCCTTTGTAACGCCTTAGGTTTCTCCAATCATTGATCACATACCCATGCCTCAGCTATGCTACATATGATGCAATGTTTTTGGTTATTTTATGAATTTATGAATGCAAAATGCTATGAAAAATGTTGAGGAAATGAGAGGGAAAATTTTGAGGTATTACAGACTGCTCCTAGGAATGAAGACATATCTAAGGCTTTGTATTTGGAAACCACCATCATTGATCAAAATATGACTACCATGGCTGGAATCCCAGGCCTCCATTTGGACTTCTTGATTACTCAGGCCACCAGTCATGCTGCAGCAGGGAAGTGGGAAACTGTTTGTGCTCTTTTAGACCTTAGCATATATGGTATCATCTTGTTTGTAGACGAGCCTAAGTTTGTAAGCAAGAGTGTTATCCATCTTTTCTTGCTGAAGAATCCAGTTCCTACCTTGCTCGGGGATTTCTATTACTCAGTGCATCAAAGGAATGAGAAACAGAGGGGAAGATTAGTCAGATGTTGTGCACCTCTCTTCTACTGTTGGCTATTGAGACACTTTCCAAAGACAGAAGCTTTCTTGAATCCTCATCAGTCAAGAAATTGGGCTAAGAGAATGATTGTTCTCAGTACAAAAGACATCATATGGTGCACTCAGAGCACCAAGGGTAGAGATATAATCACAGGATGTGGGCAGTATCCTAATGTACCTCTTATTGGAGTGAACGGTTGCATCAACTACAATCCTTTGATGTTCAAAAGGCAACTAGGGTATGCCTTAGTATATTCACCAAGAGTGCAGGACTTATCAGAAACCCTTTGTTGTGACATTCAGAATAATCATGCTATCATCCGACAAGCAGCCTGTGCTTGGGATAATATTCAGACAAAAGGGACTGCCATTCTTGGCAAGCGCAACAACATAGCTTCAGCTCAGTATATTGATTGGTCTCGTATCAGAGGACAAATCACCCGCATGCCATTCACCTTGGAGGATGTGCCTGGACCATCAGCAGTAGAGGCTATAGCTATAATCAATTTAGAGAAGTTTGAGAAGTTGAAAGAGAGGAATACCCAACTTTCTGAAGCTCTGAAGAAGACCCTCTGGCAGAGGAATGATAGTCATCTGGACAATGAGAGGTTAGAGAAGCTCCAGATTGAGCATATGACCAAGATTTAGAAGACAGATGATTACATCAGAAGGGCCCAAGCAGGAGAGTTGGTATTGAAGAATGCTTGCAAGGAAGCTAAGATTCAGAAAGCTAGAGTTGAGCACTACTTGGAAGAGAGTCAGGCTAGATGGATCAGAATCACTGAGGCTAATTCAAAGGAAGATCAGAAGACCCAAGCTAGGATAGAGAAGCTAGAAGCTAATGAGAAGAAGAGTCAGGAAGCCTTGTTAGTAGCACAGAAGGAAATCTCCGAGTTGAAACTCCGGGCGGGTTGAAGAGATCAAAAGACTAAGACAAGTATAAGAAATTGACAAGTTCCATTGCTACCAAGAACCTTCTTATCAGGACCATCAGGGAGCATCCAGTTGGACCAGTGACTGATGCTCTCTTGAAGGAAGTCAGAGAGGATGATTTTGGGTTGGATGTTTGATTTCTTCGTACTTGTATTTCATTTTGTTTGTACTTTTGTTGATTTTGTTGTATTTTGACCCATCATGGGAACTTGTTGTAATCATACACTATGTACCTTTGCATTTGTAATACATGGTTTGTGTGTTATCCTTTGGGCTTCATTTCTCTTCAATATCATCATTCCTCGAGGTCTGGAAGGTCAAAACCAAAGAACCAAATCGGATACCCTTGGAAGACAAATAGGCATACTGCATTGCATACTAACCTCATTCTTTGTTTTATAGGTATTTTGGTTGTTGTTTTCTCACTTTGTTGTTGTTTCCGGAATCATTGCTCGTAGGGGGGTTTTCCCCATCAACATAGTTCACCGGTATCCTACAAGAAACAACCTTTCGAGCTTATAGATGGACCAAGTTCAGCAAGATTTGACTAACGTGAGAACTCAGATGGCTAATGAAAGAAATGAGATGAGATCCCAAATGAACCAGTTCATGGAAGTAATGACTGGATTGGCCCAAAGCCAAGAAAGATTAAGAGAGTTGTTCAAGCGGAAAACTCTTGAAGAAAATCATCCAGGTACAGGAGGTATCAGAACCAATGATTACGTGCATCCACGTACTGACCCCCGGGAGTTTGGGCCTCATCTCAACCCTGAAGTCAACGCTATCAAGAATACCCAAGGTAACACTAGAGGGCATTTATTACAAGAGGACCCTCAAGAGGAACAATTTACTGTAATTAGTGCTGGAGATGAAGCCTATGATCGTCGTATGGACAAAATAGCATAAAAGCTAAGATCTATAGAGTCCCAAAACTCCTTAGGATTTGATGTTATGGATATGGGGCTAGTTGAGGGATTCATAATTCCTCACAAATTCAAACCTCCCTGTTTTGAAAGATATAACGGTACCTCCTGTCCTCGTACCCACCTTCAATCTTTTATGGTAAGATTAAAGGCTTATACCATGGATGAAAAGATATGGATGTTTTATTTTGAATATAGATTGACTGGGCCATCCCGTGAATGGTACTCTCATCTGACCAGAGAAATAGTCAGAAATTGGAAGGATTTGGTCGAGGCTTTCATACGCCAATATCAATACAATTTAGACATGGCTCCCAACAGAACTCTCCTAATGGGTATGTCACAATCCTCAAGAGAAAGCTTCAGAGAGTATGCCCAGAGATGGAGACAGTTAGCTGCTGCTGTTCAACCTTCAATGTCGGAAAGAGAAATGGCCGATATGTTCATGAACACCCTACAGGGGACATACATTGATAAGCTGGCTGCTTTCTCTTACACTAGCTTTATTGATGTGGTCATAGCGGGAGAGAGAATAGAAATTTTTTTAAAGATGGGTAAGATTTCTGATAATGGCGCCAGCTCCAGCAGCACAAGAAAACCTTTTGCAGGGCCTCGTAGGTCGGGTGAAACCAATTCAATACACATGGGCAGAGGTAGGCTCCAGTACATGCCGAGATCAATAGTCGTTGTCACTATTCCCACTCCATCACCTCAACAACAATACACTCCATAACCACAAAATTTCCCTCAGCAACAACATTTTCCTCAACAAAGGTCTTACAACAACAACAACCAACAACAACGTCCTTTCTAGCAAAGGCCATCTCAAATACACAGGGTAATCGATCCTATCTCGATGCCCTATGCCACTTTACTACCACAACTTTTGAAACTCAATCTTGTTGAATTGAGGACTCTGGCTCCACCAGATCCTCAGAACCTTCCAAGGAATTACGACGTCAATGCTAGATGTGCCGTCCATTCCAATGCACCTGGCCATGCAACAGAAAGGTACATAGCATTGCACATGAAGGTCAAAGATTTAGTTGATTCCAAGGCTTTAAATTTTGCACCTCCTCCTAATGTCACAAAAAATCCTATGCATAGACATGGTGGGCACAGAATAAATACAATAGAGGAGGATCAACCAGTGGACCTAATTGAAGATACTGCGAGTATTCAAACACCTTTTGCCGAGGTTAAAGCCCAGCTTTTGAAATGCCAGGTGTTCCCAGGTTGTGAGGCCTGCTGTGAATCTTGCAAATTTCCGCCAATGGTTGTGCAAGTTTAAAAAGTGGCATCAATAGTCTTATCAGAGAAGGTATCTTGCAGATAACATCAACAGTTTCGGCTTCTACAACATCAACAATTCCTCCTACAACACCAACAAGCACCCTTCTTACAACTTCAAAGACAATTGTTCCGACAGAATCTTCTACAAAATCAACAATCATCTCTTTTACTACTTCAACGGACATTAATAATGACATCTCCACAGTCACCATATACTACGACCCAACAATGGTCTCCAATTCCAACAACTTTCAACAACAATCTCAACAACAACCCAGCTTCAGTCTTTCACCACCACCATCAGTCAGAAATCCTGTTACCATCTATTACGATCCACAGACAATAACAGTTCCTACTTCCGCCGCAGTTAGTCCAGTCACCATCACGGTACCGGGACCCATTCCGTATGAAAAAGATAATGTTGTGTCATGACACTATGGTTCAGAATCACGTAGGCTCATTAACAGGAAGATCAGAAGACCCAAGCTAGGATAGAGCAGCTAGAAGCTAATGAGAAGAAGAGTCAGGAAGCCTTGTTAGCAGCACAGAAGGAAATCTCCGAGTTGAAACTCCGGGCGGGTTGAAGAGATCAAAAGACCAAGACAAGTATAAGAAATTGACAAGTTCCATTGCTACCAGGAACCTTCTTATCAGGACCATAAGGGAGCATCCAGTTGGACCAGTGACTGATGCTCTCTTGAAGGAAGTCAGAGAGGATGATTTTGGGTTGGATGTTTGATTTCTTCGTACTTGTATTTCATTTTGTTTGTACTTTTGTTGATTTTGTTGTATTTTGACCCATCATGGGAACTTGTTGTAATCATACACTATGTACCTTTGCATTTGTAATACATGGTTTGTGTGTTATCCTTTGGGCTTCATTTCTCTTCAACATCATCATTCCTCGAGGTCTGGAAGGTCAAAACCAAAGAACCAAATCGGATACCCTTGGAAGACAAATAGGCATATTGCATTGCATACTAACCTCATTCTTTGTTTTATAGGTATTTTTGTTGTTGTTTTCTCACTTTGTTGTGGTTTCCGGAATCATTGCTCGTAGGGGGGTTTTCCCCATCAACAGAGTTCACCGGTATCCTACAAGAAACAACCTTCCGAGCTTACAGATGGACCAAGTTCAGCAAGATTTGACTAACGTGAGAACTCAGATGGCTAATGAAAGAAATGAGATGAGATCCCAAATGAACCAGTTCATGGAAGTAATGACTGGATTGGCCCAAAGCCAAGAAAGATTAAGAGAGTTGGTCAAGCGGAAAACTCTTGAAGAAAATCATCCAGGTATAGGAGGTATCAGAACCAATGATTACGTGCAGCCACATACTGACCCCCGGGAGTTTGGGCCTCATCTCAACCCTGAAGTCAACGCTATCAAGAATACCCAAGGTAACACTAGAGGGCATTGCTTACAAGAGGACCCTCAAGAGGAACAATTTACTGTAATTAGTGCTGGAGATGAAGCCTATGATCGTCGTCTGGACAAAATAGCATAAAAGCTAAGATCTCTAGAGTCCCAAAACTCCTTAGGATTTGATGTTATGGATATGGGGCTAGTTGAGGGATTCATAATTCCTCACAAATTCAAACCTCCCAGTTTTGAAAGATATAACGGTACCTCCTGTCCTCGTACCCACCTTCAATCTTTTATGGGAAGATTAAAGGCTTATACCATGGTTGAAAAGATATGGATGTTTTATTTTGAAGATAGATTGACGGGGGCATCCCGTGAATGGTACTCTCATCTGACCAGAGAAATAGTCAGAAATTGGAAGGATTTGGTCGAGGTTTTCATACGCCAATATCAGTACTATTTAGACATGGCTCCCAACAGAACTCTCCTAATGGGTATGTCACAATCCTCAAGAGAAAGCTTCAGAGAGTATGCCCAGAGATGGAGACAGTTAGCTGCTGCTGTTCAACTTCCAATGTCGGAAAGAGAAATGGCCGATATGTTCATGAACACCCTACAGGGGACATACATTGATAGGCTGGCTGCTTTCTCTTCCACTAGCTTTATTGATGTGGTCATAGCGGGAGAGAGAATAGAAAGTTTTTTAAAGATGGGTAAGATTTCTGATAATGGCGCCAGCTCCAGCAGCACAAGAAAACCTTTTGCAGGGCCTCGTAGGTCGGGTGAAACCAATTCAATACACATGGGCAGAGGTAGGCTCCAGTACATGCCGAGATCAATAGCCGTTGTCACTATTCCCACTCCATCACCTCAACAACAATACACTCCATAACCACAAAATTTCCCTCAGCAACAACATTTTCCTCAACAAAGGTCTTACAACAACAACAACAACCAACAACAACGTCCTTTCCAGCAAAGGCCATCTCAAATACACAGGGTAATCGATCCTATCTCGATGCCCTATGCCACTTTACTACCACAACTTTTGAAACTCAATCTTGTTGAATTGAGGACTCTAGCTCCACCAGATCCTCAGTACCTTCCAAGGAATTACGACGTCAACGCCAGATGTGCCTTCCATTCCAATGCACCTGGCCATGCAACAGAAAGGTGCAGAGCATTGCAAATGAAGGTCAAAGATTTAGTTGATTCCAAGGCTTTAAATTTTGCACCTCCTCCTAATGTCACAAAAAATCCTATGCATAGCCATGGTGGGCCCAGGATAAATGCAATAGAGGAGGATCAACCAGTGGACCTAATTGAAGATACTGCGAGTATTCAAACACCTTTGGCCGAGGTTAAAGCCCAGCTTTTGAAATGCCAGGTGTTCCCAGGTTGTGAGGCCTGCTGTGAATCTTGCAAAGTTTCCGCCAATGGTTGTGCAAGTTTAAAAAGTAGCATCAATAGTCTTATCAGAGAAGGTATCTTGCAGATAACATCAACAGTTTCGGCTTCTACAACATCAACAATTCCTCCTACAACACCAACAAGCACCCCTCTCACAACTTCAAAGACAATTGTTCCGAGAGAATCTTCTACAAAATCAACAATCATCTCTTCTACTACTTCAACGGACATTAATAATGACATCTCCACAGTCACCATATACTACGACCCGACAATGGTCCCCAATTCCAACAACTTTCAACAACAATCTCAACAACAACCCAGCTTCAGTCTTTCACCACCACCATCAGTCAGAAATCCTGTTACCATTTATTACGATCCACAGACAATAACAGTTCCTACTTCCGCCGCAGTTAGTCCAGTCACCATCACGGTACTGGGACCCATTCCGTATGAAAAAGATAATGTTGTGTCATGACACTATGATTCAGATATCTACTGCAATGGGAAGAAAGTCGCTCTTGATTCTTCAGCTTATACACCACAGATCGATAATGTCGGGGGAGGCGGAGGCTTCACTTGAAGCAGACGTCTCTTCACGTCACAAGTTCCAAGAGTTAATGCTGAGGCAGAGGCTGCTGCCAAGGCTAAAGGAAAAAATGTGGTGCCTGAAGAACCAGTTACAAAAGAAGCTCAGAAGACGTCCTTTGATCAGGATATGGACGAGTTTATGATAATAATCAAGAGAAGCGATTATAAGGTTGTGGATCAGCTCCACCAGACTCCTTCCAAGATCTCCATTCTATCATTGCTATTGTGTTCCGAAGCTCATCGGGATGCATTACTTAAAGTCCTGCACGCAACCTACGTGCCTGAGGAGATTACGGTGAAACAGCTAGAGACGGTGGTTTCTAACGTTAATACTAGTCATGGACTAGGCTTCACCAATGTTGATTTGACTACGAAAGGTTGTCATCATAATAAAGCTTTGCACATCACTCTAGAGTGTAAAGGGGCTGTGCTTTCACATGTTCTAGTTGACACTGGGTCCTCACTCAATGTCTTGCCAAAGAAAGCCCTTGTTAAGCTTGAATATGATGGTATAACTCTCCGACCAAGCAATCTTGTGGTTAGAGATTTTGATGGTTCCAAGAGGTCTGTTCTTGGAGAAGTGGAGCTGCCTGTGATAATTGGCCCGCAAGTCTTTCAAACTACTTTCTACGTGATGGACATTCAGCCATCCTATAGTTGTTTGTTGGGTCGACCTTGGATTCACGCCGCTGGCGTAGTTACGTCGACCTTTCACCAGAAATTAAAATACGAGTGGGAAGGGCAAATTATCACAATCTGTGGGGAATAAGACATTTTTGTTAGCCATCTGGCTACCTACAAATATATTGAGATGGATGGTGAGATTCACAAGACCATGAGCCAAGGTTTCGAAGCACTGAACGTCAACGAGGCAATAACTAAAGTATTTGTTGTATCCCAAGAGGATAGGATGTGTACTTCAATTGTCTCCTACCAACAAGCTCGGAAGGTTGTTGAAGATGGGAACGCCCAAGGCTGGGGCAAGCTTCTACCTGTGGAGAAGAAAGAAGAAAGATTCGGTTTGGGTTACAAACCATCCCGACAAGATCAAGCAGAGGCTGCTAAGGAGCCCAAGTTCGTAAGTGGGGGAATGCTGACCCCAGATGCTGTTAATAATGTGGAAGACGAGGCCGAAAGCGACTTCAACCTGGAAAGCTAGATTCGTCCAAAAGTCTCGGGCCAACAAGTCCTTAACTGGTCTTCCCAGGAAATTATAAGAGTAACTCCTGCAGAGTAATTATTATTTCCTGCTTAAGCATGCATCAAGTCCTGCATCTTGCCCAAGGTGTCCGAACTCATTTTGTAATAGGGCCATATTTGTATTTTTTGCAAATGGAATATCAATGAACAATGGACATCTTTTTGCAAACGATTTTCTTTTTTCGCTCACTGTCTTTTCATTTTTGTTATTTTCGCACAAAACATTAAATGGCAATGTTTTCAAAATAATAGCTTCATTCACACTTTTTCTAAATAAGATTAAAATAAATGACTAAAAAGAAAAAATCTCAACCCTTGCAGAGATAATCCTCTAGATTGCACCGACAACAGCACTGCTATGACCTTGTATGACTTCGACAATCTAATTAATCAAGCAGATGAATGGGTTGATGAAGACTACGATTTGCCTGAAGAGTTGGCCAGGTTGTTGAGGCAAGAGGAAAAAGTGATTACTCCTCATCAGGAGGAGGTTGAAAATGTCAATCTTGGTATCGAGTGTAAACACCCCAAATTTTCCCTCACTAAGTTCACACCATGGCTTGTGATCTTCCATCATTGCATTAGTTTAATCATATTATATCATATTGCATTTTTGTTTCACCGCATTAGTTCAAATTCATCTGCATCTAGGGTTTGTGATCTGAGCAATCCAGGATCCATCTGAGCCATTCCAAAGGTCTTCAATCATCTCAAGAGGGTCCATGAATGTTCAATCATCATATTATATCCTTCAAGGATCAAGGAAGTCAAAGAATCACAAGAACTTGCACAGCATGGAAGCAGAGCCAGGGTTTCACTACAGATGACATGAAATTAGAGTTTTGGTTTTAGAGGCCATAACTCCAAAAAATTTGGCCATTCTTGTTTCTATTGGTCTCAATATGTTTTAAGTATCATGTGTACCAAGTTTGATGAAGAAATTCATTGTGGAAGTCATCTGTTCACTGGGTAACTTCTTGAGCAAGTCAGAGCAAAATCAGGGCATCTGAGGCCCCCACCCATGGAACCAAAATGGATTTTTTTATCAAATTGAGGTCATATGATCTTTATTTGATCATTGAAGTGTTTCGAAGTTCACAAAATTTAAGAAAAGTGAGCTAAACCAAAAGTTACCAAAAATGGAAATGACTTGTAATGTAAACTTTCCATTTTGGAAAAGTTTTTCAACCTCCTCTTTCTCAACCAAAAATGCTTCAAATGAAAAATTGTTGCTCATGAAAGTTGTAGATTGGATCATTCCCTTTTCAAAAAGTACAAGAACAAGATCTAATTCATTTTGGAACTCAAGATATGGCTTGTCAAAGTTGGCAAAAATCCCATAATTTTAAAGAATGCACCTAAAGGGATTTTTTGCAAAACCACTTGCCAAGGCTTTTTGTGACTTCAAACACACTTCAATGTATCATAACACCATAGTGCATTTCCTCTAGATCAGAATTGCCCAAAGAATTGCAAGATTACATGCCTTGAACATCAAGATTTCTCAAAAGGGCCAAAACTTCACATATTTGCAAAAGGTCCCATAACTTTGTTTCAACTTGCTGAATTGCCTCCAAATGGATTCTATGGACATCCTTGATCTCAGTTTCACATGGACATGCCAAAAAGCCAGTTGCATCCTTGGCCATACCTCAAGTACACAAGTTGGTGACTTTTTGCAAGAAGGCCATACCAATCACCATAGGCCACAACCACTTCTCTGACCTATCACAACTTGATATGTGGACCAAAGGCAGATCATAACACACAACATTGCAAGCTGAAACCTAAGATTGATCAAGTTCCCAAAATCTCTCCCTCTTGCATTTTCCTTCGAAACTCATAGCTCACTGACTCAAACTCAAAACTATCTTCACCAATCAACTCAGCATCACAAAAGGACCCTTTCCCACCCTTCAAACATGCCTCAAACATCCCTTAGCCAAAACACGATTCTGGTGCAGCAATGTTGCAAGCTCTCAAACCAGCCATCATAAACTTCCTCCAAGCATCAAAGCTTCATCAGGAGGTCAAAGGGAGTGATTTTGAACAAGAGAAGTGGCCAGAAGCTTCAAACTGAGAAAGCTTCACTTCAGGTAACCTCAAGAACAAATTTTCCAGAAACGTGATTTTAGGTTATAGAAATGTTCCTTATGTTGTGTTGATCATGCTGATGCTTTTCTTTTTGAAAATGATAGTGTATTAAGGATTTTATGAACCTCTGAAACTTTGCCCGTGAAATATTTTTTGTTTCGATTCACATGATTGATGAAGAATAAATGCGTTTTGAGTATGGATTCATGTTTAGGGATGTAAGGAGAGTTGATCTGGAGCTTTAGAGCTCCAAAAATAACCTAGGGAAGAAGTTTGATTTTGAGATGGCCGGAGAAGATGACCGGAACACTGTTCCGGTCACCTGAAAGTGATTAGGGTTCAGATTAGGGCTTAATCCTGTAATTAGTGCAAGTTTGAATACTATCCTTCCAGATGCGCGCGTGGACTTTCCCTCCTTTCCCAGATTTGAATGTGGTCCCTTGGATGTGATTACTTTTATTAATTCAGATTTTAATTCATATTTTCTTATTTATTTTGTACATTTAATTTAAAATAGCAAGAAAATTCCAAAAATATTTTGATTTTGCATTTTTATTTCAAATAATTTTCTTAACCCAAAAATATTTTTATTTTTATTTTTCACATTAAAAAATCATTTTTAAAACATTTAAATGTTTATTTTAATTAATTAATGAAAATTAATTAATTAAAATATCATTTAGGTTTCTAAAAAATCCCAAAAAATTCATGTTGCATCTTTAAACATTTAGAGACATTGTCATACCATCCACACAAATTTCTTTTAGGTTTTCAACCATTTTTGATAATTTTCTTGAATTTAGGGTCCATAAAATTCACATTTTAGAACCCTAACTTCAAGAATTATTTTCTGCAGAACCAAGAATGGTATGACAATGGTTCTTTTTGCCTTGATCTTCATTTGACATGTAATTTCTAACATAATTTTGTCATAAATTGCTTCTGCTTTTTTGAATTAATTTGCATTTTTTTCCTTTAGGTACCTTAAAACCCTAGAAAACTTAGAAAAAACATAACTTTCATTAGGTTAAGAGTTAGGTCTTCTGCTTTGGGGTGTGATATCATATGGGGTTAGGGTTCTTTTGATTGCATTTTAAATTTTTTATCTTGTCATTTGCTTCTTTTTTTGAGTTTTGCATCTCATGTTGTATGAAAACCCTAATTTCTCATTTCCCTTTGCATACATCACTGCATAAGCATTCATATAAGAACTTGTCATGACATTTTATGCATTCACATGACTTCTAAGACATCATAGGACACATTAGACTCATGATTGATCACTTCTTCATCCATTTTCCATGTTATGTATTCATTACATTCCATGAGCATTCATGAACTTTCATGCTTCTTTCATGCTGCATTTGCATTCTCATCACTTGTATGATCATTCACAACTCTTGACATACATTTGCATCATCTCTTAGCATCATTTACATCATGAACATGCTTCTGGTTTTGGTTTTCACCTTTGCATTCATTTCATTTTCATTTCATTTCTTTCTCTTATGCTAACTTTTCAGGTGGTAAGTACTTTGAGAAGTGAATTTGCCTTCACTTCTCACATTCTCTTCCCATCTCTTTTATGCATCCTTGCTGAATTTTACGTTTGTCTTAGAGTGAACTTGCTCATTCATGTTCTCCATACACTTTCTTTCTTCAAGTAACTTATTTTCTTAAGTGAAGTAAGTTAACTTGCTTCTTCTGCTTCTCCTCCTTCCATCTTGCTCTCTTGGTGGCTCTTCTTGAAGATCTCTTGCAAGCCTCATAAACCCTAGGAACACTCAAGCATGATAAAAATTAGGGTTTGATTTGTCCCCCATTAGTTTTACCTTTTTGTCTTCTTTTGTGTCTCTCTTCTCATCTCATAATTAGAGACTAAACCTTTAAGGTTTTAAGGCTTTGTGATTAAGATTATGCCTGCATCCTTCTCTTAGGATGGAGTGTATAAATTTAATCCTAAGTGTTAAACCCTTAATGTGTTTAAATCTCTTAATCAATTCATCTTAATAATCACTAAGACAATAAGCTTTTAACTTGGGCCTTGCATTAGGGTTCTAATTCTTCCTTAATTGGTTAAGAAGGATTAACCCTAGTGTTAATGGACAAGTCCTAATCAAGTTGTCTTACAAACCATAAAATCCACTTCTTAATCTTAGCATTAACCAAAATCCACTTTAATAAAGGCTTTGTTTTGTCATGAGGTTAATCCCTAATCATGGATTAAGTTGAGGTATCTTCCTCAACTTAAATGTTCTCATCTATTATCCTTCTATTAGGATGGTGTAATGAGTCCATTAAATCCTTGATTATGGCTTAAACTCATTACTTAACACTAAACAAAAACTCCAAAAAATATCTAAATAATTGCAAGTAGGTTAATGATCTTAATCCTACATCATGGTGATTAAGTGTGAGGTGCTTACTTCATACTTAAGGTATTCTCATTACCCCTAATCAAAGGGAGGATGTGATGAGTTTACTAACCCTTGGTTTAGGCTTAAGCTCATTTTCTTATGACAAACACAAAAAGCAATAAAATATTGAAAACACAAAAACAAACAATAATCGTCTCCTCCGGGATTCTTTTCTCACCTAATTCACTCATAAACGAGAACTTGCTTCTTCCGTCTAATGCAAGACAGTTTGCACTGGAGCCTGACAGGTCATACACTTGAGCATAGACAAGTAAGCAGTTCATCAGTCGATTTATTTTCCAGTCTCTTTGAGTCAAACTACGGTGTTCTGACTTCCTCATTGCATGAGAGGAAATGTAGGCATAACTTAACTTTTATCGAACAAAAGTCTCTGTATATTCCCCCTCTTCTAGGATTATTCTTTTAAGCCTCATTGTCTTGAGCATTGCACTCTTTTCTTACACTGACACTCATTTTCTTCACTTCACACTTCTTTTGCACTGACACTTGTATTCTTTTCCATCTTTTGCACACAGAATAACACTCACACTACCCCTTTAAACATAAACTTTCAAGCGTGGATCCCGTCGAGTACGACGGACAATCTGGGTGCTAATACCTTCCCAGGTTGTAACCAACCCCCTTTCTCAGTTTCTCTGGTTTGCGACCATCTTATCCATCTTTTCCTAGGTTTATGCAGCATTACCTTTCCTTCGGGATAAAAATGCCTCGTTGGTGACTCTTTTCAGTTCATCTTCATGTTCTCCTTTCACCGACCGTTTGCGCTTGTACCGGGATGCAAATCTTCGGGAGCGACAGCTTGCCGACTCTGTTGGGGACCCTTATACTGCAACCAGGGCTTCTGGTTCTTTTTGTGGGTTCCTCCTAGCGCTTGTTTGATTTGTGTTTACTGGGGTGTTATGTGCTACTTGTTCTTGTTTATTTGCTTTATTTATTTCATTATGTACAACTTTATTTACTGCTTTCTTTACAGTTTTTTATACATCATACTGTCATTATCATTGTTGGATCTGGTTTCTGTTTTGGTGGGTGGGGTTTCACTGAGTGATTAAGGTCCTATACCTGGGACCTGAGTGACACCTAGGCTAGAGTGGTTCATGTTCTTTCCCATTCCATTTCGGTCTGGTGCAGGAATATGAAACACGGTTCGGATGTGGGTTTCTTCTTGAGAACTATGTGCTACATATTTCCTGTAGTGCTAGGGCTATCTGGGAAACCTGCTAAGTCTGGATGACCTTTATTTTGACCTTCAGAATCTGAGGTGAATTAGAGGAGGATCTTTTATGGTTATTGTAAACACTGTACCTCCGGGTTAGAAGTGTTTACACTTCTCATAACTGATCCAAGTATGAGGATCCTTGTTCTAGAACATTACATGTGAGGGGGGTTGGGTTGTTTACAGGTTTGCAGGAACCCTTGGCCACATCATACCCTATTACTGTATTGTTTAAGAATACTTCACTTTGGACAGTTCTTGTGATTAACCCTGGACATGTGACTCTTTATTTGAGTTCCTCACCCTAGTTACTGGATTTCTGAGCCTCCATCCGGACCTTTGAACATACATGGGCCTTATATCAAGACAGATAATCAGATCCATCTCTTGATCACAAACCCTTGCATATCATTTGCATATATCATCATTGCATCATTTAACATTTTTTTATTTGTTTTTCAGGGTATCCACCTCATTATATTTGGTTCGGTTTTGACCCCTTCTACTGCTTAGACCTCTGCTTCAGTTATCTTCTTCAGCATCTGCTTCAGCTATCTCCTTCAGTACCTCCATCAGTCTGTCAGAGACTCACCTACATCAGTCTGTCAGAGGCTTACCTCCAGTTTTTCAGTCTGTGATCTTCACCAGCATTTGACTTCAGCTTCTTCATCAGCACTTATGGATATTCCAAGGAAAAGCAACATATCTTATCACTTCTTTGAGCCCTCTCTGACTGGTATCAGGCAGGTCCAGTCCCTTATCACACCTAACCATATCCCACTGTTTAGAGAGAACTATGGGGGTATTTTAGACATGGTCATGGATCTTGATTCATCTCAGAGGAGCATGATCCACACATGCTTGCAGTTTTATGACCCTCCACTCAGATGCTTCACCTTTCCTGATTTCCATATGGGGCCTCTGTTGGATGAGTTTTCCTTGTTGATTGGAGTGCCTATCAGAAGAGGGATCCCCTTCAACCCAGAGATGACTGCTCCCAGAAATGAAGAGATGGAAAGGGCTTTGCATTTGGAGACTTCCCTCATTGAGCAAAACATGACAATAAAAGCTGGGATTCCTGGCTTGCATCTGGACTTCTTGATTTCTCAGGCCACCCTGAAGGCTGCAGTGGGAGAGTGGAAGGCAGTATGTGCACTTTTAGCCCTCAACATATATGGGGTTATATTGTTTGCAGATGAGCCCAAATTTGTAAGTAAGAATGCCATCCACTTATTCCTGCTGAGGAACCCAGTGCCTACACTGCTAGGGGATTTTTACTACTCCAACCATCAGAGAAATGAAAAGCAAAGAGGGAAGCAAGTCAAATGTTGTGCTCCACTGTTCTACTCTTGGCTGCTCAAACTCTTGCCTAAATCAGGTGCCTTCTTGAACCCACATCAGCAGAAGAATTGGGCTAAGAGGTTCATTGCCTTGACATCAGATGACATCAGGTGGTGCACCCGAAGCACCAAAGGCAAGAACATTATTACTAGCTGTGGGCAGTACCCTAATGTGCCTCTGATAGGAGTAAAAGGTTACATCAACTACAACCCTTTACTGTTTAAGAGACAATTGGGATATGCCTTGGTTCATCCCCCCAGAGGACAGGATTTAGCTGAGACCCTATACTGTGAAGTTCAACCTAACTCAGTTGTTGTCAGACAAGCTGCCTGGGCTTGGGACAACATCCAGACCAAAGGGACAGCCATCCTTGGAAGGTGTAACAATATTGCTTCAGACCAGTACTCTGACTGGTCCCGTACTAGAGCTCAGATCACCAGGATGCCTTTCACCGTGGAAGACACACCTGGACCTTCTACAGTACAGCCTGCAGCAACTGTTAGCCTGGAGGAATTTGAAAAGCTGAAAGAGAGGAATAATCAGATATCTGAATCCCGGAAGAAGACTCTCTGGGAGAGAAATGATAGTCGTCTGGACATTGAGAGATTGGAAAGACTCAAGACTGAGCATCTGACCAAGATTGAAAGGACAGATGACTACATAAGGAAAGCAAGAGCAGGAGAGCTGGTTTTGAAGAATGCCTGCAAGGAGGCCAAAATTCAGAAGGCTAGGGCTGAGCATTATCTAGAGGAAAGCCAGGCTAGGTGGATCAGGATCACCGAGGCCCATGCACAGGAAGACCAGAGGACTCAAGCCAAGATTGAGCAGCTGGAGCCCAATGAGAAGAAGCAGCAGGAAGGTTTGTTGGCAGCTCAGAAGGAGATATCAGAATTGAAACTCCGGATGGGGTTAAAGAGATCAAAGGATCAGGATAGGCATAAGAAGCTGACTAATGCCCTTGCTACCAGGAACCTCCTCATTCGGACTATTACAGAGCACCCAGCTGGTCCAGTGACGGAGGCCCTCCCGAAGGAAGTCAGGGAAGATGACTTTGGATTGAATGTCTGATTCCTTTTTGCTTGTATTTCCTTTCTATTGATGTACTTTTTGCTTTTTGGTTGTTGTATTTTTGACCCACCATGGGCATGTGTTGTAAACAGATTATGTATTTTCATCATTTGTAATATATCAGTTTGTTTTATTTTGGTGGGCTTTCTCTCAACATCATCAAGCATTTCCTCGAGGTCTGGAAAGGTCAAAACCAAAGAACCAAACCGGATACCTTGGAAGACAAATAAGCATATTGCATTGCATGCTAACATTTTCTTTGTTTTGTAGGTTTTTGTTTGTTATTTTGTTTCTCACTTTGTTATGGTTTCAGGAAACATTGCGCGTCGCAGAGTGTTCCCTGTCAACCGCACACACCGGTACCCAACGCGAAACAACCTTCCAGGCATTCAAATGGATCAGGTGCAGCAGGACCTGAATGAAGTAAGAAATCAAATGGCAACCGAAAGGGTTGAAATGAGAAACAAAATGACCCAATTTATGGCTGTGATGACTGGCTTAGCTCAGAGCCAGGAAAGGCTGAGAGAGCTGGTAGAAAGGCAGACACCTGAAGAGCCCCACCCTGGAATAGGAGGAACCAGCAATAATGAACGCGGGCAGCCTTGCATCGACCCACCAGAGTTTGGGCCCCATTTGAACCCAAATGTTAATATCCCAAGGAATATTCAAGGAAACACTGCTGCAGGCAGGATCTTGCAAGACGATCCTCAGGAGGAGCAATTCACAGTTATTGGGGCTGGGGATGAGGTGTATGACCAAAGACTGTATGAGATTGCTGAAAAGCTGAGGTCCTTGGAATCCTAGAATTCTTTAGGCTTTGACGTAATGGATATGGGGCTGGTAGATGGGGTGAGGATTCACCACAAATTCAAACCCCCGTGCTTTGAAAAATATAATGATACCTCCTGCCCGCGTACTCATCTGCAATCCTTCTTAGGGAGACTCAAGGCTTATACCATGGACGAGAAGTTATGGATGTTCTATTTTGAGGACAGTCTGACTGGAGCATCAAGAGAATGGTATTCGCATCTGACGACGGCCACTATAAGATGTTGGAAAGACTTGGCCGAAGCCTTTATCCGACAATACCAGTACAACTTAGACATGGCTCCCAATAGAACCCTTCTAATGGGCATGTCTCAGTCTTCAAGGGAAAGCTTTCGGGATTATGCTCAGAGGTGGAGACAGCTTGCTGCTGCTGTCCAGCCACCCATGTCTGAAAGAGAAATGGCTGACATGTTTATGAACACCTTGTAGGGAACTTATATTAACAGACTTGCTGCTTTCTCTTCCACCAGTTTTTCCGATGTAGTTATAGCTAGTTAGAGAATTGAGAGTCTTTTGAAGATGGGCAAAATCTCTGACAATGGTGCAAGTTCCTCCAACAACCCCAGAAAACCTTTTTCAGGACCCCGAAGGGCAGGTGAAACAAATGCTATCCATGCAGGCAGGGGAAGACCCCAGTATTCTCACAGATCAATAGCAACCGTTACTATCCCGGCTCCAGTGCCACAATAACCACTTTTTCCTCAACAACAACAACAACAACATCACTATCAGCAACAATCTCACTTTCCGCAACAAAGAACGTACAACAATAACAACAACAACCAACAGCAGCGCCCCTTTCAACAGAGGCCATCTCAGGGAAATAGGGTGATTGATCCCATCCCTATGCCTTATGCCGCTCTACTGCCACAACTCCTGAAGCTTAACCTGGTTGAGTTAAGGACGTTGGCTCCGCCAGATCCTCTCAACCTCCCGAAGAATTATGATGTTAATGCCAGGTGTGCGTTTAATTCCAATGCACCTGGTCACAATACTGAGAAATGTAGAGCCTTGCAAATGAAGGTTCAGGATTTGGTCGATTCCAAAGCTCTCAATTTTGCACCTCCTCCGAATGTTAACAGAAATCCTATGCCCAATCATGGTGGGCCCAGGATTAATGCCATAGAGGAAGATCAACCATCTGCACTGATTGACAATGTTGCACAGATTCGGACACCGCTGGCAGAAGTCAAAGCTCGACTTTTAAGATGCCAGGTATTCCCAGGTTGTGAGGCCTCCTGCGAATTGTGCAAGACTGCTATTAATGGTTGTGAGAAGCTAAGGCTTGGCATAAATGGCCTCATCAGAGATGGAATCTTACAAATTACCACAACGGCTCCTATAACAGCAACCACTCTTTCTTCATCAATGGATCCTCCTACAACTGCAACAACTATCATTCCCACTGATTCATCCACAACTCCAGCAATCACTCCACCCATTGTTTCAACAAACCAAAGTTCAGCAACACTTACTTCTACAACATCAGCACCCATTTTATCAACGAAAACGCCTACAACGCCATCAAACACTAATGAAGATGTCTCAACGGTCACGATCTATTATGACCCGGAAAATATTCATCCCAACAACTATTTCCAACAATAAACTGCAACACCTCTTGTCAGATCTCCAGTCACAATCTATTATAACCCGCATACCATCACAGTTCCTTCCGCTGCAGCAATCAGTCCGGTCACCATTACGGTGCCTGGACCTGTTCCTTATGAAAGTAGTAATACCATACCTTGGCACTACGGCTCTGATCTCTACTGCGACGGAAAGAAGGTCACTCTAGATTCATCAACCTCTTCACCACAAGTTGACAATTTTGGGGGAGGCGGAGGCTTCACCAAAACCGGATGCCTTTTTGCCTCACAAACACCGAGACCCAATGCTGGAGCAGAAGCTGCTGCTAAAGCAAAAGGGAAGAATGTGGTCCTTGAAGAGCCAACTGTTAAAGAAACTCTGAAGACGTCTTTTGAGCAAGAGGTGGACGAGTTCATGAGAATAATAAAAAAGAGTGATTACAAAGTGGTGGACCAGCTTCACCAGACACCCTCCAAAATCTCTATATTATCATTGTTAATGTGTTCCGAAGCCCATAGGAATGCACTGTTGAGGGTCCTGCACGCAGCCTACGTGCCAGAAGAGATTACGGTTAATCAGTTGGAAACAGTGGTTGCAAATGTTAACACCAGTCATGGATTGGGCTTCACGGATGCTGATTTAACGACGGAGGGACGCAATCATAACAAGGCCTTACACATCACCTTATAATGCAAAGGTGCTGTTCTTTCTCATGTGCTGGTAGACACTGGGTCCTCGCTCAACGTCCTGCCAAAGAAGGCCTTTGTGAAGTTGGAATATGATGGTTTGGCATTGTGTCCAAGTAACTTGGTGGTGAGAGAATTTGATGGCTCTAAGAGATCAGTGCTTGAAGAGATTGATTTACCTGTAATGATTGGCCCACAAATCTTTAAAAATACTTTCTTCGTGATGGACATACAACCGACCTACAGCTGTTTTTTGGGTAGACCCTGGATTCACGCCGCTGGCGCTATTATATCTACCCTTCACCAGAAATTAAAATTTGAGTGGGAAGGTCAGATCATCACAATCTGTGGGGAGGAAGATATTTTCATTAGCCAGCTGGCTACTTACAAGTATATAGAGATGGATGGGGAGATCCACGAGACTATGAGTCAGGGATTTGAGGCCCTTAACATCAATGAAGCAACTGTTGTGTCTGGAACTTCCATCACCTCATATCAACAAGCCCGGAAGGTTGTTGAAGAGGGTACCGCTCAGGGCTGGGGCAAGCTGCTGCTAGTAGAAAAGAAAGAAGACAGATTCGGGTTGGGTTACAGACCAATTCGACAAGATCAACCGGAGGCTGCAACGAAGCCCAAATTTGTCAGCGGGGGAATGCTTACCCCGGATGTTGTGAACAGTCTGGAAGACAAGGAAGAAGACGAGCGCAACCTGGAAAACTGGATACGTCCAAGGATCCCGGAGAACCAAGTCTCTAACTGGTCTTCCCAGGAAATTATAAGAGTTACTCCCGCAAAGTAATTATTATTTCATATCTTTTAAGCATGCATCAAGTCCTACATCTTTCCCAAGGTGTCAGGACTCATTTTGTAATTGGGCCATCTTGTATTTTGTGCAAACGATCAATTAATGAATATCGGGACATCTTTTGCAAACAAGTCTCTTTTTCCGCTCACTGTTTTTCATTTTTCATTTTTTGTACAAAACAATAAAATGGCAATGTTTTCAAAAATAATAACTTCATTTTCATTTTTTTTTAAAACAAGATAAAATTGATCACTAAAATGAACCAATCTAAACCCTTGCAGAGAGTGCCTTCCAGACTGCACTGATAACGACACTGCTATGACTTCGTGTGACTTCGATAATCCGATTAATCAAGTCAATGAAGGGGTTGAAGAAGATTATGAGCTACCTGAAGAACTAGCCAGACTGCTAAGGCAAGAGGAGAAGGTTATCACTCCTCATCGGGAGGAAGTTGAGATAGTTAATCTTGGTACCGAAGAAGACTTGAAAGAAGTGAAGATAGGGGCCCGTCTGCAAGATTCAGTGAAGGAACAACTTATTGATATGCTACGAGAGTACGTTGATGTCTTTGCCTGGTCCTACCAAGACATGCCAGGTCTGGATACTAACATTGTTGTGCACAAGCTGCCTTTGAAGGAAGACTGTCCTCCAGTGAAATAGAATTTGCGTCGTACTCGTCCGGATATGGCCATGAAGATAAAAGAAGAGGTACAAAAACAGTGGGACGCCGGTTTCCTTGCTGTAACTAGTTACCCGCCGTGGGTTGCTAACATTGTACAAGTGCCTAAGAAGGATGGCAAAGTACGGATGTGCGTAGACTACCGGGATCTGAACAGAGCCAGCCCGAAGGATGACTTCCCTTTACCTCACATTGACGTATTGGTCGACAACACGTCACAGTTCTCGGTATTCTCCTTCATGAATGGATTTTCGGGATATAATCAGATCAATATGTCACCTAAAGACATGGAGAAGACAAATTTCATCACACCCTGGGGCACATTCTGTTATAAGGTAATGCCATTTGGACTGAAGAATGCGGGGGCAACTTATCAACGGGCTATGGTGACATTATTCCACGACATGATCCACAAATAAATTGAATGTTATGTGGATGACATGATTGCCAAATCCCTCACAGAAGAAGACCATTTGGTAAATTTGTTGAAGTTGTTCAAGCATCTGTGGAAGTACCAGCTGAAGCTAAACCCCAACAAATGCACATTTGGAGTGCGTTCCGGTAAGCTGCTAGGATTTATTGTAAGTGAAAAGGGAATTGAAGTTAACCCTGACAAAGTCAAAGCCATTCAAGAGATGCCTGCACCAAAGACTAAAAAAGAAGTTCGGGGGTTTCTAGGTAGATTGAACTACATATCAAGGTTCATATCTCACCTTACTGCAACCTGTGAGCCCCTGTTCAAACTATTGAGAAAGGAACAAGCGGTCAGGTGGAATGAAGACTGCCATAAGGCTTTTGAAAAAATCAAGGAGTACTTACAAGAACCTCCAATCCTTATGCCTCCAGTTGAAGGAAGACCGTTAATAATCTACTTGACAGTATTAGAAGAATCAATGGGGTGTGTGTTGGGCCAGCATGACGAGTCTAGTCGAAAAGAGTATGCAATATACTACCTAAGCAAAACGTTTACCGACTGTGAACAACATTATTCACTACTCGAGAAAACTTGTTGTGCTTTAGCGTGGGCTGCTCGCCGACTAAGGCAGTATATGTTGACTCACACTACCTTATTGATCTCAAAGATGGATCTAGTCAAGTACATATTTGAGAAGCCAGCACTTACCGGAAGGGTTGCAAGATGGAAAATGATTCTGACAGAATATGGCATTCAGTACACATCTCAAAAGGCCATCAAAGGCAGGGTACTGTCTGACTATCTGGCTGAGCAACCCATTGATGATTACCAGCCAATGAGATTTGACTTCCCTGATGAAGACATCATGTTCCTAAAAGCAAAAGATCATGAAGAGCTTGTTCACACTGAAGGGCCTGACCCAGAAGAAGAATGGACGATGATGTTTGATGGGGATGTTAACATGAATGGTCGTGGAGTTGGTGCAATGCTCATTACACCTAAGGGAGTTCATATGCCTTTCTCGGCAAAACTCACCTTTGCATGCACTAACAACGAAGCTGAATACGAAGCCTGTATCATGGGTGTTGAGGAAGCCATTGACCTCAGGATCAAGACTTTAACTGTATTTGGAGATTCAGCTTTGGTAATCAATCAGACCAACGGTAAATGGTACACTCACTAGGAACATCTGATTCCATACCGCGACTATACGAGGAGATTACTGACTTTCTTCACAATAGTCAAACTTGAGTATATCCCTCGAGATGAAAATCAGTTTGCAGATGCTCTGGCTACCATTTCCTCCATGATCAAAGTTCAAGCTGCCAATTTTGTGCCTCAGATTTCTATATCCACACTTGACCGACCAGCATATGTATTCTCCGTGGACATTGCTAAAGATGACAAGCCTTGGTTCCATGACATCAAATGCTTTTTAGAGGATCAAACATACCCACCTGGGGCATCATCCAATGATAAGAAGACATTAAGAAGGCTGGCTAGTAGTTTCTTCTTGAATGCTAATGGTTCGTTATATAAGAGGAACTTAGACATGGTGCTTCTCAGATGTGTTGATAAGACAGAAGCTGACTTGCTGATGCACGAGGTGCATGAAGGATCTTTCGGTACCCATGCTGGAGGACATGCAATGGCCAAGAAATTGTTAAGATCAGGCTACTACTAGATCACAATGGATGCAGACTGTTGTGCCTATGCCAGAAAGTGCCACAAATGCCAGTTCTACGCAGACAAAGTGCATGTGCCTCTGAATCCTTTGAATGTAATGTCTTCACCTTGGCCCTTTGCCATGTGGGGTGTTGACATGATTGGAAAGATTGAACCGACTTCTTCAAATGGTCACAAATTCATCCTAGTGGCCATTGATTATTTCACCAAATGGGTTGAAGCAGCTTCGTATGCCAATGTCACCAGACAAGTGGTAGCTAGATGAAAAGAGACATCATCTGTCGGTATGGAGTGCCCAAGCGGATCATTAATGATTATGGTTCCAATTTGAACAATAAAATGATGGCAGAACTGTGTCGGGACTTCAAAATCCAACACCACAACTCTTCTCCTTACAGGCCAAAGATGAATAGCGCTGTTGAGGAAGCTAACAAGAATATCAAAAAGATTATGCAAAAGATGGTGGTTACCTACAAAGACTGGCATGAGATGCTACCATTTTCCTTGCATGGGTATCGAACCTCAATCAGAACATCCACTGGGGCAACACCGTCTCAGCTTGTGTATGGTATGGAGGCAGTCCTACCTGTTGAAGTTGAATTACCCTCCTTACGGGTACTGATGGATGTCAAACTTGATGAAGCAGAATGGGTCCGATATCGATAAAATCAACTGAATATGATAGAAGAAAAGAGATTAGCTGCAATTTTTCATGGGCAGCTATACCAGAAAAGAATGAAGAAAGCCTTCGATCAAAAAGTCAGGCTTCGGGAATACCAAGTAGGAGATCTTGTGCTGAAAAGACTCCTTCCTCCTCATACAGACCACAGGGGCAAGTGGACTCCGAACTACGATGGCCCGTTCATAGTAAAGAAAGTATTCTCTGGTGGAGCACTGATGCTCACTACTATGGATGGTGAAGATTTCCTATCCCCTGTGAATTCAGATGCGGTTAAAAAATACTTCGCATAAAATGACCCGCTGGACATAAAAACAGAATGTAAGTCCAGCCAAAAATAGGACATCCCAGCGAGTCAAAAACAGATTAAAAGACTCGGGAAAAAATAAGGGAAAATATAAAAAAAATGTACACCCGCTGAGTTGAAAAGCCGCATTGGACAGCTCAGGCAAAAATGAGTATCCCGGTGGATTGAAAACCCGAAAGGGCGATCCACGCAAAATAAGGGAATAAGCGAACAACTGCATTCTGAATTCGTCTGTATCACTTACAACATGGCAAGCTTCGAAAGGTTAAAGCATCGGTCAGAATCAACTTTCTTCAGAAAGCAGGATAAGAAGAACGTCAAGGTCATACGGGTCATAGCAAAGGGAAGCTCACTGAAGCGTCGTCAACGTTGCCAGCACCTTCATTTTTCTCAATTTGTAACAATCTCCTCATTTCAGGGGATTTGTTTCTTTTATTGTATTTGCCAATTCAGGGCACCCAAATTAATAAAATCAGAGTTTTCAGTCACACTTCGTCTTGTACATTTTTGTGTCGTTTGCAAAATGTCCAATATTCATGATATGATACTTGCATAAAAAAGGATGTGCCTTTCTAATAAATGCTTGCAGGAAATGTATTTACTCCCAGGAATATCTAAAACTCCTATGATGGAATCCGGTAAGGGAAACCTCGGGGCACTTGTGCGTTTCTTTGTCTTAACAGGATAGCAGGTATTCAATGCACGACATGGGGCATGCCAAGCATACTTCCTCCCCTAACAGTATCTGGATTGTTTTTCCCCAGCAAAGTTGCCAAGGCATCACTTCTCCAGCACATCATCTTCAAGCAGCATCAGAAAATGCTCATTTCCCCAGCTGAGTTTTCAAGTCTCTAGGAAGATCGTTCAGTGATTTTCCGTCCCGACAGAGCGCCAGATCTCTCATCATCAGCAAAGACAGGGAACCACCTCCCCACAGAGATCCAGCCTCTTCCCAGAAGAGCAATGTCTGAATTTCCCACACAACAAAGTGACGAAAGCTTCCTCATCCCCACCTGGGTTATCTCATTACCGGATAGATCTATTAGTGATCTAATTCCCCAAGCAGAGTCGTATATTTTATCAGATCTACCAATGATCTCATCCCCAGCTGGGATATCCTTTCAAGAAGATCAGTCAGAGATCTCCACAAGCAGCGGGATCTGAATCCCGAATCGGTATCTTTGCATAATCATGGCATTCGCATCATAAATCACCACAAAAGCGTAGCATTCTGTCTAATACGGAGCATTACGCCAAAAATCAAACATATTGCATAATCACAAGTCAGGTTCGAAACCGTCACCTGTAAATACCAACAGCACCTCATCAACAATGTACAAAAATACCTCTCAATTTCCCCAACAGAAAGCCAAAGCGTCCCCTTTGCACTCTCCAACACAAATACATGTTTATATACTCATTCGACACTCGTCTGTGTTATATCATTCCCCTGCAAATATAATCCACAAATATCCTTTTTGAATACAAAAACTTACATACTCTTTTGACACCCGTCCGTGTCACTATTCCCCGGCATGGTTACCAAGCACTTGTTGCAAACCAAACACTTATTATAATACACTCTCATTGACACCCGTTCGTGTCATCCTATCCCCACAAAATTGCCTGAACACCTTTTACACTCATAAGTTCATAACTTATACACTTTCTCTTCTAAACACTCGTCCGTGTCGCTCTTCCCAACAAGTTGAACACTCGTCCGTGTCTTGCTCATACTTCACTATACTTATACGGATTCTCATCCGTATCTTGTATACACACTTATTTCCCCTCAGAGTCGACACTCGTCCGTGTTCTTAGTTAACCAGTTGATACTCGTCCGTATCATTATCTCTGAACATGCGTCAACTTTGTTTCTACCGATACTCGTCCGTATCGTAATCTTAAGGATGTTCGTCCGCATTTTTAATCTATACACAGTATCAAAAACTTATACCTTTGCTTCTTAAGCGTAAGCACTCGTCCGTGTTTACCATTCCCCAGTAAGGTAATCTTTCTATTATCTGACATTCGTCCTATGTCATGATACTTTCGACAACCGTACCCTGCCAGGTGATCGTCCTTCACCTTTGGATGACCGTCCATCATCCTTCTCCCATCGGAGTCTCCATTATTGAAACCCTTTTATATCCGGCATTCGTCCTATGTCGTGATATTTAGCAGTCGTCCCATGCTAGGTGATCGTCCTTCACCTTTTGTGAAATTCTGTGATCAGGTATGAGATGTCCTAAGAGATGTCCCAACACTTGATAGGACACTTGACAAATTTAACCAAAACTTAAATAGCAAGAAAAGTAAACAACACAGAAGTTTGTTAACCCAGTTCAGTGTATAACCACACCTACATCTGGAGGCTACCAAGCCAGGAGGAAATCCACTATAAGTATTATTAATTCTAGACTTAAACCACCCTGTTTAATCTATCACTTAATAACTACCCAATGCAATTTCTACCTAAGACACACCTTAGATAAGAGTACCCTACTCACTCCCCCTCAATCACACAGTGATCAAGTTTACAAGTTTACTGAAATTGAAGACATCCTTCAAACAAAACAGCTTGATCTTACTTAACAGTTTCAATCAAGTCACAAATGCACTTTTGCTTAAAAGCTCATAAAGTGGTACAAGAAAACAACCTGCTATTAAAACACTAGACACTCTATTTTGGTCTTCTGAAATTCGTACTCAATTCTATGAGTTTCTGTTGCTTAAATAGGTATCTGAATTTTGGGCTTTCTGTAGAATGATCCAGCCCTAATGTGCAGCAGCTTTCACCTTGAATTTAGGGTTTGTTATCTCCTAGATTCTAGGTGATTTAGGTCTTCTGTTTTAATCTGAATCTTCAATATAAAACTCCCTACAGATGCGCCTTGTTCTGTTTTTATCCATCATTAATTAATTCCAGATAATTCTCCTTAAATATCTCTGATCAGTTAATCAATAATTAATTCTGGTAGCAGGTCTGAGATGTCTCAACATCTGTTGGGACATCCTGAAAAACTGAACTTAAGTTATTTACACAATGTCCCAACATCTGGTAGGACATCCTGAAATAAGTTCACATACTCTGTTTGATAATGTCCCAACATCTGATAGGACATTCTGAACTGAATTCAACATTTCTTGTTGGTCAAAAATTCTGCCAATTCTTAAACATCTACATTTTGGATGATCGTCCTTCATCATTTTATCCGATGGTCGTCCCCATTGTTGATCTTGTTATCTGACATTCGTCCTATGTCACGATAAACCCTGAGAGCATCCGTACCCTGCTAGGTGATCGTCCTTCACCTCTTGATGATCGTCCTTCATCATGCTTATCCGATGGCCGTCCCCATCGTCGACCTTTTCTATCCGGCATTCATCCTATGTCGTGGTAAAGAGCAGTCGTCCCCTGCTAGGTGATCATCCTTCACCTTTGATGATCGTCCCTCATCATTATTTCATTTATTTTTTAACCCGATGGTCGTCCCTGTCGTGGTCTCTTTTCCTTTTCCTGATGATCGTCCTTCATCAGTTTAGCTTGATGGCCGTCCCCGTCGTTATTTACCTTACTTTCCAAACCTGATGGCCGTCCCTATCATTACCTTAACTTCAATCCCCAGAGAACTTTACTTTACCTTACTTGATGGCTGTCCGCGTCATGATCCCTTTATTTACCCAGCATGTCGGCCGTCCCCGTCATTGCTTTATCCCCAGCAGTCGTCCTCTGCTCGATAGTCGTCCTCCATCGCCCACACTTTACAAAAATACTATAATTTCTTTTACAATCTATATCCCTTTTCTTCTTCTCCCAGTTAGTGCAAATTTTGGACTGTCTTTGGTATTCAACCACAAGTTATCTTGTTTGTCTGTTAAGCCAGGCGCTTACATCCTGCACAGCTAACTCATGTTTGAATAGGGGCAGCTGTAAACACCCCAAATTTGCCCTCACTAAGTTCACACTATGGCTTTTGATCTTCCATCATTGTATTAGTTTGATCATATCATATCATATTGCATTTTTGTTTCACTGCATTAGTTCAAATTCATCTGCATCTAGGGTTTGTGATCTGAGCAATCCAGGATCCATCTGAGCCATTCCAAAGGTCTTAAATCATCTCAAGAGGGTCCATGAATGTTCAATCATCATATTATATCCTTCAAAGATCAAGGAAGTCAAAGAATCACAAGAACCTGCACAGCATGGAAGCAGAGCCAGGGTTTCACTGCAGATGACCTAAAATTAGGGTTTTGGTTTCAGAGGTCATAACTCCAAATTTTTTGGTCATTCTTGTTTCTATTGGTCTCAATATCTTATAAGGATCATGTGTACCAAGTTTGATGAAGAAATTCATTGTGGAATTCATTTGTTCACTGGGTAACTTCTTGAGCAAGTCAGAGCAAAATCAGGGCATCTGAAGCCCCCACCCAAGGAAACAAAATGGATTTTTTTTATCAAATTGAGGTCATATGATCTTTATTTGATCATTGAAGTGTTTAGAAGTTCACAAAATTGAAGAAAAGTGAGCTAAACCAAAAGTTGCCAAAAATGGAAATGACTTGTAATGTAAACTTTCCATTTTTGAAAAGTTTTTCAACCTCCTCTTTCTCAACCAAAAATGCTTCAAATGAAAAAGTTAATGGTCATGAAAGTTGTAGATTGGATCATTCTCTTTTCAAAAAGTACAAGAACAAGATCTAATTCATTTTGGAACTCAAGATATGGCTTGTCAAAGTTGGAAAAAATCCCATAATTTTCAAGAATGCACCAAAAGGGATTCTTTGCAAAACCACTTGCCAAGGCTTTTTGTGACTTAAAACACACTTCAATGTATCATAACATCATAGTGCATTGCCTCTAGATCAGAATTGCCCAAAGAATTGCAATATTACATGCCTTGAACATCAAGATTTCTCAAAAGGGCCAAAACTTCACATATTTGCAAAAGGTCCCATAACTTTGTTTCAACTTGCTGAATTGCCTCCAAATGGATTCTATGGCCATCCTTGACCTCAGCTGCACATGGACATGCCAAAAATCCAGCTGCATCCTTGCCCATACCTCAAGTACACAAGTTGGTGACTTTTTGCAAGAAGGCCATACCAATCACCATAGGCCACAACCACATCCCTGACCTATCACAACTTGAAATGTGGACCAAAGGCAGATCATAACACACAACATTGCAAGCTGAAACCTAAGATTGATCAAGTTCCCAAAATCTCTCCCTCTTGCATTTTCCTTCGAAAATCATAGCTCACTGACTCAAACTTAAAACTATCTTCACCAATCAACTCAGCATCACAAAAGGACCCTTTCCCACCTTTCAAACAAGCCTCAAACACCCTTAGCCAAAGCACGATTCTGGTGCAGCAAGGTTGCAAGCTCTCAAACTAGCCATCACAAACTTCCTCCAAGCATCAAAGCTTCATCAGGAGGTCAAAGGGAGTGATTTTAAACAAGAGAAGTGGCCAGAAGCTTCAAACTGAGAAAGCTTCACTTCAGGTAACCTCAAGAACAAATTTTCCAGAAACGTGATTTTAGGTTATAGAAATGTTCCTTATGTTGTGCTGATCATGCTGATGCTTTTCTTTTTGAAAATGGTTGTGTATTAAGGATTTTATGAACCTCTGAAAATTTTCCCGTGAAATATTTTTTGTTTCGATTCACATGATTGATGAAGAATAAATATGTTTTGAGTATGGATTCATGTTTAGGGATGTAAGGAGAGTTTATCTGGAGCTTTAGGGCTCCAGAAATAACCTAGGGAAGAAGTTTGATTTTGAGTTGGCCGGAGAAGATGACCGAAACACTGTTCCGGTCACCTGAAAGTGATTAGGGTTCAGATTAGGGCTTAATCCTGTAATTAGTGCAAGTTTGAATTCTAGCCTTCCAGATGCGTGCGTGGTCTTTCCATCCTTTCCCAGATTTGAATGTGGTCCCTTGTATGTGATTACTTTTATTTAATTCAGATTTTAATTCATATTTTCTTATTTATTTTGTACATTTTATTTAAAATAGCAAGAAAATTCCAAAAATATTTGTATTCCACTTTTTTATTTCAAATAATTTTCTTAACCCAAAAATATTTTTATTTTCATTTTTCATATTAAAAAATCATTTTTAAAACATTTAAATGTTTATTTTAATTAATTATTGAAAATTAATTAATTAAAATATCATTTAGGTTTCAAAAAAATCCCAAAAATTTCATGTTGCATCTTTAAACATTTAGAGACATTGTCATACCATTCACACAAATTTCTTTTAGTATTTGAACCATTTTTGATAATTTTCTTGAATTTAGGGTTCATAAAATTCACATTTTAGAACCCTAACTTCAAGAATTATTTTCGGCCTAACCAAGAATGGTATGACAATTATTACTTTTGCATTAATCTTCATTTGACATGTTGTTTCTAACATAATTTTGTCACAAATTTCTTCTGCATTTTTTAATTAATTTGCATTTTTTCCCTTTAGGTACCTTAAAACCCTAGAAAACTTAGAAAAATCATAACTTTCATTATGTTAAGAGTTAGGTCTTCTCCTTTGGAGTGTGATATCATATGGGGTTAGGGTTCTTTTGATTGCATTTTCAATTTTTTATCTTGTCATTTGCTTCTGTTTTTGAGTTTTGCATCTCATGTTGTATGAAAACCCTAATTTCTCATTTCCCTTTGCAGACATCTTGCATAAGCATTCATATAAGAACTTGTCATGACATTTTATGCATTCACATGACTTCTAAGACATCATAGGACACATTAGACTCATCTTTGATCACTTATTCATCCAATTGCCATGTTATGCATTCATTACATTCCATGAGCATTCATGAACTTTCATGCTTCTTTCATGCTGCGTTTGCATTCTCATCACTTGTATGATCATTCACAACTCTTGACATACATTTGCATCATATCTTCGCATCATTTACATCATGAACATGCTTTTGGTTTTGGTTTGCACCTTTGCATTCATTTCATTTCTTTCTCTTATGCTAACTTTTCAGGTGGTAAGTACTTTGAGAAGTGAATTTGCCTTCACTTCTCACATTCTCTTCCCATCTCTTTTATGCATCCTTGCTGCATTTTACCTTTGTCTTAGAGTGAGCTTGCTCATTCATGTTCTCCATTCACTTTCTTTCTTTAAGTAACTTATCTTCTTAAGTGAAGTAAGTTAACTTGCTTCTTCTGCTTCTCCTCCTTCCATCTTGCTCTCTTGGTGGCTCTTCTTGAAGATCTCTTGCAAGCCTCATAAACCCTAGGAACACTCAAGCATGATAAAAATTAGGGTTTGATAAGTCCCCCATTAGTTTTACCTTTGTGTCTTCTTTTGTGTCTCTCTTCTCATCTCATAATTAGAGACTAAACCTTTAAGGTTTTAAGGCTTTGTGATTAAGATTATGCCTGCATCCTTCTCTTAAGATGGAGTGTATAAATTTAATCCTAAGTGTTAAACCCTTAATGTGTTTAAATATCTTAATCAATTCATCTTAATAATCACTAAGACAATAAGCTTGTAACTTTGGCCTTGCATTAGGGTTCTAATTCTTCCTTAATTTGTTAAGAAGGACTAACCCTAGTGTTAATGGACAAGTCCTCCTCAAGTTGTCTTACAAACCATAAATTCCACTTCTTAATCTTACCATTAACTAAAATCCACTTTAATAAAGGCTTTGTTTTGTCATGAGGTTAATCCCTAATCATGGATTAAGTTGAGGTATCTTCCTCAGCTTAAATGTTCTCATCTATTATCCTTCTATTAGGATGGTGTAATGAGTCCATTAAATCCTTGATTATGGCTTAAACTCATTACTTAACACTAAAGAAAAACTCCACAAAACATCTAAATAATTGCAAGTAGGTTAATGATCTTAATCCTACATCATGGTGATTAAGTGTGAGGTGCTTACTTCATACTTAAGGTATTCTCATTACCCCTAATCAAAGGGAGGATGTGATGAGTTTACTAACCCTTGGTTTAGGCTTAAGCTCATTTTCTTATGACAAACACAAAAAGCAATAAAATATTGAAAACACAAAAACAAACAATAATCGTCTCCTCCGGGATTCTTTTCTCACCTCATTCACTCATAAACGAGAACTTGCTTCTTCCATCTAATGCAAGACTGTTTGCACTTGAGCCAGACAAGTCATATACTTGAGCATAGACAAGTAAGAAGTTCATCAGTTAATTTATTTTCTAATCTCTTTGAGTCGAACTACGGTGTTCTGACTTCCTCATTGCACGAGAGGATACGTAGGCATAACTTAATTGTTATCGAACAAAAGTCTCTGTGTATTCCCCCTCTTCTAGCATTATTCTTTTAAGCCTCATTGTCTTGAGCATTGCACTCTTTTCTTACACCGACACTCCTTTTCTTCACTTCACACTTCTTTTGCACTGACACTTGTATTCTTTTCCAGATTTTGCACACAGAATAGCACTGACACTACCCCTTTAAACACAAACTTTCAAGCGTGGATCCCGTCGAGTACGACGGACAATCTGGGTGCTAATACCTTCCTAGGTTGTAACCAACCCCCTTTCTCAGTTTCTCTGGTTCGCGACCGTCTTATCCATCTTTTCCTAGGTTTATGCAGCATTATCTTTCCTTCGGGATAAAAATGCCTAGTTGGCGACTCTTTTCAGTTCATATTCATGTTCTTCTTTCGCCGACCATTCGCGCTTGTACCAGGATACAAATCTCAGGGAGCGACACTGAGGAAGATGTGAAGGAAGTGAAGATTGGGGCCAGTCTGCAAGCTCCAGTGAAAGAACAACTTATCAGTATGCTGCGGGAATATGTCGACGTTTTTGCTTGGTCCTATCAAGATATTCCAAGTCTAGATACAAATATTGTTATGCACGGGCTTCCATTGAAAGAAGATTGCCCGCCAGTTAAACAGAAGTTGTTCCGCACTCGCCCAGATATGGCCATGAAAATTAAGGAAGAAGTACAAAAACAGTGGGACGTCGGTTTTCTTGCTGTAACTAGTTACCCGCCGTGGGTTGCTAACATTGTACTCATGCCTAAGAAGGATGGCAAGGTGCATATTTGTGTGGATTACCGGGACCTGAACAGAGCTAGCCCGAAGGATGATTTCCCATTACCTCACATTGATGTATTGGTAGACAACACAGCTCAGTTCTCGGTAATTTCTTTCATGGAAGGATTTTCTGGATACAATCAGATCAAGATGTCACCCGAAGACATGGAGAAAACAAATTTCATCACACCTTGGGGCACATTTTGTTTTAAGGTAATTTCGTTTGGACTAAAGATCACCGGTGCAACATATCAACGGGCTATGGTAACATTATTCCACAATATGATCCACAAAGAAATCGAATGTTATGTGGATGATATGATTGCCAAGTCCCTCATAGAAGAAGATCATCTGGTGAATCTGCTAAAGTTGTTTAAACGTCTGAGGAAGTATCAGCTGAAGTTGAACCCCAACAAATGCACATTCGGGGTACGTTCTGGTAAGCTACTGGGTTTTATTGTAAGTGAAAAGGGAATTGAGGTTGATCTTGACAAAGTCAAAGCTATTCAGGAAATGCCTGCACCTAAGACTGAGAAAGAAGTTTGAGGGTTCTTAGGTAGATTGAACTACATATCAAGGTTCATAGCTCATCTCACTGCAACCTGTGAAACTTTGTTCAAGCTATTAAGAAAAGAACAAACATTAAGGTGGAACGATGATTGTCAAAGAGCTTTTGACAAGGTCAAGGAATATCTGCAGGAACCTCCAATTCTCATGCCTCCAATCTAAGGAAGACCTCTAATCATGTACCTGACAGTATTAGAAGGGTCAATGGGGTGTGTGTTAGGCCAGAATGACAAGTCTGGTCGAAAAGAGTATGCAATATACTACATAAGCAAAAAGTTTACCGACTGTGAACAACGTTATTCACTGCTCGAGAAAACTTGTTGTGCTTTAGCATGGGCTGCTCGCCGACTAAGACAATATATGTTGACTCACACTACCTTATTGATATAAAAGATGGATCCATTCAAGTACATATTTGAGAAGCCAACACTTATCGGAAGGGTTGTAAGATGGAAAATGATTCTAACAGAGTATGACATTTAGTACACTTCTTAAAAAGCCGTCAAGGGCAGTGTATTGTCTGATTATCTGGCTGAGCAACCAATTGATGATTACCAGCCTATGAGATTTATCATCCCTGATGAAAACATCATGTTCTTGAGAGCAAAAGATTGCGAAGAGCCTATTCACATTGAAGGGCCTGACCCAGAAGAAGCATGGACTATGATGTTTGACGGGGCAGTTAATTGTAATGGTCGCGGAGTTGGTGCAGTGCTTATTACACCTAAAGGTGTTCATATGCCTTTCTCGGCAAAACTCACCTTTGCTTGCACTAACAATGAAGCAGAATATGAAGCTTGTATCATGGGTCTTGAGGAGGCCATTGACTTCAGGATCAAAACCTTGAATGTATTCGTAGATTCAGCTTTGGTAATCAACCAGACCAACGGCAAGTGGTACACTCATCAGGAGCATCTGATTCCATACCATAATTATACGAGGAGATTGTTGACCTTCTTCACAACAGTTAAGCTTGAATACATCCCTCGAGATGAGAATCAGTTTGCAGATGCTTTAGCTACCATTTCATCCATGATCAAAATACAAGCTGCCAATTATGTGCCTCAGATTTTGGTATCCAGACTGGACAGACCGGCATATGTATTCTCTGTGGACACTGCTAGTGACAACAAGCATTGGTACCATGACATCAAATTCTTCTTAGAGAATCAGACATACCCACCTGGGGCATCGTGAAATGATAAGAAGACATTGAGAAGGTTGGCCGACAGTTTCTTCCTCAATACCGATGGTTCATTATACAAGTGAAACTTTGACATGGTCCTGCTCATATGTGTTGACAAGAAGGAAGCAGACCTACTGATGCACGAGGTACATGAAGGTTCTTTCGGCACCCATGCCGGAGGACATGCAATGGCAAAGAAGTTATTAAGATCAGGTTACTATTGGATCACAATGGATGCAGATTGTTGTGCTTATGCCAGAAAATGCCACAAATGCCAGATCTACGCAGATAAAGTGCATGTGCCTCTGAATCCTTTGAATGTAATGTCTTCACCTTGGCCCTTCGCTATGTGGGGTATTGACATGATTGGAAAGATTGAACCAACTGCTTCAAATGGTCACAGATTCATCCTGGTAGCCATTGATTACTTCACCAAATGGGTCAAAGCAGCTTTGTATGCAAATGTCACCAGAAAAGTGGTAGCTCGATTTCTGAAGAGGGATATCATCTATCGATATGGATTTCCCGAATGAATCATTACTGATAATGGTTCCAATTTAAACAACAATATGATGGCAAAACTTTGTCGGGACTTCAAAATTCAACATCACAACTCTTCCCCTTACAGGCCAAAGATGAATGGCGATGTTGAGGCCGTTAACAAGAACATCAAGAAGATTATGCAGAAGATGGTAGTCACCTACAAAGACTGGCATGAAATGCTACCATTTTCCTTGCATGGGTACCGAACCTCAATCAGAACGTCTATTGGGGAAACACCTTATCAGCTTGTGTACGGTATGGAAGTTGTCCTACCTGTTGAAGTTGAGCTACCCTCCTTACGGGTGATGATGGATGTGAAACTGGATGAAGCAAAATTTTTGGTCATTCTTTTTTCTAATGGTCGTAATATGTTATAAGGATCATGTGTACCAAATTTGATGAAGAAATTCACTGTCAAAGTCATCTGATAATTGGGTAACTTCTTGAGTAAGTAAAGTCAAAATCAGGGCATCTGCGGCCTCCATCAAGGGTACCAAAGGGTCATCATCATCATTTTGAGTCTCTATGATCTTTATTTGATCTTAGAAGTGGTTGGAAGTTCAAAAAGTTGAAGAATTTTGAGCCAAATGCAAACTTGCTATTTTTGGAAATGACTTGTAATGGAAACTTTCCATTTTGGGAAAGATTTTCAACCTATTCTTTCATGACCAAAAATGCTTCAAATGAAAAATTCCTGGGCATCAAAGTTGTAGATTATGTCTTCCCATTTTCAAAAAGTACTAGAACATGTCTTGATTCATCCTAGAACTCAAGATATGGCCTTTCAAAGTTGGCAAAAATCCTATAATTTTCAAGTTCATGCCAAAGAGGATTTTTTGGAAATTCAAGTTCCAAGCCATTTCATGACCTCTAATGGGTTGCTAAACATCATATAAACATAGTGCAATGCATTTGAACCAAAATTGTGCCTTGGATTGCAAGATTAATCAAGACATTTTCATAAAATTCTCAAAGAGGGAAAGTTGAAAAACCTCTTGGAACCTTCCATCCACTTGTTCCAGCTGCATAAAATCAATCCTATGGCCCTCCATGAATCAGGCTGAGGCTAGACACCCCTTGAAGCAGCTCCTTCCAAGGCCCATGCTTGAAGTACAAAGTTGTTGACTTTTTTGCAAGTTGCCCATACCAATCACAATAGGCCACACCAACACTCTGAACCAATCACATTTGTTTATACAAACCTCAAGCACTCCAAAGCACAAGACATACAAGCTCGGAACCTCCCACAAATCAGTTTGCCCAAAAATCACAAAAATTTTCATCTCTTCGATTCCCTCTGCACAAGCATCAAACTTCAAATATTTTTCCAACATTCATCTAGACACATCATAGGGAACACAAACTACCATTCACTTTGGCCTGAAAGCTCCCCATTCACAAATACGATTTCTGCAAAACCAGAACCACACACCTCAAAATATCCCATATAAACTTGTTCTAAGCATCACAGTATCTTCAGAGGGGCCATTAGAGTTGGTTTGCACCAAAGAAAGGATCAGAAAGCTCATGAATACAAAGCTCCAGCTCAGGTAACCTCCAGAACACATTCTCCCAGATCTTCAATTTCTTGTTATAAAATGAAAGTACATGTTATGGGGATCACTCTGATGTTTTTAGAATTGAAAATAGTCAAGAAACGAGTATGTTGTAAGCTTCTGAAATTTTGCCTAGAAATTTGTTTTGATTCGATTCTCTCTGTTCGTGTGATATAAATGTTGTTTATTGTTTGATTTGAGATGCATTTGATGAGGGGGTCATTTATGGGTGGTTTTGATGTTTAGATTTTGCCTAGGGAAGAAGTTGGTGGTTTGAGTCGCCGGAGAAGATGACCGGAGGTCTTCTCCGGCCACCTGAATGTCATTAGGGTTAATTAGGGTTTTGTTTTCCAGATTGATTGCTAGCCCTAAGATCTTGTTTTAATTAGCGTGTGGACGACCCAAATGAGGTCATTAACCCTAACTTTTAATTATTTAGTTTAATTAGGTTTATTTGAATTAATTTAATCATAAGCAATCTTGGCCATCAATTAATGCACGCAGTCAACTCCCGTCTCCCAAGTTTGAATCCTGGCCCTCAGATATGCATACTTTCATTTAAATCAATTTTTATTTCATTTTCTTTGCATTTTCTTTCTCATTTTATTTAAAATACCAAAACTTATCAAAAAAATATGATCTTTTGCATTTCTGATTCAAATAATTTTCTTAACCCAAAAATTATTTTATTTTATTTTTTGCATTAAGAAAGTATTTTTAAAATATTTAAATGTTATTTTTAATTAATTAATGGATTTTAATGAATTAAAAATGCATTTAGGTTTCTAAAAATCACCAAAATATTCATGAACCATTCCAATACATTTAGAAACATTTTCAAACTCATCATACAAATTTCTTTTTAGGTTTGATCACATTTTCACAATTTTCTTTGAATTAGGGTTCTTAAAAATCACATTTTCTAACCCTAACTTAAAAAATTCATTTCTTCCTAACCATGATGTGTTTTAACTTGATTCTTTTAGAATTGTTTCACATATTGAATGTAGTTTCTAGGTTATTTATCTCATGAATTTATCTTGCATTTTCAATTTGATTTGCATTTTCCCTTAAGAATCACCCAAAAACCCTAGCAAACTTAGAAAATTCATAACTCTCACTAGGTTAAGCTTCTGACCTTCTCCTTTGGGGTGTGATCTTATATGGTATTAGGGTTTGTTTGAGCTTGATTTAAATTTTTTATCATGATGTATGCTTCTGTTTTGGTCATTTTCATTTCATACATTCATAAAACCCTAATTTCTCATGTTCATTTGCACTCATCTTTGCATATCATCATCATGTGAACTTGCCATGACCTTTCAAACATTTGTATGACGTATTATACATCTTAAGACATGCTTGAAATTTTTTTTATCATTTCTTCATTCATTTGCTATGCTTTGCATCCATTACATTTCATGAACATCCATGTGTTTTCAAGCTTCTAAGCATGCTTCCTTTGCATCTCATACTTGTATTATCATTGATATGCATCTTGTATGACTTTTCATAATCTCATATGTCATTTACATTGTAATTTCACTTATGACTTTGATCTTTTCATCTCATTTCATCTCATGTCCTTTTGCTTTACATCTTATGCATCCTTACTAACATTTCAGGTACTTTGGTAAGTTATTTGGGAGGTGGATTTGCCTTCACTTCCCATCTCTTCTCATCATTAATATGCATATTTACTTGTATTTGAAGTGAATTTGTTTCATTTGTGTTCCATTCTTCTTACTTTCTTTCTTTTAAGTTACTTATCTTCTTCAGGAAGTAAGTAACTTATTATTCTTCTTCCTTCTCTTTTCATCTACTTCTTCCATTGGTGGCCTTGAAGATCTTTCCTTTTAAGCCTTAAAAACCATAGGATATCCAAGCATGATAAATTTTAGGGTTGTGTATAGTCCCCCTTAGTCTTTTACCTTTGCGTATCCTCGAGTCTCTCTTTTCATCTGAATAATCAGAGGCTAAACTCTTAAAGTTTTAGGACTTTGAATTAGGGTTATGTCTTCATCCTTATCTTAGGAAGGAATTTATAACTTTAATCCTTAGTGTTAAACCTTTAATTTGTTTACACCTTTTAATCAAAACACATTAATAATCACTAATACTTTATCTTGTAACTTGGGCCTTACATTAATGTTCTATCTCTTCCTTATTGTTAAGAGGGACTAACCCTGGTGTTTAATGGACAAGTCCCCCTCAAGTTGTCTTACAAACTTAAAATACACTTCTTAATCTCATCCCTTAATTAAAATGCATTTAATAAAGGCTTGTTATATAATGAATTTAATCCCTAACCATGGATTAAGTTGAGGTCTCTTCCTCAGCTTAAGTGTTCTCATCTTTTATCCTTCTATTAGGATGGTGTAATGAGTTCACTAATCTGTGATTAGAGATTAAACTCATTACTTAAAACTAAATAAAAAAATCCAAAAACATCTAAATAATCACAAGTAGGTTAATGATCTTAATCCTACATCATCATGGTAATTAAGTTGAGATGTTTATCTCATACTTAAGTAGGCTCATTATCCCTAACCAGGGAGGATATAATGAGTCTACAAGCCATTGATTTAGGCTTAAGCTCATAAACCTATGCAAAATACCAAAAACAATAAAAAAACTGAAAACACAAAAACAAACAATAATCGTCTCCTCCAGGATTCTTTTCTCATCACTCTCATTCACAAACGAGAACTTGCTTCTTCATGTCTAATGCAAGACAGTTAGCACTCGAGCCAGACGAGTCATACACTTAAGCATAGGCAAGTAAGCAGTTTACAGTCAATTTATTTTCCAGTCTCTTTGAGTCGAACTACGGTGTTCTGACTTCCTCATTGCACGCGAGGATACGTAGGCATAACTTAACATTTATTGAACAAAAGTCTCTTTGTCATCCCCCTCTTTCAGCATTCTTTTCTAAGCCTCAGTTCCTGAGTAATACACCCTTTTGCACTGACTCCTGTAAATTCATTCCTAGATTTTGCACATAGATATCACATACACATACCCCTTTAAACACAATCTTGTAAGTGTGGATCCCGTCGAGTACGACAGACAATCTGGGTACTAATACCTTCCCAGGTTGTAACCAACCCCCTTTCTCAGTTTCTCTGGTTCACAACCGTCTTATCCATCTCTTTCCAGGTTTATGCAGCATTACCTTTCCTTCAGGATAAAAATGCCTAGCTGGCGACTCTATTCAATTCAAACCTCATTTTCTCATTCGCCGACCGTTCGTGTCTGCACCTTGGGAACTAGTGACTTTTCAGGGGAGTGACAACAGGCATTCGCTTATTCCCTCTTTTGCGTGAATCGCCCTTTCGGGTTTTCAATCCACCGGGATACCCTTTTGTAAACACCCCAAATTTGCCCTCACCCATTTACACCATGGCTTGTGATCATTGCATATGCATAAACTCAGTCATAGCATCTCATATCACATTTTTGATCCACTGCATTGGTTCTAAGTCATCTGCATCTAAGGTTTGTGATCTGAGCAATCCAAGGGCTTCTTGAGCCATTCCAAAGGTCAACAATCACTTCAAAGGGGTCTATGTGTGTTCAAGTATCATATTATATCCTCTCAAAGTCAAGAATGTCAAAAAGTCACAAGAACTGAGAATGGCATGGAAGCAGAGCCGAGTTTGACTACACAAATAACACTTAACTTCCACCATTGGAAGTTAAGTGCAAAAAGGGACATTTTTGAAAAAGGTCACAAATAACACTTAACTTCCACCATTGGAAGTTAAGTGCAAAAAGGGACATTTTTGAAAAGAAGCCCATAACTCCAAATTTTTTGGTCATTCTTGTTTCCATTGGTCTCTATATGTTATGAGGATCATGCATATCAAGTTTCATGAAGAAATTCCATGGGGAAGGCATCTGATCAAGAGGTGACTTCTTGAGCAAGTCAATGCAAAATCAGGGCATCCGAGGCCCCCAATCACCCAACCAAAGGGGTTTCTCCATCATTTTGAATGTGTATGATCTTTATTTGGTCATAGAAGATGTTAGAAGTTCACAAAATTGAAGAATTTCAAGACATTTGCAAAGTTGCCTTTCTTGGAAAGTGACTTATAATGTAAACTTGCTGTTTTGGGAAAGTTTTTCAACCTCCTCTTATTGATTCAAAACTGCTTCAAATGAGAAAACTTTGGTCACGAAAGTTGTAGATTGGATCATTCCCTTTTCAAAAAGTACAAGAACTTTTTCTAATTCATTTTGGATCAAAAGTTATGGCTTTGCAAAGTTGGGAAAAAATCATTGAAATTTCACTTTTTGCACAAGAGGGAAAGTTGCAAAACCTCATGCCAAGGCCAAAGATGACTTAAAAGTGACTTCTAATCTTCATACAAACACAATGCAATGCCTAAAATTCAGATTGGCCCAAGAAATTTCTCATTTTTCATGCCTTGATGTCCAAGTATCATAAGCCATTTTTCATAAAAATCACAAAGAGGGAAAACTTGCAAGAAGGGTTCCTTTGGTTTTGTTCAATCTCTAATCAATATCAAACTGTCATAGCAGAATTATATGGTGCATTTTGCTGCATATTGCCCAAGAGATGTCACATGTCCATGGCCAAAAATCACAAGATGCACAAAGTTGGAAATTGGCAAAACACATGCTGTCTTGCAATCCCAATGTTGCAGTCCTGCACAAACCATCCAAGGGTCCTCCTTAAAGCTGGCTGAAGCAATCTAAACACAGAGATCTCCTCTGCCATGGCCCCTACCCCCAAGTACAACTTACTTGACATTTTGGCAACTTGAGCCATACCAATCACATCAGTCCACATCAACTTTCTGAACCAATCCCATCTGTTTATACAAACCAAAAAGCAAGCCATCTTGATATAGAAAACACAGGCCTGAAAACACACACAATCTAACTTGCACAAGTTCTGTCCCAAAAACTCCTTCTCTGAATTTTTCTTCACACAACCAAGAAACTCCACTTTTTCTTCCACCAACAAGTCACAAATCACCCTTAGAACAAGAATCCTCCCCTGAAACAACTTGAAACATCTCACAAAAAGCCCTCCATTTCTGCTACACCAGAGCAAAACAGTCATAACCAACCATTCTCAAAGTTATCCAAGCTTCATTTCATCATCAAGGTGTTCAAAGGAGAGGGATTGCACCAAGTTTGAGGCCAGAAAGTTCCACAGTTCAAAGCTCCAGTTCAGGTATCATCAAGAACATTTTTTATAGAAATGTAATCTCTTGTTATAGAATGATAGATTTTGTTTCACTCATCATGTTAAGCTTTGAAATACTGAAAATGGTTGAGAAATGAGTGTTTATGCATGTTTTGAAGTTTTTGTAGTGTTCTTGATTTTGCTCGAATCTTGTTGTTGATACATTGTAAATGTGATCTTGTGATTGATTCATGCTTGTGATTGATTCATGTTTGTGGTTTAAGTACAGAAAATGACCTTTTTGAAAAAAGCCACAAATAACACTTAACTTCCACCATTGGAAGTTAAGTGCAAAAAAGGACCATTTTGGAAAAAACCAGAAAAAACACTTAACTTCCACCATTGGAAGTTAAGTGCAAAAAAGGACCATTTTGAAAAAAACCAGAAAAAACACTTAACTTCCACCATTGGAAGTTAAGTGCAAAAAAGGACCATTTTGAAAAAAATCCAGAAAAAACACTTAACTTCCACCATTGGAAGTTAAGTGCAAAAAATGACCATTTTGGAAAAAACCAGAAAAACACTTAACTTCCACCATTGGAAGTTAAGTGCAAAAAAGGACCATTTTGGAAAAAACCAGAAAAAACACTTAACTTCCACCATTGGAAGTTAAGTGCAAAAAAGGACCATTTTGAAAAAAAACAGAAAAAACACTTAACTTCCACCATTGGAAGTTAAGTGCAAAAAAGGACCATTTTGAAAAAAAGCCAGAAAAAACACTTAACTTCCACCATTGGAAGTTAAGTGCAAAAAAGGACCATTTTGAAAAAGCCAAAAATAACACATAACTTCCACCATTGGAAGTTAAGTGCAAAATGTGACCTTTTTTGAAAAAAATTAAGAATTGGATCCCCTCCTTTGGGCAGTGAATTTGTATAGGTTTAGGGTTCTTTTTGAATGCATTTTCATCTTGATGTTTGCTTCTGGCTTCCTTTTGCATTCATCTTGTATTTGCATCCATACCTTGACTTGCCATAGCATTTTGTGCCTCCATTTGATTCATTCAATATCATAGGACATATTGAAAGCATGTTTGATCATTGCATCTTGTATTTACCATGTTGCATGCCATTTGCATTGCATAACTTTTCATGAATGTTCATGTGTCTTAACTTGCTTCATTTGCATCCATAAGCTTGTATGACCATTTCCATGTGTTGCCTCATGTTTGTAGCATCTCATAGCATCATTAGCATCATGTATGTGCTTCTGGTTTTGTTTCTCATCATGTCATTTCATTTTATTTTGCATTGCATTGCATTTCTTTCACTAACTTTTCAGGTGGTAAGTCATTTTGAGAAGTGGATTTGCCTTCACTTCTCACAATTTCTTTTCATCTCTCTTATGCATCATTGCTGCATTTTATCATGTGTTTGAGATTGGGCTTGCTCATTCTTCTTTATCTTACTTTCTTTCTTCAAGTGACTTGACTTCTTAAGTGAAGCAAGTTACTTTGCTTCTCTTTGCTCCTTTCATCTGCTTCCTGGTGGTTCCTTTGAAGATATTTCTTGTTAAACCTCACAAACCTTAGGAACAACCGAGCATGACAATGATTAGGGTTTTGATTAGTCTCCCCACTTAGTTTTTACCTTTGTGTCTCATTGAGTCTTCTCTTCTCATCTCATAATCAAGGACTAAACCCTAAAGGCTTTAAGACTTTGTGATTAAGCTTATGCCTGCATCCTTCTATTAGGATGGAGTGTATAACTTTAATCCTAAGTGTTAAACCCTTAATGTGTTTAAATCCTTTTAATCAAGTCACTTAATAATTATCAAGACATCACACTTGTAACTTGGGCCTTGCATTAGGGTTCTAATTCTTCCTTAATTGGTTAAGAAGGACTAACCCTAGTGTTAACTGACAAGTCCCCCTCAAGTTGTCTTACAAACCATAAAAATCACTTCATCACCTCATCATTAACTAAAATCCACTTAATAAAGGCCTTGTTTTGTCATGAGTTTAATCCCTAATCGTGGATTAAGTTGAGGAGCTTTCCTCAGCTTAAACATTCTCATCTATTATCCTTCTATTAGGATGGTGTAATGAGTCTGTTTAATCCCTGATTATGGCTTAATCTCATTACTCAACACTAAACAAAAACACCAAAAACATCTAAATAACCACAAGTAGGTTAATGATCTTAATCCTGCATCAAAGGTGATTAAGTGTGAGAATCTGACTTCACACTTAAGGTGTTCTCATTACCCCTAATCAGAGGGAAGATGTGATGAGTTTACTAAATCCATTGGTTTAGGCTTAAGCTCATTAACTTATGACAAAATTTCAAAGGCAATAAAAGATTGAAAACTCAAAAACAAACAATAATCGTCTCCTTCGGGATTCTTTTCTCATCATCTTCACTCACAAATGAGAACTTGCTTCTTCCGTCTAATGCAAGACAGTTAGCACCTGAGCCAGACAGGTCATACACTTGAGCATAGGCAAATAAGCAGTTCACAAGTCAATTCATCTTTCAGTCTCTTTGGGTCGAACTACGGTGTTCTGACTTCCTCATTGCACGAGAGGATACGTAGGCATAACTTAACAGTTATCGAACAAAAGTCTCTGTATATTCCCCCTCCTTTCAGCATTATTCTTTAAGCCTCATTGTCATGAGCATTTCACTCTTGTCCTTACACTGACACTGTATATATTACACTTCACTTCCTTTACACTGACATCTGTACATCCTTTTCCAGCTCTTTTGCACACAAATTGCACTGACACTACCCCTTTAAACACAAATCTTTTAAGCGTGGATCCCGTCGAGTACGGCGGACAATCTGGGTGCTAATACCTTCCCAGGTTGTAAACAACCCCCTTTCTCAGTCTCTCTGGTTCGCAACCGTCTTATCCATATCTTTCCAGGTCTATGCAGCATTGCCTTTCCTCCGGGATAAAAATGCCTAGCTGGCGACTCTATTCATCTCCAGTGAGTTCACGACTGTGTGTTCTCATTGTTCCTTTCGTCGACCGTTCGCGTCTGTACCTTTATCTGGGCCTATTCCCATTTATCGGGAGCGACAGCTTGGCGACTCTGCTGGGGAATCTTATACTTTAACCAGGGCTTCTGGTTCTTTTTGTGGGTTCCTCCTAGCGCTTGTTTGATTTGTGTTTACTGGGGTGTTATGTGCTATTTGTGCTTGTATTTGTATTTATTTTTGCTTTATGTACAGTTGTTTTATTGCTTTCTTTATAGCTTTACATATATCATACTGTCATACTGTGCTGGCTGGATCTGTTTTTTTGCTTTGGTGGGTGGGGTTCTACTGAGAGTTAAGGTCCTATACCTGGGGCCTGAGTGACACCTAGGCTAGAGTGGTTCATATTCTTTCCCATTCCATCTCGGTCTGGTGCGGGAATATGAAACACGGTTCAGATATGGGTTTCTTCTTGAGAACTCTGTGTTGCAGATTTCCTGCAGTGCTAGGGCTATCTGGGAAGCCTGCTAAGTCTGGATGACCTTTAGTATTGACCTTCAGAAACTGAGGAGAATTAGAGGAGGATCTTTTATGGTTATTGTAAACACTGTACCTCCGGGTTAGAAGTGTTTACACTTCTCATAACTGATCCAAGTCTGAGGATCCTTGTTTTAGAACACTACCTGTGAGGGGGTTGGGCTGTTTACAGATTTGCAAGAACCCATGACCTCAACATACCCTCATTGCCATTGCAGTTCTATGTTTTGATCCGGTCACTATGATCCTGAAGTTCTTGACCTTTGGTTTTCGGCTACTATTTCGGGTTACTATACAGAGATCTTGTGGTTACAGACACTTGATTCTTGGCAGTATTCCAGATTCCAGACAGTTTCTAGCTGTGATCCCATGTCTTTGCATCTCTGGCATCATCATATTGCATTTTGCATTTGCATCTGCATTGCATTTTCTTCTTCCAGAGAGCTCATCCTTCCTCTTTTGTCCATGACCAGCCAGCTGATTTCCCTGTACTCGGTTTGAACAAGTGGTCACAGTTAGAAGATGACAGAGTGTGTGAAGCTAGACTGAACAGTGTCAAGAGTTAAGAAGGGTCAGTTTGAAAGCCGTCAGTAGCTATGTCAGAGAGCAACCGTCAGAATGTTGAGTTTCCACCTGGTTTCACTTCAATGACCAATCCTTTGTATGGTCTTCCTCCTGATGATGATTTTCTGCAAGTGAACAATCTTGCTCAAGCTCAACCTGTACAGACCCCGATCGTGAATCAGAATGTACCTGAACCATCTGCTGTCCGAGGTGGACCTTCATCTTCTTCTGATTCTACAGATTATCAGAGTTTTGCCTTCCCTATGCCAGACTTCCAAGGGGCAATCCCTCTTGTGAAAACCAAGGATCCACAAGTTATTGATCTTGCTGAAAGATTTCGTGTGTTGGACGAGCAACTCAAAGCCTTAGCGGATCCTGATGCCTTCGGTTTTGATGCGCTAAACCTGTGTTTGGTGCCTGGTCTTGTCATTCCTCCAGATTTCAAAACTCCGAAGTTTGAGAAATACACTGGTGTCAGTTGCCCGAAGCGTCATTTGGTGATGTTCTGTAGAAAAATGACTTTTTATGCCTGCAATGATAAGTTGATGATTCACTGTTTTCAGGACAGTTTTTAGTGGGGCATCTGTAAGTTGGTACATGGATTTGGAAAGCAGTCATATCCGATCTTGGAATGATTTATCCAGAGCTTTCGTAAAGCAATACCAGTACAATATGGACGTGGCGCCCAATCGCACGCACTTGCAGAGCCTATCCCAGAGGAGTGGTGAATCTTTCAGAGAATATGCACAGCGGTGGAGAGAATTGGCAGCCCAAGTGCAACCACCACTTTCAGACAGAGAATTAATTGACCTGTTCGTGGGCACCTTGCAGGGTCCATACTTGGAAAGAATGAGTAGCATTGGGACGACAAGCTTCTCTGATTTGATGATAGTTGGAGTACGCATTGAGAGCTTGCTCAAAAATGGAAAGATCCAGGACTTTTCGAATATCCCAGCTAGTGAAGGTGAGTCTGTTGTTAGCTCCCAAGAGGAAGAATGGGATGGCGTCAGTGCAGTCATGGCGAATATCGAGTATTCTAGAACAACATCTTCTAAGAGATCATCTTTTCCTGAATCTGATTACTCTTACGGACATTCGGCAATGCTCAGAGCACCGTGTCAGAAACCCTGGGCTCCTCCTTGTCCAAATCTGCAATCTCATAGTCGAAGACCTCAGAATCAACTTCAGAGCCAGCCTAGGCCTCGTAACAATCTGGAAAGAAGGATTGCTCCTCTTCATCCAGTCCCCATGGCATACAGTGAACTCTTGCCACATCTAGTTCAGAGCTCTTTGGTGGTTCCTAAACCTCTCAAGCCATTGCCAGAGCCGTACCCTCCAGAGTACAATCCTCATGAGCAGTGTGGGTATCATGGTGGATCAATGGGGCATTCAACTGAAGATTGCAAAGCTTTTCAAGCCAGAGTACAACAGTTGATCGACAAGGGCTACATCTCCTTTCCAGAAGGAAGCTTGGTTGTGCGTCAACCCTTCACCTGATTGAGTTCAAAGACTTCAGAAGAAGCGTATCTTGATTTCAGCGGCTCAGACAACAAAATGTCATCAGAGTTGGTGATCGTTGTATCCTTTTATCATTTGCATTGTAGTTTCTTTCCTGTTAGCAGCTACTTGTCTTTTAAGCATTGTTATTTTAAATGGTAATGTTAATGTAGTGATCTTGCATTTTTGAATCAATTATGTCGCATTCGCTCATTTTTCTTTAGTTGCATTGAAAAACGAAAAAAAAAAAAAAAAATTGCATCCATATACCTCCCATATATTTCACTGTTGTTTAGCAGGTTTGAGGGAGGATGATGACAACTGAATACTCATAATTGTTGAAGGTATGCTTTCAGGGTAGAACCTGCTGACGATGTACAGGCATTGTTTTAATTCCCAAACACCGGAGATATAAGGGAGATAAACCCTCGTCAACCCCCTTCGAGCCTTAAAGTAGGAGTTTCTTTTCTAAACGAAAAAACCCTCACATTTAACCCGAGGCAGGGTAGTTATCAGTTAATTTGACCAAGCGTTCAAATTTCTAAAGGAGTGAGCATCCGAGGATCCATTACCTTTATTCATTACACCTCAAGAGGTCAAGGGACGTGAAACCACAATGGTTATCCCTCACCAACAAAGGAATGAGGCAGTCAACCCTTTCAGCAAGTTATGACAAGCCAGTGTCACACGATTTGTTCAAATGTGTGAAAACATATGACTTAGGCAAAAGTTAGGGCACCCCGCTGGACTTCAAAATCGAAAAATTCAAGAAGAACCAGTCCAGGCAAAAGTTAGAGAGTAAAAATGAAAGAGAATCTTCCATGAGAACAAAGTCGTGTGACCAGACACAAAGTCAGAATGGGTGACTGTTACTCCAAGAAACCTCATTGGTGCGTAAACCATCAACGTCATTGGTTCCTCAATCATTACAAAACCCTTGTGAGAAGCGAACGCTTAAGTCGAATTAGCTGAACATAGGACTGGAGAACATCAAGGAGAATGGGTGGGCAAATATAAACTTTGAGCCATGAATCTTTCTTTCTAGAACCGTAAACCAAGCCACGTTATAACCCTTGAAAGTCCTAATTGAATCAGGTTCAATTCTGAAAGCATACTACGACAAGGTTGCGTAAACTGACTCCTAACGATTTGCTAACTCAGCACTATGTTTGGACTAATCGTCCATTCGTCACACACTGTCACAACATTTAAATAAAATAGATTTTCAAAACTTGCATGTGCACTGCATTAAAATTACAATTTGTAAATGAACAGTTTTAATTGCAAGTCAACCTGTGTCATCAGGAAAGTTCCTACAAAGAGCAATCGCAAGGGAACTTGATCATTCAACAATGATGACCAGAATCAAGAGCATCTTGTCAGCATATGAATCAGGGGCATGTTATCCAGTGGCTTTGTTGACCAAGGTATCCGTCAGAGTAAAGCAAGTTCCTAAGCATCAGCTGACGGAGGGACGTCATTCAAGAATTAGTTGATCAAAGTTGAATCTGCCAAACAGGGGCAGGCCACCCGAAATTTCTGTTGTCCAAGGATGAAATCTTCCAATGCTCAGTCAGAGTGAGTCAAGTCGCTCCCACGCTCATACCGGGGCAGGACACTTCCAGAGTTCACTAGATGCAATTCTCCTCGAGCATCCAAGTCCGCCACGCCAAGAATTGGATAATTAGTGATAGTCTGTTCAGAGACTCACCCGACAGGGGCAAACTTTAGCTATGCAGAGCAAATATATCAGTAATCTCAGAGTTCAAGACGAGTGTCGGGAAATCATGCTACCCACCGTCGCCTTTGTCACCCTTCTCAACCAGAAGCCTTGTCACCTATGACTTTTTCCCCATCCTCGGGAGTTCTTATAGCCTTTCATAATCATTGCATAAATCGTTTGCATACGTTATTCATGTCACATCTCTAGAGCATACGCATCATAAGTGCATAGGACATCCTACCCCCACAACATCAGATCTCACATCAGAGGGCCTCGTAACCCCAACTTATCAACATTTCAAAGTCCAATTGCTTGGCAACCAAAAAATATATCTATCAACCTGGCCCTAGCGCCCAACCATCCTTGTTTCATATCTTTGGTTATGAGCATACGTCTGCATTGTACATCATTTGCATTGCATCTTCATACCGCATGGTTTCTGTTTTATCTCTGGTGTGAAGCAGAATCATTACAAGACTCAATCTGGGGCAGTTATCTCAAGATCTGTTGAATTTCTGCAAGAGTTTGAAGACACCGGGGCAATTCTGGATGCCATGTCTTCTGTAAAATCCTCTAAAGATGATCTTTTTATGAAGGATGCAGTATGGTATGATGGAGATGTTAAGGGAATTTTAGTTCACTCAGAATGATCGGTAATGCTTTTGTTGAGCTCAGAAGTTTGAAGCACTGTGTTAATTCTCAGGGAATATCTGGTATTTATTTTACCAGCAGAGCATTGGAAGTTTATTTCTTCCCCGAGCATAAAGATCTTCTTTCAGCCGACAAGGTTTGTTCGTGAGGATTTGGTTATTCTCATTCAGTCAAAGTCCAATTTTCATTGGCATATCTTCCCAACACAGCTGTTATGCTATACTTGGGGAATGTAGGCTTCACCCCAGCAAGCTGGCAGATCAACATTCAATCTTAGCACCCGAAGAACTCTCTCCCCAGCTGAGTTGCCTCTCATGACATCCCCCCAGTTGAGCTGCCACTTACTACTTCTCCCAACCGAGTTTGCCAATCATTCTTCCTCAGCAGAATACAAAGGCCAGGGAGCCATCTCCCCACAGAATTTCAGCCTCTATCCAGAAGAGCAACGCACGAAGGAATCTCAACAGAGCGACGAAAGATTCTACAAACCCCAGCTGGGTCCCTTATTACAAGGATATGTCTATCAGTGACCTATATCCCCAAGCAATAGCATCTCACCAGATCTACCAACGATCTCATCCCCAGCTGGGATGCCCATTACAGACAGATCGACCAGAGATCTTCGCAGCAATGGGATCCGAATCCCGGTTTGGTATCTTTGCATAATCATAGCATTCGCATCATGTTCACCCACAAAGCGTAGCATTCCGTCTAATACGGAGCATTACGGCAAAAATCAAACATACAACATAATCATAAGCCATGACTTGAATCAAACACTCGTAGATATTGACAATCCACCAACAATATGCAAATTTCCCCCAGCAGGAGTCACCAGCAAAAATAGCTGCCTCACATTCGCAAACACCAGTATATATTCCTTTTGACACCCGTCCGTGTCATCATTCCCCAGTAAAGTCGCCCGAGCATTTCTTTACAAGCAAACCACCGGTATTACGGATACTTCTTGACACCCGTCCGTGTCATACCCCAGCAGAAAACCAAGACTACTTTCTTTGCACTCACAGATACTCACATATACAATTCCTTGACACCCGTCCGTGTCATATCCCCAGCGCAGTCGCCTAAACATTTGCAACCCAAATACTCGTCCGTATCTTGTGTATACCATTTACATATCCCCACAGATTCGACACTCGTCCGTGTTCTCTGTTAACCAGTTGGTGCTCGTCCGTACCATCATCTTAGAACATGCGTCAAGCGTTTGTTTCTACCTGATACTCGTCCGTATCATAGTCTTAAGGATGCTCGTCCGCATCTTTAATCCATACACCGTGTCAAACACTTTCGTCTTCTTGAATATAGACACTCGTTCGTGTCTACTATTCCCCAGAAGAGTCCCCTCAGATTCAACACTCGCCCGTGTTCTCTGTTAACCAGTTGATACTCGTCCGTATCATCATCTCTGAACACGTGTCAGTATTTGTTTCTACCCGATACTCGTCCGTATCGTGGTCTTAAGGATGCTCGACCACTTCTTTAATCTATACACAACATCTAAACACTTATACCTTTTGTTTCTTGGATATAAACACTCGTCCGTGTTTATTATTCCCCAGTAGATCACCAACAAAGCAAATATTTTCTTTTTATCTGACATTCGTCATGTGTCATGATAAACCCTGAGAGCAGCCGTCCCCTGCTAGGTGGTCGTCCTCCACCTCTTGATGGTCGTCCTCCATCATGCTCATCCGATGGCCGTCCCCATCGTTGATTCTCTATCCGACATTCGTCCTATGTCGTGATATTTAGCAGCCGTCCCCTGCTAGGTGGTCGTCCTCCACCTCTTGATGATCGTCCTTCATCATTTTATCCAATGGCCGTCCCCATTGTTGATCTTTGGTTATCTGACATTCGTCCTATGTCATGATAAACCCCGAGAGCAGCCGTCCCCTGCTAGGTGGTCGTCCTCCACCTCTTGATGGTCGTCCTCCATCATGCTCGTCCGATGGCCGTCCCCATCGTTGACCTTTTATCCGGCATTCGTCCTGTGTCGCGATATTTTCGGCAGTCGTACCCTGCCAGGTGGTCGTCCTCCACCTTAGATGACCGTCCCTCATCTTATACCCAACAGAGCAGCCGTCCCCTGCTAGGTGATCGTCCTTCACCTTTGATAACCGTACCTCATCACCTGTTATTTCATTTATTCTTTAACCCGATGGCCGTCCCCGTCGTGGTCCCTTTTCTTTTTAGCCCGATGGCCGTCCCCATCGTTGGTTACTTTACTTTATGAACTTGATGGCCGTCCCCGTCATGTTTCATTAATCCCCAGAGAATCTTACAGCTTTACTTGATGGCCATCCCCATCATAATCCTTTTTATCCCCAGCATGTCGGCCGTCCCCGTCATTGCTTTATTTTCCGCACTTTTCCCAGCATGTCGGTCGTCCCCGTCATTGCTCTCTACCCAGCAATCGTCCTCTGCTCGACGGTCGTCCTCCGTCGCCCATACTTTACAATATACTTTACTTTCTTTTAATCTATATCCCTTTTCTCCTTCATTCTGTGAGTGCAAATTTCGGACTGTCTTTGGTATTCAACCACAAGTTATCTTGTTTGCCTGTTAAGCCGTAGCTTACATCCTGCACAGCTAACTCATGCTTGAATAGGGGCAGCTGTAAACACCCCAAATTTGCCCTCACCCATTTACACCATGGCTTGTGATCATTGCATATGCATAAACTCAGTCATAGCATCTCATATCACATTTTTGATCCACTGCATTGGTTCTAAGTCATCTGCATCTAAGGTTTGTGATCTGAGCAATCCAAGGGCTTCTTGAGCCATTCCAAAGGTCAACAATCACTTCAAAGGGGTCTATGTGTGTTCAAGTATCATATTATATCCTCTCAAAGTCAAGAATGTCAAAAAGTCACAAGAACTGAGAATGGCATGGAAGCAGAGCCGGGTTTGACTACACAAATAACACTTAACTTCCACCATTGGAAGTTAAGTGCAAAAAGGGACATTTTTGAAAAAGGTCACAAATAACACTTAACTTCCACCATTGGAAGTTAAGTGCAAAAAGGGACATTTTTGAAAAGAAGCCCATAACTCCAAATTTTTTGGTCATTCTTGTTTCCATTGGTCTCTATATGTTATGAGGATCATGCATATCAAGTTTCATGAAGAAATTCCATGGGGAAGGCATCTGATCAAGAGGTGACTTCTTGAGCAAGTCAATGCAAAATCAGGGCATCCGAGGCCCCCAATCACCCAACCAAAGGGGTTTCTCCATCATTTTGAATGTGTATGATCTTTATTTGGTCATAGAAGATGTTAGAAGTTCACAAAATTGAAGAATTTCAAGACATTTGCAAAGTTGCCTTTCTTGGAAAGTGACTTATAATGTAAACTTGCTGTTTTGGGAAAGTTTTTCAACCTCCTCTTATTGATTCAAAACTGCTTCAAATGAGAAAACTTTGGTCACGAAAGTTGTAGATTGGATCATTCCCTTTTCAAAAAGTACAAGAACTTTTTCTAATTCATTTTGGATCAAAAGTTATGGCTTTGCAAAGTTGGGAAAAAATCATTGAAATTTCACTTTTTGCACAAGAGGGAAAGTTGCAAAACCTCATGCCAAGGCCAAAGATGACTTAAAAGTGACTTCTAATCTTCATACAAACACAATGCAATGCCTAAAATTCAGATTGGCCCAAGAAATTTCTCATTTTTCATGCCTTGATGTCCAAGTATCATAAGCCATTTTTCATAAAAATCACAAAGAGGGAAAACTTGCAAGAAGGGTTCCTTTGGTTTTGTTCAATCTCTAATCAATATCAAACTGTCATAGCAGAATTATATGGTGCATTTTGCTGTATATTGCCCAAGAGATGTCACATGTCCATGGCCAAAAATCACAAGATGCACAAAGTTGGAAATTGGCAAAACACATGCTGTCTTGCAATCCCAATGTTGCAGTCCTGCACAAACCATCCAAGGGTCCTCCTTAAAGCTGGCTGAAGCAATCTAAACACAGAGATCTCCTCTGCCATGGCCCCTACCCCCAAGTACAACTTACTTGACATTTTGGCAACTTGAGCCATACCAATCACATCAGTCCACATCAACTTTCTGAACCAATCCCATCTGTTTATACAAACCAAAAAGCAAGCCATCTTGATATAGAAAACACAGGCCTGAAAACACACACAATCTAACTTGCACAAGTTCTGTCCCAAAAACTCCTTCTCTGAATTTTTCTTCACACAACCAAGAAACTCCACTTTTTCTTCCACCAACAAGTCACAAATCACCCTTAGAACAAGAATCCTCCCCTGAAACAACTTGAAACATCTCACAAAAAGCCCTCCATTTCTGCTACACCAGAGCAAAACAGTCATAACCAACCATTCTCAAAGTTATCCAAGCTTCATTTCATCATCAAGGTGTTCAAAGGAGAGGGATTGCACCAAGTTTGAGGCCAGAAAGTTCCACAGTTCAAAGCTCCAGTTCAGGTATCATCAAGAACATTTTTTATAGAAATGTAATCTCTTGTTATAGAATGATAGATTTTGTTTCACTCATCATGTTAAGCTTTGAAATACTGAAAATGGTTGAGAAATGAGTGTTTATGCATGTTTTGAAGTTTTTGTAGTGTTCTTGATTTTGCTCGAATCTTGTTGTTGATACATTGTAAATGTGATCTTGTGATTGATTCATGCTTGTGATTGATTCATGTTTGTGGTTTAAGTACAGAAAATGACCTTTTTGAAAAAAGCCACAAATAACACTTAACTTCCACCATTGGAAGTTAAGTGCAAAAAAGGACCATTTTGGAAAAAACGAGAAAAAACACTTAACTTCCACCATTGGAAGTTAAGTGCAAAAAAGGACCATTTTGAAAAAAACCAGAAAAAACACTTAACTTCCACCATTGGAAGTTAAGTGCAAAAAAGGACCATTTTGAAAAAAATCCAGAAAAAACACTTAACTTCCACCATTGGAAGTTAAGTGCAAAAAATGACCATTTTGGAAAAAACCAGAAAAACACTTAACTTCCACCATTGGAAGTTAAGTGCAAAAAAGGACCATTTTGGAAAAAACCAGAAAAAACACTTAACTTCCACCATTGGAAGTTAAGTGCAAAAAAGGACCATTTTGAAAAAAAACAGAAAAAACACTTAACTTCCACCATTGGAAGTTAAGTGCAAAAAAGGACCATTTTGAAAAAAAGCCAGAAAAAACACTTAACTTCCACCATTGGAAGTTAAGTGCAAAAAAGGACCATTTTGAAAAAGCCAAAAATAACACATAACTTCCACCATTGGAAGTTAAGTGCAAAATGTGACCTTTTTTGAAAAAAATTAAGAATTGGATCCCCTCCTTTGGGCAGTGAATTTGTATAGGTTTAGGGTTCTTTTTGAATGCATTTTCATCTTGATGTTTGCTTCTGGCTTCCTTTTGCATTCATCTTGTATTTGCATCCATACCTTGACTTGCCATAGCATTTTGTGCCTCCATTTGATTCATTCAATATCATAGGACATATTGAAAGCATGTTTGATCATTGCATCTTGTATTTACCATGTTGCATGCCATTTGCATTGCATAACTTTTCATGAATGTTCATGTGTCTTAACTTGCTTCATTTGCATCCATAAGCTTGTATGACCATTTCCATGTGTTGCCTCATGTTTGTAGCATCTCATAGCATCATTAGCATCATGTATGTGCTTCTGGTTTTGTTTCTCATCATGTCATTTCATTTTATTTTGCATTGCATTGCATTTCTTTCACTAACTTTTCAGGTGGTAAGTCATTTTGAGAAGTGGATTTGCCTTCACTTCTCACAATTTCTTTTCATCTCTCTTATGCATCATTGCTGCATTTTATCATGTGTTTGAGATTGGGCTTGCTCATTCTTCTTTATCTTACTTTCTTTCTTCAAGTGACTTGACTTCTTAAGTGAAGCAAGTTACTTTGCTTCTCTTTGCTCCTTTCATCTGCTTCCTGGTGGTTCCTTTGAAGATCTTTCTTGTTAAACCTCACAAACCTTAGGAACAACCGAGCATGACAATGATTAGGGTTTTGATTAGTCTCCCCACTTAGTTTTTACCTTTGTGTCTCATTGAGTCTTCTCTTCTCATCTCATAATCAAGGACTAAACCCTAAAGGCTTTAAGACTTTGTGATTAAGCTTATGCCTGCATCCTTCTATTAGGATGGAGTGTATAACTTTAATCCTAAGTGTTAAACCCTTAATGTGTTTAAATCCTTTTAATCAAGTCACTTAATAATTATCAAGACATCACACTTGTAACTTGGGCCTTGCATTAGGGTTCTAATTCTTCCTTAATTGGTTAAGAAGGACTAACCCTAGTGTTAACTGACAAGTCCCCCTCAAGTTGTCTTACAAACCCTAAAAATCACTTCATCACCTCATCATTAACTAAAATCCACTTAATAAAGGCCTTGTTTTGTCATGAGTTTAATCCCTAATCGTGGATTAAGTTGAGGAGCTTTCCTCAGCTTAAACATTCTCATCTATTATCCTTCTATTAGGATGGTGTAATGAGTCTGTTTAATCCCTGATTATGGCTTAATCTCATTACTCAACACTAAACAAAAACACCAAAAACATCTAAATAACCACAAGTAGGTTAATGATCTTAATCCTGCATCAAAGGTGATTAAGTGTGAGAATCTGACTTCACACTTAAGGTGTTCTCATTACCCCTAATCAGAGGGAAGATGTGATGAGTTTACTAAATCCATTGGTTTAGGCTTAAGCTCATTAACTTATGACAAAATTTCAAAGGCAATAAAAGATTGAAAACTCAAAAACAAACAATAATCGTCTCCTTCGGGATTCTTTTCTCATCATCTTCACTCACAAACGAGAACTTGCTTCTTCCGTCTAATGCAAGACAGTTAGCACCTGAGCCAGACAGGTCATACACTTGAGCATAGGCAAATAAGCAGTTCACAAGTCAATTCATCTTTCAGTCTCTTTGGGTCGAACTACGGTGTTCTGACTTCCTCATTGCACGAGAGGATACGTAGGCATAACTTAACAGTTATCGAACAAAAGTCTCTGTATATTCCCCCTCCTTTCAGCATTATTCTTTAAGCCTCATTGTCATGAGCATTTCACTCTTGTCCTTACACTGACACTGTATATATTACACTTCACTTCCTTTACACTGACATCTGTACATCCTTTTCCAGCTCTTTTGCACACAAATTGCACTGACACTACCCCTTTAAACACAAATCTTTTAAGCGTGGATCCCGTCGAGTACGGCGGACAATCTGGGTGCTAATACCTTCCCAGGTTGTAACCAACCCCCTTTCTCAGTCTCTCTGGTTCGCAACCGTCTTATCCATATCTTTCCAGGTCTATGCAGCATTGCCTTTCCTCCGGGATAAAAATGCCTAGCTGGCGACTCTATTCATCTCCAGTGAGTTCACGACTGTGTGTTCTCATTGTTCCTTTCGCCGACCGTTCGCGTCTGTACCTTTATCTGGGCCTATTCCCATTTATCGGGAGCGACACCTTTTTTTCCTGAGTTATCCAATGTGGATTTTCAACTCATCGGGTGTACTTTTTTTATATCCCTAATTTTTTCCCGAGCCTTTTATTTTGTTTTTGGCTCGTCGTTAGGATGCCCTTTTTTGCTTGGACTCTTTATTTTGTTTTTCGTCCAGCAGGTCTCCTTTTATGCAAAGTATTTTTTAACTACGTCTGAGTTGACAGGGGATGGAAAATCTTTGTTATCCATGGTTGTAAGCAATAAGGATCCGCATGAGAAAACCTTTTTAACCACGTATGGACCGTCATATTTAGGAGTCCATTTTCCCCTGTGATCTTTACTTGGAGGAAGAATCCTTCTGAGCACAAGTTCACCAACTTGATACTTGTCGATCCTCGGACTTTCGTCCCGGTGCAAACATGGACGGTCGGCGATGTTGGAGGTTGAGGTTGAATAGAGTCTCCAGCTAGGCATTTTTATCCCGAAGGAAAGGTAATGCAGCATAAACTTGGAAAGGTATGGATAAGACGGTTGTGAACCAAAGAAACTGAGAAAGGGGGTTGGTAACGACCTGGGAAGGTATTAGCACCCAGATTGTCTGTCGTACTCTACGGTATCCATGCTTAGTTGATTGTGTTTAAAAGGGGGTAGTGTATGTGTTGACTATGTATGAAAGGATATGAAGGAATGTACAGTGTGTCAGTGCCAAAAGAAAGGGTGTAATGCTCAAGACTGAGGCTTAGAAAAGAAAGCTGGATGAGGGGGATGACAAAGAGACTTTTGTTCGATAACTGTTAAGTTATGCCTACGTATCCTCTCGTGCAATGAGGAAGTCAGAACATTGTAGTTAGACTCAAAGAGACTGAAATGGTTTTGTTGTGAATTGCTTGCTTGTCTATGCTCAAGTGTGTGACTCATCTAGCTCGAGTGCTAATTGTCTTGTATTAGACGAGAGAAACGAGTTCTCGTTTTTAGAATGAAGGTGATAAGAAAAGAATCCCAGAGGAGACGGTTATTGTTTGTTTTTGTGTTTTCAGTTTTTTTATTGTTTTTGGTGTTTTGCATAGGATAATGAGCTTAAGCCTAAATCAAAGGTTTGTAAACTCATTATATCCTCCCTGATTAGGGATAATGAGCCTACTTAAGTGTGAGATAAGCATCTCAACTTAATTACCATGATGATATAGGATTAAGATCATTAATCTACTTTGGTAATTATTAAGTGATTTTGGGTTTTTGTTTAGTGTTAAGTAATGAGTTTAATCTCTAATCAGGGATTAATGAACTCATTACACCATCCTAAGAGAAGGATGATAGATGAGAACACTTAAGCTGAGGAAGATACCTCACCTTAATCCATGGTTTTGGATTAAATTCATTATATAACAAGCCTTTATTAAAGATGGATTTTAATTAAAGGGTGAGATTAAGAAATGAGTTTTAAGTTTGTAAGACAACTTGAGGGGGACTTGTTTATTAAACACTAGGGTTAGTCCCTCTTAACCCAAAAAGGAAGAGATGGAACCCTAATGTAAGGCCCAAGTTACAAGCTTAAATCTTAATCATTATTTAGGTTTTTTGATTAAGAGGTGTAAGCAAATTAAAGGTTTAACACTAAGGATTAAAGTTATACACTCCATCCTAAGATAAGGATGCAGGCATAACCCTAATTCAAAGTCGTAAGGCTTTAAGTGTTTAGCCTCTGATTATGAGATGAGAAGAGAGACTCAAGGAGACTCAAAGGTAAAAGATTAGGGGAGACTATTTATAAACCTAAAATTATCATGCTTGGATGTTCCTATCGTTTGTGAGGCTTAAAGAAAAGGATCTTCAGATGGCCACCAATGGAAGAGAAGCAGATGAAAAAAAGAAGGAGAAAGAGAATAGGTTACTTACTTCCTGAAGAAGATAAGTAACCTAAGAGAAAGAGAAAGGAGAAAGAGAGCACAAGTTAATTAGATTCACTTCAAAGACAAGTAAATAATGCATATGAAGAGATAAGAATAAGTTAGGATGTGGAGGCAAATCCACATTCCAAACAACTTACCATAAGCCCCTGAAAGGTTAGTATGAGATGCATAAGGGAAGAAATGAGATGAAATGCAAAAAGTAATGATGAAAAGACCAAAAACAGAAACATAAACATGATGAAAATGTGTTATGAGATTATTCAAAGACATACATGATGCATATGAATGATCATACAAAGGATGAGATGCAAAAGAAGCATGTAAGAAGCTTGAAAACACATGGATGTACATGGAATGCAATGAATGCAAAGCATACCAAATGAATGAAGAAATGATCAAGCAATGTTCAAGCATATCTTAAGATGTCTAAGATGGCATACAAGTGAATTAAATGATATGGCAAGTTCATATGATTGATGATATGCAAAGATGAATGCAAATGAACATGAGAAATTAGGGTTTTTTGAATGTATGAGATGCACATGATTAAAACAGAAGCATACATCATGATAAAAATTTGAAAATGAACTCAAACAAACCCTAAACACACACAAGAACAATCCCCAAAGGTGGAGGTTAGAAGCTAAACCTAGTGAAAGTTATGAATTTCCTAAGTTAACTAGGGTTTTTGGGTGATTCTAAAGGAAAAATGCAAATCAAATTGAAAATGCAATGCAAAATTATGTGATAAATAACCTAGATACTAGATGCAAAGTGTGAAAGAATGCAACAAGAATCAAGGTCAAACTCATCATAGTTGATCAGAAATGATTTTTTCAAGTTAGGGTAAAAATGTGAAATTGATGAACCCTAATTCAAAGATAATTATGAAAACATGATCAAACCTAAAAAGAAATTTGTGTGATGAGTTTGTAAATGTTTCTAAATGTATAAGAATGCTTCATGAATGGTTTTGTGATTGTTAGAAACCTAAATGTATTTTTAATTAATTAAAATCAATTAATTAATTAAATAAAACATTTAAATGATTTAAAAATACTTTTTTAATGCAAAAATTAAAATAAAAAATGTTTTTGAGTTTATAAAAATATTTGAAGTGAAAATGCAGAAAATGAGATTTTTATAAATGTTTTTGCTATTTTTAATAAATATATAAAATAAATGAAATAAAATGAGAAATAAAACTAAATAAAATAAGAAGTATGCAAGATCTAAGGTCCATATTCAAACTAGGGGAGACTGCACGCGCATTTGGATGGTTGGGATTGTTTCAGATTAATTAAACCTAATTAATTTAATTAATTATAATTAGGGTTAAGTGGATTAATCTGGGCCGCACGTGTCTTAAACTAATCACGCATCCAATGTTCCACATTTAAACTGGAACTTAAACCCTAATTAAAACCCTAATCACTCTCTGGCGACCGTAACAGTGTTCCGGTCGTCTTCTCCGGCCAACCCCAAAACCTAACTTCTTCCCTAGGCAAAATCAAGACCTCTCAATCACCCATAAATGATCCCCAAGCAAAAAGCAACTCAAATCAATCATTAAACAATATTTATATTACACAATCAGAGAGAATCGAATCAAAACATATTCATGAACAAAATTTCAGAAGTTCGTAACATGCTCATTTCTTGACTATTTTCAATTCTAAAAATATCAGCATGATCCCCATGGCATGTATTTTCATTCTACAACAAGAAATTAAAGATCTGAAAAAATGTGTTCTTGAGCATACCTGAGCTGATGAATTGCAAATGTGAGCTTTAAGAGCGTCTCCTTCGTGCAAAAAACTTCCTTTGATCCTCCTGATGCTACTGGAATGCTTGAAAGGCTTTGAGAGAGGCTAGTTTGTGAGATCCAGTTCTGATGTAGCAGAAATGGAGGTTTGTGTGTATGGTGATTCAGGCCATTTTAATGGTTGGGTTTCGTTCTATGGATGAAGAGTGACTTGTTGGTAAAAGAATTTTTGAGTTTTAGTGGTTGGTTTGAGAGAATTGAAAATGAGAAGTTTTGAGTGATTTTCTTGCAATCTGATTATGGTGAGGTTTTAGGCTTCAATGTTGTGTGTTTTGTGTTGCTTGAGGTTTGTATAAGCCAATAGGATTGATCAGAAAGTTGGTAGTGGCTTAGTGTGATTGGTATGGCTTGTTTTGCAAAAAGTCAAAAGTTGTGTACTTTGAGTATGGGCACGGGTCAGAGCTGGTTTGAAGGGTTGTCTTGCCTCATCCAGCTTCAAGGAGAGCCATGGGATTGCTTAAAGTGATCTGAAGTGATTGAATGGTGAGATTGAAGTGGTTTTGCAAATTGGCAACTTTGTGAAATTTGAGAAAAATTGGTCATGGAAATGGTAATTCAATGCTAAATTCTGGTCATGACTTGTTATGTGATGTTGTTATGATGCTTAGAGATCAATTAGAGGTCACAAGAGTGCTAAAAACTTGGTTTTGCAAAATTCCCCCTTTGGCACATACTTGAAAATTACAATATTTTTTCCAACTTTGAAACATCATATCTTGAGTTTTAGGATGAATCAAGAGGATTTCTTGTACTTTTTGAAAATGGGAAGATCAAATCTACAACTTTCATGTTTAAGGATTTTTCATTTGAAAAATATTTGATTAAGAAAGAGGAGGTTGAAAATCTTTCCCAAAATGGAAAGTTTTCATTACAAGTCATGTCCAAAAATGGAAAGTTTGCAAATGGCTTGAAATTCTTCAGTCTTGTGAACTTCTAACCACTTCTAAGATCAAATAAAGATCATAGAATCTCAAATTGATGAAGATGACCCTTTGGTACCATTAGTGGTGGCCTCAGATGCCCTGATTCTGACTTTTCTTGCACAATGAGTTACCAGTTGATCAGATGACTCCCACAATGAATTTCTTCCTCAAATTTGGTACACATGCTCCTTATAACATATTAAGACCATTGGAGTCATGAATGACCAATAAATTTGAGATTAAGGGCCTCAAACCCAAAACCCTAATTTTAGATCATCTGTGCAGGAAATCTTAAGTCTGCCTCTATGCCTTTGCAGTGCTTTGTGATCTCTTGACTTTTAAGAACCCTGGGGAGCATATGGTGATCATAGAACACACATGGACCCTCTTGACAAGCTTCAAGGCCTTTGAGATAGCTCAGATCACTTCTTGGATTCTCCTGATCACAAACCCTAGTTATGCAACTTATGCAGATGAAATGAACTATGCAGTGTGAGATGATATGCTTATGCAATTTAAAATGAAAAGATCACAAGACATGGTGTGAGAAAAAGTGAGGGAAAATTTGGGGTGTTTACAGCTACCCTTATTCAAGCATGAGTTAGCTGTGCAGGGTGTTAGCGCCTGGCTTAACAGACAAACAAGATAACTTGTGGTTGAATACCAAAGACAGTCCGAAATTTACACTCACTGGGGAGAAGAAGAAAATGGATATAAATTGTAATAGTTAGTATAGTATGAGTATCAAATGAAAGCGATGGAGGATGACCATCGAGCAGAGGACGACTGCTGGGGATGAAAAATGGTAAGTAAAGCAATGACGGGGACGACCATCATGCTGGGAAATAAAGAGACCACGACGGGGACGACCATCGGGTAAACTGATGAAGGAAGATCATCAGGATAAAGTAAAAGACCACGACAGGGATGAGGAATGAGGAAATGAGGAAAGCACAGACGGGGACAGCCATCAGGTTAAAGGGTAAATAAACCGCGACGGGGACAGCCATCGAATAAAAGAATAAATCAAATAATGATGAGGGAAGGTCATCAAAAGGTGAAGGACGACCACCTAGCAGGGGACAGCTGCTGAAAATATCACAACATAGGACGAATGTCGGATAGAAAAGATCAACGATGGGGACGGCCATCGGATAAACATGATGAAGGACGATCATCAAGAGGTGAAGGACAGTCACCTGGCAGGGTACGACTGCTCTTAGGGATTATCGCGACATAGGACGAATGTCGGATAAAAGGATCAACGATGGGGACAGCCATCAGATAAATGATGAAGGACGATCATCAAGAGGTGAAGGATGATCACCTAGCAGGGGACGACTGCTAAAAATATAAAGCTACATAGGACGAATGCCTGATAGAAAGTTCCAACAATGGGGATTCCACTGGGGATAGGATGAGGGACAATCATCCAAAGGTGAAGGACGATCACCTGGCAGGGGACGGCTATCGAAAGTATCGCGAAATAGGACGAATGTCGGATAAGAGGATCAACGATGGGGACGGCCATCGGAAAAAAATGACGAGGGAAGGTCATCAAAAGGTGAAGGACGATCACCTGGCAGGGGACAGCTGCCGAAAATACCACGACATAGGACGAATGTCGGATAGAAAAGTTGTTTTGTTGGTGACTTATTGGGGAATGGTAAACACGGACGAGTGCTTACACTCTGAAATAAACGATATAAGTGTTTGACAGTGTGTATAGACTAAAGATGCGGACGAGCATCCTTAGGACCACGATACGGACGAGTATTGATAGAAGCAAACGCTGACACATGTTTAAGGATGATGATACGAACGAGTATCAATCGGTTAAGCAAGGAACACGACCGAGTGTTGATCTACTGAGGAGTGATATATACAAGATACAGACGAGTATCAAAAGGATTGTGTATAAGTATGTACAATTGTTTGACCTGCCGGGGAAATATGTGTAAGACACGAACGAGTGTAAAAAGATTGAGCAAAGGACACGGACGAGTGTTTGACTTATTGGGGAAGTATAAAACGGGCGAGTGTTAAAAAAGAATATGTACAAGTATGAACAAGTATCTGTATTGAGAGTGCAAAAAGTATTCTGGCTTTGTCTGCGGGGGATAAGTTTTGTATATTGCTGGTGAAGTGATTCTGATGTTTCAGGTGATTGGCTCGAACCTGGCTTATGATCATGCAAATGCATAATTTTTTCCGTAATGCTCTGTATTAGACGGAATGCTACGCTTTTTTTGGTGAATATGATGTGAATGCTATGATTATGCAAAATGAGAGAACCAATCCGAGATCCGGATCCTGCGGGGAGAAAGATCTCTAGGCGATCTGTCTGGTTGGAAAACTCTGTTGGGGAAAGAGATCATTGGTCGATCTATGGGGAGAGAGGATTACCGAACGATCTTCCTAGGGAACTCTGTGGGGATCTCGGCTGGGGAAGCTTCTGTTGAAGAGACTCATGTTGGGGATGAGAAGGTTTCTACAACTCCGCTGGGGAACAGCAGTTCAAGCATTGCTCGGGAGATCCTGCTTGGGGAGAAGATAACTTCTGGGAAGTAATTTGTTGTAACTCCTTCGTCCAAGCGACACGCTGGGGATTTAATGAGTTTCTCGAAGGATCCTCTGAGGGGATGACAACTTCGTGGGGAAAAAATCTTTTCAAGTAACCCTGTTGATGAGGTGATTATTGACTAGGCTGGGGATATGAGGCTTGATATACCCCATGCTGTGAGATTGTCTGTCTTGAGTACCTGAAACCTGTTAAAAAGAAACGCACAAGTGTCCCGAGGTATCCTCAACCGAATTCAATCATAGGAGTTAGATTTTCTCAAGAGTGCATATTTCCTGCAAGCATATATTGAAAATGGCTTATATGTTTTCATGCAAGTGTTGTATTATGAACTTTGGACATTTTGAAAACGAAACAAAAATGTACAAAACAAAGTGTGACTGAATATTCTGATTTTATTGATTTGTGTGCCCTGAATGGGCAAGTATAGTGAAGAAGCGAATCCCTGAAAGGAGGAGATTGCTATAAATTCAGAAAATAAAGGTATTGGCAATATTGAAGTTGACGCTCCAGTGAGCTTCCTTTGCTATGACCTGTATGACCTTGACGTTCTTCTTATCTTGCTTTCTGAAGAAAGTTGATTATGACTGATGCTTTATCCTTTAGAAGCTTGCCATGTTGTGAGTGATACAGATGAATTCAAAATGCAGTTGTTCGCTTATTCCCTGATTTTGCGTGGATTGCCCTGTCGGGTTTTCAATCCACTGGGATACACATTTTTGCCTGAGTTGTCTGATGTGACTTTTCAACTCAGCGGGTGTACACATTTTTTCAATTTTCCCTTATTTTTGCCCGAGTCTTTTATTCTGTTTTTGACTCGCCGGGATACCCTATTTTTGCCCGAGACTTACATTCTGTTTTTATGTCCAGCTGGTCATTTATGCGAAGTATTTTTAACTGCATCTGAATTCACAGGAGATAAGAAATCATCGCCATCCATGGTAGTGAGCATCAGTGCCCCACCAGAGAAAACTTTCTTTACTATGAATGGGCCTTCATAGTTTGGCGTCCATTTGCCCCTGTGGTCTATATGAGGAGGAAGAAGTCTTTTTAGAACGAGCTCTCCCACTTGGTATTCCCGAGGTCTGACTTTCTGATCGAAGGCTTTCTTCATTCGCTTTTGATATAATTGCCCATGATAGATGGCTTCTAATCTCTTTTCTACAACCAGACTCAGTTGATTATATCGGGATTGGACCCATTCTGCTTCATCCAGTTTCACATCCATCATTACCCGTAAGGAGGGTAGTTCAACTTCAACAGGTATGACAACTTCCATACCATACACAAGCTAATAAGGTGTTGCCCCAGTAGATGTTCTGATAGAGGTTCGGTACCCATGCAAGGCAAATGGTAGCATTTCGTGCCAGTCTTTGTAGGTGACTACCCTCTTTTGCACAATCTTCTTGATATTCTTGTTAGCCGCCTCAACAACGCCATTCATCTTTGGCCTTTAAGGAGAAGTGTTGTGATGTTGAATTTTGAAGTCCCGGCATAACTCAGCCATCATCGTGTTGTTCAAATTGGAACCATTATCAGTAATGATTCGCTCGGGAACTCCATATCGACAGATGATATCCCTTTTAAGAACATGATGTCTTCATCAGGGAATTCAAATCGCATAGGTTGATAATCATCAATGGGTTGCTCAGCCAGATAGTCAAACAATACACTGCCTTTGATGGCTTTCTAAGAGGTGTACTGAATGTCATATTCTGTTAGAATCATTTGCCATCTTGCAACCCTTCCATTAAATGTTGATTTCTCAAATATGTACTTGACTGGATCCATCTTTGAGATCAATAAGGTAATATGAGTCAACATATACTGCCTTAGTCAGCGAGCAGCCCACGCTAAAGCACAACAAGTTTTCTCGAGCAGTGAATAACGTTGTTCATAGTCGGTAAACTTTTTGCTTAGGTAGTATATTGCATACTCTTTTCGACCAGACTCGTCATACTGGCCCAACACACACCCCATCGACTCTTCTAATACTGTCAGATACATGATTAGAGGTCTTCCTTCGACTGGAGGCATGAGAATTGGAGGTTCTTGCAGATATTCTTTGATCCTGTCAAAAGATCTCTGACAGTCATCATTCCACCTGACTATTTGCTCTTTTATTAACAGTTTGAACAAGGGCTAACAGGTTGCAGTGAGATGAGATATGAACCTTGAAATGTAGTTCAATCTACCTAGGAACCCTCGAACTTCTTTCTCAGTCTTAGTTGCAGGCATTTCCTGAATAGCTTTGACTTTATTGGGGTCAACCTCAATTCCTTTTCCGCTTACAATAAAACCCAGCAGCTTACCAGAATGTACCCCGAATGTGAATTTGTTGGGGTTTAATCTCAACTAATACTTCTTCATGCGCTTGAACAATTTCAGCAGATTCACCAGATGATCTTCCACTGTAAGGGACTTGGCAATCATATCATCCACATAGCACTCGATTTCCTTATGGATCATATCATGGAATAATGTTACCATAGCCCGTTGTTATGTTGCACTGGTGTTCTTTAGACCAAACGACATTACCTTGTAGCAGAACGTGCCCCATGGTGTGATGAAAGTTGTCTTCTCCATGTCTTCATGTGACATCTTGATCTGATTATATCCAGAAAATCCGTCCATGAAGGAAAATGCCGAGAACTGAGCTGTGTTGTCTACCAATACATCAATGTGAGGTAATGGGGAATCATCCTTCGGTCTAGCTTTGTTCAGATCCCGATAATCCACACACATACGCACCTTGCCATCCTTCTTAGGTACAGGTATAATGTTAGCAACCCACAATGGGTAACTAGTTACAGCAAGAAAACCGGCGTCCCACTATTTTTGTACTTCCTCTTTGATTTTCATGGCCATGTCTGGGAGAGTACGACGTAACTTCTGTTTGATCGGTGGGCAATCCTCTTTCAATGGAAGCTTATGCATGACAATATATGTGTCCAAACCTGGCATATCTTGATAGGACCAAGCAAAGACGTCGACATATTCCCGAAGCATACTGATGAGTTGTTCTTTCACTGGAGCTGGCAGATTGGCCCCGATCTTCACCTCTTTTACATCTTCCTCGGTACCAAGATTGATAGTTTCAACTTCCTCCTGATGAGGAGTAATCACTTTTTCCTCTTGTCTCAACAACCTGGCTAACTCTTCAGGCAAATCATAGTTTTCATCAACCCCTTCATCTGCTTGATTAATCAGATTGTCGAATTCATACGAGGTCATAGCAGTGTCATTGTTGGTGCATTCTGGAAAGATATCTCTGCAAGGGTTGAGATTTGTTCATTTTAGTGATCGATTTTATCTTATTTAGAAAAAGTGAATGAAGTTTATTAAGAAAAACATTTCCATTTATTGTTTTGTGCGAAAATAAAAATGAAAAGACAGTGAGCAAAAAGATTGTTTGCAAAAGATGTCCATTGTTCATTAATTTCCATTTGCCCAAAATACATATATGGTCCTATTACAATATGAGTCCTGACACCTTGGGCAAGATGCATGATTTGATGCATGCTTAAACAGGAAATAATAATTACTTTGCAGCAGTAACCCTTATAATTTCCTAGGAAGACCAGTTGAGGACTTGTTGTCCTGGGACTCTTGGACGAATCCAGCTTTCCAGGTTGAAGTCGCTTTTAGACTCCTCTTCCACATTGTTGATAGCATTCGGGGTCAGCATTCCCCCACTGATAAACTTGGGAGCTTCAGCAGCCTCCTCTTGGACCTGTCGGGATGGTCTGTAACCCAACCCGAATTTGTCTTCCTTTATCTGAACTTGTAGCAGCTTGCCCCAGCCTTGGGCATTCCCGTCTTCAACAACCTTCCGAGCCTGTTTGTAAGAAGAGATTGAAGTACCGGACACTTCAGTTGTTGCTTCATTGACATTGAGAGCCTCAAAACCCTGACTCATTGTTTCATGGATCTCTCCATCCATATCAATGTACTTATAGGTAGCCAGGGGACTGACAAAGATGTCCTCCTCTCCACAGATAGTGATAATTTGGCCCTCCCACTCGTATTTTAACTTCTGGTGAATGGTCGATGTTACGGCGCCAGCGGCATGAATCCAGGGTCGACCCAACAAACAGCTGTAGGCAGGCTGAATGTCCATCACATAGAAGGTAGTTTTGAAAATCTGTGGGCCAATTACCACTGGCAACTCAATTTCTCCAAGAACCGATCTTTTAGAACCGTCAAAGGCTCTCACAACCAGGTTACTCAGACGGAGTGCAAGACCATCATATTCCAGCTTGATCAAGGCTTTCTTTGGATGAACATTGAGAGATGACCCAATGTCAACCAAGACATGAGAAAGTGCATCACCTTTACACTCTAAGTTGATATGTAAAGCCTTATTGTGGTTACGGCCCCCCGTAGTCATATCAGCATCGGTGAACCCTAGTCCATGACTGATATTGATATTTGAAACCACCATCTCTAGCTGATTAACTATAATCTCCTCAGGTACGTAAGCTGCATGCAAGACCTTGAGTAATGCATTCCTGTGAGCTTCGGAACACATGAGCAATGATATTATGGAGATCTTGGAGGGTGTCTGGTGGAGCTGATCCATAACTTTGTAGTCACTATTCTTGATAATCCTCATGAACTCGTCCACATCCTGATCAAAGGATGTCTTCTGAGTTTCCTTGGCAATTGATTCTTCTGGCACAACATTCTTGCCTTTAGCTTTGGCAGCAGCTTCTGCTTCAGCATTAACTCTTGGGAACTGTGAGTCAAAGAGACGTCCGCTTCGAGTGAAGCCTCCGCCTCCCCCGACATTATCAATTTGTGGTGTAGAAGTTGAAGAGTCAAGAGTAACTTTATTTCCGTTGCAATAAATATTTGAGCCGTAATGCCAATGCACGACACTGCTACTATCATATGGAACTGGTCTAGGTACCGTGATGGTTACTGGACTGATTGATGCGGAGGAAGGAGTTGTGACCGTTTGTGGATCATAATAGATTGTGACAGGAGGTCTGATTGGAGATGGTGCAGGTGCAGGGAGTTGTTGATGTTGATGTTGATGTTGCTGAAAGTTGTTGTCGGAAGAATATGGAACATGGACTGTTGCTGGATCATAATAAATGGTGATTGTGGAAATGTCTTCATTTATGGTTGTTGTTGTTGTAGTAGACTCCGTTGAAATGATGTTTGCTGAATTTGTATTAGATTCCTTTGAAATGGTGTTTATTGATGTTGTAGGAGAGATGTTTGCGGAAGTTGTAGAAGTCGGAACCGTTGAAGTAATCTGTAGAATGCCTTTCCTGATAAGACTGTTGATACCCTTTCTCAGATTTGCAATATTCATGACAGGCCTCACAACCTGGAAACACTTGGAACTTCAATAGTTGACCTTTAACTTCGGCCAGTGGTGTTTGAATGTATGCAATGTCATCAATTAGGACTGCTGGTAGGTCTTTCTCAATGGCATTAATCCTCTGTCCACCGTGGTTCGGTATTGGATTCTTTGTGACATTAGGAGGAGGTGCAAAATTCAAAGCTTTTGAATCAACTAAGTCCTTAACTTTCATGTGAAATGCCCTGCATTTCTCTGTTTTATGGCCAGATGCATTGGAGTGGAAGGCACATCTGGCGTTGACATCATAGTTCCTTGGAAGGTTCAAAGGATCTGGTGGAGTCAAAGTTCTCAATTCAATCAAGTTGAGCTTCAATAACTGTGGGATTAGAACAACATAGGGCATCGGGATGGGATCGATAACCCTGTTGATTTGTGAAGTCCTTTGCTGGAATGGACATTGTTGTTGGTTGTTGTTGTTGTTATAAGATCTCTGTTGTTGAGGAAATAGTTGTTGTTGTGGGAAGTGTTGTTGTTGAGGATACTATTGCTACTGAGGTGCTGGAGTAGGAATGGTGACAGCAGCTACTGATCTTTGCATGTATTAAGGCCTACCTCTGCCCATATGTATTTAATTAGTTTCACCCGTCCTATGAGGCCCTGAGAAAGGTTTTCTAGCATTGCTAGAGCTAGCACCATTGTCAGAGATCTTACCCATCTTCAAAATACTTTCAATGGGTATTTCTAATAACATTGCCTTCAGGGTTGATGTGGGCTCCAAACTCTGGTGGATTTGCTTATGGCTGGTCGCGCGCATTGTTACTTGTACTCCTAGTGCCTGCATGGTTCTCATCTGGAGTTTGTCACTCGACTAACTCCGTCAATCTTTCCTAGGTCTGTGCTAGCCCAGTCATCACAGCCATGAACTGATTCATCTGAGTCCTCACTTCTGTCCTCACATCAGTCATCTGGGTCCTCACATCTATCAATTCTTGCTGAAGTTGATCCATCTATAAGCTCGGAAGGTTGTTTCTAGTCGGATACCGGTGGATGCGGTTGACGGGAAAGACTCTCCTACGAGCAATATTTCCTGAAATACACGGCAAAGTGAGAAAACAACAACAAAACCCTGCAAGACAAAGAATATGAGGTTAGCATGCAATGCAGTATGTCTATTTGTCTTCAGAGGGTATCCTGGTTTGGTTCTTTGGTTTTGACCTTCCAGACCTCTGAGAATGATGAAGATGTTGAAGTAATCAAAGCCCATCAGAAAATCCAAGTAATACATAAACCATAACATTACAAAATTCCAAAATACATAGTTTATGATTACAACAAGTTCCCATGGTGGGTCAGAATACAATCAAATCAAGAATACAAACAAAATCACCATGGAAAATTAAAGTACAGCCAAAATAAAGTACAAGTAAAAGAAATCAAACATCCAACCTAAATTCATCCTCCTTGACTTCTTTCAGGAGGCCATCAGTCACTGGTCCAACTGGATGCTCTGTGATGGTCCTGATGAGAAGGTTTCTGGTTGCAATAACACTTGTCATCTTCTGGTACTTATCTTGTTCTTTTGATCTCTTTAAACCTGCCCAGAGTTTTAGTTCGGAGATTTCCTTCTGTGTTGCTAACAAGGCTTCCTGACTCTACTTCTCATTGGCTTCCAGCTGCTCTATCTTAGCATTTGTCTTCTGATCTTCTTGCAGACGAGCTTCAGTGATCCTGATCCATCTAGCCTGACTCTCTTCTAGGTAGTGCTCAGCTTTGGCCTTCTGAATCTTAGCTTCTTTACATGCATTCTTCAATACCAACTCTCCCGCTCGGGCTTTTCTGATGAAATCCTTTGTCTTCTCTATCTTGGTTATATGCTCGATTCAGAGCTTCTCTAACCTTTCATTGTCCAGAAGATTGTCACTCCTTTCCCAAAGGGTCTTCTTCAAGGCTTCAGCTAACTAGGTATTTCTTTCTTTCAACTTTTTAAACTCTTCCAAACTGACTGTAACTACAGGCTCTACTGCTGATGGCCCTGGTACATCTTCCAGGGTGAATGGCATCCGAGTGATCTGTCCTCTGATGCAAGACCATTCAGTGTACTGAGTAGAAGCTATGTTGTTGCACTTCTCCAAAATGGCAGTCCCTTTTGTCTGTATGTGGTCCCAAGCCCAGGCTGCTTGTCGGACGGTGGCATGATTATTCAGAATAACACAGTAAAGAGACTCTGCTAAGTCCTGCTCCCTAAGTGGATGTATCAATGCATATCCCAATTGTCTTCTGAAAATCAAAGGATTGTAATTGATGCAACCCTTCACTCCAATAAGAGGTACATTAGGATATTGTCCACGGCTTGTAATTATGTCCTTACCCTTGGTGTTCTGAGTACACCACCTGATGTCTTCTGAAGTGAGGGAAATCATCCTCTTAGCCCAGTTCCTTGACTGATGTGGATTCAGGAAAGCTTCCGTCTTCGGCATATGTCTCACTAACCAACTGTAGAAGAGAGGTGCACAACATCTGACCAGTCTTCCTCTCTTTTTCTCGTTCCTTTGATGCACCGAGTAATAGAAATCTCCTAACAGGGTGGGAACTGGATTCTTTAGCATGAAGATGTGGATAGCATTCTTGCTTACAAACTTAGGCTCGTCTGCAAACAAGATGATACCGTATATACTAAGAGTCAAAAGAGCACAAACAGATTCCCACTTCCCTGTTGCAGCATGACTGGTAGCCTGAGTGGTTAAGAAGTCCAAATGAAGGCCTGGGATTCCATCCTTGGTGGTCATATGCTCATCAATGATAGTTGCTTCCAGATGTAGAGCCTTAGCTATGTCTTCATTCTTAAGAGAATTCATCTCAGGGTTGAAAGGAATTCCTCTTCTGATAGGGACACCCAACAACATAGAATACTCTTCCAACAGAGGGCCTATCTGAAAATTCGGGAAAGTGAAGCAACAAAGAGGAGGGTCATAAAACTGAAAGCAAGTGTGAATCATGCTCCTCTATGATGTGTCTAAGTCCATGATCATTGTAAACACCCCAAATTTGACCCCACCCATTCACACCATGGCTTGTGATATCTTCATATACATAAGTTCAATCATAGCATCTCATATTGCATATTTGCTTCACTGCATTGTTTCAAAGTCATCTGCATCTAGGGTTTGTGATCTAAGCAATCCAAGAGCTTCTTGAGCCACCCCAAAGGTCATCAATCACTTCAAAGGGGTCCATGTATGTTCAAGCATCACATTATATCCTCCCAAAGTCAAGAATGTCAAAGAATCACAAGAACTGAGAATGGCATGGAAGCAGAGCCAAGTTTGACTGCACAGTTGACCTAGAATTAGGGTTTTGGTTTCAAAGGCCATAACTCCAAACTTTTGGTCATTCTTGTTTCTATTGGTCTCTATATGGTATAGGGAGTATGCATATCAATTTTCATGAAGAAATTCCATGGGGAAGTCATCTGATCAAGAGTTGACTTTTCAAGCAAGTCAGTGCAAAATCAGGGCATCTGAGGCCCCCAATGACCCAACCAAAGGGTGTTCTTCATCATTTTGATTGTATATGATCTTTATTTGATCATAGAAGAAGTTTGAAGTTCACAAAATTGAAGAATTTCAAGTCTTTTGCAAAGTTGACTTTTTGGGAAAGTTGACTTTTTAATGAAATTGCCATTTTGGGAAACATTTTTAACCCTTGCTTTTTGATTCAAAAATGCTTCAAATGAAAAAACTTTGGTCATGAAAGTTGTAGAATGGATCATTCCCTAGAAATCTTAAGAAATTCATAACTTTCACTAGGTTAATAATTGGATCCCCTCCTTTGGGAAGTGAGTTTGTATAGGTTTAGGGTTCCCTTGGATGCATTTTCAATTTTTTTATCTTGATGTTTGCTTCTGGTTTTGGTTTTTGTTTGGTGCATTGATCATAAACCCTAATTTGGGTTTCCTTTTGCATCCATCTTGCATTTGCTTGCATACCATGACTTGCCATGACATTTTATGCATCCATTTGATTCATTAGACATCTTAAAACATGTTAGATTCATGTTTGATCATTGCATTTTTTATTTGTCATGTTGTATGTCATTTACCTTTCATAAATTTTCATATATATTCATTGTTCTAAGCATGCTTCTTTTGCATCCATATGTTCATGTGATCATCCTCATGCCTTGTTTCATGTTTGCATCATCTCATAGCATCATTATCATCTCATATATGCTTCTGGTTTTGATTTGCATCTTGCCGTTTCATCTCATTTTGCATTGCATTGCATTTCTTTCACTAACTTTTCAGGTTGTAAGCAACTTTGAGAAGTGAATTTGCCTACACTTCTCACAATTTCTTTTCATCTCTCTTATGCATCATTGCTGCATTTTGTTTTGTGTTTGAGATTGATCTTGCTCTTTCTTTTTCTCCTTACTTTCTTTCCTCAAGTGACTTGTCTTCTTAAATGAAGCAAGTTACTTTGCTTCTCTTTGCTCCTTTCATCTGCTTCCTGGTGGTTCCTCTGAAGATGTCTCTTGAAAACCTCACAAACCTTAGGAACAACCAAGCATGACAATGATTAGGGTTTTGATTAGTCCCCCGTTTAGATTTTACCTTTGTGTCTCATTGAGTCTTCTCCTCTCATCTCACAATCAGGGACTAAACCCTAAAGGCTTTAAAGCTTTGTGATTAAGCTTATGCCTGCATCCTTCTATTAGGATGGAGTGTATAACTTTAATCCTAAGTGTTAAACCATTAATGTGTTTAACTCCTTTAATCAATCCATATTAATAATCATCAAGACATCAAGCTTGTAACTTGGGCCTTGCATTAGGGTTCTATTTCTTCCTTAATTGGTTAAGAAGGACTAACCCTAGTGTTAATGGACAAGTCCCCTTCAAGTTGTCTTACAAACCCTAAAAATCACTTCTTTATCATACCATTAACTAAAATCCACTTAAATAAAGGTTTTGTTTTGTCATGAGTTTAATCCCTAATCATGGATTAAGTTGAGGAGCATTCCTCAGCTTAAACATTCTCATCTATTATCCTTCTATTAGGATGGTATAATGAGTCTGTTTAATCCCTGATTATGGCTTAACCTCATTACTTAACACTAAACAAAAACACCAAAAACATCTAAATAATCACAAGTAGGTTAATGACCTTAATCCTACTTCAGGGTGATTAAGTGTGGGAAGCTGACTTCACACTTAAGGCATTCTCATTACCCCTAATCAGAGGGAAGATGTGATGAGTTTTACTAACCCATTGGCTTAGGCTTAAGCTCATTAACTTATGACAAACCCCAAAAAGCAATAAAAGATTGAAAACTCAAAAACAAATAATAATCGTCTCCTCCGGGATTCTTTTCTCATCTCATTCACTCACAAACGAGAACTTGCTTCTTCCGTCTAATGCAAGACAGTTTGCACCTGAGCCAGACAGGTCATATACTTGAGCATAGACAAGCAAGCAGTTCATAAGTCAATTCATCTTTCAGTCTCTTTGGGTCGAACTACGGTGTTCTGACTTCCTCATTGCACGAGACGATACGTAGGCATAACTTAACAGTTATCGAACAAAAGTCTCTGTATATTCCCCCTCTTTCCAGCCTTATTCTTTAAGCCTCATAGTCTTGAGCATTTCACTCTTGTCCTTACACTGACACTGTATATATCACACATCATTTTCTTTTACACTGACACCTGTGCATCCTTTTCCAGCTATTTTATACACTGATTGCACTGACACTACCCCTTTAAAACACAAATTTTTAAGCGTGGATCCTGTCGAGTACGACGGACAATCTGGGTGCTAATACCTTCCCAGGTTTTAACCAACCCCCTTTCTCAGTCTCTCTGGTTCGCAACCGTCTTATCCATATCTTTCTAGGTCTATGCAGCATTACCTTTCCTCCGGGATAAAAATGCCCAGCTGGCGACTCTTTTCTTTTCCTGTGAGTTCACTCCTGTGTGTTCTCACACCCTCCTTTCGCCGACCGTTCGCGTCTGTACCTCATTTGAGCCCAGTCTCATCTTTCGGGAGCGACAGCTTGGCGACTCTGCTGGGGACTCTTATATTGTAACTAGGGCTTCTGGTTCTTTTTGTGGGTTCCTCCTAGCACTTGTTTTGTTTGTGTTTACTGGGGTGTTATGTGCCATTTGTGTTTGTATATTTATTTTGTTTACTGCTTTATGTACAGTTATTTATTGCTTTCTTTATAGCTTTACATATATCATACTGTCATACTGTTCTGTCTGGATCTGGTTTTGTTGCCTTGGTGGGTGGGGTTCTATTGAGAGTTGAGATCCTATACCTGGGACCTGAGTGACACCTAGGCTAGAGTGGTTCATGTTCTTTCCCATTCCATTTCGGTCTGGTGCGAGAATATGAAACACGGTTCAGATATGGGTTTCTTCTTGAGAACTCTGTGCTACAGATTTCCTGTAGTGCTAGGGCTATCTGGGAAGCCTGCTAAGTCTGGATGACCTTTAGTATTGACCTTCAGAAATTGAGGTGAATTAGAGGAGGATCTTTTATGGTTATTGTAAACATTGTACCTCCGGGTTGGAAGTGTTTACACTTCTCATAACTGATCCAAGTCTGAGGATCCTTGTTTTAGAACACCACCTGTGAGGGGGTTGGGATGTTTACAGGTTTGCAGGTACCCTTGACCTCAGCATACCCTGTTACTTTGTTTTGATTAAGAGTACTCCACTTTGGAACAGTTCTTATGATTTTAACCCTGGACATGTGACTCTTTATTTGAGTCCCCCACCTTGGTTACTGGACTTTTGAACCTCCATCTGGACTTCTTAGACATACATGGGCTCTATATCAAGACAAATAATCAGATCCAGCTTGATCACAAACCCTTGCATATCATTTGCATACATCATCATTGCATCATTTAACATTTGCTTATTTGTTTTTCAGGGTATCCATACTATATTTTGTCTTGGTTTTGACCCCTTCATCTGCATAGACCTATCTTCACCAGTATCTGCTTCAGCTATCCTCATCAGCTACCTACTTCAGTCACCTGCATCACCAGTCTCAGCCTGTCAGTGGCCCATCTTCTGGTATCAGTCATCATCAGCATCTGTTTCAGCTTTTCTTCAACAACATGGCACCCAAGAAGAGCAACATCTCCTACCATTTCTTTGAGCCTGAGCTGGCTGGCATCAGGAAGGTCCAGGCCCTAATTACTCCAGACCATATACCACTATTCAGAGAACATTATGGAGGCATCCTTGATGTGGTTATGGATTTGGACCCTTCCCAGAGGAGCTTGATTCATACTTGCCTGCAGTTCTATGATCCCCCTCTGAGGTGCTTCACCTTTCAGGATTTTTAGTTGGGGCCTTTATTAGAGGAGTATTCATCATTGGTTGGTGTACCTGTCAGGGGTGGTATCCCTTTCAACCCTGAGATGGCTTTTCCTAGTAATGAAGAAGTGGCAAAGGCACTATATCTGGAACCCTCTCTGATTGGACAAAACATGACTACCAAGGCTGGAATCTCTGGTCTACATTTGGATTTCTTGACCTCTCAGGCTACTCTGAAAGCCTCCTTGGGGGAATGGAAGGCAGTCTGTGCATTATTAGCCCTTAGCATAGATGGGGTTATATTATTTGCAGATGAGCCTAAGTTTATAAGCAAGAATGCAATCCACCTTTTCATTCTGAGGAACCCAGTACCCACCTTACTGGGAGATTTCTACTACTCTGTTCACCAAAGGAATGAAAAGCAGAGAGGAAGGTTTGTGAGGTGCTGTGCTCCCCTGTTCCATACCTGGTTGCTCAAACACTTGCCCAAGACTGATGCATTCTTGAATCCTCACCAGCAAAAGAATTGGGCTAGAAGACTCATTGCTTTAACCTCAGATGACATCAGGTGGTGCACTCAAAGCACCAAGGGCAGGGATATCATTACTAGTTGTGGGCAGTTCCCCAATGTACCCCTGATAGGAGTGAAGGGTTGCATCAACTACAACCCTCTGTTATTCAAAAGACAATTGGGCTATGCATTGGTCCACCCTCCTAGAGCACAAGACTTGGCTGAAACCCTTTATTGTGAGATTAAGCCTAATCTAGCTATTGTCAGGCAAGCATCCTGGGCTTGGGACAATGTCCATACCAAAGGAATGGCCATTCTTGGGAGATGCAATAATGTGGCCTCAGCTCAGTACTATGAGTGGTCTCATACCAGGGCACAAACTTCTGGGATGCCCTTCACCATTGAGGATGCACCTGGACCCTCCACAACACCACCTCCTGCCACTGTCAGCTTAGAGGAGTTTGAGAAATTGAAAGAGAGGAATGAGAATCTGACTCAGGCTCTACAGAAGACCCTCTGGGAGAGGAGTGATGGTCGTCTGGACATCGAAAGGTTAGAAAAGCTAAAGGTGGAACATCTAGCCAGGATTGAGAAGTCAGAAGACTACATCAAGAAGTCAAGGGCTGGAGAGCAGATCTTGAAGAATGCCTGTAAGGAGGCTCTGTTCCAAAAGGCCAGGACTGATTTGTATCTGAAAGAGAGTCAAGCTAGGTGGGTCAGAATCACTGAAGCTCGTACTCAGGAGGATAAGAGGACTCAGGACAAGATTGAGCAGTTGGAGGCTAATGCAAAGGAGCAACAAGAAGCCTTGCTAGCATCCCAGAGGGAAATCTCAGAGTTGAAGATTAAGGCTGGTGTGAAGAGGTCAAAGGACAGGGGCAGACACAAGAAGCTAACTGCAGCTATTGCCACCAGGAATCTTCTTATCAGGAACCTCACAGAGCGTCCAGCTGATCCTGTGACTGAAGCACTTCTAAAGGAAGTTCAGGAGGATGAGTTTGGTCTTGGTGTCTGACTTTTGCTTGTTGTTGCTTTCATTTCATTGTAATTTTCCTTTTTATGTTGTATTTTTGACCCCTCAGAGGGCATGAATTGTAAAAAACAAACTATGTATCATTCACTTTTTGTAATATATGTATTGGTTTGTTTTATCTGAGTTCTTTCAAGCAACATCAAAAGCATCTTCCTCAGGGGTCTGGAAAGGTCAAAACCAAGTGCCAAGCCGGATACCTTGGAGACAAATAAGCATACTGCATTGCATACTAACCTTTGTTTTGTTTTGTAGGTTTGTTTTGTTTTTATTACAAACTCTGTTGTGGTTCAGGAACTATTGCTCGACGTCGGGTGTTCCCACTCAACCGTCCACACAGATATCCTACCCGCAACAACCTTCCGAGTATACAGATGGACCAGGTACAACAGGACCTTACAGAGGTCAGGACTCAAATGGCTAATGAGAGACTGGAAATGAGGAATCAGATGACCCAGTTTATGGAGGTGATGAATGGATTGGCACAGAGCCAAGAAAGATTAAGAGCACTGGTAGAAAGGCAGACTCAGGAAGACCCCCATCTAGGGACTGGTGGAACAAGCAATAATGAGAGGGTACAGCCTCATGTCAACCCACCTGTGTATGGCCCTCACCTTCACCCAGAGATCAACATCCCTGCTAATGCACAAGGGAATGCTACTACAGGTAGGGTACTTCAAGAAGACCCTCAGGAAGATCAGTTCACTGTGATGGGAGCTGGGGATGAAGCCTATGACAGAAGGCTAGATGAAATTGCTGAGAAATTAAGATCCCTGGAGTCTCAAAACTCCTTGGGTTTTGATGTCATGGCAATGGGCTTAGTGGACGGGGTCAGGATTCCCCACAATTTTAAACCTCCGTGCTTTGAGAAGTACAACGGAACTTCCTGTCCCCGAACCCACCTGCAATCCTTTCTGGGGAGGCTGAAGGCATATACCATGGATGAAAAGCTATGGATGTTTTATTTTGAAGATAGTTTAACAGGAGCTTCAAGGGAATGGTACTCTCACTTGACTAGAGCAACCATCAGGTGCTGGAAGGACCTGGCTGAGGCCTTCATTAAACAATACCAGTACAACTTGGATATGGCTCCCAACAGGACCCTCCTGATGGGAATGTCACAATCATCCAGAGAAAGCTTTCGGGAGTACGCTCAGAGGTGGAGACAGCTTGCTGCTGCTGTCCAACCACCCATGTCGGAAAGGGAAATGGCCGACATGTTTATGAACACTCTCCAAGGGACATACATTGATAGGCTAGCTGCCTTTTCTTCCACCAGCTTCGCGGATGTAGTTATAGCTGGAGAAAGAATTGAGAGCCTATTAAAGATGGGCAAAATTTCTGACAACGGTGCAAGCTCGTCCAGCAACCCAAGAAAGACTTTTGTAGGCCCAAGAAGAACTGGTGAGACTAATGCTATCCATACCTGCAGGGGCAGACCCCAGTATGTTCATAGGTCAGTGGCAGCTGTCACCATTCCCGCTCCAATTCATCCACAACCAGCATATCAACCACAGCAACAACCCCACTACCAGCAACAAGCTCAGTATCCACCTCAGAGAAATTATAACAACAACAACACCAGCAACAACAATCAGCAAAGACCGTTTCAACAGAGACCTTCTCAGGCCAATAGGGTGATTGATCCTATCCCTATGCCTTATGCCACATTACTGCCACAACTCCTGAAACTCAACCTAGTTAAGCTAAGGACATTGGCACCTCCAGATCCTGCCAGTCTGCCCAGAAATTACGACGCCAACGCCAGATGTGCTTTTCACTCAAATGCACCTGGCCACAGTACAGAGAAGTGCAGAGCTTTGCATATGAAAGTACAGGATCTAGTGGATTCCAAAGCTCTAAACTTTGCACCCCCACCAAATGTCAGTAAGAACCCTATGCCCAACCACGGAGGACCCAGAATCAATGCTATTGAAGAAGGTAAGTCGTCTTACCTGATAACCAGTGTGGGGCAGATTCGGACACCCTTGGTAGAGATTAAAGCTCAACTCCTTGAATGTCAAATGTTCCCCGGATGTGAGCTAGGATGTGCTTATTGAAACATTTCGGTAAATGGGTGTGATAACCTGAGAAGTGGCATAGATGGTCTCATCCAGAGTGTCCTGCTTCAAATCACAACATCAATACCTACAAATCCAGCAATCTCCTTAACAACAGTTTCTGAGTCTCCTACAACTGCAACAACAATTATTCCAAACAATTCTTCAGTTTCATCAACAAATGCTTTGTCTGTCACTTCAGCAGACCAAATATCGACAAACATCTCGTCTACAACTTCAGCACCCCTTCATTCAGAATCTCCTACAACAGCAACATCCATCCAGCCAACAGTGTCTCCTACAACATCAACCACAAATAATGAATGTGTCTCAACGGTTACAATTTATTATGATCCTGCAAATGATTCTGCCTACAACTCACAAAATGCCACTCCTATCAGAGCACCAGTCACAATATACTATGATCCACACACTATCATGGTCCCTTCTGCAGCTGCTATCAGTCCAGTCACTATCACAGTGCCTGGGCCAGTTCCTTATGAAAGCAATAATGCCATCCCTTGGCATTACGGCTCCGATCTATACTGCGAAGGACAGAAGATCACTCTGGAATCATCAACTTCTTCACCACAAATAGACAATGTGGGGGGAGGCGGAGGCTTCACTCGAAGCGGACGTCTCTTTGCCCCGCAAATTCCAAGACCCATTGCTGAGGCAGAAGCTGCTGCCAAGGCAAAAGGGAAGATCATGGCGCAAGAAGAACAAGTTGTTAAAGAAGCTTTAAAAATCCCTTTTGATCAAGAGGTTGATGAATTCATGAGAATCATCAAGAAAAGCGATTACAAGATAGTGGACCAGCTTCACTAGACGCCTTCCAAGATCTCCATTTTATCATTGCTAATGTGCTCCGAGGCTCATCGGAACACACTACTAAAAGTCTTGCACGCAGCTTATGTGCCAGAGGAGATTACCGTCAATCAGTTGGAAGCTGTAGTTGGGAACGTTAACGCTAGTCACGGACTAGGATTTACCAACACTGATTTGACTACGGAAGGCCGCAATCACAACAAGGCTTTGCACATTACCTTGGAGTGTAAGGGTGCAGTTCTTTCCCATGTATTGGTAGATACAGGGTCATCCCTCAATGTCTTACCTAAAAAAGCCCTTGTGAAGCTGGAGTATGAAGGACTGGCATTGCGTCCCAGCAACTTGGTAGTGAGAGACTTCGACGGTTCTAAGAGATCAGTTCTGGGAGAAATTGAGTTGCCTATAATGATTGGCCCACAGACTTTCAAAACGACCTTCTACATGATGGACATTCAGCCGGCCTACAACTGTTTGTTGGGTAGACCTTGGATTCATGCCGCTAGCGCAGTTACGTCTACCCTTCACCAGAAGTTAAAATTCGAGTGGGAGGGCCAAGTCGTTACTATTTGTGGAGAGGAAGATATCTTTGTTAGCCATCTGGCTACATACAAATATATTGAGATGGATGGGGAGATTCACGAAACTATGAGTCAAGGGTTTGAGGCCTTGAACATAAATGAAGCATTCGCTGTACCTGGAACCTCAATGACATCTTATCAGCAAGCCCGGAAGGTTGTTGAAGAAGGGACTGCCCAAGGATGGGGCAAGTTGCTACCCGTAGAGAAGAAGGAGGATAGATTTGGGTTGGGTTACAAACCAACTCAACAAGATCAAGCAGAGGCTGCTAAGGAGCCCAATTTTGTCAGTGGGGGTATGCTCGCCCCCGATGCAGTGAACAATTTGGAAGACGAGGATGAAAGCGACCGCAACCTAGAGAGTTGGATATGTCCAAGGATCCCGGGGAGCAGTATCTCAAACTGGTCTTCCCAGGAAATTATAAGAGTTACTCCTGCAGAGTAATTATTATTTCCTGTATTTTTTAAGCATGCATCAAGTCTTGCATCTTGCCCAAGATGACAAGACTCATTTTGTAATCGGGCCATCTGTAATTTTGTGCAAATAGATCAATCAATGATAATCAGACATCTTTTGCAAATGAGTCTTTTCTCCTTTCCGCTCACTGTTTTTCCATTTTTATTTTTGTACAAAAAATAAATGGCAATGTTTTCAAAATGATAACTTCATTTCACTCTTTTTAACAAGATTAAAACCAATCACTAAAATGAACAAACTGAACCCTTGCAGAGAGTGCCTTCCAGACCGCACCGACAACAGCACGGCTATGACTTCATATGACTTTGACAATCCAATCAATCAAGCTGATGAAGGGGTTGAAGAAGATTACGAGCTTCCTGAAGAGCTAGCCAGGTTGTTGAGACAAGAGGAAAAGGTTATCACTCCTCATCGGGAGGAGGTCGAAGCGATTAATCTTGGTACAGATGAAAATGTGAAAGAAGTTAAAATCGGGGCTTGCTTACAAGACTCAGTGAAGAGACAACTGATTGACCTGCTTCAGGAATATGTGGATGTGTTTGCTTGGTCTTATCAGGATATGCCAGGGTTGGATACCGACATTGTTATGAACAAGCTGCCTTTAAGAGAAGATTGCCCGCCGGTTAAACAGAAACTGCGCCGTACTCGCCCAGACATGGAAATGAAAATCAAAGAAGAGGTACAAAAGCAGTGGGACGCTGGGTTCCTTGCTGTGACTAGCTATCCGCCGTGGGTCGCTAATATAGTACCTGTGCCTAAGAAGGACGGCAAAGTAAGAATGTGTGTTGATTACCGGGATCTGAACAGAGCCAGCCCGAAAGATGACTTCCCATTACCTCACATCGATGTATTGGTGGATAACACGGCCCAGTTCTCGGTATTCTCCTTCATGGACGGATTTTCAGGATACAATCAGATTAAAATGTCACCTGAAGACATGGAGAAGACAACCTTCATCACACCCTGGGGCACGTTCTGTTACAAGGTGATGCCATTCGGACTGAAGAATGCCGGTGCAACGTATCAACGGGCTATGGTGACATTATTCCACGATATGATCCATAAAGAAATCGAATGTTATGTGGATGACATGATTGCCAAGTCCCTCACTAAAGAAGACCACTTGGTAAATCTGCTGAAGCTATTCAAGCGTCTAAGGAAGTACCAGCTGAAGCTGAATCCCAACAAATGCACATTCGGGGTGCGATCCAGTAAGCTGCTGGGCTTTATTGTGAGTGAAAAAGGGATTGAAGTTGACCCAGATAAAGTCAAAGCCATTCAAGAAATGCCTGCACCAAAGTCAGAAAAAGAAGTTCGAGGGTTCTTAGGCCGATTGAACTACATTTCACGGTTCATATCTCACCTTACGGCAACCTGTGAGCCCTTGTTCAAACTGCTAAGAAAAGAACAGACGGTCAGGTGGAACAAAGACTGCCAGAGGGCTTTTGACAAGATCAAGGAATACTTACAAGAGCCTCCCATCCTTATGCCTCCAGTTGAAGGAAGACCTCTAATCATGTACTTGACAGTATTAGAAGAGTCAATGGGGTGTGTGTTGGGCCAGCATAACGAGTCTGGTCGAAAAGAGTATGCAATTTACTACCTAAGAAAAAACTTTACCGACTGTGAACAACGTTATTCACTGCTCGAGAAAACTTGTTGCGCTTTAGCGTGGGCTGCTCGCCGACTGAGACAGTATATGTTGACCCACACTACCTTATTGATCTCAAAAATGGACCCAGTCAAGTATATTTTTGAGAAGCCAGCACTTACCGGACGGGTTGCAAGATGGCAAATGATCTTCACAGAATATGACATCCAATACACATCTCAGAAAGCCATCAAGGGCAGTGTGTTATCTGAATATCTTGCTGAGTAACCTATTGATGATTACCAGCCTATGAGATTTGACTTCCCTGATGAAGACATCATGTTCATAAAAGCAAAAGATCATGAAGAGCCTGTCCACACTGAAGGGCCTGACCCTGAGGAAGAATGGACTATGATGTTTGATGGGGCTGTTAACATGAATGGTCGTGGTGTTGGTGCAGTACTCATTACACCTAAGGGAGTTCACATGCCTTTCTCGGCAAAACTCACCTTTAACTGCGCTAACAACGAAGCTGAATACGAAGCTTGCATTATGGGTCTTGAGGAAGCCATTGACCTCAGGATCAAGACATTGACTGTATTCGGAGATTCAGCTCTGGTAGTTAATCAAACCAACGGCAAATGGTACACACACCAGGATCATCTGATACCTTACAGGGATTATACAAGGAGGTTATTGACTTTCTTTACAACAGTCAAACTGGAATATATCCCTCGAGACGAGAATCAGTTTGCAGATGCTCTGGCTACCATCTCATCCATGATCAAAGTTCAAGCTGCCAACTTTGTGCCTCGAATTTCAGTGTCCAGACTTGACAGACCAGCATACGTGTTCGCAGCAGATGTTGTTAAGGGTGATAAGCCTTGGTTCCATGACATTAAGTGCTTCTTGGAGGATCAAACATACCCACCTGGGGCATCTTCCAATGATAAGAAGACTTTAAGAAGGCTTGCTGGTAGTTTCTTTTTGAACACTGATGGTTCCCTGTACAAGAGAAACTTTGATATGGTACTCCTCAGATGCGTTGATAGAACAGAAACAGACTTGTTAATTCACGAGGTGCACGAAGGATCCTTTGGTACCCATGCAGGAGGACATGCAATGGCCAAGAAATTTCTAAGATCAGGATATTACTGGATCATAATGGATACCGACTGTTGTGCTTACGCCAGAAAATGTCATAAATGCCAGATTTATGCGGATAAGGTGCATGTGCCTCCCAATCCTTTGAATGTGATGTCTTCACCCTGGCCCTTTGCTATGTGGGGCATTGACATGATTGGCAAGATTGAACCGACTGCTTCGAACGGCCACAGATTCATCCTGGTTGCTATTGACTATTTTACCAAGTGGGTCGAAGCAGCTTCCTATGCAAATGTTACGAGGCAAGTGGTAGCCAGATTTCTGAAGAGAGATATCATTTGTCGATACGGAGTTCCCGAGCGAATCATTACTGATAATGGTTCCAACCTGAACAACAAAATGATGGCAGAACTGTGCCGGGACTTTAAGATCCAACACCACAATTCTTCTCCTTACAGGCCAAAGATGAATGGCGCTGTTGAGGCAGCTAATAAGAATATTAAGAAGATTGTGCAGAAGATGGTAGTCACCTACAAAGACTGGCATGAAATGCTACCATTTGCCTTGCATGGGTACCGCACGTCAATCAGAACATCCACTGGGGCAACACCGTATCAACTCGTGTATGGTATGGAAGCAGTCCTACCTGTTGAAGTTGAATTACCCTCCCTACGGGTACTGATGGATGTTAAGCTGAACGAAGTAGAATGGGTCCGATCCCGATACGAACAACTAAGTCTGATTGAAGAGAAAAGATTGGCTGCGATCTGTCATGGGCAGTTGTATCAGAAAAGAATGAAGAGGGCCTTCGATCAGAAAGTCAGGCACCGAGAGTACCAAGTAGGAGATCTCGTGCTGAAGAGAATCCTCCCTCCGCATACAGACCACAGGGGCAAGTGGAATCCGAATTATGAAGGACCATTTGTAGTAAAGAAAGTTTTCTCGGGTGGAGCTCTGATGCTCAGCACTATGGATGGTGAAGACTTCCCGTCCCCTGTGAATTCGGATGCAGTTAAAAAATACTTCGCGTAAAAAAATGACCCGCTGGACATAAAAACAGAATGTAAGTCCAGGCAAAAATAGGGCATCCCGGCGAGTCAAAAACAGAATAAAAGACTCGGGCAAAAATAAGGGAAAATAAACACAAAAAATGTACACCTGCTGAGTTGAAAAGCCGCATTGGACAACTCAGGCAAAAATGGGTATCCCGATGGATTGAAAACCCGAAAGGGCGATCCATGCAAAATGAGGGAATAAGCGAACAACTGCATGCTGAATTCGTCTGTATTACTCACAACTTGGCAAGCTTCGAAAGGATCAAGCTTCTTTCAGAATCAGCTTTCTTCAGAAAGCAAGACGAGAAGAACGTCAAATGTCATACGAGTCATAGCAAGAAGGAAGCTCCTTGAAGCGTCGTCAACATTGCCAGCATTTTGTTTCTCAATTTGTAACAATCTCCTCATTTTAGGGGATATGTTTCTTTGACTGTATCGTGCCAATTCAGGGCACATGAATTAATAAAATCAGATTTTCAGTCATGTCTCGTCTCGTACATTTTATTTTCATTTGCAAAATGTCTGATGTCTTTAGAGATACTGATTGCATAAATACAGATGCGTCTTTCGGAAACTGTGTGCTTGCAGGAAATATACTTATTCCCGGGAGTGTCGGAACTCTCGTGATGGGATCCAGTAAAGGATACCTCGGGATTACTTGTGCATTTCTATCTTTGCAGGATTGCAGGTATTCAAAAGTGCAACATGGGGCATGTAAGCTCCATCCCAGCAAGCTGGCAAATCAACACTCACTCAGTCTTAGCACCCAAAGTGCTTTCTCCCCTACTGAGTTGCCACTTGCTATTTCTCCCCAGCCGAGGTGCCAACCATTCTTCCTCCTCAGCTAAGTACAGAAGCCAGGGAACCATCTTCCCCACAGAGTTTCAGCCTCTAGCCAGAAGTGCAACGCATGAAGGAATCACAACAGAGAAACCCCAGTTGGGTCCCTCATTACCAGGACGGGTTTATTAGTGACTTATTCCCCCAAGCAGATACGTCTTGTCAGATCTACCAACGATCTCATCCCCAGCTGGGATGTTCATTTCAAACAGATCGACCAGAGATCTTCACAGCAACGGGATCCGAATCCCGGATCTGTACCTTTGCATAATCATAGCATTCGCATCATATCCCCCACAGAGCGTAGCATTCCGTCTAATACGGAGCATTACGGCAAAAATCAAACATATTGCATAATCATAAGCCATGTTCTGAATCAAACACTTGTGAATATTGACAATACATCAACAATATACGGGATGCTCCCCAGATTCCCCAACAGAGAGCTAAAGCTAAAGCAGTTGCCTTACGTTCACAAACATCAGTATATACTCCTTGTGGCACCCGTCCGTGTCATATCCCCAGCGGAAAACCAAAGCGTCCCCCCTCACACTCACAGATACATATATATACAATTCCTTGACATCCGTCCATGTCACTTTCCCCAGCACAATAACCTAAACACTTTGTATATCAGATATTTGTTTATACTATACTTTCCTTTTCTTGACACTCGTCTGTGTCACTCTCCCCAGCAGGTCGAACACTTAAATATACACTACTCATACTTATACAGATACTCGTCTGTACCTTGTATACGCCGTTTATGTCCCCACAGATTCGACACTAGTCCATGATTATTTGTTAACTAGTTGGTACTCGTCCGTACCATCATCTCAGAACATGTGTCAAGCGTTTGTTTCTACCTGATACTCGTCTGTATCATAGTCTTAAGGATGCTCGTCCGCATCTTTAACCCATACACTGTGTCAAACACTTTTGTCTTCTTGAATATAGACACTCGTCTGTGTCTACTATTCCCCAGAAGAGTCCCCTCAGATTCAACACTTATCCGTGTTCTCTCTTAACCAGTTGATACTCGTCCGTATCATCATCTCTGAACACGTGTCAGTATTTGTTTCTACTCGATACTCGTCCGTATCGTAGTCTTAAGGATGCTAGTCCGCATCTTTAATCTATACACAACACAAAACACTTATACCTTTTATTTCCTGGATATAAACACTCGTCTGTGTTTACTATTCCCCAGTAGATCGCCAGCAAAGCAATTTCTTTTCTATCTGACATTCGTCCTATGTCATGATAAACCTTGAGAGCAGCCGTCCCCTACTAGGTGATCGTCCTTCACCTCTTGATGATCGTCCTTCATCATGCTCATCCGATGGCCGTCCCCATCGTCGACCTTTTCTATCCGACATTCGTCCTATGTCGTGATATTTAGCAGTCGTCCCCTGCTAGGTGATCGTCCTTCACCTCTTGATGATCGTCCTTCATCATGCTCATCTGATGGTCGTCCCCATCGTTGACCTTTTCTATCCGACATTCGTCCTATGTCGTGATATTTAGCAGCCGTCCCCTGCTAGGTGATCGTCCTTCACCTTTTTGATGATTGTCATTCATCATTTTATCCGATGGCCGTCCCCATCATTGATCTTGTTATCTGGCGTTCATCCTACGTCATGATAAACCTTGAGAGCAGCCGTCCCCTGCTAGGTGATCGTCCTTCACCTCTTGATGATCGTCCTTCATCATGCTCGTCCGATGGCCGTCCCCATCGTTGACCTTTTATCCGGCATTCGTCCTATGTCGCGATATTTTCGGCAGCCGTACCCTGCCAGGTGGTCGTCCTTCACCTTTGATGACCTTCCCTCATCATTATTTCATTTATTCTTTAACCCGATGGCCGTCCCCGTCGTGGTCCCTTTTCCTTTTCCTGATGATCGTCCTTCATCAGTTTTAGCCCGATGGTCGTCCCCATCGTTGTTTACATCACTTTTTGAACTTGATGGCCGTCCCCATCATTTTTCATTAATCCCCAGAGAATCTTATAGCTTTACCTGATGGCCGTCCCCATCATAATCCCTGTTCTCCCCAGCATGTCGGCCGTCCCCGTCATTGCTTTATTTCCCGCACTTTTCCCAGCATGTCGGCCATCCCCGTCATTGTTCATTCCCCAGCAGTCGTCCTCTGCTCGACGGTCATCCTCCGTCGCCCACACTTTATAATATACTTTATTTTCCTTTACATTCTATATCCCTTTTCTTCTTCATTCTGTGAGTGCAAATTTTGGATTGTCTTTGATATTCAATCACAAGTTATCTTGTTTGGCCTGATAAGTCGTTGCTTACATCCTACACAGCTAACTCATGCTTGAATAGGGGAAGCTGTAAACACCCCAAATTTGCCCTCACCCATTCACACCATGGCTTGTGATATCTTCATATACATAAGTTCAATCATAGCATCTCATATTGCATATTTGCTTCACTGCATTGTTTCAAAGTCATCTGCATCTAGGGTTTGTGATCTAAGCAATCCAAGAGCTTCTTGAGCCACCCCAAAGGTCATCAATCACTTCAAAGGGGTCCATGTATGTTCAAGCATCACATTATATCCTCCCAAAGTCAAGAATGTCAAAGAATCACAAGAACTGAGAATGGCATGGAAGCAGAGCCAGGTTTGACTGCACAGTTGACCTAGAATTAGGGTTTTGGTTTCAAAGGCCATAACTCCAAACGTTTGTTCATTCTTGTTTCTATTGGTCTCTATATGGTATAGGGAGTATGCATATCAATTTTCATGAAGAAATTCCATGGGGAAGTCATCTGATCAAGAGTTGACTTTTCAAGCAAGTTAGTGCAAAATCAGGGCATCTGAGGCCCCCAATGACCCAACCAAAGGGTGTTCTTCGTCATTTTGATTGTATATGATCTTTATTTGATCATAGAAGAAGTTGGAAGTTCACAAAATTGAAGAATTTCAAGTCTTTTGCAAAGTTGACTTTTTGGGAAACTTTACTTTTTAATGAAATTGCCATTTTGGGAAACTTTTTAAACCCTTGCTTTTTGATTCAAAAATGCTTCAAATGAAAAAACTTTGGTCATGAAAGTTGTAGAATGGATCATTCCCTTTTTAAAAAGTACAAGAACATGACCTAATTCATTTTGGATCAAAAGTTATGGCTTGTCAAAGTTTGCTAAAATCACAAAATTTGAAGTTTTCTACCAAAGAGGCACTTTGCAAAATGACTTGATCAAGTGTTCTAAAGACCTCAAATGTGTACAATTTCTTCACAACATGAATACATGACCTCTAAAAATCAGAATTGGCCCAAGAATCATCTCATTTCATGCCTTGAACTTCAAGAAATCTCGAAGGAACCAAACTTGAATCAATTTGCAAAACACTACACAAACTATAAACCACTTGCTGAATCATCTCATAAACAATTCCATGGACCTCCTTAAACTCAGCTGAGCAAAAGCAAGCCAAGAAGCAAGTTGTACCATAGCCCATACCTCAAGTACACATCAAGTTGACATTTTGGCCAAAGACCCATACCAATCACCATAGGCCACCAATAACTTTCTGACCTATCCCCTTTTGATACATGGACAAAACCCAGCCTAACACAACACACAACACACTTTGATCTTTCCCACAAGCCATAGTTATCATTTTTGCTCAAACTTGCAAAAGCTTTCGAAGCACTCAGCACAGCTAGCAAACACACAAACCAACTTCACAAATCAACTCAGCACACTTCCCTGGTCACAAACCACCCATCACCATAGCCTAAAACTCCCTGAATCACAAATACGATTTCCACCCCACCTTGAACAGAACTTCTGCCATCTCTCAAACCATCCATTACAAACTTCAAACAAGCATTGAAAGCTTCTCAGGGGGTCCAGTGGAGTTGATTGAAAGCAAGAAACCAGCCAGAAAGTACTAGAAACCAAAGCTTCAGTTCAGGTAGCCATCTCAAACTTTTTTTCCAGAAACTCCATTTTAAGTTCTTAAATGCTTCTATGCACTCCCCTGATCATGGGGATATGATTATTTTTGAAAATGGTTGAGAAACCAGGATGTATGAATGCTCTGAAACGTTTTGCCCTAGGATTGTTTTGCTTCGATTTGGCTGATTGATGAATGAAAAATGATGTTTGTTAGGGGGTTTTGATTCAGTGTTGAATGGGGATGAATTCTGGGCAGTTAGATTTCATTTTTATTGCGTGTAGAGAGAGTTAGAGATTTGGCTTGCCAGAGAAGACGACCGGAACAGTGTTCCGGTCGCCTGAAAGTCATTAGGGCTAATTAATTAGGGTTTAGTCTTAATTGCGTGAATTTGAATTTTGGCCGTCCAGATGCGCGCCAGGTCCACTCCCGCGCGTGTGAGTTTGAATTCCAGCCATTGATCTTGCTGACTTTTTCATTTTCAGTTTTAATTCATTTTATTTTTCATTTAATTGCATTTGTTTTCTTCATTTTATTAAAAATAGTAAAACCTTTTCAAAAATTCTGAAAATTTTTATACAAACTTTTATTAATTTTAAGAAACCAAAAACATTTTTATTTTTATTTTTTTCATTTAAAAATATTTTTAAATCATTTAAAAGTTTATTTTTAATTAATTAATCAGAATTAATTAATTAAAAATACTTTTAGGTATTTAAAAATCACCAAAAAATTCATGAAACCTTTAAAATCATTTAGAAACATTGTCCAACCCTCAAACCAAATTTCTTTTTTGATCTTGTTGTCTTTTGACAATTTTTCATGGAATTAATTTCATTTCAAAGCATTATTTTGATCCAATGTTCAAAAATTCATTTCTGCCTAGTCTTTAAGAGTTGGACTTTGATTCTTTTTGCATTGTGTTTTTCATATCATGTAGTTCATAGGATTAAATTGGCATGATTTGATTTTGCATTTTCAATTTGTTTGACATTTTTCTTGACAAGGTACCTTAAAACCCTAGAAATCTTAAGAAATTCATAACTTTCACTAGGTTAATAATTGGATCCCCTCCTTTGGGAAGTGAGTTTGTATAGGTTTAGGGTTCCCTTGGATGCATTTTCAATTTTTTTATCTTGATGTTTGCTTCTGGTTTTGGTTTTTGTTTGGTGCATTGATCATAAACCCTAATTTGGGTTTCCTTTTGCATCCATCTTGCATTTGCTTGCATACCATGACTTGCCATGACATTTTATGCATCCATTTGATTCATTAGACATCTTAAAACATGTTAGATTCATGTTTGATCATTGCATTTTTCATTTGTCATGTTGTATGTCATTTACCTTTCATAAATTTTCATATATGTTCATTGTTCTAAGCATGCTTCTTTTGCATCCATATGTTCATGTGATCATCCTCATGCCTTGTTTCATGTTTGCATCATCTCATAGAATCATTATCATCTCATATATGCTTCTGGTTTTGATTTGCATCTTGCCGTTTCATCTCATTTTGCATTGCATTGCATTTCTTTCACTAACTTTTCAGGTTGTAAGCAACTTTGAGAAGTGAATTTGCCTACACTTCTCACAATTTCTTTTCATCTCTCTTATGCATCATTGCTGCATTTTGTTTTGTGTTTGAGATTGATCTTGCTCTTTCTTTTTCTCCTTACTTTCTTTCCTCAAGTGACTTGTCTTCTTAAATGAAGCAAGTTACTTTGCTTCTCTTTGCTCCTTTCATCTGCTTCCTGGTGGTTCCTCTGAAGATGTCTCTTGAAAACCTCACAAACCTTAGGAACAACCAAGCATGACAATGATTAGGGTTTTGATTAGTCCCCCGTTTAGATTTTACCTTTGTGTCTCATTGAGTCTTCTCCTCTCATCTCACAATCAGGGACTAAACCCTAAAGGCTTTAAGGCTTTGTGATTAAGCTTATGCCTGCATCCTTCTATTAGGATGGAGTGTATAACTTTAATCCTAAGTGTTAAACCATTAATGTGTTTAACTCCTTTAATCAATCCATATTAATAATCATCAAGACATCAAGCTTGTAACTTGGGCCTTGCATTAGGGTTCTATTTCTTCCTTAATTGGTTAAGAAGGACTAACCCTAGTGTTAATGGACAAGTCCCCTTCAAGTTGTCTTACAAACCCTAAAAATCACTTCTTTATCATACCATTAACTAAAATCCACTTAAATAAAGGTTTTGTTTTGTCATGAGTTTAATCCCTAATCATGGATTAAGTTGAGGAGCATTCCTCAGCTTAAACATTCTCATCTATTATCCTTCTATTAGGATGGTATAATGAGTCTGTTTAATCCCTGATTATGGCTTAACCTCATTACTTAACACTAAACAAAAACACCAAAAACATCTAAATAATCACAAGTAGGTTAATGACCTTAATCCTACTTCAGGGTGATTAAGTGTGGGAAGCTGACTTCACACTTAAGGCATTCTCATTACCCCTAATCAGAGGGAAGATGTGATGAGTTTTACTAACCCATTGGCTTAGGCTTAAGCTCATTAACTTATGACAAACCCCAAAAAGCAATAAAAGATTGAAAACTCAAAAACAAATAATAATCGTCTCCTCCGGGATTCTTTTCTCATCTCATTCACTCACAAACGAGAACTTGCTTCTTCCGTCTAATGCAAGACAGTTTGCACCTGAGCCAGACAGGTCATATACTTGAGCATAGACAAGCAAGCAGTTCATAAGTCAATTCATCTTTCAGTCTCTTTGGGTCGAACTACGGTGTTCTGACTTCCTCATTGCACGAGACGATACGTAGGCATAACTTAACAGTTATCGAACAAAAGTCTCTGTATATTCCCCCTCTTTCCAGCCTTATTCTTTAAGCCTCATAGTCTTGAGCATTTCACTCTTGTCCTTACACTGACACTGTATATATCACACATCATTTTCTTTTACACTGACACCTGTGCATCCTTTTCCAGCTATTTTATACACTGATTGCACTGACACTACCCCTTTAAAACACAAATTTTTAAGCGTGGATCCTGTCGAGTACGACGGACAATCTGGGTGCTAATACCTTCCCAGGTTTTAACCAACCCCCTTTCTCAGTCTCTCTGGTTCGCAACCGTCTTATCCATATCTTTCTAGGTCTATGCAGCATTACCTTTCCTCCGGGATAAAAATGCCCAGCTGGCGACTCTTTTCTTTTCCTGTGAGTTCACTCCTGTGTGTTCTCACACCCTCCTTTCGCCGACCGTTCGCGTCTGTACCTCATTTGAGCCCAGTCTCATCTTTCGGGAGCGACAGCTTGGCGACTCTGCTGGGGACTCTTATATTGTAACTAGGGCTTCTGGTTCTTTTTGTGGGTTCCTCCTAGCACTTGTTTTGTTTGTGTGTACTGGGGTGTTATGTGCCATTTGTGTTTGTATATTTATTTTGTTTACTGCTTTATGTACAGTTATTTATTGCTTTCTTTATAGCTTTACATATATCATACTGTCATACTGTTCTGTCTGGATCTGGTTTTGTTGCCTTGGTGGGTGGGGTTCTATTGAGAGTTGAGATCCTATACCTGGGACCTGAGTGACACCTAGGCTAGAGTGGTTCATGTTCTTTCCCATTCCATTTCGGTCTGGTGCGAGAATATGAAACACGGTTCAGATATGGGTTTCTTCTTGAGAACTCTGTGCTACAGATTTCCTGTAGTGCTAGGGCTATCTGGGAAGCCTGCTAAGTCTGGATGACCTTTAGTATTGACCTTCAGAAATTGAGGTGAATTAGAGGAGGATCTTTTATGGTTATTGTAAACATTGTACCTCCGGGTTGGAAGTGTTTACACTTCTCATAACTGATCCAAGTCTGAGGATCCTTGTTTTAGAACACCACCTGTGAGGGGGTTGGGATGTTTACAGGTTTGCAGGTACCCTTGACCTCAGCATACCCTGTTACTTTGTTTTGATTAAGAGTACTCCACTTTGGAACAGTTCTTATGATTTTAACCCTGGACATGTGACTCTTTATTTGAGTCCCCCACCTTGGTTACTGGACTTTTGAACCTCCATCTGGACTTCTTAGACATACATGGGCTCTATATCAAGACAAATAATCAGATCCAGCTTGATCACAAACCCTTGCATATCATTTGCATACATCATCATTGCATCATTTAACATTTGCTTATTTGTTTTTCAGGGTATCCATACTATATTTTGTCTTGGTTTTGACCCCTTCATCTGCATAGACCTATCTTCACCAGTATCTGCTTCAGCTATCCTCATCAGCTACCTACTTCAGTCACCTGCATCACCAGTCTCAGCCTGTCAGTGGCCCATCTTCTGGTATCAGTCATCATCAGCATCTGTTTCAGCTTTTCTTCAACAACATGGCACCCAAGAAGAGCAACATCTCCTACCATTTCTTTGAGCCTGAGCTGGCTGGCATCAGGAAGGTCCAGGCCCTAATTACTCCAGACCATATACCACTATTCAGAGAACATTATGGAGGCATCCTTGATGTGGTTATGGATTTGGACCCTTCCCAGAGGAGCTTGATTCATACTTGCCTGCAGTTCTATGATCCCCCTCTGAGGTGCTTCACCTTTCAGGATTTTTAGTTGGGGCCTTTATTAGAGGAGTATTCATCATTGGTTGGTGTACCTGTCAGGGGTGGTATCCCTTTCAACCCTGAGATGGCTTTTCCTAGTAATGAAGAAGTGGCAAAGGCACTATATCTGGAACCCTCTCTGATTGGACAGAACATGACTACCAAGGCTGGAATCTCTGGTCTACATTTGGATTTCTTGACCTCTCAGGCTACTCTGAAAGCCTCCTTGGGGGAATGGAAGGCAGTCTGTGCATTATTAGCCCTTAGCATAGATGGGGTTATATTATTTGCAGATGAGCCTAAGTTTATAAGCAAGAATGCAATCCATCTTTTCATTCTGAGGAACCCAGTACCCACTTTACTGGGAGATTTCTACTACTCTGTTCACCAAAGGAATGAAAAGCAGAGAGGAAGGTTTGTGAGGTGCTGTGCTCCCCTGTTCCATACCTGGTTGCTCAAACACTTGCCCAAGACTGATGCATTCTTGAATCCTCACCAGCAAAAGAATTGGGCTAGAAGACTCATTGCTTTAACCTCAGATGACATCAGGTGGTGCACTCAAAGCACCAAGGGCAGGGATATCATTACTAGTTGTGGGCAGTTCCCCAATGTACCCCTGATAGGAGTGAAGGGTTGCATCAACTACAACCCTCTGTTATTCAAAAGACAATTGGGCTATGCATTGGTCCACCCTCCTAGAGCACAAGACTTGGCTGAAACCCTTTATTGTGAGATTAAGCCTAATCTAGCTATTGTCAGGCAAGCATCCTGGGCTTGGGACAATGTCCATACCAAAGGAATGGCCATTCTTGGGAGATGCAATAATGTGGCCTCAGCTCAGTACTATGAGTGGTCTCATACCAGGGCACAAACTTCTGGGATGCCCTTCACCATTGAGGATGCACCTGGACCCTCCACAACACCACCTCCTGCCACTGTCAGCTTAGAGGAGTTTGAGAAATTGAAAGAGAGGAATGAGAATCTGACTCAGGCTCTACAGAAGACCCTCTGGGAGAGGAGTGATGGTCGTCTGGACATCGAAAGGTTAGAAAAGCTAAAGGTGGAACATCTAGCCAGGATTGAGAAGTCAGAAGACTACATCAAGAAGTCAAGGGCTGGAGAGCAGATCTTGAAGAATGCCTGTAAGGAGGCTCTGTTCCAAAAGGCCAGGACTGATTTGTATCTGAAAGAGAGTCAAGCTAGGTGGGTCAGAATCACTGAAGCTCGTACTCAGGAGGATAAGAGGACTCAGGACAAGATTGAGCAGTTGGAGGCTAATGCAAAGGAGCAACAAGAAGCCTTGCTAGCATCCCAGAGGGAAATCTCAGAGTTGAAGATTAAGGCTGGTGTGAAGAGGTCAAAGGACAGGGGCAGACACAAGAAGCTAACTGCAGCTATTGCCACCAGGAATCTTCTTATCAGGAACCTCACAGAGCGTCCAGCTGATCCTGTGACTGAAGCACTTCTAAAGGAAGTTCAGGAGGATGAGTTTGGTCTTGGTGTCTGACTTTTGCTTGTTGTTGCTTTCATTTCATTGTAATTTTCCTTTTTATGTTGTATTTTTGACCCCTCAGAGGGCATGAATTGTAAAAAACAAACTATGTATCATTCACTTTTTGTAATATATGTATTGGTTTGTTTTATCTGAGTTCTTTCAAGCAACATCAAAAGCATCTTCCTCAGGGGTCTGGAAAGGTCAAAACCAAGTGCCAAGCCGGATACCTTGGAGACAAATAAGCATACTGCATTGCATACTAACCTTTGTTTTGTTTTGTAGGTTTGTTTTGTTTTTATTACAAACTCTGTTGTGGTTCAGGAACTATTGCTCGACGTCGGGTGTTCCCACTCAACCGTCCACACAGATATCCTACCCGCAACAACCTTCCGGGTATACAGATGGACCAGGTACAACAGGACCTTACAGAGGTCAGGACTCAAATGGCTAATGAGAGACTGGAAATGAGGAATCAGATGACCCAGTTTATGGAGGTGATGAATGGATTGGCACAGAGCCAAGAAAGATTAAGAGCACTGGTAGAAAGGCAGACTCAGGAAGACCCCCATCTAGGGACTGGTGGAACAAGCAATAATGAGAGGGTACAGCCTCATGTCAACCCACCTGTGTATGGCCCTCACCTTCACCCAGAGATCAACATCCCTGCTAATGCACAAAGGAATGCTACTACAGGTAGGGTACTTCAAGAAGACCCTCAGGAAGATCAGTTCACTGTGATGGGAGCTGGGGATGAAGCCTATGACAGAAGGCTAGATGAAATTGCTGAGAAATTAAGATCCCTGGAGTCTCAAAACTCCTTGGGTTTTGATGTCATGGCAATGGGCTTAGTGGACGGGGTCAGGATTCCCCACAAGTTTAAACCTCCGTGCTTTGAGAAGTACAACGGAACTTCCTGTCCCCGAACCCACCTGCAATCCTTTCTGGGGAGGCTGAAGGCATATACCATGGATGAAAAGCTATGGATGTTTTATTTTGAAGATAGTTTAACAGGAGCTTCAAGGGAATGGTACTCTCACTTGACTAGAGCAACCATCAGGTGCTGGAAGGACCTGGCTGAGGCCTTCATTAAAGAATACCAGTACAACTTGGATATGAATCCCAACAGGACCCTCCTGATGGGAATGTCACAATCATCCAGAGAAAGCTTTCGGGAGTACGCTCAGAGGTGGAGACAGCTTGCTGCTGCTGTCCAACCACCCATGTCGGAAAGGGAAATGGCCAACATGTTTATGAACACTCTCCAAGGGACATACATTGATAGGCTAGCTGCCTTTTCTTCCACCAGCTTCGCGGATGTAGTTATAGCTGGAGAAAGAATTGAGAGCCTATTAAAGATGGGAAAAATTTCTGACAACGGTGCAAGCTCGTCCAGCAACCCAAGAAAGACTTTTGTAGGCCCAAGAAGAACTAGTGAGACTAATGCTATCCATACCTGCAGGGGCAGACCCCAGTATGTTCATAGGTCAGTGGCAGCTGTCACCATTCCCGCTCCAATTCATCCACAACCAGCATATCAACCACATCAACAACCCCACTACCAGCAACAAGCTCAGTATCCACCTCAGAGAAATTATAACAACAACAACACCAGCAACAGCAATCAGCAAAGACCGTTTCAACAGAGACCTTCTCAGGCCAATAGGGTGATTGATCCTATCCCTATGCCTTATGCCACATTACTGCCACAACTCCTGAAACTCAACCTGGTTAAGCTAAGGACATTGGCACCTCCAGATCCTGCCAGTCTGCCCAGAAATTACGACGCCAACGCCAGATGTGCTTTTCACTCAAATGCACCTGGCCACAGTACAGAGAAGTGCAGAGCTTTGCATATGAAAGTACAGGATCTAGTGGATTCCAAAGCTCTAAACTTTGCACCCCCACCAAATGTCAGTAAGAACCCTATGCCCAACCACGGAGGACCCAGAATCAATGCTATTGAAGAAGGTAAGTCGTCTTACCTGATAACCAGTGTGGGGCAGATTCGGACACCCTTGGTAGAGATTAAAGCTCAACTCCTTGAATGTCAAATGTTCCCCGGATGTGAGCTAGGATGTGCTTATTGAAACATTTCGGTAAATGGGTGTGATAACCTGAGAAGTGGCATAGATGGTCTCATCCAGAGTGGCCTGCTTCAAATCACAACATCAATACCTACAAATCCAGCAATCTCCTTAACAACAGTTTCTGAGTCTCCTACAACTGCAACAACAATTATTCCAAACAATTCTTCAGTTTCATCAACAAATGCTTTGTCTGTCACTTCAGCAGACCAAATATCGACAAACATCTCGTCTACAACTTCAGCACCCCTTCATTCAGAATCTCCTACAACAGCAACATCCATCCAGCCAACAGTGTCTCCTACAACATCAACCACAAATAATGAATGTGTCTCAACGGTTACAATTTATTATGATCCTGCAAATGATTCTGCCTACAACTCACAAAATGCCACTCCTATCAGAGCACCAGTCACAATATACTATGATCCACACACTATCATGGTCCCTTCTGCAGCTGCTATCAGTCCAGTCACTATCACAGTGCCTGGGCCAGTTCCTTATGAAAGCAATAATGCCATCCCTTGGCATTACGGCTCCGATCTATACTGCGAAGGACAGAAGATCACTCTGGAATCATCAACTTCTTCACCACAAATAGACAATGTGGGGGGAGGCAGAGGCTTCACTCGAAGCGGACGTCTCTTTGCCCCGCAAATTCCAAGACCCATTGCTGAGGCAGAAGCTGCTGCCAAGGCAAAAGGGAAGATCATGGCGCAAGAAGAACAAGTTGTTAAAGAAGCTTTAAAAATCCCTTTTGATCAAGAGGTTGATGAATTCATGAGAATCATTAAGAAAAGCGATTACAAGATAGTGGACCAGCTTCACTAGACGCCTTCCAAGATCTCCATTTTATCATTGCTAATGTGCTCCGAGGCTCATCGGAACGCACTACTAAAAGTCTTGCACGCAGCTTATGTGCCAGAGGAGATTACCGTCAATCAGTTGGAAGCTGTAGTTGGGAACGTTAACGCTAGTCACGGACTAGGATTTACCAACACTGATTTGACTACGGAAGGCCGCAATCACAACAAGGCTTTGCACATTACCTTGGAGTGTAAGGGTGCAGTTCTTTCCCATGTATTGGTAGATACAGGGTCATCCCTCAATGTCTTACCTAAAAAAGCCCTTGTGAAGCTGGAGTATGAAGGACTGGCATTGCGTCCCAGCAACTTGGTAGTGAGAGACTTCGACGGTTCTAAGAGATCAGTTCTGGGAGAAATTGAGTTGCCTATAATGATTGGCCCACAGACTTTCAAAACGACCTTCTACATGATGGACATTCAGCCGGCCTACAACTGTTTGTTGGGTAGACCTTGGATTCATGCCGCTGGCGCAGTTACGTCTACCCTTCACCAGAAGTTAAAATTCGAGTGGGAGGGCCAAGTCGTTACTATTTGTGGAGAGGAAGATATCTTTGTTAGCCATCTGGCTACATACAAATATATTGAGATGGATGGGGAGATTCACGAAACTATGAGTCAAGGGTTTGAGGCCTTGAACATAAATGAAGCATTCGCTGTACCTGGAACCTCAATGACATCTTATCAGCAAGCCCGGAAGGTTGTTGAAGAAGGGACTGCCCAAGGATGGGGCAAGTTGCTACCCGTAGAGAAGAAGGAGGATAGATTTGGGTTGGGTTACAAACCAACTCAACAAGATCAAGCAGAGGCTGCTAAGGAGCCCAATTTTGTCAGTGGGGGTATGCTCGCCCCCGATGCAGTGAACAATTTGGAAGACGAGGATGAAAGCGACCGCAACCTAGAGAGTTGGATATGTCCAAGGATCCCGGGGAGCAGTATCTCAAACTGGTCTTCCCAGGAAATTATAAGAGTTACTCCTGCAGAGTAATTATTATTTCCTGTATTTTTTAAGCATGCATCAAGTCTTGCATCTTGCCCAAGATGACAAGACTCATTTTGTAATCGGGCCATCTGTAATTTTGTGCAAATAGATCAATCAATGATAATCAGACATCTTTTGCAAATGAGTCTTTTCTCCTTTCCGCTCACTGTTTTTCCATTTTTCTTTTTGTACAAAAAATAAATGGCAATGTTTTCAAAATGATAACTTCATTTCACTCTTTTTAACAAGATTAAAACCAATCACTAAAATGAACAAACTGAACCCTTGCAGAGAGTGCCTTCCAGACCGCACCGACAACAGCACGGCTATGACTTCATATGACTTTGACAATCCAATCAATCAAGCTGATGAAGGGGTTGAAGAAGATTACGAGCTTCCTGAAGAGCTAGCCAGGTTGTTGAGACAAGAGGAAAAGGTTATCACTCCTCATCGGGAGGAGGTCGAAGCGATTAATCTTGGTACAGATGAAAATGTGAAAGAAGTTAAAATCGGGGCTTGCTTACAAGACTCAGTGAAGAGACAACTGATTGACCTGCTTCAGGAATATGTGGATGTGTTTGCTTGGTCTTATCAGGATATTCCAGGGTTGGATACCGACATTGTTATGAACAAGCTGCCTTTAAGAGAAGATTGCCCGCCGGTTAAACAGAAACTGCGCCGTACTCGCCCAGACATGGCAATGAAAATCAAAGAAGAGGTACAAAAGCAGTGGGACGCTGGGTTCCTTGCTGTGACTAGCTATCCGCCGTGGGTCGCTAATATAGTACCTGTGCCTAAGAAGGACGGCAAAGTAAGAATGTGTGTTGATTACCGGGATCTGAACAGAGCCAGCCCGAAAGATGACTTCCCATTACCTCACATCGATGTATTGGTGGATAACACGGCCCAGTTCTCGGTATTCTCCTTCATGGACGGATTTTCAGGATACAATCAGATTAAAATGTCACCTGAAGACATGGAGAAGACAACCTTCATCACACCCTGGGGCACGTTCTGTTACAAGGTGATGCCATTCGGACTGAAGAATGCCGGTGCAACGTATCAACGGGCTATGGTGACATTATTCCACGATATGATCCATAAAGAAATCGAATGTTATGTGGATGACATGATTGCCAAGTCCCTCACTAAAGAAGACCACTTGGTAAATCTGCTGAAGCTATTCAAGCGTCTGAGGAAGTACCAGCTGAAGCTGAATCCCAACAAATGCACATTCGGGGTGCGATCCAGTAAGCTGCTGGGCTTTATTGTGAGTGAAAAAGGGATTGAAGTTGACCCAGATAAAGTCAAAGCCATTCAAGAAATGCCTGCACCAAAGTCAGAAAAAGAAGTTCGAGGGTTCTTAGGCCGATTGAACTACATTTCACGGTTCATATCTCACCTTACGGCAACCTGTGAGCCCTTGTTCAAACTGCTAAGAAAAGAACAGACGGTCAGGTGGAACGAAGACTGCCAGAGGGCTTTTGACAAGATCAAGGAATACTTACAAGAGCCTCCCATCCTTATGCCTCCAGTTGAAGGAAGACCTCTAATCATGTACTTGACAGTATTAGAAGAGTCAATGGGGTGTGTGTTGGGCCAGCATAACGAGTCTGGTCGAAAAGAGTATGCAATTTACTACCTAAGAAAAAACTTTACCGACTGTGAACAACGTTATTCACTGCTCGAGAAAACTTGTTGCGCTTTAGCGTGGGCTGCTCGCCGACTGAGACAGTATATGTTGACCCACACTACCTTATTGATCTCAAAAATGGACCCAGTCAAGTATATTTTTGAGAAGCCAGCACTTACCGGACGGGTTGCAAGATGGCAAATGATCTTCACAGAATATGACATCCAATACACATCTCAGAAAGCCATCAAGGGCAGTGTGTTATCTGAATATCTTGCTGAGCAACCTATTGATGATTACGAGCCTATGAGATTTGACTTCCCTGATGAAGACATCATGTTCATAAAAGCAAAAGATCATGAAGAGCCTGTCCACACTGAAGGGCCTGACCCTGAGGAAGAATGGACTATGATGTTTGATGGGGCTGTTAACATGAATGGTCGTGGTGTTGGTGCAGTACTCATTACACCTAAGGGAGTTCACATGCCTTTCTCGGCAAAACTCACCTTTAACTGCGCTAACAACGAAGCTGAATACGAAGCTTGCATTATGGGTCTTGAGGAAGCCATTGACCTCAGGATCAAGACATTGACTGTATTCGGAGATTCAGCTCTGGTAGTTAATCAAACCAACGGCAAATGGTACACACACCAGGATCATCTGATACCTTACAGGGATTATACAAGGAGGTTATTGACTTTCTTTACAACAGTCAAACTGGAATATATCCCTCGAGACGAGAATCAGTTTGCAGATGCTCTGGCTACCATCTCATCCATGATCAAAGTTCAAGCTGCCAACTTTGTGCCTCGAATTTCAGTGTCCAGACTTGACAGACCAGCATACGTTTTCGCAGCAAATGTTGTTAAGGGTGATAAGCCTTGGTTCCATGACATTAAGTGCTTCTTGGAGGATCAAACATACCCACCTGGGGCATCTTCCAATGATAAGAAGACTTTAAGAAGGCTTGCTGGTAGTTTCTTTTTGAACACTGATGGTTCCCTGTACAAGAGAAACTTTGATATGGTACTCCTCAGATGCGTTGATAGAACAGAAACAGACTTGTTAATTCACGAGGTGCACGAAGGATCCTTTGGTACCCATGCAGGAGGACATGCAATGGCCAAGAAATTTCTAAGATCAGGATATTACTGGATCATAATGGATACCGACTGTTGTGCTTACGCCAGAAAATGTCATAAATGCCAGATTTATGCGGATAAGGTGCATGTGCCTCCCAATCCTTTGAATGTGATGTCTTCACCCTGGCCCTTTGCTATGTGGGGCATTGACATGATTGGCAAGATTGAACCGACTGCTTCGAACGGCCACAGATTCATCCTGGTTGCTATTGACTATTTTACCAAGTGGGTCGAAGCAGCTTCCTATGCAAATGTTACGAGGCAAGTGGTAGCCAGATTTCTGAAGAGAGATATCATTTGTCGATACGGAGTTCCCGAGCGAATCATTACTGATAATGGTTCCAACCTGAACAACAAAATGATGGCAGAACTGTGCCGGGACTTCAAGATCCAACACCACAATTCTTCTCCTTACAGGCCAAAGATGAATGGCGCTGTTGAGGCAGCTAATAAGAATATTAAGAAGATTGTGCAGAAGATGGTAGTCACCTACAAAGACTGGCATGAAATGCTACCATTTGCCTTGCATGGGTACCGCACGTCAATCAGAACATCCACTGGGGCAACACCGTATCAACTCGTGTATGGTATGGAAGCAGTCCTACCTGTTGAAGTTGAATTACCCTCCCTACGGGTACTGATGGATGTTAAGCTGAACGAAGTAGAATGGGTCCGATCCCGATACGAACAACTAAGTCTGATTGAAGAGAAAAGATTGGCTGCGATCTGTCATGGGCAGTTGTATCAGAAAAGAATGAAGAGGGCCTTCGATCAGAAAGTCAGGCACCGAGAGTACCAAGTAGGAGATCTCGTGCTGAAGAGAATCCTCCCTCCGCATACAGACCACAGGGGTAAGTGGACTCCGAATTATGAAGGACCATTTGTAGTAAAGAAAGTTTTCTCGGGTGGAGCTCTGATGCTCAGCACTATGGATGGTGAAGACTTCCCGTCCCCTGTGAATTCGGATGCAGTTAAAAAATACTTCGCGTAAAAAAATGACCCGCTGGACATAAAAACAGAATGTAAGTCCAGGCAAAAATAGGGCATCCCGGCGAGTCAAAAACAGAATAAAAGACTCGGGCAAAAATAAGGGAAAATAAACACAAAAAATGTACACCTGCTGAGTTGAAAAGCCGCATTGGACAACTCAGGCAAAAATGGGTATCCCGATGGATTGAAAACCCGAAAGGGCGATCCATGCAAAATGAGGGAATAAGCGAACAACTGCATGCTGAATTCGTCTGTATTACTCACAACTTGGCAAGCTTCGAAAGGATCAAGCTTCTTTCAGAATCAGCTTTCTTCAAAAAGCAAGACGAGAAGAACGTCAAATGTCATACGAGTCATAGCAAGAAGGAAGCTCCTTGAAGCGTCGTCAACATTGCCAGCATTTTGTTTCTCAATTTGTAACAATCTCCTCATTTTAGGGGATATGTTTCTTTGACTGTATCGTGCCAATTCAGGGCACATGAATTAATAAAATCAGATTTTCAGTCATGTCTCGTCTCGTACATTTTATTTTCATTTGCAAAATGTCTGATGTCTTTAGAGATACTGATTGCATAAATACAGATGCGTCTTTCTGAAACTGTGTGCTTGCAGGAAATATACTTATTCCCGGGAGTGTCGGAACTCTCGTGATGGGATCCAGTAAAGGATACCTCGGGATTACTTGTGCATTTCTATCTTTGCAGGATTGCAGGTATTCAAAAGTGCAACATGGGGCATGTAAGCTCCATCCCAGCAAGCTGGCAAATCAACACTCACTCAGTCTTAGCACCCAAAGTGCTTTCTCCCCTACTGAGTTGCCACTTGCTATTTCTCCCCAGCCGAGGTGCCAACCATTCTTCCTCCTCAGCTAAGTACAGAAGCCAGGGAACCATCTTCCCCACAGAGTTTCAGCCTCTAGCCAGAAGTGCAACGCATGAAGGAATCACAACAGAGAAACTCCAGATGGGTCCCTCATTACCAGGACGGGTTTATTAGTGACTTATTCCCCCAAGCAGATACGTCTTGTCAGATCTACCAACGATCTCATCCCCAGCTGGGATGTTCATTTCAAACAGATCGACCAGAGATCTTCACAGCAACGGGATCCGAATCCCGGATCTGTACCTTTGCATAATCATAGCATTCGCATCATATCCCCCACAGAGCGTAGCATTCCGTCTAATACGGAGCATTACGGCAAAAATCAAACATATTGCATAATCATAAGCCATGTTCTGAATCAAACACTTGTGAATATTGACAATACATCAACAATATACGGGATGCTCCCCAGATTCCCCAACAGAGAGCTAAAGCTAAAGCAGTTGCCTTACGTTCACAAACATCAGTATATACTCCTTGTGGCACCCGTCCGTGTCATATCCCCAGCGGAAAACCAAAGCGTCCCCCCTCACACTCACAGATACATATATATACAATTCCTTGACATCCGTCCATGTCACTTTCCCCAGCACAGTAACCTAAACACTTTGTATATCAGATATTTGTTTATACTATACTTTCCTTTTCTTGACACTCGTCTGTGTCACTCTCCCCAGCAGGTCGAACACTTAAATATACACTACTCATACTTATACAGATACTTGTCTGTACCTTGTATACGCCGTTTATGTCCCCACAGATTCGACACTAGTCCATGATTATTTGTTAACTAGTTGGTACTCGTCCGTACCATCATCTCAGAACATGTGTCAAGCGTTTGTTTCTACCTGATACTCGTCTGTATCATAGTCTTAAGGATGCTCGTCCGCATCTTTAACCCATACACTGTGTCAAACACTTTTGTCTTCTTGAATATAGACACTCGTCTGTGTCTACTATTCCCCAGAAGAGTCCCCTCAGATTCAACACTTATCCGTGTTCTCTGTTAACCAGTTGATACTCGTCCGTATCATCATCTCTGAACACGTGTCAGTATTTGTTTCTACTCGATACTCGTCCGTATCGTAGTCTTAAGGATGCTAGTCCGCATCTTTAATCTATACACAACACAAAACACTTATACCTTTTATTTCCTGGATATAAACACTCGTCTGTGTTTACTATTCCCCAGTAGATCGCCAGCAAAGCAATTTCTTTTCTATCTGACATTCGTCCTATGTCATGATAAACCTTGAGAGCAGCCGTCCCCTACTAGGTGATCGTCCTTCACCTCTTGATGATCGTCCTTCATCATGCTCATCCGATGGCCGTCCCCATCGTCGACCTTTTCTATCCGACATTCGTCCTATGTCGTGATATTTAGCAGCCGTCCCCTGCTAGGTGATCGTCCTTCACCTCTTGATGATCGTCCTTCATCATGCTCATCTGATGGTCGTCCCCATCGTTGACCTTTTCTATCCGACATTCGTCCTATGTCGTGATATTTAGCAGCCGTCCCCTGCTAGGTGATCGTCCTTCACCTTTTTGATGATTGTCATTCATCATTTTATCCGATGGCCGTCCCCATCATTGATCTTGTTATCTGGCGTTCATCCTACGTCATGATAAACCTTGAGAGCAGCCGTCCCCTGCTAGGTGATCGTCCTTCACCTCTTGATGATCGTCCTTCATCATGCTCGTCCGATGGCCGTCCCCATCGTTGACCTTTTATCCGGCATTCGTCCTATGTCGCGATATTTTCGGCAGCCGTACCCTGCCAGGTGGTCGTCCTTCACCTTTGATGACCTTCCCTCATCATTATTTCATTTATTCTTTAACCCGATGGCCGTCCCCGTCGTGGTCCCTTTTCCTTTTCCTGATGATCGTCCTTCATCCGTTTTAGCCCGATGGTCGTCCCCATCGTTGTTTACATCACTTTTTGAACTTGATGGCCGTCCCCATCATTTTTCATTAATCCCCAGAGAATCTTATAGCTTTACCTGATGGCCGTCCCCATCATAATCCCTGTTCTCCCCAGCATGTCGGCCGTCCCCGTCATTGCTTTATTTCCCGCACTTTTCCCAGCATGTCGGCCATCCCCGTCATTGCTCATTCCCCAGCAGTCGTCCTCTGCTCGACGGTCATCCTCCGTCGCCCACACTTTATAATATACTTTATTTTCCTTTACATTCTATATCCCTTTTCTTCTTCATTCTGTGAGTGCAAATTTTGGATTGTCTTTGATATTCAATCACAAGTTATCTTGTTTGGCCTGATAAGCCGTTGCTTACATCCTACACAGCTAACTCATGCTTGAATAGGGGAAGCTGTAAACACCCCAAATTTGCCCTCACCCATTCACACCATGGCTTGTGATATCTTCATATACATAAGTTCAATCATAGCATCTCATATTGCATATTTGCTTCACTGCATTGTTTCAAAGTCATCTGCATCTAGGGTTTGTGATCTAAGCAATCCAAGAGCTTCTTGAGCCACCCCAAAGGTCATCAATCACTTCAAAGGGGTCCATGTATGTTCAAGCATCACATTATATCCTCCCAAAGTCAAGAATGTCAAAGAATCACAAGAACTGAGAATGGCATGGAAGCAGAGCCAGGTTTGACTGCACAGTTGACCTAGAATTAGGGTTTTGGTTTCAAAGGCCATAACTCCAAACTTTTGTTCATTCTTGTTTCTATTGGTCTCTATATGGTATAGGGAGTATGCATATCAATTTTCATGAAGAAATTCCATGGGGAAGTCATCTGATCAAGAGTTGACTTTTCAAGCAAGTTAGTGCAAAATCAGGGCATCTGAGGCCCCCAATGACCCAACCAAAGGGTGTTCTTCGTCATTTTGATTGTATATGATCTTTATTTGATCATAGAAGAAGTTGGAAGTTCACAAAATTGAAGAATTTCAAGTCTTTTGCAAAGTTGACTTTTTGGGAAACTTTACTTTTTAATGAAATTGCCATTTTGGGAAACTTTTTAAACCCTTGCTTTTTGATTCAAAAATGCTTCAAATGAAAAAACTTTGGTCATGAAAGTTGTAGAATGGATCATTCCCTTTTCAAAAAGTACAAGAACATGACCTAATTCATTTTGGATCAAAAGTTATGGCTTGTCAAAGTTTGCTAAAATCACAAAATTTGAAGTTTTCTACCAAAGAGGCACTTTGCAAAATGACTTGATCAAGTGTTCTAAAGACCTCAAATGTGTACAATTTCTTCACAACATGAATACATGACCTCTAAAAATCAGAATTGGCCCAAGAATCATCTCATTTCATGCCTTGAACTTCAAGAAATCTCGAAGGAACCAAACTTGAATCAATTTGCAAAACACTACACAAAATATAAACCACTTGCTGAATCATCTCATAAACAATTCCATGGACCTCCTTAAACTCAGCTGAGCAAAAGCAAGCCAAGAAGCAAGTTGTACCATAGCCCATACCTCAAGTACACATCAAGTTGACATTTTGGCCAAAGACCCATACCAATCACCATAGGCCACCAATAACTTTCTGACCTATCCCCTTTTGATACATGGACAAAACCCAGCCTAACACAACACACAACACACTCTGATCTTGCCCACAAGCCATAGTTATCATTTTTGCTCAAACTTGCAAAAGCTTTCGAAGCACTCAGCACAGCTAGCAAACACACAAACCAACTTCACAAATCAACTAAGCACACTTCCCTGATCACAAACCACCCATCACCATAGCCTAAAACTCCCTGAATCACAAATACGATTTCCACCCCACCTTGAACAGAACTTCTGCCATCTCTCAAACCATCCATTACAAACTTCAAACAAGCATTGAAAGCTTCTCAGGGGGTCCAGTGGAGTTGATTGAAAGCAAGAAACCAGCCAGAAAGTTCCAGAAACCAAAGCTTCAGTTCAGGTAGCCATCTCAAACTTTTTTTTCCAGAAACTCCATTTTAAGTTCTTAAATGCTTCTATGCACTCCCCTGATCATGGGGATATGATTATTTTTGAAAATGGTTGAGAAACCAGGATGTATGAATGCTCTGAAACTTTTTGCCCTAGGATTGTTTTGCTTCGATTTGGCTGATTGATGAATGAAAAATGATGTTTGTTAGGGGGTTTTGATTCAGTGTTGAATGGGGATGAATTCTGGGCAGTTAGATTTCATTTTTATTGCGTGTAGAGAGAGTTAGAGATTTGGCTTGCCGGAGAAGACGACCGGAACAGTGTTCTGGTCGCCTGAAAGTCATTAGGGCTAATTAATTAGGGTTTAGTCTTAATTGCGTGAATTTGAATTTTGGTCGTCCAGATGCGCGCCAGGTCCACTCCCGCGCGTGTGAGTTTGAATTCTAGCCATTGATCTTGCTGACTTTTTCATTTTCAGTTTTAATTCATTTTATTTTTCATTTAATTGCATTTGTTTTCTTCATTTTATTAAAAATAGTAAAACCTTTTCAAAAATTCTGAAAATTTTTATACAAACTTTTATTAATTTTCAGAAACCAAAAACATTTTTCTTTTTATTTTTTGCATTTAGAAATATTTTTAAATCATTTAAAAGTTTATTTTTAATTAATTAATGAGAATTAATTAATTAAAAATACTTTTAGGTATTTAAAAATCACCAAAAAATTCATGAAACCTTTAAAATCATTTAGAAACATTGTCCAACCCTCAAACCAAATTTCTTTTTTGATCTTGTTGTCTTTTGACAATTTTTCATGGAATTAATTTCATTTCAAAGCATTATTTTGATCCAATGTTCAAAAATTCATTTCTGCCTAGTCTTTAAGAGTTGGACTTTGATTCTTTTTGCATTGTGTTTTGCATATCATGTAGTTCATAGGATTAAATTGGCATGATTTGATTTTGCATTTTCAATTTGTTTGACATTTTTCTTGACAAGGTACCTTAAAACCCTAGAAATCTTAAGAAATTCATAACTTTCACTAGGTTAAGAATTGGATCCCCTCCTTTGGGCAGTGAGTTTGTATAGGTTTAGGGTTCCCTTGGATGCATTTTCAATTTTTTTATCTTGATGTTTGCTTCTGGTTTTGGTTTTTGTTTGGTGCATTGATCATAAACCCTAATTTGGGTTTCCTTTTGCATCCATCTTGCATTTGCTTGCATACCATGACTTGCCATGACATTTTATGCATCCATTTGATTCATTAGACATCTTAAGACATGTTAGATTCATGTTTGATCATTGCATTTTTCATTTGTCATGTTGTATGTCATTTACCTTTCATAAATTTTCATATATGTTCATGGTTCTAAGCATGCTTCTTTTGCATCCATATGTTCATGTGATCATCCTCATGCCTTGTTTCATGTTTGAATCATCTCATAGCATCATTATCATCTCATATATGCTTCTGGTTTGGATTTGCATCATGCCATTTCATCTCATTTTGCATTGCATTACATTTCTTTCACTAACTTTTCAGGTGGTAAGCAACTTTGAGAAGTGAATTTGCCTTCACTTCTCACAATTTCTTTTCATCTCTCTTATGCATTATTGCTGCATTTTGTTTTGTGTTTGAGATTGAGCTTGCTATTTCTTTTTCTCCTTACTTTCTTTCCTCAAGTGACTTGTCTTCTTAAATGAAGCAAGTTACTTTGCTTCTCTTTGCTCCTTTCATCTGCTTCCTGGTGGTTCCTCAGAAGATGTCTCTTGAAAACCTCACAAACCTTAGGAACAACCAAGCATGACAATGATTAGGGTTTTGATTAGTCCCCCATTTAGATTTTACCTTTGTGTCTCATTGAGTCTTCTCCTCTCATCTCACAATCAGGGACTAAACCCTAAAGGCTTCAAGGCTTTGTGATTAAGCTTATGCCTGCATCCTTCTATTAGGATGGAGTGTATAACTTTAATCCTAAGTGTTAAACCATTAATGTGTTTAACTCCTTTAATCAATCCATCTTAATAATCATCAAGACATCAAGCTTGTAATTTGGGCCTTGCATTAGGGTTCTATTTCTTCCTTAATTGGTTAAGAAGGACTAACCCTAGTGTTAATGGACAAGTCCCCCTCAAGTTGTCTTACAAACCCTAAAAATCACTTCTTCATCATACCATTAACTAAAATCCACTTAAATTAAGGTTTTGTTTTGTCATGAGTTTAATCCCTAATCATGGATTAAGTTGAGGAGCATTCCTCAGCTTAAACATTCTCATCTATTATCCTTCTATTAGGATGGTATAATGAGTCTGTTTAATCCCTGATTATGGCTTAACCTCATTACTTAACACTAAACAAAAACACCAAAAACATCTAAATAATCACAAGTAGGTTAATGACCTTAATCCTACTTCAGGGTGATTAAGTTTGGGAAGCTGACTTCACACTTAAGGCATTATCATTACCCCTAATCAGAGGGAAGATGTGATGAGTTTTACTAACCCATTGGCTTAGGCTTAAGCTCATTAACTTATGACAAACCCCAAAAAGCAATAAAAGATTGAAAACTCAAAAACAAATAATAATCGTCTCCTCCGGGATTCTTTTCTCATCTCATTCACTCACAAACGAGAACTTGCTTCTTCCGTCTAATGCAAGACAGTTTGCACCTGAGCCAGACAGGTCATATACTTGAGCATAGACAAGCAAGCAGTTCACAAGTCAATTCATCTTTCAGTCTCTTTGGGTCGAACTACGGTGTTCTAACTTCCTCATTGCACGGGAGGATACGTAGGCATAACTTAACAGTTATCGAACAAAAGTCTCTGTATATTCCCCCTATTTCCAGCCTTATTCTTTAAGCCTCATAGTCTTGAGCATTTAACTCTTGTCCTTACACTGACACTGTATATATCACACATCATTTTCTTTTACACTGACACCTGTGCATCCTTTTCCAGCTATTTTATGCACTGATTGCACTGACACTACCCCTTTAAAACACAAATTTTTAAGCGTGGATCCCGTCGAGTACGACGGACAACCTGGGTGCTAATACCTTCCCAGGTTGTAACCAACCCCCTTTCTCAGTCTCTCTGGTTCGCAACCGTCTTATCCATATCTTTCTAGGTCTATGCAGCATTACCTTTCCTCCGGGATAAAAATGCCCAGCTGGCGACTCTTTTCTTTTCCTGTGAGTTCACTCCTGTGTGTTCTCACACCCTCCTTTCGCCGACCGTTCGCGTCTGTACCTCATTTGAGCCCAGTCTCATCTTTCGGGAGCGACAATCATGTCCATAATACCACCATAATGCTCTTTGAATAAGGAGACATGATCAGGAGTAATAAGTGCCTGTATCTGCCTGATGCTTGTCAGAGGGTACTCAAAGAAATGGTATTTGATGTTGCTTTTCCTGGTTGAATCCATACTGACAATGGGTGCTGATGAAGATAACTGAAGAAAATAACTGATGAAGACAACTGGAGAAGATATCTGATGAAGATGGATAAAGCAAAAGAATAGTCAAAACCAAACCAAAGAAGATGTGGATACCCTATAAAACAAATAGACAAGATGTTAAATGATGCAATATAATGTATGCTGAATGATATGCAAGGGTTTATGATCAGGTGTTGGATTTGTCAGTTGCTTTTGATAGGGTCCATGAGTGTTCAGAATTTCGGATGAAGGTATGAGAACCAGTAACCAGGTGGGGGACTCAAATAAAGAGTCAACAATCCAGGGTTTCATAGAATCAGTCCAAAATCAGTATAACCTTAACAAAGTTCCAGTAATAGGGTATAATGAGTCCAAGGGTTCCTGCAAACCTGTAAACAACCCCACCCACTCATAGGTATTGTTCTAAAACAAGGATCTTCAGGTTCGGATCTATTATGAGAAGTGTAAAAACTTCTAACCTGGAGGTACAATGTTTACCCTAATCATAAAGAATCCTCCTCGAATTCACCTCAGATGCTGAAGGTCATCTAAAAAGGTCATCTAGACTTAGCAGGCTTCCTAGATAGCCCTAGCACTACAAGAAATCTGTAGCATAGAGTTCTCAAGAAGACACCCATGTCTGAGTCGTGCTTCATATTCCCACACCAGACCGAAATGGAATTGGAAAGAATATGAAGCCAATCTAATCCTATGTTTGTCACTCAGGCCTTTGTGTTGGACCTTTCTCACTGGAATACCCCTCCCACCAAAGCAAACCAGAAAATCCAGCACATGATATGATTAAAAAAAATGAAATGCATAAAACTGTAAATGAAAGTTGTACAGAAAGCAATAAATAAAGCAAAAATAAAAGCACACATAGCACATAACACCCCCAGTAAACAAAATCAAACTAGCGCTAGGAGAAACCCACAAGAGAACCAGAAGCCCTGGTTGCATCATTAATCCCCAGCAGAGTCGCCAAGTTTTTGCTCCCTGGACTTTCGTCCCGGTGCAAACGCAGACGGTCAGTGATGTTGGAGGTTGAGGTTGAATAGAGTCGCCAGCTAGGCATTTTCATCCCGAAGGAAAGGTAATGCTGCATAAACCTGGAAGGGTATGAATAAGATGGTTGCGAACCAAAGAAACTAAGAAAGGGGGTTGGTAACGACCTGGGAAGGTATTAGCACCCAGATCGTCCGTCGTACTCGACGGGATCCACGCTTACTTGATTGTGTTTAAAAGGGGGTAGTGAATATGCTAACTGTGTATGAAAGGCTAGGAAGGAATGTACAGTGTATCAGTGCCAAAAGAAAGGGTGTAATGCTCAAGACTGAGACTTAGAAAAGAAAGCTGAAAGAGGGGGATAACAAAGAGACTTTTGTTTGATAACTGTTAAGTTATGCCTACGTATCCTCTCATGCAATGACGAAGTTAGAACACAATAATTTGACTCAAAGAGACTGAAATGGTTTTGTTGTGAACTGCTTGCTTATCTATGCTCAAGTGTGTGACTCATCTGGCTCGAGTGCTAATTGTCTTGCATTAGACGGGAGAAGCAAGTTCTTGTTTTTAGAATGAAGGTGATGAGAAAAGAATCCCGTAGGAGATGATTATTGTTTGTTTTTGTGTTTTTAGTTTTTTATTGTTTTTGGTGTTTTGCATAGGATAATGAGCTTAAGCCTAAATCAAAGGTTTGTAAACTCATTATATCCTCCCTGATTAGGGATAATGAGCCTACTTAAGTGTGAGATAAGCATCCCAACTTAATTACCATGATGATATAGGATTAATATCATTAATCTACTTTGGTAATTATTAAGTGATTTTGTGTTTTTGTTTAGTGTTAAGTGTCGCTCCCAAAAGATGAGACTGGCTCAAATATGGTACAGACGCGAACGGTCGACGAAAGAGGATGTGAGAACACACAGGAGTGAACTCACGGGGAATGAATAGAGTCGCCAGCTAGGCATTTTTATCCCGGGGGAAAGGCAATGCTGCATAGACCTAGAGAGAAATGGATAAGACGGTTGCGAACCAGAGAGACTGAGAAAGGGGGTTGGTTACAACCTGGGAAGGTATTAGCACCTAGATTGTCCGTCGTACTCGACGGGATCCACGCTTAAGAGATTTGTGTTTTAAAGAGGTTGTGTCAGTGAAATTTGTGTATAAAATAGCTGGAAGAAAAATGTACAGGTGTCAGTGTATGAGTTAGTGAAGTGTGATATATACAATGTCAGTGTAAGAACAAAGATGAAATGCTCATGATAAATGAGGTTGAAGAATAATGCTGGAAGGAGGGGGGAATATACAGAGACTTTTGTTCGATAACTGTTAAGTTATGCCTACGTATCCTCTCGTGCAATGAGGAAGTCAGAACACCATAGTTCGACCCAAAGAGACTGAAAGATGAATTGACTTGTGAACTGCTTGCTTGTCAATGCTCAAGTGTATGATCTGTCTGGCACATATGCAAACTGTCTTGCATTAGACGGAAGAAGCAAGTTCTCGTTTATGAGTGAATGAGATGAGAAAAGAATCCCGGAGGAGACGATTATTGTTTGTTTTTGAGTTTTCAGTCTTTTATTGCTTTTGAAAGTTTGTCATAAGTTAATGAGCTTAAGCCTAAACCAGTGGATTTAGTAAACTCATCACATCTTCCCTTTGATTAGGGGTAATGAGAATACCTTAAGTGTGAAGTCAGCTTCTCACACTTAATTACCATGGTGTAGGATTAAGATCATTAACCTACTTGTGATTATTTAGATGTTTTTGTTGTTTTTGTTTAGTGTTGAGTAATGAGATTAAGCCATAATCAGGGATTAAACAGACTCATTACACCATCCTAATAGAAGGATAATAGATGAGAATGTTTAAGCTGAGGAAGACTCCTCAACTTAATCCATGATTAGGGATTAAACTCATGACAAAACAAAGCCTTTATTAAATGGATTTTATTTAATGATATGATGATGAAGTGAATTTTATGATTTGTAAGACAACTTGAGGGGGACTTGTCCATTAACACTAGGGTTAGTCCTTCTTAACCAATTAAGGAAGAATTGGAACCCTAATGCAAGGCCCAAGTTACAAGCTTGATGTCTTGATGATTATTAAGATGGATTGATTAAAGGAGTTAAACACATTAAGGGTTTAACACTTAGGATTAAAGTTATACACTCCATCCTAATAGAAGGATGCAGGCATAAGCTTAATCACAAAGCCTTAAAGCCTTTAGGGTTTAGTCCCTGATTATAAGGTGAGAAGAGAAGACTCAATGAGACACAAAGGTAAAAGAATAAGTGGGGGACTAATCAAAATCCTAATCATTGTCATGCTTAGTTGTTCCTAAGGTTTGTGAGGTTTAACAAGAAAGATCTTCAATGGAACCACCGGGAAGCAGATGAAAGGATCAGGAGAAGCAAAGTAAATTGCTTCATTTAAGAAGACAAGTCACTTGAGGAAGGAAAGTGAGAAAAAGAAGAATGAGCAAGCTCAATCTCAAACACATAGCAAAATGCAGCATGGATGCATAAAGGAGATGAAAAGAAAATGTGAGAAGTGAAGGCAAATTCACTTCTCAAAGTTACTTACCACCTGAAAAGTTAGTAAAGGAATGCAATGCAATGCAAAATGAGATGAAATGACATGGTGTAAATCAAAACCAGGAGCACATATGAGATGATAATGATGTTATAAGATGATGCAAACATGAATCAAGGTATGAGGATGATCATATGAACCAATGGATGCAGATGAAACAAGCTAAGAACCATAAGCATACATGAAAAGTTATGAGATGCAAATGACATACAACATGGTAAATGCAAGATGCAATGATCAAACATACTTTCAATATGTCTTCAGATGTCAAATGAACCAAATGGATGCACAAAATGTTATGGCAAGTCATGTTATGCAAGCAAGTGCAAGATGGATGCATATGGAAGCCCAAATTAGGGTTTATGATCAAAGCATCAAACAAAAACCAAAATCAGAAGCAAACATCAAGATAAAAATTTGAAAATGCATTCAAAGGATCCCTAATCCTATACTAACTCACTGCCCAAAGGAGAAGTTCCAACACTTAACCTAATTAGGGTTATGAATTTCCTAAGTTTTCTAGGGTTTTAGGGTTCCTTAACAAGAAAAATGTCAAACAAATGTAAAATGAAAGATCAAATCATGCCCATTTAATCTCACAAACTACATGCTAAACACAATGCAATGCAAAAAGAATCAAGGTCCAACTCTCAATGGTTAGGCAGAAATGATTTTTGGAAGTTTGGATCAAAATAATGCCTTAAAATGATTTTAATTCCATGAAAAATTCTCAAAATGCATCAAGATCAAAAAAGAAATTTGGTTTGAGGGCTGGACAATGTTTCTAAATGTTTTTAAATGTTTCATGAATTTTTTGGTGATTTTTAAATACTTAAAAGTATTTTTAATTAATTAATTCTCATTAATTAATTAAAAATAAACCTTTAAATGATTTAAAAATATTTTTCAATGCAAAAAATAAAAATAAAAATGTTTTTGGTTTCTGAAATTAAATAAAAGTTTGTACAAAAAATTTCATAATTTTTAAAATGATTTTGCTATTTTAAAATAAATGGAGAAAGAAATACAAAATAAATGAATTAAAAAAATAAAGAAAATGAAAAGTAAACGCAATGGAAGGCTCAGATGCAATATGGGTTAGAAAAGGTTGACTGCGCGCGCAATCCAAAGGTCCAAATTCAAACTGACCTAATTTCTGATTTAAATTAATTAAATTGAATTAATTAAGTTAACTAAAGATTAGGGTTTCTAATGACAAATCTCAGCCATCCAAACACGCGCCAGTCTCCCCCAGTCAACGCATCCAACGCTCAGCATTCAAACCTCAATTAATGACAGGGATTAACCCTAATTATTTTCAGGTGGCCGGAGAAGACCTCCGGTCGTCTTCTCCGGTGGGAACCCCACCTGAAAATTTCCAAAACCCTCAAAACTTCACTAAAACGAAAACTAAAAGCCCAGAAATCAACCCCAAATCCCCCTGAATCAAAACCCTAACTCAAAACTCATTTATCTTTCACCAATCAACTGAATCGAAACAAAACAATTTCTAGGGCAAAAGTTTCAGACATTGCATACATCCTAGTTTCTCAACCATTTTCGAAAATAATCACATATTCATGATCAGGGGAATGCATAGAAGCTATTAAGAACTTAAAATCATGCTTCTGGAAAAAAAGTTCATGAAGCTACCTGAGTTTGAAGCTTTTCAGTTTGCAACTTTCTGACCTCTTCTCTTTGTGCAATCCACTCCTTTTAGGCCCCTGATGAAGTCTTGATGCTTAGAAAGAGTTTGTGATGGCTGGTTTGAGAGTTTGCAGCAGTTCTGTTCAAGGTGGTGTGAGAATCGTGTTTTTGATTCTTTGAGTTTCAGGCTGTTTTGAAAGGTGCTTTGTGACCAGGGAGATGTGTTGAGTTGGTTTATGAAGTTAGTTTGTGTGTTTGTGAGTTGTGTGATGAGTTTCGAAAGCTTTTGCTCAAGAGGGTGAAAGTGAGAATGCTGTGCTATGGGAGGTTTCAGGCTTGCTTCTTGTTATGTTTGGCTTGCATTTGATTAACATAAACAATTGGGATTGGTCAGATGACATGATGTGTGCTTTATTGATTGGTATGAGTGCTTTTGCTAAAAGGTCAAGTTTGTGTAAGAGAAGCATGGGCAACTTGCTAGCCTAGTACAAGGAGGGTGTGCTGCGCAGCATGATGAGGGAAAAGGCCTAGGATGGTTCAGCAAACTAGCCAGCAAGTGGATGAGAAGCTATGATGGATTTTTGCAACTTGGCTTGCCTTTGATCCTTATGAAAAAGTCTTGCTCCATAAGCCATAAAACATGTGATTCCTTGGCCCATTCTGATTTTTGAATGTTGTGTGATCATGTTGTGTGGATTAGAAGTGCATTTGTTAGTTTTAGAACACTTGATCAAGTCATTTTGCAAAATACCTCTTTGGTAGAAACTTTGAAATTTAGTGATTTTTGCCAACTTTGACAAACCATAACTTTTGATCCAAAATGAATTAGGTCATGTTCTTGTACTTTTTGAAAAGGGAATGATCCATTCTACAACTTTCATGACCAAAGTTTTTCCATTTGAAGCTTTTTTGAATCAAAAAGTAAAGGTTGAAAAGTTGCCTAAAATGACAAATTCATTAAAAGTCAAACTTGCCCAAAAAGTCAACTTTGCAAAAGACTTGAAATTTCTCAATTTTGTGAACTTCCAACATCTTCTATGATCAAATAAAGATCATATACAATCAAAATGATAAAGAACACCCCTTGGTTGGGTCATTGGGGGCCTCAGATGCCCTGATTTTGCCCTGACTTGCTTGAAAAGTCAACTCTTGATCAGATGACTTCCCCATGGAATTTCTTCATGAAAATTGATATGCATACTCCCTATACCATATAGAGACCAATAGAAACAAGAATGACCAAAAAATTTGGAGTTATGGCCTCTGAAACCAAAACCCTAATTCTAGGTCATCTGTGCAGTCAAACCTGGCTCTGCTTCCATACCATTCTCAGTTCTTGTGATTTTTTGACATTCTTGAAGTGTTTGATGGCCTTTGGAGTGGCTCATGAAGCTCTTGAATTGCTCAGATTAGAAACCCTAGATGCAGATGACTTTGAACCAATGCAATGAATCAAAAATGTGGTATGAGATGCTATGATTGAGTTTATGCATATGAGGAGATCACAAGCCATGGTGTGAATGGGTGAGGGCAAATTTGGGGTGTTTACAGCTGCCCCTATTCAATCATGAGTTAGCTGTGCAGGTTGTAAGCAACGGCTTAACAGGCAAACAAGATAACTTGTGGTTGAATACCAAAGACAATCCAAAATTTGCACTCACAGAATGAAGAAGAAAAGGGATATAGATTGTAAAGGAAAATAAAGTATATTATAAAGTGTGGGAGACGGAGGACGACCGTCGAGCAGGGGACGACTGCTGGGTAAAGAGCAATGACGGGGACGGCCGACACGCTGGGAAAAGTGCGGGAAATAAAGCGATGACGGGGACGACCGACATGATGGGGATAAAAAGAATCATGATGGGGACGGCCATCAAGATAAAGTTGTAGGATTCTCTAGGGATTGATGAAACATGACGGGGACGGCCATCGGGTTAAAGAATAAATGAAATAAACAGATGATGAGGTACGGTCATCAAAGGTGAAAGATGATCACCTAGCAGGGGACGGCTGCTCTGTTGGGTTAAGATGAGGGACGGTCATCTAAGGTGGAGGACGACCACCTGGCAGGGTACGGCTGCCGAAAATATCGCGACATAGGACGAATGCCGGGTAAAAAGGTCAACGATGGGGACGACCATCGGACGAGCATGATGGAGGACGACCATCAAGAGGTGGAGGACGACCACCTAGCAGGGGACGGCTGCTCTCAAGGTTTATCACGACGCAGGACGGACGCCAGATAACCAAAATCAACAATGGGGACGGCCATTGGATAATATGATGAAGGACGATCATCAAAAAGGTGAAGGACGATCACCTAGCAGGGGACGGCTGCTAAACATCACGACATAGAACGAATGTCGGATAACAAAATCAACGATGGGGACGGCCATCGGACGAGCATGATGAAGGACGATCATCAAGAGGTGGAGGACGACCACCTAGCAGGGTACGGCTGTTCTCAAAGTTTATCATGACACAGGACGAGTGTCAGATAGAAAATAAAGTTTACTTTGTTGGCGATCTACTGGGGAATAGTAAACACGGACGAGTGTTTATATCCAAGAAGCAAAAAGTATAAGTGTTTTAGATGCGTATAGATTAAAGATGCGGACGAGCATCCCTAAGACTACGATACGGACGAGTATCGGGTAGAAACAAAAATTGACACGTGTTCAGAGATGATGATACGGATGAGTATCAACTGGTTAACAAAGAACACGGACGAGTGTTGAATCTGAGGGGTCCCTTCTGGGGAATAGTAGACACAGACGAGTGTCTATATTCAAGAAGACAAGGGTGTTTGACACAGTGTATGGATTAAAGATGCGGACGAGCATCCTTAAGACTATGATACGGACGAGTATCAGGTAGAAACAAACGCTTGACGCATGTTCTGAGATGACGGTACGGACGAGTACCAACTGGTTAACAAAGAACAAGGACTAGTGTCGAATCTGCGGGGATATAAATGGTGTATACAAGATACGGGCGAGTATCTGTATAAGTATGAGTATGAGTGATGTATATTTAAGTGTTCAACCTGCTGGGGAGAGTGACACGGACGAGTGTCGAAAGAAGAGTATAATGTAAACAAGTATCTGATATACAAAGTGTTTATGTTACTGTGCTGGGAAAATGACATGGACGGACGTCAAGGAAATGTATATATAAGTATCTGGGGGTGCAAAGAGGATGTCTTTGGCTTTCTGCTGGGGATATGACACGGGCGGGTGCCACGAAGAGTACATACTGGTGTTTGGGAATGAAAGGCAACTGTGTTTGCTGGGGACTCTGGGGAGCTTTCTGTATATTGTTGGATCGTTATTATTCACAAGTGTTTGATTCAAAACATGGCTTATGATCATGCAATATGTTTGACTTTTTGCCGTAATGCTCCGTGTTAGACGGAATGCTACGCTTTGTGGGTGAATATGATGCGGATGCCATGTTTATGCAAAGATACCAAACCGGGATTCGGGTCCCGATGTTGCAAAGATCTCTGGTTGATCTGCTTGAAACGGACGTCCCAACTGGGGGTGAGATCATTGGTAGATCTAATGAGATGTATTTGCTTGGGGAGATAAGTCACTGATAGACCCATCCTTGGTAATGAGGGGACCCAGCTGGGGTTTGTAGAAGCTTTCTTCACTCTGTTGTGATCCCTTCATGCGCTGCTCTTCTGGACAGAGGCTGAAACTCTGTGGGGAAGTGGTTCCCTGGCTTTTGTACTTGGCTGAGGAAGAATGATTGGCAACTCGGCTGGGAGAAGCAATAAGTGGCCACTCAGCTGGGGAGAGAACACTTTGAGTGCTAAGAATGAGTGTTGATTTGCCAGCTTGCTGGGATGAAGCTTTCATGCCCCGAGTCACGCTTCGGATACCTGCAATCCTGCAAAGATAGAGAAGCGCACAAGTAATCCCGAGGTATCCTTTACCGGATTCCGTCATAGGAGTTTAGACACTTCTGAGAGTAAGTGTATTTCCTGTAAGCATGTAACTTTTATTTTTTTGAAGATAAGCATCTGTATTCATGCAATCAGTTTTTCTTAAGACATCAGACATTTTTGCAAATAAAAATGTACAAGACGAAACATGACTGAAAATCTGATTTTATTAATTCATGTGCCCTGAATCGGCAAGATACAGTTAAAGAAACAAATCCCCTGAAATGAGGAGATTGTTACAAAATGAGAAACAAAAGGCTGGCAATGTTGTCGACGCTCCGAGAAGCTTCCTCTTTTGCTATGATTCGTATGACTTTTGACGTTCTTCTCGTATTGCTTTCTGAAGAAGGTTGATTCTGAAAGAAGCTTGATCCTTTCGAAGCTTACCAAGTTGTAAGTGATACAGACGAATTCAGAGTGCAGTTGTTCGCTTATTCCCTTATTTTGCATGGATCGCCCTTTCGGGTTTTCAATCCATCGGGATACCCTTTTTTTGCCTGAGCTGTCCGATGCGGATTTTCAACTCAGCGGGTGTACATTTTTTGTTTATTTCCCTTATTTTTGCCCGAGACTTTTATTCTGTTTTTGACTCGCCGGGATGCCCTATTTTTTCCCGGACTTACATTCTGTTTTTATGTCCAGCGGGTCATTTTTATGCGAAGTATTTTTTAACTGCATCTGAATTCACAGGGGACGGGAAGTCTTCACCATCCATGGTGCTGAGCATCAGTGCTCCACCAGAGAAAACTTTCTTTACTACAAATGGTCCTTCATAGTTCGGAGTCCATTTGCCCCTGTGGTCTGTATGAGGAGGGAGGATTCTCTTCAGCACAAGATCTCCTACTTGGTACACTCGGTGCCTGACTTTCTGATCGAAGGCTCTCTTCATTCTTTTCTGATATAGCTGCCCATGACAGATTGCAGCCAATCTCTTCTCTTCGATCAGACTCAGTTGTTCATATCGGGACCGAACCCACTCTGCTTCGTTCAGCTTAACATCCATCAGTACCCGCAAGGAGGGTAATTTAACTTCAACAGGTAGGACTGCCTCCATACCATACACAAGCTGATACGGTGTTGCCCCAGTGGATGTTCTGATTGACGTACGGTACCCATGCAAGGCAAATGGTAGCATCTCATGTCAGTCTTTGTATGTGACTACCATCTTCTGCACAATCTTCTTGATATTCTTATTAGCTGCCTCAACAACACCATTCATTTTTGGCCTGTAAGGAGAAGAATTGTGGTGTTGGATCTTGAAGTCCCGGCATAGCTCAGCCATCATTTTGTTGTTCAAGTTGGAACCATTATCAGTAATGATTCGCTCGGGCACTCCATACCGACAGATGATATCTCTCTTCAGAAATCTGGCTACCACTTGCCTTGTAACATTTGCATATGAAGCTGCTTCGACCCACTTGGTAAAATAGTCAATAGCAACCAGGATGAATCTGTGGCCGTTTGAAGCAGTCGGCTCAATCTTGCCAATCATATCAATGCCCCAAATGGCAAAGGGCCAGGGTGAAGACATCACATTCAGAGGATTCGGAGGCACATGCACTTTATCCGCATAAATCTGGCATTTATGGCACTTCCTGGCATAAGAACAACAGTCTGCATCCATTGTGATCCAGTAATATCCTGATCTTAACAATTTCTTGGCCATGGCATGCCCTCCTGCATGGGTACCAAAGGATCCTTCGTGCACTTCGTGCATCAACAAGTCTGCTTCTGTTCTATCAACGCATCTGAGGAGTACCATATCAAAGTTTCTCTTGTACAGGGAACCATCAGTGTTCAGAAAGAAACTACCCGCAAGCCTTCTCAAAGTCTTCTTATCATTGGAAGATGCCCCAGGTGGGTATGTTTGATCCTCCAAGAAGCACTTAATGTCATGGAACCAAGGCTTATCATCTTTGACAACATCTGCTGCGAACACATATGCTGGTCTGTCAAGTCTGGACACTGAAATTTGAGGGACAAAGTTGGCAGCTTGAACTTTGATCATGGATGAAATGGTGGCCAGAGCATCTGCAAACTGATTCTCGTCTCGAGGGATATACTCGAGCTTGACTGTTGTAAAGAAAGTCAATAACCTCCTTATATAATCCCTGTAAGGTATCAGATGATCTTGGTGCGTGTACCATTTGCCGTTGGTTTGATTAACTACCAGAGCTGAATCTCCGAATATAGTCAATGTCTTGATCCTAAGGTCAATGGCTTCCTCAAGACCCATAATGCAAGCTTTGTATTCAGCTTCGTTGTTAGTGCAGTTGAAAGTGAGTTTTGCCGAGAAAGGCATGTGAACCCCTTTAGGTGTAATGAGTACTGCACCAACACCACGACCATTCATATTAACAGCCCCGTCAAACATCATAGTCCATTCTTCCTCCGGGTCGGGCCCTTCAGTGTGAATAGGCTCTTCATGATCTTTTGCTTTTATGAACATGATGTCTTCATCAGGGAAGTCAAATCTTATAGGCTGGTAATCATCAATAGGTTGCTCAGCAAGATATTCAGACAATACACTGCCCTTGATGGCTTTCTGAGAGGTGTACTGGATGTCATATTCTGTGAGGATCATTTGCCATCTTGCAACCCGTCCGGTAAGTGATGGCTTCTCAAAAATGTACTTAACTGGGTCCATCTTGGAGATCAATAGAGTAGTATGGGTCAACATATACTGTCTCAGTCGCGCGAGCAGCCCACGCTAAAGCTCAACAAGTTTTCTCGAGCAGTGAATAACGCTGTTCACAGTCGGTAAACTTTTTGCTTAGGTAGTATATTGCATACTCTTTTCGACCAGACTCGTCATGCTGGCCCAGCACACACCCCATTGACTCTTCTAATACTGTCAAGTACATGATTAGAGGTCTTCCTTCAACTGGAGGCATAAGGATTGGAGGTTCTTGTAAGTATTCCTTGATTTTGTCAAAAGCTTTCTGGCAGTCTTCGTTCCACCTGACCGTTTGTTCTTTTCTTAGCAATTTGAACAAGGGTTCGCAAGTTGCTGTAAGGTGAGATATGAACCGTGAAATGTAGTTCAATCGACCTAAGAACCCTCGAACTTCTTTTTCTGACTTTGGCGCAGGCATTTCTTGAATGGCTTTGACTTTATCAGGGTCAACTTCAATCCCTTTCTCACTCACAATAAAACCCAGCAGCTTACCAGACCGCACCCCGAATGTGCACTTGTTGGGGTTCAACTTCAGTTGGTACTTCCTCAGACGCTTGAATAGTTTCAGCAGATTTACCAGGTGGTCTTCTTCAGTGAGGGACTTGGCAATCATGTCGTCCACATAACACTCGATTTCTTTATGTATCATATCGTGGAATAAGGTCAGCATAGCCCGTTGATATGTTGCACCAACATTCTTCAATCCGAATGGCATCACCTTGTAACAGAATGTGCCCCAGGGTGTAATGAAAGTTGTCTTCTCCATGTCTTCAGGTGACATTTTAATCTGATTGTATCCTGAAAATCCGTCCATGAAGGAGAATACCGAGAACTGAGCTGTGTTATCCACCAATACATCAATGTGAGGTAATGGGAAATCATCTTTTGGGCTGGCTCTATTCAGATCCCGGTAGTCAACACACATCCTTACTTTGCCGTCCTTCTTAGGCACAGGTACAATATTAGCAACCCACGGCGGATAGCTAGTTACAGCAAGGAACCCGGCGTCCCATTGCTTTTGTACCTCTTCTTTGATCTTCATTGCCATGTCTGGGCAAGTACGGCGCAGTTTCTGTTTAACCGGTGGGCATTCTTCTCTTAAAGGCAGCTTGTGCATAACAATGTCGGTGTCCAACCCTGGCATATCTTGGTAGGACCAAGCAAACACATCCACATATTCCTGAAGCAGGTCAATCAGTTGTCTCTTCACCGAGTCTTGTAAGCAGGCCCCGATTTTAACTTCTTTCACATCTTCATCTGTACAAAGATTGATCGTTTCTACCTCCTCCTGATGAGGAGTGATAACCTTCTCCTCTTGCCTCAATAATCTGGCTAGCGCTTCAGGAAGCTCGTAATCTTCTTCAACCATTTCCTCAGCTTGATTGATCGGATTGTCAAAGTCATACGAAGTCATAGCCGTGCTGTTGTCGGTGCGGTCTGGAAGGCACTCTCTGCAAGGGTTCAGTTTGTTCATTTTAGTGATTGATTTTAATCTTGTTTGGAAAAGTGAAATAAAGTTGTCATTTTGAAAACATTGCCATTTATTTTTTTGTACAAAAAGAAAAATGGAAAAACAGTGAGCGGAAAAGAAAAAGACCCATTTGCAAAAGATGCCTGATATTTGATTAATCTTGTTGCACAAAAATTACAGATGGCCCGATTACAAAATGAGTCTTGTCATCTTGGGCAAGATGGAAGACTTGATGCATGCTATAAAAATACAGGAAATAATAATTACTCTGCAGGAGTAACTCTTATAATTTCCTGGGAAGACCAGTTTGAGATACTGCTCCCCGGGATCTTTGGACGTATCCAACTCTCCAGGTTGCGGTCATCTTCCGACTCATCTTCCTAGCTGTTGACAGCATCAGGGGTGAGCATCCCCCCACTAACAAAGTTGGGCTCCTTAGCAGCCTCTGCTTGATCTTGTTGAGTTGGTTTATAACCCAACCCAAATCTATCCTCTTTCTTCTCCACAGGCAACAGTTTGCCCTAGCCCTGGGCAGTTCCTTCTTCAACAACCTTCCGGGCTTGTTGATAAGAGATCATTGAGGTTCCAGGTACAGCAGATGTTTCATTTATGTTCAAGGCCTCAAACCCCTGACTCATCGTTTCATGGATCTCCCCATCCATCTCAATATATTTGTAGGTAGCCAGATGGCTAACAAAAATATCTTCCTCTCCACAAATTGTAACGACTTGGCCTTCCCACTCGAATTTTAACTTCTGGTGAAGGGTAGACGTAACTGCGCCAGCGGCATGAATCCATGGTCTACCCAACAAACAGCTGTAGGCAGGCTGAATGTCCATCACGTAGAAGGTCGTTTTGAAAGTTTGTGGGCCGATCGTTATAGGCAACTCAATTTCCCCTAGAACTGATCTCTTAGAACCGTCAAAGGCTCTTACTACCAAGTTACTGGGGCATAATGCCAATCCGTCATACTCTAACTTCACAAGGGCTTTTTTAGGTAAGACATTGAGGGATGATCCTGTGTCTACCAGCACATGGGAAAGAACTGCACATTTACATTCCATGGTAATGTGCAAAGCCTTGTTATGATTGCGGCCTTCCGTAGTCAAATCAGTGTTGGTGAATCCTAGCCCGTTACTAGCATTAACATTTCCAACCACAACTTCCAACTGATTGACGGTGATCTCTTATGGCACATAAGCTGCGTGCAAGACTTTGAGTAGTGCGTTCCGATGAGCCTCGGAGCACATAAGCAATGATAGAATGGAGATCTTGGAAGGCGTCTGGTGAAGCTGGTCCACTATCTTGTAATCACTTTTCTTGATGATTCTCATGAACTCATCAACTTCTTGATCAAAAGGTGTTCTCAAAGCTTCTTTAACAATCTGCTCTTCTTGCACCATGCTCTTCCCCTTTGCCTTGGCAGCAGCTTCTGCTTCGGCAATGGGTCTTTGAATTTGCGGGGCAAAGAGACGTCCGCTTCGAGTGAAGCCTCCGCCTCCTCCCACATTGTCTATTTGTGGTGCAGAAGTCGATGAATCAAGAGTGATTTTCTGTCCTTCGCAGTACAGATCAGAGCCGTAATGCCAAGGGATGGCATTACTGCTTTCATAAGGTACTGGCCCAGGCACTGTGATAGTGACAGGACTGATGGCAGCTGCGGAAGGGACCATGATAGTCTGTGGATCATAGTATATTGTGACTGGAGCTCTGATAGGAGTGGCATTTTGTGAGTTGTAGGCAGAATCATTTTCAGGATCATAATAAATTTTAACCGTTGAGACATTTGCTGTTGAAGTTGTAGGAGACATTGTTGGAAGGACGGGTGTTGTTGTTGTAGGAGACTTTGAATGAAGGGGTGCTGAAGTTGTAGAAGGGATGTTTGCTGATATTTGGTCCGTTGAAGTAACAGATGAAGCATTTGTTGACGAGATTGAAGAGTTGTTTGGAACAATGGTTGTTGCAGTTGTAGGAGACTCGGGGATTGTTGTTAAGGAGATTGCCGGATTGGTAGGTATTGATGTTGTGATTTGAAGCAGGCCACTCTGGATGAGACCATCTATGCCATCCCTCAAGTTATCGCAACCATTCACTGAAATGTTACAATAAGCACACCCTAGCTCACATCCCGGGAAAATTTGACATTCATGGAGTTGAGCTTTGATTCTACCAAGGGTGTCCGAATCTGACCCACACTGGTTATCAAGTAAGATGGCTTGTCTTCTTCAATAGCATTGATTCTGGGACCACCATGGTGTGGCATAGGGTTTTTGTTGACATTTGGTGGTGGTGCAAAGTTTAGAGCTTTGGAGTCTACCAGGTCTTGTACCTTCATGTGCAAAGCTCTGCACTTCTCTGTACTGTGGCCAGGTGCGTTCGAGTGAAAAGCACATCTGGCGCTGGCGTCATAATTTCTGGGTAGACTGGCAGGATCTGGAGGTGCCAATGTCCTTAGCTCAACCAGGTTGAGTTTTAGGAGTTGTGGCAGTAATGTGGCATAAGGCATAGGGATCGGATCGATCACCCTATTGGCCTGAGAAGGTCTCTGTTGGAACGGTCTTTGCTGATTGTTGTTGTTGGTGTTGGTGTAGTTTCTCTGAGGAGGATACTGAGTTTGTTGCTGATAATTTTGCTGATGTGGTTGATAAGCTGGTTGAGGATGAACTGGAGCGGGAATGGTGACTGCTGCTACAGACCTATGAACATATTGGGGTTTGCCCCTGCCGGCATGGATAGCATTGGTCTCACCAGTTCTTCTTGGGCCCACAAAAGGCTTTCTTGGGTTACTGGATGAGCTGGCACCGTTGTCAGAAATTTTGCCCATCTTTAATAGGCTCTCAATTCTTTCTCCAGCTATAACGACATCTGCAAAGCTGGTAGAAGAAAAGGCAGCTAGCCTGTCAATGTATGTTCCTTGGAGGGTGTTCATAAACATATCAGCCATCTCCCTCTCTGACATAGGTGGCTGGACAGCAGCAGCAAGCTGTCTCCACCTTTGGGCGTATTCTCGGAAGCTTTCCCTGGATGACTGTGACATTCCCATCAGAAGGGTTCTGTTGGGAGCCATATCCAAATTGTAATGGTATTGTCTAATGAAGGCCTCTGCCAAGTCCTTCCAACATCTGATGGTTGCTCTGGTCAGATGAGAGTACCATTCCCTTGAAGCTCCCGTTAAGCTATCCTCAAAATAAAACATCCATAGCTTTTCGTCCATGGTATACGCCTTCAGCCTCCCCAGAAAGGATTGTAAGTGGGTCCGTGGACAGGAAGTCCCGTTGTATTTTTCAAAACACGGTGGTTTAAATTTGTGGGGGATCCTGACCCCGTCCACTAAGCCCATGTCCATAACATCAAAGCCCAGGGAATTCTAGGACTCCAGGGATCTTAATTTTTCAGCAATTTCATCTAGCCTCCTGTCATAGGCCTCATCCCCAGCTCCCATCACTGTGAACTGATCTTCCTGGGGGTCTTCTTGCAGCACCCTGCCTGCAGTGGCAGTCCCTTGAACATTAGCAGGAATGTTGATCTCTGGATGAAGGTGGGGTCCATAGACTGGAGGATTAACATGAGGTTGAACTCTCTCATTATTGCTTGTCCCAGCAGTCCCTAGATGGGGGTCTTCTTGATTCTGCCTCTCTACCATTGCTCTTAATCTCTCTTGGCTTTGAGCCATATTGTTCATCACCTCCATAAATTGTGTCATCTGAGCCCTCATTTCCAATCTCTCATTGGCCATTTGGTTCCTGACCTCTGTAAGGTCCTGCTGTACCTGGTCCATCTGTATGCCCGGAAGATTGTTGCGGGTGGGATATCTGTGTGGACGGTTGAGTGGGAACACCCGTCGTCGAGCAATAGTTCCTGATATCACAACAGAGTTAGTAACAATAAAACAAAAACCTACAAAACAAAACAAAAGGTTAGTATGCAATGCAGTATGCTTATTTGTTTCCAAGGTATCCGGCTTGGCACTTGGTTTTGACCTTTCCAGACCCTTGAAGATGTTGTTGATGTTGCTTGAAAGAACTCAAATAAAGCAAACTAAATATATTACAAAAGTGAAATGATACATACTCTGTTTTCTTATTACAATACAAGCCCTCTGAGGGGTCAAAATACAACATAAGAAAATAAAAGTACATGAAATGAAAGTAACAACAAGAAAAAGTAAGACACTAAGACCAAATTCATCCTCCTGAACTTCCTTGAGAAGTGCTTCAGTCACAGGATCAGCTGGACGCTCTGTAAGATTCCTGATAAGGAGATTCCTGGTAGTCACAGCTGCAGCTAGCTTCTTGTGTTGACTCTGGTCCTTTGACCTCTTCACACCAGCTCTGATCTTTAACTCTGAGATCTCCCTTTGGGCTGCTAGCAGGGCTTCCTGCTGCTCCTTAGCGCTAGCCTCTAACTGCTCAATCTTGTCCTGAGTCCTCTTATCTTCCAGAGTACGAGCTTCGGTGATCCTGACCCACCTAGCTTGACTCTCCTTCAGATACAAATCAGTCCTGGCCTTCTGGAACTGGGCTTCCTTGCAGGCATTCTTCAAGATCTGCTCTCCAGCCCTAGACTTCTTGATATAATCCTCTGACTTCTCAATTCTGGCTAGATGCTCCACTTTCAGCTTCTCTAACCTCTCAATATCCAACCTACCATCACTCCTCTCCCAGAGGGTCTTCTGTAGAGCCTGAGTCAACTTCTCATTTCTCTCTTTCAATTTCTCAAACTCCTCCAAACTGAAAGTGACAAGAGGTGGTGCTGAGGATGGCCCAGGTATATCCTCCATGGTGAAGGGCATCCCAGAAAATTGAGCCCTGGCATGGGACCATTCATAGTACTGTGCTGATGCCACATTGTTGCACTTCCCCAAAATGGTTACTCCTTTAGTCTGAACATTGTCCCAGGCCCAGGCTGCTTGCCTGACAATAGCCAGATTAGGCTTGTTCTCATAGTAAAGAGTCTCAGCCAAATCTTGTGCCTTAGGAGTGTGGACCAATGCATAGCCCAGTTGTCTTTTGAATAGCAGAGGGTTGTAGTTGATGCAACCCTTTACTCCTATCAGGGGTACATTGGGAAACTGCCCACAACTTGTAATGATGTCTCTGCCCTTAGTGCTCTGAGTGCACCACCTGATATCAGCTGAGGTCAAAGCAGTGAGTCTTCTAGCCCAGTTCCTTTGCTGGTGAGGGTTCAAGAATGCATCAGTCTTAGGCAAATGTCTGAGCAACCAAGTATGAAACAAAGGAGCACAACACCTCACTAATCTTCCCCTTTGCTTTTCATTCCTTTGATGGATAGAGTAGTAGAAATCTCCCAGTAAGGTGGGCAATGGGTTTCTCAGGATGAAAAGGTGGATTGCATTCTTGCTAATGAACTTAGGCTCATCTGCAAATAAAATGACCCCATATATGCTAAGGGCCAGTAAAGCACAGACTGCCTTCCATTCTCCTGAAGAGGCCTTCAGAGTAGCCTGAGATATTAAGAAATCCAGATGTAGACCAGAGACTCCAGCCTTGGTGGTCATATTCTGCCCAATCAGAACTGGTTCCAGATGCAATGCCTTTGCCACTTCTTCATTACTTGGAAAAGCCATCTCAGGGTTGAAGGGGACTCCAACCCTGATAGGTACACCAACCAATGATGAATACTCCTCTAATAAAGGTCCCAACTGAAAGTCTTGAAAAGTGAAACACCTCAGAGGGGGATCATAGAACTGCAGGCAAGTATGAATCAAGCTCCTCTGTGAAGGGTCCAAATCCATAACCACATCAAGTATGCCTCCATAGTGTTCTCTGAATAGTGGTATATGGTCTGGAGTGATCAGGGTCTGAATCTTCCTGATGTCGGCTAGCTCAGGCTGAAATAAATGGTAGGAGATATTACTCTTCTTAGGTGCCATGTTGCTGAAGAAGAGCTGAGACAGATGCTGATGATGGGCCACTGACAGGCTGAGACTGGTGATGCAGGTGACTGAAGCAGGTAGCTGATAGCTGAAGTAGATATTGATGAGGATAGGTCTATGCTGATAAGGGGTCAAAACCAAGCCAAAAATATGATGGATACCCTGAAAAACAAATAAGCAAATGTTAAAATGATGCAATGATGATGTATGCAAATGATATGCAAGGGTTTGTGACTGAGCTGGATCTGATCAAGTGCTCTGATATAAGTCCAGGTGTGTTCAAGAAATCCAGATGGAGGTCCATAAGTCCAGTAACCAAGGTAGGGGACTCAAATAAAGAGTCACATGTCCAGGGTTAAAAATCACAAGAACTGTTCCAAAATGGAGTACTCTTAATCAAACAAAGTAACAGGGTATGCTGAGGTCAAGGGTACCTGCAAACCTGTAAACAGCCCAACCCCCTCACAGGTGGTGTTCTAAAACAAGGATCCTCAGACTTGGATCAGTTATGAGAAGAGTAAACACTTCCAACCCGGAGGTACAATGTTTACAATAACCATAAAAGATCCTCCTCTAATTCACCTCAGTTTCTGAAGGTCAATACTAACGGTCATCCAGACTTAGCAGGCTTCCCAGATAGCGCTAGCACTACAGGAAATCTGCAGCACAGAGTTCTCAAGAAGAAACCCATATCTGAACCGTCTTTCATATTCCCGCACCATACCGAAATGGAATGGGAAAGAACATGAACCACTCTAGCCTAGGTGTCACTCAGGTCCCAGGTATAGGACCTCAACTCTCAATAGAACCCCACCCACCAAAGCAACAAAACCAGATCCAGCCAGAACAGTATGACAGTATGATATATGTAAAGCTATAAGGAAAGCAATAAACAAACTGTACACAAAGCAAAAATAAAACAAATACAAGCACAAATAGCACATAACACCCCAGTAAACACAAATCAATCAAGCGCTAGGAGGAACCCACAAAAAGAACCAGAAGTCCTGGTTACAGTATAAGGGTCCCCAGCAGAGTCGCCAAGTTGTCGCTCCCAAAAGATGAGACTGGCTCAAATATGGTACATACGCGAACGGTCGGCGAAAGAGGATGTGAGAACACACAGGAGTGAACTCACGGGGAATGAATAGAGTCGCCAGCTAGGCATTTTTATCCCGGGGGAAAGGCAATGCTGCATAGACCTAGAGAGAAATGGATAAGACGGTTGCGAACCAGAGAGACTGAGAAAGGGGGTTGGTTACAACCTGGGAAGGTATTAGTACCCAGATTGTCCGTCGTACTCGACGGGATCCACGCTTAAGAGATTTGTGTTTTAAAGGGGTAGTTTCAGTGCAATTTGTGTATAAAATAACTGGAAGAAAAATGTACAGGTGTCAGTGTATGAGTTAGTGAAGTGTGATATATACAGTGTCAGTGTAAGAACAAAGATGAAATGCTCATGATAAATGAGGTTGAAGAATAATGCTGGAAGGAGGGGGGAATATACAGAGACTTTTGTTCGATAACTGTTAAGTTATGCCTACGTATCCTCTCGTGCAATGAGGAAGTCAGAACACCGTAGTTCGACCCAAAGAGACTGAAAGATGAATTGACTTGTGAACTGCTTGCTTGTCAATGCTCAAGTGTATGATCTGTCTGGCACAGATGCAAACTGTCTTGCATTAGACGGAAGAAGCAAGTTCTCGTTTATGAGTGAATGAGATGAGAAAAGAATCCCGGAGGAGACGATTATTGTTTGTTTTTGAGTTTTCAGTCTTTTATTGCTTTTGAAAGTTTGTCATAAGTTAATGAGCTTAAGCCTAAACCAGTGGATTTAGTAAACTCATCACATCTTCCCTTTGATTAGGGGTAATGAGAATACCTTAAGTGTGAAGTCAGCTTCTCACACTTAATTACCATGGTGTAGGATTAAGATCATTAACCTACTTGTGATTATTTAGATGTTTTTGTTGTTTTTGTTTAGTGTTGAGTAATGAGATTAAGCCATAATCAGGGATTAAACAGACTCATTACACCATCCTAATAGAAGGATAATAGATGAGAATGTTTAAGCTGAGGAAGACTCCTCAACTTAATCCATGATTAGGGATTAAACTCATGACAAAACAAAGCCTTTATTAAATGGATTTTATTTAATGATATGATGATGAAGTGAATTTTATGATTTGTAAGACAACTTGAGGGGGTCTTGTCCATTAACACTAGGGTTAGTCCTTCTTAACCAATTAAGGAAGAATTGGAACCCTAATGCAAGGCCCAAGTTACAAGCTTGATGTCTTGATGATTATTAAGATGGATTGATTAAAGGAGTTAAACACATTAAAGGTTTAACACTTAGGATTAAAGTTATACACTCCATCCTAATAGAAGGATGCAGGCATAAGCTTAATCACAAAGCCTTAAAGCCTTTAGGGTTTAGTCCCTGATTATGAGGTGAGAAGAGAAGACTCAATGAGACACAAAGGTAAAAGACTAAGTGGGGGACTAATCAAAATCCTAATCATTGTCATGCTTAGTTGTTCCTAAGGTTTGTGAGGTTTAACAAGAAAGATCTTCAATGGAACCACCAGGAAGCAGATGAAAGGATCAGGAGAAGCAAAGTAACTTGCTTCATTTAAGAAGACAAGTCACTTGAGGAAGGAAAGTGAGAAAAAGAAGAATGAGCAAGCTCAATCTTAAACACATAGCAAAATGCAGCATGGATGCATAAAGGAGATGAAAAGAAAATGTGAGAAGTGAAGGCAAATTCACTTCTCAAAGTTACTTACCACCTGAAAAGTTAGTAAAGGAATGCAATGCAATGCAAAATGAGATGAAATGACATGGTGTAAATCAAAACCAGGAGCACATATGAGATGATAATGATGTTATGAGATGATGCAAACATGAATCAAGGTATGAGGATGATCATATGAACCAATGGATGCAGATGAAACAAGCTAAGAACCATAAGCATACATGAAAAGTTATGAGATGCAAATGACATACAACATGGTAAATGCAAGATGAAATGATCAAACATACTTTCAATATGTCTTAAGATGTCAAATGAACCAAATGGATGCACAAAATGCTATGGCAAGTCATGTTATGCAAGCAAGTGCAAGATGGATGCATATGGAAGCCCAAATTAGGGTTTATGATCAAAGCATCAAACAAAAACCAAAATCAGAAGCAAACATCAAGATAAAAATTTGAAAATGCATTCAAAGGATCCCTAATCCTATACTAACTCACTGCCCAAAGGAGAAGTTCCAACTCTTAACCTAATTAGGGTTATTAATTTCCTAAGTTTTCTAGGGTTTTAGGGTTCCTTAACAAGAACAATGTCAAACAAATGGAAAATGAAAGATCAAATCATGCCCATTTAATCTCACAAACTACATGCTAAACACAATGCAATGCAAAAAGAATCAAGGTCCAACTCTCAATGGTTAGGCAGCAATGATTTTTGGAAGTTTGGATCAAAATAATGCCTTAAAATGATTTTAATTCCATGAAAAATTCTCAAAATGCATCAAGATCAAAAAAGAAATTTGGTTTGAGGGTTGGACAATGTTTCTAAATGTTTTTAAATGTTTCATGAATTTTTTGGTGATTTTTAAATACTTAAAAGTATTTTTAATTAATTAATTCTCATTAATTAATTAAAAATAAACCTTTAAATGATTTAAAAATATTTTTCAATGCAAAAAATAAAAATAAAAATGTTTTTGGTTTCTGAAATTAAATAAAAGTTTGTACAAAAAATTTCAGAATTTTTAAAATGATTTTGCTATTTTAAAATAAATGGAGAAAGAAATACAAAATAAATGAATTAAAAAAATAAAGAAAATGAAAAGTAAACGCAATGGAAGGCTCAGATGCAATATGGGTTAGAAAAGGTTGACTGCGCGCGCAATCCAAAGGTCCAAATTCAAACTGACCTAATTTCTGATTTAAATTAATTAAATTGAATTAATTAAGTTAACTAAAGATTAGGGTTTCTAATGACAAATCTCAGCCATCCAAACACGCGCCAGTCTCCCCCAGTCAACGCATCCAACGCTCAGCATTCAAACCTCAATTAATGACAGGGATTAACCCTAATTATTTTCAGGTGGCCGGAGAAGACCTCCGGTCGTCTTCTCCGGTGGGAACCCCACCTGAAAATTTCCAAAACCCTCAAAACTTCACTAAAACGAAAACTAAAAGCCCAGAAATCAACCCCAAATCCCCCTGAATCAAAACCCTAACTCAAAACTCATTTATCTTTCACCAATCAACTGAATCGAAACAAAACAATTTCTAGGGCAAAAGTTTCAGACATTGCATACATCCTAGTTTCTCAACCATTTTCGAAAATAATCACATATTCATGATCAGGGGAATGCATAGAAGCTATTAAGAACTTAAAATCATGCTTCTGGAAAAAAAGTTCATGAAGCTACCTGAGTTTGAAGCTTTTCAGTTTGCAACTTTCTGACCTCTTCTCTTTGTGCAATCCACTCCTTTTAGGCCCCTGATGAAGTCTTGATGCTTAGAAAGAGTTTGTGATGGCTGGTTTGAGAGTTTGCAGCAGTTCTGTTCAAGGTGGTGTGAGAATCGTGTTTTTGATTCTTTGAGTTTCAGGCTGTTTTGAAAGGTGCTTTGTGACCAGGGAGATGTGTTGAGTTGGTTTATGAAGTTAGTTTGTGTGTTTGTGAGTTGTGTGATGAGTTTTGAAAACTTTTGCTCAAGAGGGTGAAAGTGAGAATGATGTGCTATGGGAGGTTTCAGGCTTGCTTCTTGTTATGTTTGGCTTGCATTTGATTAACATAAACAATTGGGATTGGTCAGATGACATGATGTGTGCTTTATTGATTGGTATGGGTGCTTTTGCTAAAAGGTCAAGTTTGTGTAAGATAAGCATGGGCAACTTGCTAGCCTAGTACAAGGAGGGTGTGCTGCGCAGCATGATGAGGGAAAAGGCCTAGGATGGTTCAGCAAACTAGCCAGCAAGTGGATGAGAAGCTATGACGGATTTTTGCAACTTGGCTTGCCTTTGATCCTTATGAAAAAGTCTTGCTCCATAAGTCATAAAACATGTGATTCCTTGGCCCATTCTGATCTTTGAATGTTGTGTGATCATGTTGTGTGGATTAGAAGTGCATTTTTTAGCTTTAGAACACTTGATCAAGTCATTTTGCAAAATACCTCTTTGGTAGAAACTTTGAAATTTAGTGATTTTTGCCAACTTTGACAAACCATAACTTTTGATCCAAAATGAATTAGGTCATGTTCTTGTAATTTTTGAAAAGGGAATGATCCATTCTACAACTTTCATGACCAAAGTTTTTCCATTTGAAGCTTTTTTGAATCAAAAAGTAAAGGTTGAAAAGTTGCCTAAAATGACAAATTCATTAAAAGTCAAACTTGCCCAAAAAGTCAACTTTGCAAAAGACTTGAAATTTCTCAATTTTGTGAACTTCCAACATCTTCTATGATCAAATAAAGATCATATACAATCAAAATGATGAAGAACACCCCTTGGTTGGGTCATTGGGGGCCTCAGATGCCCTGATTTTGCCCTGACTTGCTTGAAAAGTCAACTCTTGATCAGATGACTTCCCCATGGAATTTCTTCATGAAAATTGATATGCATACTCCCTATACCATATAGAGACCAATAGAAACAATAATGACCAAAAAATTTGGAGTTATGGCCTCTGAAACCAAAACCCTAATTCTAGGTCATCTGTGCAGTCAAACCTGGCTCTGCTTCCATACCATTCTCAGTTCTTGTGATTTTTTGACATTCTTGACTTTGAGAGGCCATAATATGATATTAGAACATACATGGACCCCTTTGAAGTGTTTTATGGCCTTTGGAGTGGCTCATGAAGCTCTTGAATTGCTCAGATTACAAACCCTAGATGCAGATGACTTTGAACCAATGCAATGAATCAAAAATGTGGTATGAGATGCTATGATTGAGTTTATGCATATGAGGAGATCACAAGCCATGGTGTGAATGGGTGAGGGCAAATTTGGGGTGTTTACATTAAGTAATGAGTTTAATCTCTAATCAGGGATTAGTGAACACATTACACCATCCTAAGAGAAGGATGATAGATGAGAACACTTAAGTTGAGGAAGATACCTCAACTTAATCCATGGTTAGGGATTAAATTCATTATATAACAAGCCTTTATTAAAGATGGATTTTAATTAAAGGGTGAGATTAAGAAATGAGTTTTAAGTTTGTAAGACAACTTGAGGGGGACTTGTCCATTAAACACTTGGGTTAGTCCCTCTTAACCCAAAAAGGAAGAGATGGAACCCTAATGTAAGGCCCAAGTTACAAGCTTAAGTCTTAATCATTATTTAGGTGTTTTGATTAAGAGGTGTTAACAAATTAAAGGTTTAACACTAAGGATTAAATTTATACACTCCATCCTAAGATAAGGATGCAGGTATAACCCTAATTCAAAGTCCTAAAGCTTTAAGTGTTTAGCCTCTGATTATGAGATGAGAAGAGAGACTCAAGGAGACTCAAAGGTAAAAGATTAGGGGAGACTATTTACAACCCTAAAATTATCATGCTTGGATTTTCCTATGGTTTGTGAGGCTTAAAGAAAAGGATTTTCATATGGCCACCAATGGAAGAGAAGCAGATGAAAAAAGAAGGAGAAGGAGAATAGGTTACTTACTTCCTGAAGTAGATAAGTAACCTAAGAGAAAGAGATAGGAGCAAGAGAACACAAGTGAATTAGATTCACTTCAAATACAAGTAAAGAATGCATATTGTCTCTCCCCGGATTTCCCTCTTGGTACAAACGCGAAAGTGGCATGGAAAAGAATAGAGTCGCCAGCCAGACATTTTTATCCCGACGGAATGGGAATGGTAATGCTGCACAAACCAGTAGAAGAAAAGGAAGGACAAAGGTTCTGCGAACCAAAGAATCTGAGATCGGGAGTCGGTTACGACCTTGGAAGGTATTAGCACCCCAGATCGTACGCCGTACCCGACGGGATCCACGCTTGCAAAGAAATTGTTTCAAAGGGTGAGGGGATGAAAGCTGCTACAAAACTGAAAATGAAACTGAAATGAGAAAAAGAAATGAAAAGAAAACAAAGAGAAAAATGTAGGGAAAATAAAGATTGTGCTCGAACGGGCCCTACCCCGCTGCCTACGTACCTTATCAGGACATGAGGATCAGAGACGCAGTAGTTCCCTTAACTAGGGGTAGAAAAGATTGCTTGTGTCTTAAGGCTTGAACTGCCTATGTCAATGCTCAGGTGTTGCAGGCTCGGACGACGAGTGCGTTACCGTCTTGCAAAATGACAAGAAAAAGAAAGTTCGCGGACGGAGCGAAGTAGATGAGAGAAGAATTCCCGAAGGGAAGACGATTATTGTTTGTTTGTGTTTTTTAGAGCTTTTTATTGGTGTGGCACAAGAGAATGAACTCAAGCTCTTTTCCATGGAATGTGTACTTGTTACTACATTCCAAGATGGAATAATAGAACAAGCACACCAAGCAAGGAGAACTTATCCAAGACTTGTTTCCAAAGGCTAGGGCCTAATTTCATTGACTTGTTGAATTTATTAGGTGTTTTTGTGATTAAAAATGAAGAAGTAGTTTTTAGGGTTTTCCTTGATGAAGATGACTTCATGATCCGACTTGTGCATCATGCTAGACAAATGCACTATTCCAAGATGGAATGAATACATATGCCCCATGGAATAAGGCTATTACACAAGAAGTCACTTCTTTCTTTATTAATGTTTTTTAGATTTTTGTTTTGAGATGAGAAGAGAAAGAAACCAAAGAAGCAAAAAGGTAAAATTCTAAAATGGGGAAAGACTAATCCTAATGTTATCATGCAAAAGAGGTCCTAAGGTTAGTGAGGTTTTAACTATCCTAATGAAGAAGAAAGAAGGAACAAAGAGGAGCAAGAAAGAGAGGAAGCAAGAGCTAGCAAGCAACTTACTCCTCTAAAGGAGATAAGTTGCTCCTAAAGGGGAAGAAAAGAGTTGAATTACATGATGGCATAAGGCACATCAAAACACAAAGAGAAAGCACTTAAAAAGAGAGAAGGATGAAGAGTTGAAATGTGGATGAACATCCACACTTCTCTTACCATGAGCTCCTGAAATGTTAGCAAAATTCCAGCAAGTTGTTCATCAATAAAATCATTGAAATGACATGCTCAAAGTTCACACCTAACCAAGATCAAACACTCATGCCAAACGTAGCACAAACGAGCATTTACGTGTCGAGAACACAGGAGCATGCATCAATCAGCAAGAAAATCACCCAAACAATCATATTCAATGATCATATAATGATCCATGGCATTTAGAACAAGTAAGGGGATCAAACATGCTTGAAATAAGGCAAAAATGGCTCACTGCTTCAGTGTTAACCGGTTAACCATGTCAAGACCTGTATAAACACAACAAAATTCAGGAGCGTTAACCGGTTAACCAATCCGTTAACCGATTAACGTTGTTAAAAGAACAACAGTCCTGCAGAAAATCAACCTTCAACCAGCTTAATCAAATAATCCTGCCCCAGACCAGCAAGCATATGAACATGAAAATAATGTATCAATTCACATTAAATGGCATCATCAAGCTTATGAACATTAATACATGGATCCTGTCACAAATCGATCAATCAATTCAATCAACACAAGAAAATACGCAAGCACATGGCGGATCTAAAGCGCAAGCATGCAAATAAGCTAAAACAGAGCTAGATCTGAAATTAACCAACCTACAAAGCTGAGGTATGCTTTGGTAATTGTTGATCGAGCTGAAAATGATAGATCTCGCGCAAATCTTTGAAGATCTGGTGCTAAGCTTCACTCTCCGTGCAAAATAAATGCAAGAACAAGATCTTGATGCAGAACTTTAGATCCAAAAGCACTTATAGATCCCAAACCAAATTTGAATCACCAATTAAACCAACAAAAAGATGCAATAAAACTATGGATGGAGGTCTAGTTCCAAGATCTACATACCTCAAGGAAAGGTTATGTGATCTTCAAAGAGGAACTTTGAGTGATTTGGAAAATTGGGAGAGAAAAGTGAGAGAATTGTGAGTGAGAAGAGTGAAAATTCAGAAATGAGAGTGAAATAATGAGGGAGAGGTCCCTTTGGTTTGGAGAGAAATGATTAAATATGGTTTAGGTTTGGGGCCCAAAAATTAGGCTTGGGATCCAAAATTATGGTTTGGTAGAGAGATTAGGATGTAGCAATGGGATTAGGCTTGGACAAGTGCTCTAGATCCTTCCTTTTAATTTCCAATTATTTCAAAATGAATAAAAATCAGAAAATGGAAATTGGAACAAAAATCACACATGCTGAATTGCTGCTGGAAATTCAAAATTTGTGGCCGTTAACCGGTTAACCAATACGTTAACCGGTTAACACCAATGAATTTTTGAATTTCCCCCCTTTTGGTGGGAAACCTCAGGAATCACCCGACACCAACTATTTTGATCTGATTTTGATCCTGAATCCTTTCTTTAGGCTTTGACCCTGATGTCAACCTTGTAGCCTGCCTTGTGAATTTCGAATTTCCCTGATGATTGATCATATGCCTTATGCTGGAATATGCAAGTGCCATGCTTCATTTTTCCATGCACTATGCTAAGGACATGACATGCTGATGATGATTATGATATGATGATGATGCTAAACAGGAGAGGGCAAATTTGGGGTGTTACAGTTGCCCCTATTCAAGCAACTGTTAATCTGAAAAGGACGGTAACACGACTATCGACCGCTCAAGATAAACTATGGTTGAATACCAAGAAGACCTAGAATTTGCACTATGCTGGAGAATGCAAGCAATGGGAAATAAACCCAACCAAATGACGCTTTGGCGACTGAAGTGGGGAGAAAGCAGACGAGCTCCTTCCAAGCTGAATCGCTACTTTGGATAAAAACCCAGACAGACGAGTCTTCCTCGAACAGACCTGTTACGCCAGGTGCTAGACATACGAGCCCTCTTCAAATAAACCTGTTACGCCAGGTGCTGGACATATGATCCCTCATACATTTTGATATACATGACTTGAGATAGACGAACCTCCTTCATATGTTATCCGTAGACATATGGTTTAAGACAGACGAGTCTCCTTTGAGCAAACCTGTTACGCCAGGTGCGACATTAGGATTTGACGAACCCTCTTCACGAATCCTGCGTAGATAAGTGGTGCTTGAGACAGACGAACCTCCTTCGGATAAACCTGTTACGCCAGGACCGGTAACCATTTTGACGTTTAATCCGACCGTCAAGACTTCAAACCTCTTCAATACAGACGAGTATTGGATGATCATCAAGAGAACACAGACGAGTGCCAGAAGTCAATGATACGAACGAATATCAGACGATGATCTAAGAAACACAAATGAGCGCTTTCGGCAATGATATAGACGAATATCAGCCACTGATACAGACGAATACCAGAGATCCAATACAAACGAGCATTTGGAGTAGCGATACAGACGAGCACCAGAGCAATTACCAAATCAGCATTCATACGGATATAAGTCAACACAGACGAGTGGAAGGGATGATACAGACGAGCATCCAACGAAAAAAAAAACACAGACGAGTGATGGGAATTATGGACGAGCAACAGCAGAGTTCAAACACAGACGAGTGTTGAGCATCAAACCGTGGTTACACACAGACGAGTGTTGAGAAGCGCGGACGAGCATTAGCATCTACCAACCATAGGCGACTGCTGGGGAAAACATATGAGCCACGGCAAAGTGCGAACACAGACGAGTGTTGGGGCCATGCGGATGAGTAATAAACAGATGCGTGAACACAGAAGAGTGTTGAGGCAATGCAGACGAGCAATAAACAGATGTCAAACACAGACGAGTGCCGAAGAATGCAGACGAGCAATCAAATTCCTAGCAAGAAACCCGACCCTGCCGGGGAGAATATTTCACAAACGAGTGAGTGTTGGGAATGAACACGAGCAACCAGTAAATATCAAAACAAACAAGTGCTGAGGAGTGAAGACGAGCAACTATGAGATGTCAAAGCACAAACGAGTGTTGAGGAGATGCAAACAAGCACAAAACGGATACCCAACACAGACGAGTGCCAGAAGATGCAGACGAGCACAAAACGGATACCCAACACACAGGAGATGCAGACGAGCACAAAACGGATTACCCTGGTTGGCAACAGTGATCCCGACTCTGTAGGGTAATCTGGTCAAAGGATTTGACGATGCCTAACTCTGACTGGGGAGATGAACAACAACTTATATCATCACATGGCCAAAATAGATTGGCGACTTCTATGGGGAATACTTCAATGATGGGAGTGAATCTCAATCATGACACTGCGGGGAAAGGACGACCTTCAGACCCGGCTGGTGATGATTCTTGGTTAGACCCTAGCTGGGGACTTCACTGGGAATACAAGCATTCAGTTGCTCGCTGGGGAAACTGCTTGGTTAAATAACCCTTGATGGGGAGAGAATTCTGACAATTCTAACTCTGTGGGGAAGTAAGGCCTTCAACTGCCTACTGGGTATTCACTATGGAAAATTAACCCGCTTGGGGAGAAGAACTGTTCTATTAACCTTGAAGGTCTTCCAGGGAAATGACCAAGATATCTAGGAAATACTTAGTTGAGGAATGAAATGTGAACTAATGTATGCATTGCCTTTGTCATATTGGCCAAATATAAATTGGCGGACTCGCTGGGGATATTTCAATGATGGTTGCATACCAATCATGGAGTCCGAGGAAGAGGCGACCTCCCGACCCGGCTGAGGAATACCCAATCACATTATCTTCTGACTGCCACAACTCTCTTCGGTTGGGCTTAAAACTCAACTGAGGATCCTACTTACTCTAGCTCAACTGAGGATGATTCCATCTGAACTCTACTGGGGAAAACACTTCTTTCTTGTGAAGAAATACCACTTGGGGAGTGTGCCATCTTTGATTAGTTTTGAAATTTTGCTAGGGATTTCACTGCTATGGCTCATTTGGGGAGTATTCTCTGTTTGGGGAAGTGCAACATCGCCATGCAAAACCTGCAACAACAATATACAAACATATGCCCCGGCGATTTGCATGGTATGACCTGTTCATTCATTGCCACCCGACACTCAAAGATTTTTTATTGTTTCCCTGCTATGTCAATTTATTTAGAAAACTCAACATGTTTCAAATGAAATGCTCTTTTTGCCAAAAATTCAGGACTTTTTTTTTTTGCAAAATAAAGAAAACACAACGCAGCTTTATGACTGAATATTCATTTATTGAATGGCCTCTGAATAGGAAAAGTTTTACATCAGTAAGCAACTACCTTGAAAGAGGTAGCTACCATAAAATTGAGAAAAAAAACTATCCTAATGGAAATGTACACGACATTCCAATGAGTTTCCTTCCTGCTATGACCATCATGTCTTCAAGACTTTTTGTTCTTGCCTTTGCTTTTTGAAGAGGATGAGGGAATTGATTCCTATCCTTCTGATATTGTCAGACTGGTTGAAATGGTAACTTGGTTCAGATTACCCGGATCACAGTTGTTCGCTTATTCCCTTGTTTTGTGTGGATTGCCCTTTCGGGTTTTCAATCCACCGGGATACCCTTTTTTGCCTGAGCTGTCCGATGTGGCTTTTCAACTCAGCGGGTGTACATTTTTTTATTTATTTTCCCTAACTTTTGCTCGAGCTTTTTATTATGTTTTTAGCTCGCCGGGATGCCCTTTTCTTGCCTGGACTTTAATTCTGTTTTTGTGTCCAACGGGTCTTTTTATGAGAAGTATTTTTTAACCGCGTCCGAGTTGACGGGAGACTGGAAATCTTCTCCATCCATAGTAGTGAGTATCAGCGCCCCACCTGAGAAAACTTTCTTTACTATGAATGGGCCTTCGTAGTTTGGGGTCCACTTGCCCCTGTGATCTGAACCTGGAGGAATGATCCTCTTGAGCACAAGCTCGCCTAATGCTCGCTTCATTCTCCTCTGATAAAGCTGACCATGACAAATAGCCGCTAATCTCTTTTCTTAAATTAGGATCAACTGATTGTATTAGGCACGTACCCAGTCAGCCTCATCACGCTTTATGTCCATCATCACACGCAATGAAGGAATTTCTACCTCAACAGGCAAGATTGCCTCCATACCGTACACCAATGAGAAAGGAGTTTCCCCAGTTGACGTCCTAACCGACGTTCGGTACCCATGCAGTGCGAATGGTAACAACTCATTCCAATCTTTGTAAGTGACCACCATCTTCTGCACAATCTTCTTAATATTCTTGTTGGCTGCCTCTACCGCGCCATTCATCTTTGGTCGGTAAGGAGAAGAATTGTGATGCTGAATCTGGAAGTCCCGACACAGTTCTGCCATCATCTTGTTGTCCAAATTGGAACCATTATCAGTAATGATTTGCTCGGGGAATCCGTATCTGCAAATGATGTCTCTTTTCAAAAATCTAGCTACCACTTGACGAGTGACATTGGCATAAGATGATGCTTCAACCCATTTAGTGAAGTAATCAATCGCCACCAAAATGAAACGATGATTGTTTGAATCGGTAGGCTCTATCTTTCCGATCATGTCAATGCCCCACATAGAAAAGGGCCAAGAAGATGACATGAAGTTGAGCGGGCTAGGAGGAATATGCACTTTGTCTGCATATATCTGGCACTTGTGGCACTTACGGGCGTACGAAAAACAGTCTGCATCCATTGTTAGACAATAGTACCCCGACCTCAACAACTTCTTAGCCATTGCATGTCCTCCTGCATGAGTACCGAAAGATCCCTCATGGACCTCCTGCATTAACAAGTCTGCTTCGTGTCTATCCACGCATCTGAGCAAGACCATGTCAAAGTTCCTCTTATACAGAACTCCTTCTGCGTTCAAGAAGAAACTAGCAGCTAGCCGTCTCAAAGTCTTCTTATCATTGGATGATGCCCCAGCTGGGTACTCTTGTTTTTCTAGGAAAAGCTTAATATCAAAATACCAAGGTTTCTCATCAGACAATGCGTCTACAGAGAAAGCATAAGCTGGTGTGTCAAGCCTGGAAATATCAATCCTGGGTACATAGTTCCAACACAAGACTTTGATGGACGAAGAGAGAGTAGCCAATGCGTCGGCGAATTGATTCTCATCTCGTGGTATTTATTGAAGCTTAACTGTTGTGAATAATGTCAACAGTCTTTTGGCATAATCCTTGTAAGGAATTAAGTGTTCTTGATGTGTATACCACTTGCCGGTAATCTGGTTGATAACGAGGGCTGAATCTCCGAATATATCGAGGGTCTTAATCCGAAGATTAATAACCTCCTATATTCCCATTATGCACGCCTCGTATTCCACTTCATTGTTGGTGCAGCCAAAAGTGATTCTAGAAGCGAAGGAAAAATGAACACCTTCGGGAGTGATAAGGTCGACACCAACTCCACGTCCGTTGATATTGACCGCTCCATCAAACATCAGCTTCCATTTGGATTCAGGTTCTGGACCCTCCTCTGGAAGTGGTTCCTTGCAATCTTTTGCCTTGAGGTACATGATGTCCTCATCAGGGAAATCAAACTTCATCGTCTGATAGTCGTCCTCAAGCGGTTGTTGTGCAAGATAATCTGACAATACACTTCCTTTGATGGCTTTCTAGGAAGTATATTGTATGTCATACTCTGTTAAGATCATTTGCCACCTTGCAACCCTTCCGGTTAATGCTGGCTTCTCAAAAATGTACTTGACAAGGTCCATTTTTGAGATTAACAATTTGTTATGGGTCAACATGTACTGCCTCAGTCGGCGAGCAGCCCATACCAAAGCGCAACAAGTTTTCTCCAGCAGCGAATAACGGGATTCACACAGTCGGTAAACTTTTTGCTAAGGTAGTAATTAGCATGCTCTTTTCGACCAGACTCGTCATGTTGGCCTAGAACATACCCCATCGACCCTTCTAACACAGTCAAGTACCTGGTAAGTGGCCGTCCTGGAACTGGAGGCATTAGGATCGGAGGATCCTACAGATATTCTTTTATCTTTTCAAAGGCTCTTTGAAATTCCTCATTCCACCTGACTATTTGCTATTTTCTCAACAATCTCAAGATTGGCTCGCATGTGGTAGTTAGATGTGATATAAACCAAGAAATATAGTTCAATCTCCCTAAAAACCCACACACTTCTTTTTCTGTTTTCGGTGCAGGAATATCTTGTATTGCTTTTACTTTTGCAGGATCTACCTCGATTCCTCTCTTACTAACAATGAAACCCAGCAATTTACCGGAACGAACTCCAAATGTACACTTGTTTGGATTCAATATTTTATCAATCTATCAAACCACTTTTTGAGATTGACCAAATGCTCTTCTTCGTCCCGGGACTTGGCAATCATGTCGTCCACATAGCATTCAATTTCTTTATGTATCATATCATGGAACAGAGTTACCATAGCCCGTTGATACGTTGCCCCAGCGTTCTTCAATCCAAAGGGCATAACCTTGTGGCAGAAAGTACCCCACGGGGTAATGAACATCATTTTCTCCATGTCTTCGGGTGCCATCTTGATCTGATTATACCCAGAGAAGCCATCCATGAAAGAAAATACCGAGAACTGAGCGGTGTTATCTACCAGCACATCAATGTGAGGTAATGGAAAGTCATTCTTTGGACTTGCTCTGTTTAGATCCCGATAATCAACGCACATCCGAACCATGCCGTCTTTCTTCGCTACAGGCACAATGTTAGCTACCCAAGGTGGGTAACTAGTTACGGTAAGGAACCCGACATCCCACTACTTTTGGACTTCCTTCTTGATCTTCATCGCCATGTCAGGGCGAGTTCTTCTCAACTTTTGTTTCACCGGAGGACAGTCTTCTCTTAGTGGAAGCTTGTGCACAACGATGTCAGTATCTAGTCCTGGCATATCTTGATACGACCATTCGAAGATATCCACATATTCACGTAGCATACCAATCAATTCCTTCTTTACCTCGACCTGCAGACTTGCCCCAATCTTTATCTCTCTCTTTACGTCTTCGGTCCCGATGTTGATGATCTTTATTTCTTCCTGATGAGACTGAATGACCCTTTCCTCTTGTTTCAACAACCTAACTAATTCTTCCGGGAGTTCACAATCTTCCTCAACCCCTTCATCAGCTTGGTAGATAGGATTGTCGAAGTCATGCATGGTCATAGCAGGAACGTTATCACAAGAATCCGAATGATCAACACTGCACAAATGGCGTGCTTATTTCAGAATCTATTCTTTTCAAAAGAGACGCAAACACACAAAACACTGGAAAAAGAAGAACATTGCCCTTTTATTTATTGTTTTCTTTTTTGTGGAAAATTTTAAAACGAAAGAAAGAGAACACAATTTGCTTGAAAAATGTCCTTTATTTCATGGAAAAAGTAAATTCATTAGAAGCATAGTGGCCCTACAAATGGATCCATGCACATTGGGCAAAGTGCAGGATTTGACGTGAAGTATGATAAAAAAATGGAAACAAATAAAATTACTTTGACTGCCAAGTAACTTGAACAAAATCTTCAGCAGACCGGTTCCGGAGCTTCTCCCCAGGAACGCATGGGTGAATCCAGTTATCCAAGTCGCAGTCACTATCCCCATCGGCATCTGTTGCACAAACATTGTTGTAGTCTAACATTCCAACGCTTGTGAATGCTATGGGCTTACTGCCATGAGACCAGCTAGAATGACTAGGTTGATATCCGAGACCGAACTTGTCGTCTGTCTTTTCCATTTCCATCAACTTGCCCCAACCCTGGGCATTTCCGGATTGAACTACCTCCATAGCTTGCTTGTAAGAGTAGATAGGAATCCCTTCCTTCTCGTTGTTCTGAACTGCTAGAGACAAATTACTGACATTGACTGTTTCAAAATCTTGGAAAAGTGTCTCATGGATCTCCCCATCCATTTCCATATACTTGAAGGTTGACAGATGGCTTACGAAAATGTCTTCTTCTCCGCACACGGTAATAACCTGGCCGTTTACCACATACTTCAATTTCTAATGCAACGTGGATGTCACTGCGCCGGCAACATGAATCCAGGGACGTCTCAGCAAACAACTATAAGCGGGTTGAATATCCATGACATAGAAAGTGCTTTTGAATATCTGAGACTCGATCTTCACCGGTAGCTCTACCTCTCCAAACTCAGATCTTCGGTACCCGTCAAAGGCTTTCACAATCAAATCATTGGGTCGCAAGACGATGCCATCAACGTTCAGCTTCATTAAGGCCTTCTTAGGGAGCACATTGAGAGAAGAACATGTATTTACCAGGACGTGTGATAGAACAACACCCTTACACTCCATGGTGATATGTAAGACTTTGTTGTGATTGCGTCCTTCAGGAGGGAGATCTCTATCTGTGAATCCCAACCCATGACTGGCGTTTACGCTGCCTACCACAGCCTCCAATTGGTTGACAGTTATCTCTTGTGGCACATACGCCATTTGCAAAACTTTCAGCAAAGCCTCTCGATGAGCTTGGGAACACATCAGCAACGACAGAATAGATATCTTGGACGGGGTCTGATTCAGCTGTTCAACCACCTTATAGTCACTTTTCTTAATTATTCTCATGAATTCTTCGACTTCCTTTTCAAAAGTGCCCTGACCGGCAGCATGAGCCGTCATCTCTTCACATGTTGTCTGTTTACCCTTAGCCTTTGGCAGCAGCTTCTGCTTCAGCGTTAACTCTTGGGAACTGTGAGTCAAAGAGACGTCCGCTTCGAGTGAAGCCTCCGCCTCCCCCGACATAATCAATTTGTGGTGTAGAAGTTGAAGAGTCAAGAGTAACTTTATTTCCGTTGCAATAAATATTTGAGCCGGAATGCCAATGCACGACACTGCTATTATCATATGGAACTGGTCTAGGTACCGTGATGGTTACTGGACTGATTGATGCGGAGGAAGGAGTTGTGACAGTTTGTGGATCATAATAGATTGTGACAGGAGGTCTGATTGGAGATGGTGCAGGTGCAGGGAGTTGTTGATGTTGATGTTGATGTTGCTGAAAGTTGTTGTCGAAAGAATCTGGAACATGGACTGTTGCTGGATCATAATAAATGGTGATTGTGGAAATGTCTTCATTTATGGTTGCTGTTGTTGTAGTAGACTCCGTTGAAATGATGTTTTCTGAATTTGTAGGAGATTCCTTTGAAATGGTGTTTGTTGATGTTGTAGGAGAGATGTTTGCGGAAGTTGTAAAAGTTTGAACAGTTGAAGTAATCTGTAGAATGCCTTTCCTGATAAGACTGTTGATACCCTTTCTCAGATTTGCACAACCATTGGTAGAAATCTTGCAATATTCACAACAGGCCTCACAACCTGGAAACACTTGGAACTTCAATAGTTGACCTTTAACTTCGGCAAGTGGTGTTTGAATGTCTGCAATGTCATCAATTAGGACTGCTGGTTGGTCTTCCTCAATGGCATTAATCCTCTGTCCACCGTGGTTCGGTATTGGATTCTTTGTGACATTAGGAGGAGGTGCAAAATTCAAAGCTTTTGAATCAACTAAGTCCTTAACTTTCATGTGCAATGCCCTGCATTTCTCTATTTTATGGCCAAATGCATTGGAGTGGAAGGCACATCTGGCGTTGACATCATAGTTCCTTGGAAGGTTCAAAGGATCTGGTGGAGTCAAAGTTCTCAATTCAATCAAGTTGAGCTTCAATAACTATGGGAGTAGAACAACATAGGGCATCGGGATGGGATCGATAACCCTGTTGATTTGTGAAGTCCTTTGCTGGAACGGACATTGTTGTTAGTTGTTGTTGTTGTTATAAGATCTCTGTTGTTAAGGAAATAGTTATTGTTGTGGGAAGTGTTGTTGTTGAGGATACTATTGTTACTGAGGTGCTGGAGTAGGAATGGTGACAGCACCTACTGATCTTTGCATGTATTAAGGCCTACCTCTGCCCATATGTATTGAATTAGTTTCACCCGTCCTACGAGGCCTTGAGAAAGGTTTTCTAGCATTGCTAGAGCTAGCACCATTGTCAGAGATCTTACCCATCTTCAAAATACTTTCAATTCTCTCACCAGCTATAACTACATCAGCAAAACTGGTGGAAGAGAAAGCAGCAAGTTGGTCAATGTAGATTCCCTGTAATGTGTTCATAAACATGTCAGCCATCTCCCTTTCAGACATAGGTGGCTAGACAACAGCAGCAAGTTGTCTCCACCTTTAGGCATATTCCCGGAAACTTTCTCTCGAGGACTAAGACATACCCATCAACAAAGTCCGGTTGGGTGCCATATCCAGGTTGTACTGATATTGGCGTATGAAAGCCTCAGATAAGTCCTTCCAGTTTCTGACAGTAGCCCTTGATAGGTGAGAATACCACTCCCTGGATGCCCCTATCAAGCTATTTTCAAAGTAAAACATCCACAGCTTCTCATCCATGGTATAAGCTTTCAATCTCCCCAGAAAAGATTGAAGATGGGTATGAGGGAAGGAGGTACCATTATACTTCTCAAAGCAAGGAGGTTTGAACTTGTGAGGAATCCCGACTCCTTCCACTAGTCCCATATTCATCACATAAAATCCCAAAGAGTTTTGGTATTCCAAGGATCCCAGCTTCTCAGATATTTCGTCCAGACGACGATCATAAACTTCATCCGCTCCAGCACCTAACATTTTAAAGTGCTCCTCCTGAGGATCTTCCTGCAGAACATTATCTCTAGTGTTTCTTTGGGTATTTCCGATAACATTGACTTCAAGGTCGATGTGGGGTCCAAACTCCGGTGGATTTGCTTACGGCTGGTCGCGCGCGTATTTACTTGTACCCCCAGTGCCTGCATGGTTCTCGTCTGGAGTTTGTCACTCGACTAACTCCCTCAATCTTTCCTAGGTCTGTGCTAGCCCAGTCATCACAGCCATGAATTGATTCATCTGAGTCCTCACTTCTGTCCTCACATCAGTCATCTGGGTCTTCACATCTATCAATTCTTGCTGAAGTTGATCTATCTATAAGCTTGGAAGGTTGTTTCTAGTCGGATACCGGTGGATGCGGTTGACGGGAAGGACTCTCCTACGAGCAATATTTCCTGAAACACACGGCAAAGTGAGAAAACAACAACAAAACCCTGCAAGACAAAGAATACAAGGTTAGCATGCAATGCAGTATGTCTATTTGTCTTCAGAGGGTATCCTGGTTTGGTTCTTTGGTTTTGACCTTCCAGACATCTGAGAATGATGAAGATGTTGAAGTAATCAAAGCCCATCAGAAAATCCAAGTAATACATAAACCATAACATTACAAAATGCCAAAATACATAGTTTATGATTACAACAAGTTCCCAGGGTGGGTCAGAATACAATCAAATCAAGAATACAAACAAAATCACCATGGAGAATTAAAGTACAACCAAAATAAAGTACAAGTAAAAGAAATCAAACATCCAACCTAAATTCATCCTCCTTGACTTCTTTCAGGAGGCCATCAGTCACTGGTCCAACTGGATGCTCTGTGATGGTCCTGATGAGAAGGTTTCTGGTTGCAATGACACTTGTCATCTTCTGGTACTTGTCTTGTTCTTTTGATCTCTTTAAACCTGCCCGGATTTTTAGTTCGGAGATTTCCTTCTGTGTTGCTAACAAGGCTTCCTGACTCTTCTTCTCATTCGCTTCCAGCTGCTCTATCTTAGCATTTGTCTTCTGATCTTCTTGCAGACGAGCTTCAGTGATCCTGATCCATCTAGCCTAACTCTCTTCTAGGTAGTGCTCAGCTTTGGCCTTCTGAATCTTAGCTTCTTTACATGCATTCTTCAATACCAACTCTCCCGCTCGGGCTTTTCTGATGAAATCCTTTGTCTTCTCTATCTTGGTTATATGCTCGATTCAGAGCTTCTCTAACCTTTCATTGTCCAGAAGATTTCCATTCCTTTCCCAAAGGGTCTTCTTCAAGGCTTCAGCTAACTAGGTATTTCTTTCTTTCAACTTTTTAAACTCTTCCAAATTGACTGTAGCTACAGGCTCTACTGTTGATGGCCCTGGTACATCTTCCAGGGTGAATGGCATGCGAGTGATCTGTCCTCAGATGCAAGACCATTCAGTGTACTGAGTAGAAGCTATGTTGTTTCACTTCCCCAAAATGGCAGTCCCTTTTGTCTGTACGTGGTCCCAAGCCCAGGCTGCTTGTCGGACGGTGGCATGATTATTCAGAATAACACAGTAAAGAGACTCTACTAAGTCCTTCTCCCTAGGTGGATGTATCAATGCATATCCCAATTGTCTTCTGAAAATCAAAGGATTGTAATTGATGCAACCCTTCACTTCAATAAGAGGTACATTAGGATATTGTCCACGGCTTGTAATTATGTCCTTGCCCTTGGTGTTCTGAGTACACCACCTGATGTCTTCTGAAGTGAGGGAAATCATCCTCTTAGCCCAGTTCCTTGACTGATGTGGATTCAGGAAAGCTTTCGTCTTCGGCATATGTCTCACTAACCAACTGTAGAAGAGAGGTGCACAACATCTGACCAGTCTTCCTCTCCTTTTCTCATTCCTTTGATGCACCGAGTAATAGAAATCTCCTAACAGGGTGGGAACTGGATTCTTTAGCATGAAGATGTGGATAACATTCTTGCTTATAAACTTAGGCTCGTCTGCAAACAAGATGATACCGTATATACTAAGAGCCAAAAGAGCACAAACAGATTCCCACTTCCCTGTTGCAGCATGACTGGTAGCCTGAGTGATTAAGAAGTCCAAATGAAGGCCTGGGATTCCATCCTTGGTGGTTATATGCTCATCAATGATAGTTGCTTCCAGATGTAGAGCCTTAGCTATGTCTTCATTCTTAAGAGAATTCATCTCAGGGTTGAAAGGAATTCCTCTTCTAATAGGGACACCCAACAACATAGAATACTCTTCCAACAGAGGGCCTATCTGAAAATCTGGGAAAGTGAAGCAACAAAGAGGAGGGTCATAAAACTGAAGGCAAGTGTGAATCATGCTCCTCTATGATGTGTCTAAGTCCATGATCATGTCCATAATACCACCATAATGCTCTTTGAATAAGGAGACATGATCAGGAGTAATAAGTGCCTGTATATGCCTGATGCCTGTCAGAGGGTACTCAAAGAAATGGTATGTGATGTTGCTTTTCCTGGTTGAATCCATACTGACAATGGGTGCTGATGAAGATAACTGAAGAAAATAACTGATGAAGACAACTGGAGAAGATATCTGATGAAGATGGATAAAGCAAACGAATAGTCAAAACCAAACCAAAGAAGATGTGGATACCCTATAAAACAAATAGACAAGATGTTAAATGATGCAATATAATGTATGCTGAATGATATGCAAGGGTTTGTGATCAGGTGTTGGATTTGTCAGTTGCTTTTGATAGGGTCCATGAGTGTTCAGAATTTCGGATGAAGGTCTGAGAACCAGTAACCAGGTGGGGGACTCAAATAAAGAGTCAACAGTCCAGGGTTTCATAGAATCAGTCCAAAATCAGTATAACCTTAACAAAGTTCCAGTAACAGGGTATGATGAGCCAAGGGTTCCTGCAAACCTGTAAACAACCCCACCCACTCACAGGTATTGTTCTAGAAGAAGGATCTTCAGGTTCGAATCAATTATGAGAAGTGTAAAAACTTCTAACCTGGAGGTACAATGTTTACCCTAATCATAAAGAATCCTCCTCTAATTCACCTCAGATGCTGAAGGTCATCTAAAAAGGTCATCCAGACTTAGCAGGCTTCCTAGATAGCCCTAGCACTACAAGAAATTTGTAGCATAGAGTTCTCAAGAAGAAACCCATGTCTGAATCGTGTTTCATATTCCCACACCATACCGAAATGGAATTGGAAAGAATATAAAGCCAATCTAATCCTATGTTTGTCACTCAGGCCTTTGTGTTGGACCTTTCTCACTGGAATACCCCTCCAACCAAAGCAAACCAGAAAATCCAACACATGATATGATAAAAAAAATGAAATGCATAAAACAGTAAATGAAAGTTGTACAGAAAGCAATAAATAAAGCAAAAGCAAAAGCACACATACCACATAACACCCCCAGTAAACAAAATCAAACCAGCGCTAGGAAAAATCCACAAGAGAACCAGAAACCCTGGTTGCATCATTAATCCCCAACAGAGTCGCCAAGTTTTTGCTCCCCGGACTTTCGTCTCGGTGCAAACGCAGACGGTCGGTGATGTTGGAGGTTGAGGTTGAATAGAGTCGCCAGCTAGGCATTTTTATCCCGAAGGAAAGGTAATGCTGCATAAACCTGGAAGGGTATGAATAAGACAGTTGCGAACCAAAGAAACTGTGAAAAGGGGTTGGTAATGACCTGGGAAGGTATTAGCACCCAGATCGTCCGTCGTACTCGACGGGATCCACGCTTACTTGATTGTGTTTAAAAGGGGGTAGTGTATGTGCTGACTGTGTATGAAAGGCTAGGAAGGAATGTACAGTGTGTCAGTGCCAAAAGAAAGGGTGTAATGCTCAAGACTGAGGCTTAGAAAAGAAATCTGAAAGAGGGGGATAACAAAGAGACTTTTGTTTGATAACTGTTAAGTTATGCCTACGTATCCTCTCATGCAATGAGGAAGTTAGAACATCGTAATTTGACTCAAAGAGACTGAAATGGTTTTGTTGTGAACTGCTTGCTTATCTATGCTCAAGTGTGTGACTCATCTGGCTCGAGTGCTAAATGTCTTGCTTAGACGGGAGAAGCGAGTTCTCATTTTTAGAATGAAGGTGGTGAAAAAAGAATCCCGGAGGAGATGATTATTGTTTGTTTTTGTGTTTTTAGTTTTTTATTGTTTTTGGTGTTTTGCATAGGATAATGAGCTTAAGCCTAAATCAAAGGTTTGTAAACTCATTATATCCTCCCTGATTAGGGATAATGAGCCAACTTAAGTGTGAGATAAGCATCCCAACTTAATTACCATGATGATATAGGATTAAAATCATTAATCTACTTTGGTAATTATTAAGTGATTTTGGGTTTTTGTTTAGTGTTAAGTAATGAGTTTAATCTCTAATCAGGGATTAGTGAACACATTACACCATCCTAAGAGAAGGATGATAGATGAGAACACTTAAGTTGAGGAAGATACCTCAACTTAATCCATGGTTAGGGATTAAATTCATTATATAACAAGCCTTTATTAAAGATGGATTTTAATTAAAGGGTGAGATTAAGAAATGAGTTTTAAGTTTGTAAGACAACTTGAGGGGGACTTGTCCATTAAACACTAGGGTTAGTCCCTCTTAACCCAAAAAGGAAGAGATGGAACCCTAATGTAAGGCCCAAGTTACAAGCTTAAGTCTTATTCATTATTTAGGTGTTTTTATTAAGAGGTGCTAACAAATTAAAGGTTTAACACTAAGGATTAAATTTATACACTCCATCCTAAGATAAGGATGCAGGTATAACCCTAATTCAAAGTCCTAAAGCTTTAAGTGTTTAGCCTCTGATTATGAGATGAGAAGAGAGACTCAAGGAGACTCAAAGGTAAAAGATTAGGGGAGACTATTTAAAACCCTAAAATTATCATGCTTGGATTTTCCTATGGTTTGTGAGGCTTAAAGAAAAGGATTTTCATATGGCCACCAATGGAAGAGAAGCAGATGAAAAAAGGAGAAAGAGAATAGGTTACTTACTTCCTGAAGTAGATAAGTAACCTAAGAGAAGGAGATAGGAGCAAGAGAACACAAGTGAATTAGATTCACTTCAAAGACAAGTAAAGAATGCATATTTTCGCTCCCCAGATTTCCCTCCTGGTACAAACACGAAAGTGGCGCGGAAAAGAATAGAGTCGCCAGCCAGACATTTTCATCCCGACGGAATGGGAATGGTAATGTTGCACAAACCAGAAGATGAAAAGGAAGGACAAAGGTCCTACGAACCAAAGAATCTGAGATCGGTAGTCGGTTACGACCTTGGAAGGTATTAGCACCCCAGATCGTACACCGTACCCGACAGGATCCACACTTGCAAAGAAATTGTTTCAAAGGGTGAAGGGATGAAAGCTGCTACGAAACTGAAAATGAAACTGAAATAAGAAAAAGAAATGAAAAGAAAACAAAGAGAAAAAATGTAGGGAAAATAAAGATTGTGCTCGAACGGGCCCTACCCCGCTGCCTACGTACCTCATCAGGACATGAGGATCAGAGACGCAGTAGTTCCCTTAACTAGGGGTAGAAAATATTGCTTGTGTCTTAAGGCTTGAACTGCCTATGTCAATGCTCAGGTGTTGCAGGCTCGGACGACGAGTGTGTTACCGTCTTGCAAAATGACAAGAAGAAGAAAGTTCGCGGACGGAGCGAAGTAGATGAGAGAAGAATTCCCGAAGGGAAGACGATTATTGTTTGTTTGTGTTTTTTAGAGCTTTTTATTGGTGTGGCACAAGAGAATGAACTCAAGCTCTTTTCCATGGAATGTGTACTTGTTACTACATTCCAAGATGGAATAATAGAACAAGCATACCAAGCAAGGAGAACTTATCGAAGACTTGTTTCCAAAGGCAAGGGCCTAATTTCATTGACTTGTTGAATTTATTAGGTGTTTTTGTGATTAAAAATGAAGAAGTATTTTTTAGGGTTTTCCTTGATGAAGATGACTTCATGATCCGACTTGTGCATCATGCTAGACAAATGCACTATTCCAAGATGGAATGAATACATATACCCCATGGAATAAGGCTATTACACAAGAAGTCACTTCTTTCTTTATTAATGTTTTTTAGATTTTTGTTTTGAGATGAGAAGAGAAAGAAACCAAAGAAGCAAAAAGGTAAAAGTCTAAAATGGGGAAAGACTAATCCTAATGTTATCATGCAAAAGAGGTCCTAAGGTTAGTGAGGTTTCAACTATCCTAATGAAGAATAAAGAAGGAACAAAGAGGAGCAAGAAAGAGAGGAAGCAAGAGCTAGCAAGCTACTTACTCCTCTAAAGGAGATAAGTTGCACCTAAAGGGGAAGAAAAGAGTTGAATTACATGATGGCATAAGGCACATCAAAACACAAAGAGAAAGCACTTAAAAAGAGAGAAGGATGAAGAGTTGAAATGTGGATGAACATCCACACTTCTCTTACCATGAGCTCCTGAAATGTTAGCAAAATTCCAGCAAGTTGTTCATCAATAAAATCATTGAAATGACATGCTCAAAGTTCACACCAAACCAAGATCAAACATTCATGCCAAACGTAGCACAAACGAGCATTTACGTGTCGAGAACACGGGAGCATGCATCAATCAGCAAGAAAATCACCCAAACAATCATATTCAATGATCATATAATGATCCATGGCATTTAGAACAAGTAAGGGGATCAAACATGCTTAAAATAAGGCAAAAATGGCTCACTGCTTCAGTGTTAACCGGTTAACCAAAGCGTTAACCGGTTAACCATGTCAAGACCTGTATAAACACAACAAAATTCAGGAGCGTTAACCGGTTAACCAATCCATTAACCGGTTAACATTGTTAAAACAATAGCAGTCCTGCAGAAAATCAGCCTTCAACCAGCTTAATCAAATAATCCTGCACCAGACCAGCAAGCATATGAACATGAAAATAATGTATCAATTCACATTAAATGGAATCATCAAGCTTATGAACATTAATACATGGATCCGGTCACAAATCGATCAATCAATTCAATCAACACAAGCAAATATGCAAGCACATGGCGGATCTAAAGCGCAAGCATGCAAATAAGCTAAAACAGAGCTAGATCTGAAATTAACCAACCTACAAAGCTGAGGTATGCTTTGGTAATTGTTGATCGAGCTGAAAATGATAGATCTCGCGCAAATCTTTGAAGATCTGGTGCTAAGCTTCACTCTCCGTGCAAAATAAATGCAAGAACAAGATCTTGATGCAGAATTTTAGATCCAAAAGCACTTATAGATCCCAAACCAAATCTGAATCACCAATTAAACCAGCGAAAAGATGCAATGAAACTATGGATGGAGGTCTAGTTCCAAGATCTACACACCTCAAGGAAAGGTTATGTGATCTTCAAAGAGGAACTTTGAGTGATTTGGAAAATTGGGAGAGAAAAGTGAGAGAATTGTGAGTGAGAAGAGTGAAAATTCAGAGTGAAAAAATAAGGGAGAGGTTCCTATGGTTTGGAGAGAAATGATTAAATATGGTTTAGGTTTGGGGCCCAAAAATTAGGCTTGGGATCCAAAATTATGGTTTGGTAGAGAGATTAGGATGTAGCAATGGGATTAGGCTTGGACAAGTGCTCTAGATCCTTCCTTTTAATTTCCAATTATTTCAAAATGAATAAAAATCAGAAAATGGAAATTGGAACAAAAATCACACATGCTGAATTGCTGCTGGAAATTCAAAATTTATGGCCGTTAACCGGTTAACCAATACGTTAACCGGTTAACGCCAGTGAATTTTTGAATTTCCCTCCTTTTGGTGGGAAACCTCAGGAATCACCCGACACCATCTGTTTTGATCTGATTTTGATCCTCAATCCTTTCTTTAGGCTTTGACCCTGATGTCAACCTTGTAGCCTGCCTTGTGAGCTTAAAATTTCCCTGATGATTGATCATATGCCTTATGCTGGAATATGCAAGTACCATGCTTCATTTTTCCATGCACTATGCTAAGGACATGACATGTTGATGATGATTATGATATGATGATAATGCTAAACAGGAGAGGGAAAATTTGGGGTGTTACAGCTGCCCCTATTCAAGCAACTGTTAATCTGAAAAGGACGGTAACACGACTATCGACCGCTCAAGATAAAATGTGGTTGAATACCAAGAAGACCTGGAATTTGCACTCTGCTGGAGAATGTAAGCAATGGGAAATTAACCCAACCAAATAACGCTTTGGTGACTGAAGTGGGGAGAAAGCAGACGAGCTCCTTCCTAGCTGAATCGCTACTTTGGATAAAAACCCAGACAGACGAGTCTTCCTCGAACAGACCTGTTACGCCAGGTGCTAGACATACGAGCCCTCTTCAAATAAACTTGTTACGCCAGGTGCTGGACATATGATCCCTCATACATTTTGCAATATATGACTTGAGATAGACGAACCTCCTTCATATGTTATCCGTAGACATATGGTTTAAGACAAACGAGTCTCCTTTGAGCAAACCTGTTACGCCAGGTGCGACATTAGGATTTGACGAACCCTCTTTACGAATCCTGCGTAGATAAGTGGTGCTTGAGACAAACGAACCTCCTTCGGATAAACCTGTTACGCCAGAACCGGTAACCATTTTGACGTTTAATCCCACCGTCAAGACTTCAAACCTCTTTAATACAGACGAGTATTGGATGATCATCAATAGAACACAGACGAGTGCAAGAAGTCAATGATACGAACGAATATCAGACGATGATCTAAGAAACACAAATGAGTGCTTTCGGCAATGATATAGACGAATATCAGCCACTGATACAGACGAATACCAGAGATCCAATACAAACGAGCATTTGGAGTAGCAATACAGATGAGCACCAGAGCAATTACCAAATCAGAATTCATACGGATATAAGTCAACACAGACGAGTGGAAGGGATGATACAGACGAGCATCCAACGGAAAAAAAACACAGATGAGTGTTGGAAATTATGGACGAGCAACAACAGAGTTCAAACACAGACGAGTGTTGAGCATCAAACCGTGGTTACACACAGGCGAGTGTTGAGAAGCACGGACGAGCATTAGCATCTACCAACCATAGGCGACTGCTGGGGAAAGCATACGAGCAACGACAAAGTGCGAACACAGACGAGTGTTGGGGCCATGCGGACGAGCAATAAACAGATGCATGAACACAGAAGAGTGTTGAGGCAATGCAGACGAGCAATAAACAGATGTCAAACACAGACGAGTGCCGAAGAATGCAGACGAGCAATCAAATGCCTAGCAAGAAACCCGACCCTGCCGGGGAGAATATTTCACAAACGAGTGAGTGTTGGGAATGAAGACGAGCAACCAGTAGATATCAAAACAAACAAGTTCTGAGGAGTGCAGACGAGCAACTATAAGATGTCAAAGCATAAACGAGTGTTGAGGAGATGCAAACAAGCACAAAACGGATACCCAACACAGACGAGTTTCAGGAGATGCAGACGAGCACAAAACGGATACCCAACACACAGGAGATGCAGACGAGCACAAAACGGATTACCCTGGTTGGCAACAGTGATCCCGACTCTGCATGGGAATCTGGTCAAAGGCTTTGACGATGCCTAACTCTGACTGGGGAGATGAACACCAACTTATATCATCACATGGCTAAAATAGATTGGCGACTTCTCTGGGGAATACTTCAATGATGGGAGTGAATCTCGATCATGACTCTGCGGGGAAAGGACGACCTTCAGACCCGGCTGGGGATGATGCTTGGTCAGACCCTAGCTGGGGACTTCACTGGGAATACAAGCATTCAGTTGCTCGCTGGGGAAACTGCTTGGTTAAATAACCCTTGCTGGGGAGAGAATTCTGACAATTCTAACTCTGTGGAGAAGTAAGGCCTTCAACTGCCTACTGGGTATTCACTGTGGAAAATTAACCCGCTTGGGGAGTAGAACTGTTCTATTAACCTTGAAGGTCTTCCTGGGAAATGACCAAGATATCCAGGAAATACTTAGTTGAGGAATGAAATGTGAACAAATGTCTGCATTGCCTTTGTCATATTGGCCAAATATAAATTGGCGGACTCGCTGGGGATATTTCAATGATGGTTGCTTATCAATCATGGAGTCCGAGGAAGAGGCGACCTCCCGACCCGGCTGAGGAATACCCAATCACATTATCTTCTGATCGCCACAACTCTCTTCGGTTGGGCTTAAAACTCAGCTGAGGATCCTACTTACTCTAGCTCAACTGAGGATGATTCCATCTGAACTCTACTGGGGAAAACACGTCTTTCTTGTGAAGAAATACCACTTGGGGAGTGCGCCATCTTTGATTAGTTTTGAAATTCTTCTAGGGATTTCACTGCTATGGCTCATTTGGGGAGTATTCTCCGTTTGGGGAAGTGCAACATCGCCATGCAAAACCTCTAACAACAATATACAAACATATGCCCCGGTGATTTGCATGGTATGATCTGTTCATTCATTGCCACCCGACACTCAAAGATTTTTTATTGTTTCCCTGCTATGTCAATTTTTTTAGAAAAATCAACATGTTTCAAATGAAATGCTCTTTTTGCCAAAAATTCAGGACTTTTTTTTTTTGCAAAATAAAGAAAACACAATGCAGCTTTATGACTGAATATTCATTTATTGAATGGCCTCTGAATAGGAAAAGTTTTACATCAGTAAGCAACTACCTCGAAAGAGGTAGCTACCATAAAATTGAGAAAAAAAACTATCCTAATGGCAATGTTCACGACATTCCAATGAGTTTCCTTCCTGCTATGACCAGCATCACTTCAAGACTTTCTGTTTTTGGCTTTTCTTTTTGAAGAGGATGAGGGAATTGATTCCTATCCTTCTGATATTGTCAGACTGCTTGAAATGGTAACTTGGTTCAGATTACCCGGATCACAGTTGTTCGCTTATTCCCTTGTTTTGTGTGGATCGCCCTTTCGGGTTTTCAATCCACCGGGATACCCTTTTTTGCCTGAGCTGTCCGATGTGGCTTTTCAACTCAGCGGGTGTACATTTATTTATTTATTTTCCCTAACTTTTGCCCGAAATTTTTATTATGTTTTTAGCTCGTCGGGATGCCCTTTTCTTGCCTGGACTTTAATTCTGTTTTTGTGTCCAGCGGGTCTTTTTATCCGAAGTATTTTTTAACCGTGTCCGAGTTGACGGGAGACTGGAAATCTTCTCCATCCATAGTAGTGAGTATCAGCGCCCCACCCGAGAAAACATTCTTTACTATGAATGGGCCTTCGTAGTTTGGGGTCCACTTGCCCCTGTGATCTGAACCTGGAGAAATGATCCTCTTGAGCACAAGCTCGCCTACTTGATACTCCCGAGTACGTACTCGTAGGTCGAATGCTCGCTTCATTCTCCTCTGATAAAGCTGACCATGACAAATAACAGCTAATCTCTTTTCTTCAATTTGGATCAACTGATTGTATTGGGCACGTACCCATTCAGCCTCATCAAGCTTTACGTCCATCATCACACGCAATGAAGGAATTTCTACCTCAACAGGCAAGATTGCCTTCATACCGTACACCAATGAGAAAGGAGTTTCCCCAGTTGACGTCCTAACCGACGTTCGGTACCCATGCAGTGCGAAAGGTAACAACTCATGCCAATCTTTGTAAGTGACCACCATCTTCTGCACAATCTTCTTAATATTCTTGTTGGCTGCCTCTACCGCGCCATTCATCTTTGGTCGGTAAGGAGAAGAATTGTGATACTGAATTTGGAAGTCCCGACACAGTTCTGCCATCATCTTGTTGTCCAAATTGGAACCATTATCAGTAATGATTTGCTCGGGCACTCCGTATCTGCAATTGATGTCTCTTTTCAAAAATCTAGCTACCACTTGACGAGTGACATTGGCATAAGATGTTGCTTCAACCCATTTAGTGAAGTAATCAATCGCCACCAAAATGAAACGATGACCGTTTGAAGCGGTAGGCTCTATCTTCCCGATCATGTCAATGCCCCACATAGAAAAGGGCCAAGAAGATGACATGACGTTGAGCGGGCTAGGAGGAATATGCACTTTGTCTACATATATCTGGCACTTGTGGCACTTACGGGCGTACGAACAACAGTCTGCATCTATTGTTAGCCAATAGTACCCCGACCTCAACAACTTCTTAGCCATTGCATGTCCTCCTGCATGAGTACCGAAAGATCCCTCATGGACCTCCTGCATTAACAAGTCTTCTTCGTGTCTATCCACGCATCTGAGTAAGACCATGTCAAAGTTCCTCTTATACAGAACTCCGTCTATGTTCAAGAAGAAACTAGCAGCAAGTCGTCTCAAAGTCTTCTTGTCATTGGATGATGCCCCAGCTGGGTACTCTTGTTTTTCTAGGAAAAGCTTAATATCAAAATACCAAGGTTTCTCATCAGACACTGCGTCTACAGAGAAAGCATAAGCTGGTGTGTCAAGCCTGGAAATATCAATCCTCGGTACATAGTTCCAACACAAGACTTTGATGGACGAAGAGAGAGTAGCCAATGCGTCGGCGAATTGATTCTCATCTCGTGGTATTTATTGAAGCTTAACTGTTGTGAATAATGTCAACAGTCTTTTGGCATAATCCTTATAAGGAATTAAGTGTTCTTGATGTGTATACCACTTGCCGGTAATCTGGTTGATAACGAGGGCTGAATCTCCGAATATATCGAGGGTCTTAATCCGAAGATTAATAGCCTCCTCTATTCCCATTATGCACGCCTCGTATTCCACTTCATTGTTGGTGCAGCCAAAAGTGATTCTAGAAGCGAAGGGAAAATGAACACCTTCGGGAGTGATAAGAACGACACCAACTCCACGTCCGTTGATATTGACTGCCCCATCAAACATTAGCTTCCATTTGGATTCAGGTTCTGGCCCCTCCTCCGGAAGTGGTTCCTTGCAATCTTTTGCCTTGAGGTACATGATGTCCTCATCAGGAAAATCAAACTTCATCGTCTGATAGTCATCCTCAAGCGGTTGTTGGGCAAGATAATCTGACAATACACTTCCTTTGATGGCTTTCTAGGAAGTATATTGTATGTCATACTCTGTTAAGATCATTTGCCACCTTGCAACCCTTCCGGTTAATGCTGGCTTCTCGAAAATGTACTTGACGAGGTCCATTTTTGAGATTAGCAATGTGTTATGGGTCAACATGTACTGCCTCAGTCGGCGAGCAGCCCATACCAAAGCGCAACAAGTTTTCTCGAGCAGCGAATAACGGGATTCACACAGTCGGTAAACTTTTTGCTAAGGTAGTAAATAGCATGCTCTTTTCGACCAGACTCATGATGTTGGCCTAGAACATGATAACGAGAAAAAGTATCGTTTTATTGCTATGTTTCAATGTCGTTTTATCGCACATTTGTCGTTTTAACACCCAATTCCTCGAGTTTTCTTTGTCATTTTGCAGGTATATCAACTATAGAGCTAAATCATGAGCCACAAGTGAAATGAGCAAAAACAACCTTGAAAAGAAGAAGAAAAGAGGAATTCTGCATAATCTGCATTTTTTGTAACTATCACGATCGTCACCAGCCCCTCACGACCGTGACACGCGTAATACAAGGAAGACGAGCATGACACCCTAGTCACGAACGTGACAAGTGGAATTTAGGTTAACTTGCTGAGAATTGGTCATGTACGTGTGTGCTACGTGAAGTCAACTTTCCTATTCTCCCGCAGACCAAGTAAATCAACTCTTCCCTGGATTTTCTCAGCAACTACGAAGCCCATGCAACATTTCCAACTGCCAAGCCCAAATTGTTTTCCTATAAATAGCTTAGTTTCAAAGAACAATTTACAGAGTTTTATTTTAATTTTTCTTGCGGAAGCTCTGCCGTATTTTCCTTTGCACCCTATTTTATTCTTTTCAGCATTTATTTATTCTGGCTTTAATTTTATATCCCAACCAAATTATATAACAATTTCCAACATTAGGAAATTGTTATAATTTAATTTCTTTCAAGCCTTCAGCATTTCGTTTTGAATTTTATTTTCGATTCCGGTTCCTACTCCGAGCTTGCCAGATTGTGGAAGAAGGAGTCTAACATTATATTTGTTATTCGGGTTTTTATTTAATTTGCATTTATATTAATGTTAAGAATTTATTTTATAATGCATATTTTATTTTGTATTTCTCTGTTTCTGCCTCTGTCTGGTTCAACAATCATGAGTAGCTAAACACTTTAGGGCGGTATGTAATTAAAATCAACTAAATCGGTAAAATCAATTCTAGGCTTAAAATAATTAAGAACTTAAAATTCTGGTTGTAACTTTTTATAATAAAATCAATCTTTTTGTTACGAGAGTAAGGAAAGTGTAATAGGTTAGGTCGAGACCACGAGAGTGTGAGATTTTAACCAGATAGCTAAAGTTAGGCATTTAATTTAAACACAGCGAGAGCGCTTTAAAATGAATTAGAATTATTAAGTTTCCAAAAATTACTTCTAAACACTTATGGGCTAGCGAGAGCAGGCATAGGGCTTTAGGGTAAGATCTGAGATAAGACCACGAGAGTGTGAGTTAAATATATTTAAACTGGTAACCTCTACAGAATAGATTAAGTGAATCATCTTTATAAGCCTAGGTTAGATTGACCCGCCTAAGTTAGCATAATTACATACCGACCGCCTTATTATTATTTTATTAAATTTAAATTTAATTTCCGCCTTTAATCCTTAAAAACAACCAAAAAATCGTGACAACCATTCACCTTAGCTAAACTAGTAAATCCTCTAGCACTAAGTAATCATAAAGTCCCTGTGGGATCGAAAATCTTAAATATTACTTCGATAGGTTGTGCGCTTGCAGTTAAGATACCGCTAGACACATATTAGAGTACGTCTTTAGCCCATCAAGTTTTTGGCGCCGTTGCCGGGGACCTTAATTTAGTTACTTGTGCACTTTAGAGTAGCATTGTCTAGACTAAGGTAACAACTATTTTCTATTTATTTTCTAAATTCCCGAGTGTATGCCAAGTACTCGCTCTCAAGGCGAAGACTTGCAACCTCTAATCCCAGAATCGGAACGCTTCTTACACGTAAGAAGACGGATATTCGATTACGAACAAAATTACAACATTCCAGATCTTCAAATAGATCCACCTAAACCAGTCGGAACATCAAAGGACGCAGAGATGGCTGAAGAACAGAATCATCCACTCAAATATTACGCTAGTCCTTCGCAAGCTGAACCGCATTCCAGCATTGCCGCACCGGCTATCAACCGAAACGATTTCGAACTGAAGCCTTCGCTGATATCAGCCGTGCAACAAAATCAATTCGCCGGAAATCCTACCGAGGATCCGAATCTTCACCTTTCGATATTTGTGCAATACGCAAATACCGTAAAATCCAATGGAGTTACCCAAGAAGCTATTAGACTACGTCTTTTTCCTTTTTCACTTCGAGACAGAGCGAGAGCCTGGCTTCAATCTCTACCCTCAAATTCAGTAACTACGTGGGAGGAACTAAAGAGAGTTTTCTTGACCAGATATTTCCCACCTAGCAAGACAGCTATGCTAAGAGCTCAGATCAACGGATTTAAGCAAAAGGAAAACGAATCACTTTTCGAAGCTTGGGAACGCTATAAAGATATGCTGAGACTTTGTCCACATCACAGATTAGTAGAATGGATGGTCATCCATACCTTCTACAATGGACTCTTGTACAATACAAGAATGACAATTGCCGCTGCCGCAGGCGGTGCACTAATGGACAAAGAATATAACGATGCTTATGCACTTATCGAAAGTATGGCTCAAAACCATTACCAATGGGGAAGAGAGAGAGTCGCAACTGAGAAACCAACAAAAGGAGGTATGTACGAAGTGAGTAGTATGGACCAAGTCAATGCAAAGTTTGACCAACTAAACCAAAAGATCGACAACTTGGCCATAACACCAACAGCCACTGTGGCTGCAGTAACACCTAACTGTGAGTTATGTGGAATTCCAGGACATGATGTTCCTGATTGTCAACTATTAGCAGGAATTCCCATAGATCAAGTGAATTATGCTCAAGGAAACCCGTACTCAAACACATACAACCAAGGTTGGAAGAATCATCTGAACTTCTCCTATAAGAACAACAATGCTTTATACGCACCAGGTCAAGCACCAGCTACACCACCAGGATATCAAAAGACTGCTCCTAATGTCCCTAGAAAATCGAACCTTGAGTTGATGATGGAGAACTTCATAGCTAACCAATCTCAAACAAACAAGGACTTCTTAAACCAAAACATACACACTAGTGAGCAGATTAGGCAATTAGTGAGCAAAGTAGATGCATTAGCTACACATAACAAAATGCTTGAAACTCAGATCTCACAAGTAGCTCAACAACAAGCACCTACCGCTGCACCAGCTGGAGTATTTCCTGGACAACCTCAACCTAATCCGAAAGGACAGGCCAATGCTGTGATATTAAGAAGTGGCAAGGAACTTGACGGACCTACCGATCCAAGACTTGACAATCCAGCCATGTACCAAAAACCGGATAAACCGACTGAATTGGTGAATGAACTAGAAGAAAAGGAAGATGATAATCAAGAGGCAGTGGAGAAAGAAAAGCCTTATGTGCCTCCACCACCCTATAAACCACCAATTTCGTACCCTCAGAGATTAACCAATTCCAAGACGATGGGCCAGTTTAAAAAATTTGTTGAACTTTTGAAACAGTTGAATATTACTATTCCATTTACAGAAGCTATCACTCAAATGCCCTCGTATGCTAAGTTTTTAAAAGAAATCTTATCCAATAAGAAAAAGATAGAGGATAACGGAACCGTTACACTTACTGCTGAGTGTAGCGCCATAATTCAGAATAATATGCCTCCTAAGCTAAAAGATCCAGGAAGTTTCTCTATACCCTGTGTAATAGGAAAATTCGTCATTGACAAAGCTCTATGCGATTTAGGAGCCAATATCAGTGTTATGCCCTTAACGATTTGCAAAAGGCTAGACATGGGAGACCTAAGACCAACTAAAATGTCTCTTCAACTAGCCGATCGCTCTATTAAATATCCTGTAGGCATACTAGAAAACATCCCAGTACGTATAGGACAATTCTATATTCCTACTGTTCATAATCATGGACATCTCTGAAGACTCCACTACACCTATCATACTAGGAAGACCATTCTTAGCTACTGCCGGAGCTATTATAGACGTAAAGAAAGGAAAGCTAACCTTTGAAGTAGGTGAAGAGAAAGTTGAATTTATTTTAACACAATTCTTACAATCACCAGCTATAGAGGATACATGCTATCTATTGGACGTAATTGACGAATGTGTAAGAGAAATGGAAATGAAAGAAACTACCTATTCTGAAATAATGAAAATTCAAATCCCTCCGATTTTCGAAGATGATAATTGGCGTGAACCATATCAGGATGATAGTCTAAGTGAAAGTTTAGCACTTAACCGGATCCCATGCCATGTAAGAATAAACCTACATTAGGGTTAAAAACATTACCTAAGAACCTAAGATACGAATTCTTGGACACTGAATGTACAAGACCAGTTATAATCAATTCCAGTTTAGGAACAATTCAAACAAAGAAACTTTTAGATGTCTTAAAGAAATATCCAACTGCATTAGGATATAACATATCTGATCTCAAAGGAATATGCCCTTCAATCTGTATGCATCGTATTCTGCTAGAAGAAGATTGCAAAACCTCCAGAGAATCTCAAAGAAGAATTAACCCAATCCTTAGCACTGTAGTAAAGGAAGAAGTTAAGAAACTACTAGATGCTGGAATAATATATCCAATCTCTGATAGTAAATGGGTTAGTCCAGTACATGTAGTACCAAAGAAAAGAGGTATCACTGTTGTGAAAAATGCTAAAGGCGAATCGATATCACAAAGAGTAGTGACAGGACATAGAGTGTGCATCGATTATCGTAAACTAAACAAAGCCACTCGAAAAGATCATTTCCCACTACCTTTTATAGATCAAATGTTAGAACGATTAGCCAAGCATTCATATTTCTGTTATCTTGATGGTTACTCAGGATTTTTCCAAATCCCTATCCACCCAGATGATCAAGAGAAGACTACATTCACATGCCCTTATGGAACGTTCGCTTATAGACGAATGCCCTTTGGATTATGCAACGCTCCTACAACCATTCAAAGATGTATGATGTCAATCTTCGTAGATTTTATAGACAACATCATGGAAGTGTTCATGGACGACTTCTCTGTATGCGGGCAAAGTTTTGAAGGATGTCTATCAAATTTAGAAATGGTGTTAGAAAGATGTGTAAAAGTAAACCTCGTGCTTAACTGGGAGAAATGTCATTTTATGGTCAGAGAAGGAATCGTACTAGGACACGTTATATCTGACAAGGGAATTGAAGTTGATAAAGCTAAGATAGAAGTCATAAAAGATCTTCAACCCCCTAAAAGCGTTCGAGAAATACGAAGCTTTTTAGGACACGTCGGTTTCTACTGACGATTCATCAAAGATTTCTCGAAAATCACTAAACCTCTTACCGGTTTATTAATGAAAGACGCTGAGTTCATATTCAATGAAGATTGTCTTAAAGCATTCGAAACTCTAAAAACAGCCCTCATCACCGCACCAATCATGCAACCCCCTGACTGGAGATTACCTTTCGAAATCATGTGCGATGCGAGTGACTATGCTGTAGGCGCAGTTCTAGGCCAGAGGAAGGAAAATAAACTTCACGCAATTTGTTAGCAGTTGTCTTTGCGCTTGACAAATTCCGTTCTTACCTAGTGGGAGCGAAAATAATCGTTTACACAGACCATGTTGCTATCAGATATCTATTAACTAAGAAATATGCTAAACCAAGACTCTTGAGATGGATTCTACTCTTACAAGAGTTTGATCTCGAAATAAAAGATAAGAAAGGTACTGAAAACGTCGTAGCGGACCATTTATCTAGAATAGAAGGTATTAAACCCGAACAAGTGCCGATTAACGATGATTTTCCGTATGAACAGCTGATAGCACAAATAGGAAGCGACCCAGTTCAGTTAGACATAGATGAACCAGAACCCGTGGAAACAATCTGAACAACTGTAGGACTGCCATGGTACGCTGACATTGTCAACTACCTAGCTGCAGGAGCTCTTCCACCTGACTTAACCTATCAGCAGAAAAAGAAATTCTTTCACAATCTCAAACATTACTATTGGGATGAACCATTATTGTTCAAAAGAGGACCCGATGGAATCTTTCGTCGATGTATTCCCGAAGAAGAAATAGAAGATGTCATTGCTCATTGCCATTCATCTCCTTATGGTGGACATGCAAGCATTTCCAAGACTTGTGCAAAAATCTTACAAGCCGGCCTATTCTGGCCTAATTTATGGAAAGTTGTCCACATCGCTGTTATAAATTGCGATCGGTGTCAACGCACCGGTAATATTTCAAGAAGAGATAAAATGCCTCAAAAAGGAATATTAGAAGTAGAAGTCTTTGACGTCTGGGGAATAGATTTCATGGGACCATTCCCATCATCTTTTGGTAATAATTACATACTCGTAGCTGTCGATTACGTTTCAAAGTGGATTGAAGCTATAGCTTCTCCTACAAATGACACACGAGTAGTAATAAAGCTTTTCAAAAATATAATCTTTCCCAGATTTGGTGTGCCTAGACTCGTCATAAGTGACGGTGGCTCGCACTTCATTTCAAAAATCTTTGACAAATTACTATCTAAGTATGGAGTAAGACACCGTGTGGCAACACCATACCATCCACAAACAAGTGGACAAGTCGAAGTCTCGAACAGAGAAATTAAACAAATCTTAGAAAAGACTGTCGCCATATCTCGGAAAGATTGGTCATCTAAACTTAATGAAGCTTTATGGGCTTATAGGACAGCTTACAAGACACCCATAGGAACTACACCTTTCAAATTAGTATATGGAAAGTCTTGTCATCTCCCGGTAGAACTAGAACACAAAGCATATTGGGCGATCAAAACTCTCAATATAAACTATAATGATGCAGGAGAAAAGCGAATCCTCGATATTAACGAATTAGAACAGTTAAGGTTAGATGCTTATGAGAATGCTAAGATATATAAAGAAAGAACTAAGCGATGGCACGATAAACGCCTATCTAGGAAAGAATTTTGTGTGGGAGACGTTGTACTCCTCTTTAATTCAAGACTTAGGCTCTTTCTTGGAAAACTAAAATCTAGATGGTCAGGACCCTTTGAAATAACTAGAGTGTTCCCGAGCGGAGCAATAGAAATTAAGGGTAGGAATAGTGAACCGTTCACAGTAAACGGACAACGTTTAAAACATTACCATAAAGTTGAAAATAGAGATTATGCAAATAGTCTAAGGCTTTTAGAGTTGTCCACTAATTTCCCTGATTAATCTACACCTAAGCATTACGTCAGGCTTTTGACGATAAAAACAGCGCTTAGTGGGAGGCAACCCATTTAATCATTTAATCATTTTAATCATTTTATCATTTTGTCATTTATCAGTTTATTATTCGTTTATTTGTTTTGTCATTTTATTGTTTTATAGTTTTATTCCATTATTACTATTATTGCTTTTATTATGCATTTATTTTCTTATTTTTCTTATTTTAATTTTTAAATCACTTTTACAGATTTTCTAAAGTCTTTTCCACTTTCCTTCTCCCCCTGATTTGTTTCCTCCGTATTTACACTAACTATGGCTAACCAACCGATAAATATTATGGAAACCAAATTTAGAGGTAGGAACCAAAGAATGAAATTTGAAGAGTTATCACAGAGACCAATGGATTTGACTATGTACCTGGATGATCTGACTATGGAAACCTTAGGTATACATGATAACATCCTATACTTGTTTAACCGACTTGGATGGGAGAATGCACTGATTAAACAAAAGTTTGTGACTTACCGTGAGCTCACCCTTGAGTTCCTAAGCTCCTTAATTTACTTACCCGAGTGCGGTTTTGGATTCAGGAAAGGATTTATCAGTTTCCGACTATTCGGAATAGAATATGACTTTAACCATAGAGAACTAGCTGACTTATTAGGATTCCCTAGTTGACCCTTTGCTTTTACTACCACACAGGTAGAATTGATGGACATTGAGCTGGACTTCTTTTGGGGAACCTTAACCGGAAATTACCATCCTGAACCAAATAACATGAACAATGATGAGATACATAACCCTGATATCCGCTATTTCCATAAGATCCTTGCCCACACCTTCTTTGGAAAAGAAGAAAACCTTACTGGAGTATCTAAAGATGAGATATTCATTATGTCATGTCTGACTAATGGACAGCCAGTCAATGGTGTGCCTTTCATGATGCAAACCTTCACCCGAATCCAAGAAGAACCTGATCTACCCATATTGGTAGGAGGTCTTGTCACCATGATTGTTGATGCCTTAGGACTTAGATACCAATTACACAGGGGTAACCGTTTAGGTACCATCCGTCCTATGAATCTGAACTTTTGCTTTAACCGCCATATCATAAGAAATTTAGGATAACCACCTTTCGAGTACCTAATCAGGAATGAAGTAGTAACCCTTTTTACACTACCAAACCATGCTAGAGTCAGTGTTCATAATAAAGATAATTGGATTTATGAGCTTACCCCTCCTGACTATCCATCCACTCCTGAAACACCTCAATCCTACAAGATAAGGGATGATATAATGACCGATGTAGAAAGTGACCCTGAGACACCTCCTGGTTACCATGACATTGCACACACTGATGAAGTGATTGAAACCCCTGAAGTGAATCAAGTAGAATATGCTGACAACTTAAAGAAAATCATGAATACTCTTGAAGTTTACCAAGTCGATATTAATACTGTTAAGGATGAGATTAAAAGCATGCGATTGGACGTTATAGGTTTAACTGACATAACATGTGAGAAATTCTACCACCTGAACTGTGCAATTGAAGATTTGAAGAAGCACTTTTGAAAATGCTGTAGTGATCTAACTTATTTTACTTATTGTTTTCGTTTCTAGTTAGTTTAACATTTCGCAAACATTTTCGTACCTTATTTTTATTAATATAATTTCCCTTCAATTATATCAAAAGCAAAGCACTTCTAGTTTTACCAATTTTTCCAATTTAATCAATTTCTATGCTTTCAATTCATTTACTGTTATATTTAAATTGATTAATGTTTTATATAATTTCTCGTGTGATGAAATTTGCTAATTTATGTTGATCTAAAAATATTATATATTGTTTGTGTTGGAAATAAAATGAGAAGTGATCATAAAAAAGAAAAAAATTGTATTGAACGTGTGAGATAATGCATTCTGGAAGAAAATATTCTAAGTTTTAATCCCTCACGATCGTCATCGCCCTCTCACGATCGTGACAAGCTAATTAGCGCGTCACAACCGTCATTCACTCATCACGACCGTGACGACCCCTGTTATAGGAATTCTGAGAAACAAAACTGTTCTTCTTCGCAGACACCTCTTTTTCAACTTCCACAAAATTTAGAAACCCCCCATTATCTCTTCCAAATCCCGTAACCTCCCATTACCCTAAATAAATTCCATTAACCTCTCCATTTACTCCAAACCTCTCACATTCAATTTTTCACTATAATCATAACCAATTTCTTCACATTTTTCACTTTTCTCACAAAAATCAAAAACCTCTCATCTACCATTCCCGTACTTGCATGCAATGGAAGAAATTCAGTTTAGAGATGGTGAGCATGGAGAGAATCAACGACAAAAGTTCATCAGGTTTCGGAACCGTGGCGTCCAACCCACTCGATATGTTGACACTGACTGTTTGAGGGAGTTGGGACTGCTCAACGGTGTGAAGCTCCTGCTTCGGAAGGTTGGTTTGTGGCACTTGTGCAGTCAACCCCAGCCTACATTCGAGCTCCTGACATTAGAATTTCTGAGTTCGTTTCAATATATCACTCCTCCCGGTTCACAAAGTCAACTCACCGGCGCTGCTAAGTTCAGAATGCTCGGCCGCGTGTTCGAAGTTACACAAACAAGGATCGCCGAACTGCTAGGTTTCGATCACGGCGATGATGCTCATCTCCGCGTGCCGGACAACTTCAGTGAAACCGCTTTCACCTTATGGAACGACATCACCAACACCCGTGCCACTGCCTTTCAGAGCCTGAATGCTACTCATATCCATAACCCGGCGATCAGATACTTTCATCGCATCATCTGCAATACCATTTTTGCAAGAAAGAGCAATCACAAGCTGAACTCCAAGGAGCTCTTGTTCTTGCACTGCGCCTTAAATGACGAGCGCATCAATGCTGCCCCATTCATGTTGTCCCATATCCAGTCCATAGCGCAAAGAGGCGCAACCCCCTTCTATATAGGCGGGATTGTCACCACCCTCGCCATTCAGCTGGAGCTTGGTGACTTGATTATCAATTTGCCTCGCAGAGCCGCAGAGTTCCTAACGAAGAATTATTGCAGGTCCGCCCACTTGATTTCTCAGAGAGAGGATGGCAGGTTTAGCCCTGTTATCCAAGGCACTGTTTATCACCACATCATCTTGCCGTGCCGTGACCGCATCGATCCGTCCAACCGAGCCAACTGGCTATTTGCTTTACCGGATGTTGCCGGCCACGCCCCCATTATTGATGAGCAGGCCGATCCACCAGTGTACCAGATGCAAGACACCATGGATGCAGCTGAGCCTGTATAGGATATTCCTGAGTCCTCCATCCGACAGCCACCTGCATAGGAATTCACACTTGAAGATGTCCTCCGTGCGATTCATCAGGAAAAACCAGATGAGTGCCGCATTGGAGCGAAGGCAAAAAGAGCAGCATGATGCACTACTTTCAGCTATTGCCGCTAACCATAGAACGACTGATGAGAAGCTTGGAGAGATCTTTAGCGAGCTAGAGTCTTTGCATATTGATATCACTGCTCTCATCGGCACCGGTTCTGATCCTGAAGCGACTCCGACCAGACGCTCCCGCACCAGAAGCCGAGGTTGTGGTCATCAGCAGCCTTAGTTTTAGTTTTAGTTTATGTTTTTTTCCATTTCCATTGTTTGTATTGTGTTTTACCCGCTATTATATCACAACATTGAGGACAATGTCTGATATAGTGTGGGAGAGATACCTTCCCTTTTTCCGCATTTCCCTTTCCGCACTTTCCATTCCGTTGTATTTCCTTTTCGTATTTTAATGAAACAGAGTAATATTTGTGCTATTTTCTTTAGTTTCGAATTCTCCCTGTTTATTTAGCCATACCGAAAAAAACTTTTTAATTTTATCTTCGCATTACCTGACTTACCTACGAAATCATAGTTAGGAAGCTGAGAACGATTCAACAAGATCGATACAGTCTTGACACCTTAGACTTCCCACTTAAGCATTCCGTTCCGATAATTGTTACGACTACACCTTAAGTTTCAGTTCAAAAGTAACCTCTATTAGTTTATACTAGCAGTCAGCACCGTCTGAACACAAACCACGTGGGGAGCCGATGAATATAAGTGTTTGATGCCTAATCTATAATGATCCTTCATATCTCGATGCCAATGAAAAGAAAATGCACCAAAGTACACGGTCGCATAAAAGAAACGAGAAGTATGAAAAGGAGTCCATTGCGGGTTGGTTCAGAGGTACCTGGTTCTGAACTTGGTAGGGCGTGCTACGGCTCGATCCCCTATAACCTCCAAATCGGATAATGTATGTAGGGTTACCACATTCGTGTACCAGACCCCGTGCTTATAAAGGATCAAAGTCACTAACCGGCTACTCCACTACGTGCGTGCTAAGGCAAATGGCTTAATGTGATTGCGCTAGAATGAAACCGGGTGAAATAAGATCGAAAGACTCTAGGTGGAATCGTAACGCAATTACCGAATGTTTCGTTTAACGGGAAGTCGACGACTTAGCTTGTTGCTTGTGTCATTAGTGTATCGTTAGTGTTTTATTCTATTACCGGTTTATCTGACAAAATGATTCCTCGTATGGTTTGTTATGTGTGTGCGTCGATGAAAACCTGTCCGATAATTTTTCAACCGACTATTTGCTTGAGGACAAGCAAAGGTTTAAGTTTGGGGAAGTTTGATAACGAGAAAAAGTATCATTTTATTGCTATGTTTCAATGCCGTTTTATCGCACATTTGTCGTTTTAACACCCGATTCCTCGAGTTTTCTTTGTCATTTTGCAGGTATATCAACTATAGAGCTAAATCATGAGCCATAAGTGAAATGAGCAAAAACAACCATGAAAAGAAGAAGAAAAGAGGAATTCTGCATAATCTGCATTTTTTGTAACTGTCACGATCGTCACCAGCCCCTCACAATCGTGACGCGCGTAATACAAGGAAGACGAGCGTGACACCCTTGTCACGAACGTGACAAGGGGAATTTAGGTTAACTTGCTGAGAATTGGTCATGTACGTGTGTGCTACGTGAAGTCAACTTTCCTATTCTCCCGCAGACCAAGTAAATCAACTCTTCCCTAGATTTTCTCAGCAACTACGAAGCCCATGCATCATTTCCAACTGCCAAGCCCAAATTGTTTTCCTATAAATAGCTTAGTTTCAAAGAACAATTTACAGAGTTTTATTTTAATTTTTCTTGCAGAAGCTCTGCCATATTTTCCTTTGCACCCTATTTTATTCTTTTCAGCATTTATTTGTTTTGGCTTTAATTTTATATCCCAACCAAATTATATAACAATTTCCAACATTAGGAAATTGTTATAATTTAATTTCTTTCAAGCCTTCAGCATTTCGTTTTGAATTTTATTTTCGATTCCGGTTCCTACTCCGAACTTGCCAGATTGTGGAAGAAGGAGTCTAACATTATATTTGTTATTCAGGTTTTTATTTAATTTGCATTTATATTAATGTTAAGAATTTATTTTATAATGCATATTTTATTTTGTATTTCTCTGTTTCTGCCTCTGTCTGGTTCAACAATCATGAGTAGCTAAACACTTTAGGGCGGTATGTAATTAAAATCAACTAAATCGGTAAAATCAATTCTAGGCTTAAAATAATTAAGAACTTAAAATTCTGGTTGTAACTTTTTATAATAAAATCAACCTTTTTGTTACGAGAGTAAGGAAAGTGTAATAGGTTAGGTCGAGACCACGAGAGTGTGAGATTTTAACCATATAGCTAAAGTTAGGCATTTAATTTAAACACAGCGAGGGCGCTTTAAAATGAATTAGAATTATTAAGTTTCCAAAAATTACTTCTAAACACTTATGGGCTAGCGAGAGCAGGCATAGGGCTTTAGGGTAAGATCTGAGATAAGACCACGAGAGTGTGAGTTAAAGATATTTAAAATGGTAACCTCTACAGAATAGATTAAGTGATCCATGATTATAAGCCTAGGTTAGATTGACCCGCCTAAGTTAGCATAATTACATACAGACCGCCTTATTATTATTTTATTAAATTTAAATTTAATTTCCGCCTTTAATCCTTAAAAACAACCAAAAAATCGTGACAACCATTCACCTTAGCTAAACTAGTAAATCCTCTAGCACTAAGTAATCATAAAGTCCCTGTGGGATCGATAATCTTAAATATTACTTCGATAGGCTGTGCGCTTGCAGTTAAGATACCACTAGACACATATTAGAGTACGTCTTTAGCCCATCAGAACACACCCCATCGACCCTTCTAACACAGTCAAGTACCTGGTAAATGGTCGTCCTGGAACTGGAGGCATTAGGATCGGAGGCTCCTGCAGATATTCTTTTATCTTTTCAAAGGCTCTTTGAAAGTCCTCATTCCACCTGACTATTTGCTATTTTTGTGGCAGTTAGATGAGATATAAACCAAGAAATATAGTTCAATCTCCCTAATAACCCACGCACTTCTTTTTCTGTTTTCGGTGCAGGAATATCTTGTATTGCTTTTACTTTTGCAGGATCTACCTCGATTCCTCTCTTACTAACAATGAAACCCAGCAATTTACCGCAACGAACTCCGAATGTACACTTGTTTGGATTCAATATTTTATCAATCTATCAAACCACTTTTTGAGATTGACCAGATGCTCTTCTTCATCCCGGGACTTGGCAATCATGTCGTCCACATAGCATTCAATTTCTTTATGTATCATATCATGGAACAGAGTTACCATAGCCCGTTGATACGTTGCCCCGATGTTCTTCAATCCAAAGGGCATAACCTTGTGGCAGAAAGTACCCCACGGGGTAATGAACATCATTTTCTCCATGTCTTCGGGTGCCATCTTGATCTGATTATACCCAGAGAAGCCATCCATGAAAGAAAATACCGAGAACTGAGCGGTGTTATCTACCAACACATCAATGTGAGGTAATGGAAAGTCATTCTTTGGACTTGCTCTGTTTAGATCACGATAATCAACGCACATCCGAACCATTTCGTCTTTCTTCGCTACAAGCACAATGTTAGCTACCCAAGGTGGGTAACTAGTTACGGTAAGGAACTCAACATCCCACTACTTTTGGACTTCCTTCTTGATCTTCATCACCATGTCAGGGCGAGTTCTTCTCAACTTTTGTTTCACCGGAGGACAGTCTTCTCTTAGTGGCAGCTTGTGCACAACGATGTCAGTATCTAGTCCTGGCATATCTTGATACGACCATTCGAAGATATCCCCAATATTTATCTCTCTCTTTATGTCTTCAGTCCCGATGTTGATGATCTCTATTTCTTCCTGATGAGGCTGAATGACCCTTTCCTCTTGTTTCAACAACCTAACTAATTCTTCCGGGAGTTCACAATCTTCCTCAACCCCTTCATCAACTTGGTAGATAGGATTGTCGAAGTCATGCATGGTCATAGCAGGAACATTATCACAAGAATCCGAATGATCCACACTGTACAAATGGCGTGCTTATTTCAGAATCTGTTCTTTCAAAAGAGACGCAAACACACAAAACACTGGAAAAAGAAGAACATTGCCCTTTTATTTATTGTTTTCTTTTTTGTGAAAAATTTTAAAACGAAAGAAAGAGAACACAATTTGCTTGAAAAATGTCCTTTATTTCATGGAAAAATTAAATTCATTAGAAGCATAGTGGCCCTACATATGGATCCATACACCATGTGCAAAGTGCAGGATTTGACATGCAGTATGATAAAAAAATGGAAACAAAGAAAATTACTTTGACTGCCAAGTAACTTGAACAAAATCTTCAGTAGACCGGTTCCGGAGCTTCTCCCCAGGAACGCATGGGTGAATCCAGTTATCCAAGTCGCAGTCACTATCCCCATCGGCATCTGTTGCACAAACATTGTTGTAGTCTAACATTCCAACGCTGGTGAATTCTATGGGCTTACTGCCATGAGACCAGCTAGAATGACCAGGTTGATATCCGAGATCGAACTTGTCGTCTTTCTTTTCCATTTCCAGCAACTTGCCCCAGCCCTGGGCATTTCCGGATTGAACTACCTCCATAGCTTGCTTGTAGGAGTAGATAGGAGTCCTTTCCTTCTCGTTGTTCTGAACTGCTAGAGACAAATTACTGACATTGACTGTTTCAAAGTCTTGGAAAAGTGTCTCATGGATCTCCCCATCCATTTCCACATACTTGAAGGTTGACAGATGGCTTACGAAAATGTCTTCTTCTTGTAACACGGTGGGAGAACTGACTTTAGTTATGTTGCGGATAGCAAGAGTCGCCACCGCCTTTTATTTTATCCAAAGGAAAGGGCATAAAAGAACAGGGAAAACCTTAAAAGATTTTTGGGTTCGGGGGGTAGGTTATGTAAAGGGAAGGTGTTAGCACCCTTTACATCCATGGTTATCCATGGGCTCTTAGTTACTTAGCTCACTTTAAATTGTTTTGAGAAGTGTAGTGTGTGATTAAAAAATTTCTTAAGTACTTTACAATGATCCTTGTACGAATATATATAAAGACTTTGTTTTGAAAATTGTTTGAAAATGTGAAGTGTTTATGAAATGTTTTTGAATGAGTGAGCAAATACTTAAGAGGAACCTACCCTAAATTGAATCTTTTATGTTCTTAAATGTTCTTTCAATGGTAAGACTATCCCTATTATTAAGGAATAGGTAGTCATTACCTTGGATGTTGTAAGGGGCATGTGAAGGGTCATTTGTGATTAGGCAACTGTAAGATGTATTAGCAATTCGAAGGGACTTATCATCTTTTATTCGAAAGGGACAAGATCATTTACGAAGGCAACCATGAAGGGACTTGATCTTATAATCTTTAAAGGGACAAGATGATATTAATAAGAGAAGGGACTTTGCTTTATACACCTTACTTGACCTTTTTTTGTTTAGGCAACATGAGAGGTATCCTTAAGAAGGTGAGATGGCGATCAAAGATCGACTTACGTGTGTGCGTGTACAAGTTTAAATATTTATCTTATAATTAGTGATCTAAATTAATTTTTAATATACAAACATGTTTTCACTCCCTAATTTACTAACCATAGCAATTTATAAATAAATAAACAATAAAAATTACTACAACTGTTACATGGCTTGCACAATTACATTATTATAAAACAATTTAAATAATAATAATAATAAATAAAAGGTTAGTAATAAAAATAAATATAAGAGAAAAAGAAGTTAGCACAATAATATACAATAGAGAAATCAAATTAAAATTTTAAATTTAGATAAATAAATTTTTTTAAGAATTTTAAGATGAGAAATAAATAATAATAATTATATATACTAATTTATTTACAAAAATAAACATGATTAATAGTTTAATAATTTAATTGTATATATATTAGAAATATTTATTAAGTATAATTAAACAAACATAATGAAAATAAGAAATTAAAATTATAAAAGAAAATTAGGTTTTTGAATTGTTAGAAAATAAATTAGGGTTTAAAAATAATTAGGGTTTTAGATATAAAAATATTAGGGTTTTTAACTTAATATACAATATTAATTTAATTATTAACTAAATATATACATGTTTTAATTTAAATAAATAAAAATTAGTTTTAGAATTTAGAAAATAATTTTAGAAATTTTTTAGAACATATAATATATTTACATGTTAAATTCTTATAATTATATTAACATAATCATATTAAATAATAAAAATAATTAAGAAAACAATTTAAACAAAACAGAATTAAAAAATTACCTGAGGCAGGGTTTGAACCCATGCCCTAGGCTTTGCCATACTCTGGACGAAGCAAGCTACCACTGGGCCACATGCGCTGACTGAACAATGGATGACTAACATTCATTATATTTTAAGCCTGAAAAATATGAAGAAAATAAGCAAAAAATGTGGAAGCTGGGGTTCGAACCCCTGCCCAGATCCTTACACACGCGCGTCCTTACCACCACACCATCAACATCATTCAGTAACTATAACACAAACCAAACTATATAATATAAAACAATTTTTTGAATTCCAGCTGCGCGCCAATCTCCTTCTTCTTCCTCCAGACCTGCACATTTTGCTTCGAATTTTCCTACATGTTTTCCTGCGAATTTCAAACTGCAGCAAACCCTACGAAACTCGAACATCAACAAAACAACAAAATTTTTCACAAAATTGAGAACGTCATTGAATTCCTGATGATATTTGCAACTAATCTACGTCTTTAGAAATCATTTATATTGATTAAATCATTGAATCCTAATTTGGCCGAAGAAACCCTAATAATGGTGAATCCTCATTCATGTCCCTAAAATCCAGTTGATTCATCCAGAAACGTTCCTTGTATCATAACAAACACAAAACATCAGTCAAATATGATTAATCATGAGTAAATATGTAAAATCAAAAAATTGCAATATGAACATGAACACAGATTCGGTTTCCATGATTTAGTGCAGGGATGAATGGTTTTATGATCCAGAAACACTAAGTGACCTTCAAGGAACAATTTGCAACTTTTAGTTTATCTTGAGAGTAGCTAAAAGTATCAAACCGAATTTGAGTTTTGGAGGAAATTTTTGAAGCTTGAAGATGACGTGAGAGGCTGTGAATTCGTGTGCTTTTGGTTGCTAAAGTTTGTATATATATGACACAATTGAATTAGGTCAAAAAATTGTATCACACTTTGGATATTTTGATCATTTGAGATTGAAAAAGATTAGCCTTTAAAACTTGAATATTCTTCATATGAACTTTCTATTTTAGGACAATCTTCATAACTCTTGTATCAATTAGATCCAAATAAACTTTATGACATTCTAGAAGACAAATCATTTTAAATCTTCACCATTTTATATTTTATTTGAATTTAAAATGATTTTTAATATAAAAAATCATATTAAATAAAATAAAATGAATAAAATTATGAAAATATTAAATTAATTTCGTGCATGATGTCATGGAACCTATTGGATCACAAAAAAGTCAGCCCATTTGAAGAATTATGGTTTTAAGACCTCATTTACTTCATAAACCTCTCAAAAATTTCCCAACTTTGCAAGGGCACAAATCCTTAAATTTTAATGCTATGAAGGTGTTCTTGGAAATTTTGGAAAGCTTAAAGATTCCTCTAACCAACCTCTTTGGTCTCATGTCCATATCTTTTACCATTCTCAAGTTATGCTCTTTTGAAGTTGTTGACTTTTTGTTGACTTTTAAAAGGACCTATAATGTCTTAGCTCATACCTTCCAAATGAAGCATTTTTGGGCTTGGATTGTGAGACACAAAGTTGTAGATAATTCAATTTCCTTAAAAATGAGCTTTGGATGGAAAATTTTTGATGAAGCATGTGAAAGTTATGGCTGGTCAAAGTTCAGTTGACTTTTCCTCTGAAAACCCTAATTTAGAAACTCCTGATTCTTGATGATCTGAAATCTCCTTGATGAATCATGATCAACCCTTGATCAAATGATGAATTTTAATTCATATACTTGATGTTGGCAAAAAAATCATGAAGTTTGACTTTGGTTTGACCACAGTTGACCTCAGTTTGACTTTTTAACTGCTTTGACTAATTTTAACCTATCTGATCATCTTCCTGAGCAAATCTTTTGGGAAAGTCTTGAAACTTGACATGGGGATTCTTGAACACATATAAGATGTTATGAAGCTCACTTGAAGTCTTGGAAGTCCATTTAGCCTGATAAAAGTTAAAACCCTAGTTTAGGATGCCTTGCTTAGGAGGATGCATTGTCTAAGGGAATTGTCAAACTTTCTGACTAATTGTGAACTTTGTGAACCTTGTGAACCTCATGAGATGTCTTGTGAACCTTGTGAACCTCATGAGATATCTTGTGAACCTTGTGAACCTTGTGAGCCTTTTAGTACACAATGCCTTGTCTTGTGGAGGGCAAATTTTGGGGTGCAACAGCTGCCCCTGTTCAATTTTCTGAAACCTGAGGGGTTAGATTGGTATATGTGCCAGTCGTGACCTGGAAGGTTGAAGGGGATTGAACACAAAAGCCCAAAAATTTGCACTCACCGGTGCGTAAAATAACACTGATGATTAGTTGTATATGCTTGAGTGGGCTTGAAGATGCCACTTGGAAGAATTGGAGATGGGCTTAGAGATGCCATCTGGAGATGGGCTTGGAGATGCCATCTAAAGTATCAGGATGTGATGATGTCTTTATATTGATACTGGATATCAGTACTAGGACTTCATATAGGCCGTCTCTGAATCGTTTATAATTTGAATTTGTTGAATAGACCAGTAGAAATAAATCTTCGTGACGATTATCTCTTCTAGAAATATCTTGGATTAGGGAATGGATCTTTGTATAGACCATTTTCCTACTCTCCAAGGTCAAAAGAACGTCAGGATTAGTTCTTCTGAAAAATATCTTGAACCAGGGAATGGATCTTTTTACAGACCGTTTGCCTGCTATTCAAGGGCCAAAAGAACGTCAGGATTCGTTCTTCTGAAAAATATCTTGAACCAGGGAATGGATCTTTTTACAGACCGTTTGCCTGCTATTCAAGGGCCAAAAGAACTTCAGGATTTGTTCTTCTGAAAAATATCTTGAACCAGGGAATGGATCTTTTTACAGACCGTTTGCCTGCTATTTAATGGCCAAAAGAACATCAGGATTTGTTCTTCTGAAAAATATCTTGAACCAGGGAATGGATCTTTTTACAGACCGTTTGCCTGCTATTCAAGGGCAAAAAGAACGTTAGGATTTATTCTTCTGAAAAATATCTTGAACCAGGGAATGGATCTGTTTACAGATCGTTTGCCTGCTATTCAAGGGCCAAAAGAACGTCAGGATTTGTTCTTCTGAAAAATATCTTGAACCAGGGAATGGATCTGTTTACAAACCGTTTGCCTGCTATTCAAGGACCAAAAGAACGTCAGGATTTGTTCTTCTGAAAAATATCTTGAACCAGGGAATGGATCTTTTTACAGAACGTTTGCCTGCTATTTAAGGGCCAAAAGAACGTCAGGATTTGTTCTTCTGAAAAATATCTTGAACCAGGGAATGGATCTTTTTACAGACCGTTTTCCTGTTATTCAAGGGCCAAAAGAACGTCAGGATTTGTTCTTCTGAAAAATATCTTGAACCAGGGAATGGATCTTTTTACACACCGTTTGCCTGCTATTCAAGGGCCAAAAGAATGTCTGGATTTGTTCTTCTGAAAAATATCTTGAACCAGGGAATGGATCTTTTTACAGACCGTTTGCCTGTTATTCAAGGGCCAAAAGAATGTTAGGATTTGTTCTTCTGAAAAATATCTTGAACAAGGGAATGGATCTGTTTACAGACTGTTTGCCTGCTATTCAAGGGCCAAAAGAATGTCAGGACTTGTTCTTCTGAAAAATATCTTGAACCAGGGAATGGATATTTTTACAGACTGTTTGCCTGCTATTCAAGGGCCAAAAGAACGTCAGGATTTGTTCTTCTGAAAAATATCTTGAACCAGGGAATAGATCTTTTTACAGACCGTTTGCCTGCTATTCAAGGGCCAATAGATTAAATCTTCTGAAAATATCTTGAACCAGGGAATGGATCTTTGTACAGACCATTTGCCTGCTATTCAAGACCAGATAGATGAAATCTTCTGAAAGTATCCTGGATTAGGGAATGGATCTTTGTACAGACCGTTTGCCTACTCTCCGAGGAAATAGATTAAATCTTCTAAAAATATCTTGAACCAGGGAATGGATCTTTGTACAGACTTTTTGCCTGCTATTCAAGACCAGATAGATGAAATCTTCTAGAAATATCCTGGATTAGGGAATGGATCTTCTTACAGACCGTTTGCCTACTCTCCGAGGACGTCTTGAGTAATGTATGGATCATTTCTGACCTGTTGTAAATTGTTGATGCTGTTTTATCTGTATATAACTATCCTGCAAGGAGAATGTTAGTTTATGCAATATGTATGCATGCATAGTATGATGCACCTAAGTAAATGTATTATGCATTTATGGTATATATGTTATGATATGATGTAAATGATGTATGTATGAATCATGCAGCCTGAAGCGTCTGAATATCTTTGTATAACAACTGCTGGCTAGGGAAAATAAATCCCGATTCGTTGCTGAAGAATATGAGAAACTCGTTCCCGTCTTGTTTGATAGTATTGTATTTATAACTTCCCGTCTTCGTTCGTCGTACTTCTATTGAAGGAATAAGTTCCTGAGTATCCCGACTGAGGATAAAAGAGATGGATATAAATTCAAGGGGAGATGTAACTCGGAGTATCTATCAAGATAGATTTGCCCTTGCTGGGGATTTGTAGTTGTCTTGTGGGGATGAACCGGCGAAGCTTCATTGAACTACTACCCTCGTTCGTCCTTAGTAAATACTATTACTACATTTTATGCATTTCTGGTAAACATCAATCATATTCAAAAGCATTTTATGCATTTCTGGTAAACATCAATCATATTCAAAAGCATACATACATTCAAACACAACTAATGAACATTTTTCGCTTTAGTAAAAGAGGAAAAGTGATCCTGAATAAAGAGGGAAAAGTAAAGCTGAACTCGAAAACATAATTGTTTCAACTTTGAGAGTGTATAACCAATTGGGTTTAGAGCTCCTGAGATTCTTAACTTTCCTGAATACCTTCCCAGAAATCCTCATAGATGGATCCGAAGACATGATACTGACACCATCTGATATTACTGGCGTTGACAATTAATTTCCACAATGGCTTCTGCCGAGAATCCAATATCAAGGTAATACAATGAGAGGAACGTGTCTTCAAATTGTGATGGACCATACATGCTCTGGGTATTAGATTTGAAAAGAAGGCATTTCTCCATGGTTGAGGATGAATTGTCCCATAATGGAAGTATCTGAATGTAGTTACCTCAAGAGAAATAAGCAGAATTCCCCACAATAATGTTACCCTTGGTAATTCAAATATATGAGGAGAGCTGCCCTTGGCTATTAAGCACTTGTTGAATCTGGACCTGATTGCCCCAAATGAATTGAACAGTAACTTGGTATGCCCCCTTGATTGGGAAACAGTGACTATGCCCCTGGAATTATGAACTCTGTAATGTTACCCTTGGTAACTTAGATAAACGAGGAGATCTTCCCCTGGCTACTTAACATAGTTTGTAGATGTTTAGATTGGCAGAATTTTTGACCAACAAGAAGTGTTGAACTTAGTTCAGGATGTCACATCAGATGTTGTGACATTATCAAACAGAGTATAAGTTAATGAACTTAATTCAGGATGTCACACCAGATGTTATGACATTGTATCAGTTAATGAAGTAAGTTCAGTTTTCAGGATGTCACACCAGATGTTGTGACATCTCAAACCTGCTACCAGAATTAATTAATGCTTAACAGAACTGAGTAAATTCAGGGAATTTATCTGGAATTAATTATGAATGGATAAAACAGAAGAAGGCGCATCTGTAGGGAGATTGGTTATATCATTTCAGTATAAACAGAAGAACTGACTCACCTAGAATCAAGGAAGTAACAAACCCTAATTCAAGGTGATGGCAGCATGCGTATCAGGATTGGATAACCTACAGAAAGCCCAAAATCCAAGCATCTATTTAAGCAACAGAAACTCTCAGAATAGAGTACGAAATTAGGAAGACCAAATAGGGTGTTTGTGTTTTAATAGCAGGTTGTATTTGTGTATCACTTTATGAGCTTTTAAGCAAAAGTGTATTTGTGTCTTGATTGAAACTGTGAAGTAAGATCAAGTTGTTTTGTTTGAGGTGTGACTTCAATTTTATTAAACATTGTAACATATCACTGTGTGATTGAGGGGGAGTGAGTTGGTACTCATATCTAAGTTGTGTCTTAGGTAGAAATTGCCTTGGGTAGATATTAAGTGAAAGATTAAACTGAGTGGTTTAAGTCTAGAATTAATATTACTTATATTGGATTTCCTTCCTGGCTTGGTAGCCCCCAGATGTAAGTGTGGAGATACACTGAACTGGGTTAACAATTTCCTGTGTTGTTTAATTTACCTTCACTTTAAGTTTTGTTTAAGTCTTCAAGTGTTTAAACATCTCATTCGACATCACGTACCTGATCCCATAATTTCAATTGGCATCAGAGCAGGCACCCTGCCTGTTTAACTGGGTGAGATCTAGGGACATCAAATTTTGGGAACATGGACAGAGATGTAGGATCTGTAAATAGACCACCTATATTGGATGGATCCAATTATGACTACTGGAAGCCAAGAATGGTTGCATTCTTAAGATCACTTGACAGTAGGGTCTGGAAAGCAGTCAACAAAGGATGGGAGCACCCTGTCCAAGACAACAAGGATGGATCAAAAGTGTTGAAACCTGAAGAAGAATGGAGCAAGGAGGAAGAAGATTCAGCACTTGGAAATTCCAAGGCCTTAAATGCCTTTTTCAATGGCATTGATAGGAACATATTCAGACTTGTGCATCACTGTGAGCTGGCCAAAGATGTTTGGGACACTCTCAAAACAACTCATGAAGGAACATCAAAGGTGAAGATGTCAAGACTTCAACTTATCACCACCAAGTTTGAAAACTTGAGAATGAAGGAAGATGAGACAATTCATGAGTTTTACATGAACATCTTGGAAATAGCTAATACTTCTGGTGCTTTGGGAGAAAAGATGACTGATGAATAGCTGGTAAGAAAGATTCTCAGATCTTTACCAAAAAGATTTGACATGAAGGTTACAGCAATAGAAGAAGCTCAAGACATATGCACAATGAAGGTTGAAGAACTCATTGGTTCCCTTCAAACATTTGAGATGGGAATGAATGATACAATTGTCAAGAAGAACAAAAGCATAGCCTTGGTGTCAAATACTAATAAAGAAGAAGAAAATTATGAAGCAGAACCTGAAGAAAATTTATCAAAAACAATTGCTATGCTTGGAAGACAATTCAACAAGATTCTCAGAAAGATGGATGGCAAGTCCAGACCAAGTGGAAGATACTCAAACTCTCCTGAGAATAAAAGATCTTATGATGCTAATAGAAGGTCAAATTATGATGAAAAGACCAATCAAGAAAAAGGGATTAAATGTCATGGATGTGAAGGATATGGACACATCAGAAATGAATGCCCTACCTATCTAAAGAAGCAGAAGAAAGGTCTCTCTGTGACCTGGTCTGATGAAGACTCAGGATGTGATTCAGAAGAAGAATCAACAAAGCACATCACTGCTCTAGCTGGAGTATGTGAATCTGAAAGTGGATCCAGTAATGAGGAGCTGACTTTTGAAGAGCTAGAAGAATCATACAAAGAGCTGTTTAAAAGGAGCACTGAAGTATGCATGGAGATTATAAAGTAGAAGAAGCAGATTGAGGCATTAAAGGTTGAAAAGACAAGTAATCTAGAAACCATTGACACTTTGAAAAGTGAAGTAAGTCTTCTCAACTCCAAGTTGGAACATATGTCCAAATTTGTCAGAATGTTGAACAGTAGCTCAAACACACTGGATGTTATTCTCAACAACAATAAGCATCAGGGGATAGAACTGGACTGGGATTTAACAAAGCTCAAAAGGTTGAGGCTAGCACCAGCAAAACTACTTCAAATCCCATAAAGTCAAACAAGATGTCCCAACAGATGTCCCAACATCATGAAAAGAACATGATGAAAAAGAAGTATCAAAGATGGAGATGTCATCATTGTGGAAGGTTTGGTCACATCAAACCTCATTGCTACAAGTTGCATGGATATCCAAATCAGATGTATCAGCAACCCCCTAAGTAGAAGATAGAGGTTACAAAGAAAGTGCTGCATGGACATCAAAATCAAAGATATCAGCAACCCCCTAAGCAGAAGACAGAGGTCATCAAGAAAGTATGGGTACCTAAAGCTAGTCTTCAGGCTGATCAAAGCTACATGCCCAAGAACAAGTTCAACAAACAACCTTGGAGCTCTAAAAATGGACAATACACATGGCAGAGGCATTAAAGGAAACCTCACTACAAGCAAAAATGGTCAAAGAAGGGTGTTGCATATATAGCTCATACATCTCTAAGAGTATCAACTAAAGAAGACTGGTACTTTGACAGTGGATGCTCAAGGCACATGACTGGATTGAAGAATTTGCTGGTAGACTTAAAGTCACATTCATCCAGATATGTAACCTTTGGAGATGGAGCTAAAGGAGAAATCAAGGGAGTTGGGACCTTAGACTGTCCAGATGTACCAAGACTAGATGATGTGCTGCTGGTAAAAGGATTGACTGCTAACTTGATCAGCATAAGTCAATTATGTGATCAAGGTTACAGTGTAAACTTTACCAAAACTGAATGCATAGTGTCTAATAAAGAACAGAAGGTTGTCATGAGAGGAGCCAGATCTAAAGACAACTGTTATATGTGGGAACCTCAAGATTCCAGCCTCACTTCAACTTGCTCTTTAGCCAAAGAAGAAGAAGTGAAACTATGGCACCAAAGACTGGGTCATCTTCATTTCAGAGGTATAAAGAAAATCATATCTATGGAAGCTGTGAGAGGTATTCCTAAACTGAATATTGATGATGACAAAGTATGTGGTGAATGTCAAATAGGCAAGAAAACCAAGATGTCCCATCCAAAGCTCCAACATTTGACAACTTCCAAAGTTTTGGAATTATTGCATATGGATCTTATGGGACCAATGCAGGTTGAGAGCCTTGGTGGAAAGAGATATGCCTATGTGGTGGTTGATGACTTTTCAAGGTATACATGGATAAATTTTATCAAAGAAAAGTCTGATGTATTTGATGTATTCAAAGATTTGTGCCAAAGAATACAAAGAGAAAAAGCAAGTTGTGTGGTCAGAATAAGAAGTGACCATGGAAAGGAGTTTGAGAATCAAAAATTCTCAGATTTCTGTTCTTCAGAAGGAATCAATCATGAGTATTCTTCGCCTATCACCCCTCAACAGAATGGGATTATTGAGAGGAAAAACAGAACTATCCAAGAATCAGCAAGAGCTATGATTCATGCTAAAAAGTTACCATTGTACTTCTGGGCTGAAGCTATGAACACAGCTTGTTACATTCATAATAGAGTCACTCTAAGGAAAGGAACCTTGTCCACCATCTATGAAGTCTGGAAGGGCAGAAAACCTACAATTAAGTACTTCCATTTGTTTGGAAGTAATTGTTATATTCTGGCTGATAGGGAGCAAAGAAGAAAAATGGATCCTAAAAGTGATGAAGTGATTTTCCTTGGATACTCTATAAATAGCAGAGCCTATAGAGTATTTAACTCTAGAACCAAGGTTATCATGGAGTCCACAAATGTGATAATTGATGATGCCCCTGCAGATGTTGCAGATGATGTTGGAACATCTGCTGACAGTCAGACTGAAGCTGAAATAAAGAGTGATCATCCTGACTTCACTCAAACTCAGGCAAGGACAAAACAATCCAGCAAACCTCCCTCCATCAGAATCCAGAAGGATCATCCCAAAGATTTGATAATTGGTGATCCCAACAGTGGTGTAAGCACTAGATCAAGAGAGGTGATTTCAGGTTCTTGTTTTGTTTCAAAAATAGAACCTAAAAACATCAAGGAAGCTCTTAATGATGAGTACTGGATTTGTGTTATGCAAGAAGAAATAGGTCAATTCACAAGGAATGAAGTGTGGGATCTTGTCCCTAGACCTGATGACATAAATGTGATTGGCACTAAATAGGTGTATAAGAACAAGTCAAATGAGCAGGGAGTTGTTACAAAGAACAAGGCTAGACTTGTAGCTCAAGGATACACACAAATTGAAGGAGTAGACTTTGATGAAACCTTTGCACCAGTAGCAAGGCTTGAATCAATCAGAATACTTTTAGGAATTGCTTGTATCCTGAAGTTCAAGCTATTTCAAATGGATGTGAAGAGTGCCTTTCTAAATGGATATCTTAATGAAGAGGTATATGTAGAACAGCCTAAGGGATTTGTTGATCCAAGCTGTCCAAATCATGTGTACAAACTAAGGAAGGCTCTTTATGGACTGAAGCAAGCTCCAAGAGCATGGTATGAAAGGATGACTACTTTTCTCACAAAACAAGGATACAGGAAAGGTGGAATAGACAAAACCTTGTTTGTGAAGGATGAAGAAGGAAATGTCATGATTGCTCAAATATATGTAGATGACATTGTCTTTGGTGGGATGTCAGACAAGATGGTTAAACATTTTGTCACTCAAATGGAATCTGAATTTGAGATGAGCCTAGTAGGAGAACTAACCTACTTTCTTGGACTACAAATCAAGCAGATGGAAGACTCCATGTTTATATCCCAAAGCAAGTATGCCAAGAACACTGTCAAGAAATTTGGGATGGATAGTGCAAGTCAAAAAAGAACACCTGCTCTCACTCATTTAAAGCTGACAAAGCATGACAAGGGTGAGAAGGTGGACCAAAGTCTATACAGAAGCATGATTGGAAGCTTATTATATCTGACTGCTAGCAGACCAGATATAGCCTTTGCAGTAGGTGTATGTGCAAGATATCAAGCTGATCCAAAAGTTAGCCATCTAAACCAGGTTAAGAGAATTCTGAAATATGTCAATGGTACTTGTGACTATGGCATAATGTACTCCCATGGATGTGAACCAATTCTCACTGGCTTCTGTGATGCTGATTGGGCTGGAAGTGCTGATGATAGAAAGAGCACCTCAGGAGGATGCTTCTTCCTAGGAAACAATTTGATTTCTTGGTTCAGTAAGAAACAAAATTGTGTATCCTTATCCACTGCTGAAGCTGAATATATTGCAGCTGGTAGCAGTTGTTCACAGTTGGTTTGGATGAAGCAAATGCTCATTGAATACAATGTACCACAAGATGTCATGACATTGTACTGTGACAACTTAAGTGCTATTAACATATCAAAGAATCCTATCCAACATAGCAGGACCAAGCATATTGATATCAGGCATCATTTCATTAGAGATCTTGTGGAAGAGAAGGTGATCTCATTGGAACATGTAGCCACAGATCTGCAATTAGCTGATATATTTACTAAAGCTTTGGATGCTACCCAATTTGAAAACCTAAGGGGTAAATTTGGAATCTGCTTATGTGAAATATAGCAGTTATGGAGAAGTGCCAACATGTCCTATGACATCGTGTGGCATGATCACCAGATGGCAACACCAGTCTGGTCAAGAACTCTGTGTATTCCACCTCTTAAAATTCTCCAAGTAACGGCTCTTATAAAAGCTCCAGCTTGCTCTCAGCTATTCATCTCCTCATCATCTTCTCAAAACAAATTGCATGCTATAGCTGATTTTCAGAACTCATCAAAATCAATCAAACCTAAACTCTTCTTCCACCACTTTCGAAAATGTCTCAACATCAAAACCCTAACCTCACTGATGAAAACCTTAACCAAGAAGATGTGGTGCATGCAACCCCAATCTCTATGCTACCTATGGATTCAACTCCCATAGACGAAATCAGAGGACGTGTTCCTCTTGCTCAAAAGCCTAGAACTCCTAATGTGAGAAGAGCAAAGGAACCTGTATTCAGCAAGGTCAAAGGGATGCCTTCTTCATCAAACACCACCCCCAAAGCTTCTGAATATGTGGATGCTTCTATTAAGAATCTTGTTAATAGGATTCTGTCTGAGAAAGGAGTTATGAGTGGTATATCTGTTCCCCTGAACACCATGCCAGCTCCACAAGAAGAACAACCAAATCAGGCTGAAGAGGACACTCCTGTTCAACAGGATGTTCCAATAAATGTTGAAACATCTGAGGACCAACACAAGGCCTCAACTGATGATGATGAAGAAGCCACTGATGATCAAGCTTCTGTTGATCCACCTGCTGAAGAGGAGACTACCCAACCTCCTCCTGTTGTAGACATAGAGCATGATTCTGACACAGAGATCATTGCCTCTGTGGACCCTAGCATAGCCAAAAGGCTTAGGACTAGGAAGGAAAAGAAGACTGCAGGACATGCAACTTCTGAAAAGAAGCAGCCTACTCCAAAGAAAGACAAGGCCAAAGTGGTATTTGGACCAACTAAACAATGGAGCAAGGTGAATACACAAAAGAGGAAAGTTGTCACTCCACCAGATTCATATGTTGAAGAGGATGTCCCAACATCCCAACCAAAGAAAAAACCAGCACCTACAAGGTCTACCTCTGCTGTTCCAGAAGCTCCTCTGGATAATGTTTCTTTCCATCATGTGTCAAGTGTGAGCAGATGGAAATTTGTCTACCAAAGAAGAGTGGGACTGGAAAGAGAGCTAGGCAGCAATGCACTGGAGTGCACTGAGGTAATAGACCTCATATCATCTGCTGGCTTATTCAAGACAGTTTCAAACTTCTCACCTTGCTATGAGCTGCTAGTCAAGGAGTTTATTGTCAACCTGCAGGAAGACTGTGCTGATGGCAAGTCAGAAGAATTCAGAAAGGTGTATGTAAGAGGGAGATATGTGGAATTCTCTCCTACGGTTATCAATCAATACCTAGGGAGAGAATCTGATGGACCTAATGAGTTGGGGAAGACTGATAACCAGGTTTGCAAGGTCATCACTTCCAATCAAGTCAAAGCTTAGCTAGTCAAGGGAAAACTTTCTGTTAGCCTGCTGTCGCTCCCGCCAAATGACAACCGGGGCCAAGAGGGGTACAGACGCGAACGGTCGGCGAAAATGGGAATGAGAAAACACACAGGAGTGAACTCAAAAGAAAAGAAAAGAGTCGCCAGCTAGGCATTTTTATCCCGGAGGAAAGGCAATGCTGCATAGACATAGAAAGATATGGATAAGACGGTTGCGAACCAGAGAGACTGAGAAAGGGGGTTAGTTACAACCTGGGAAGGTATTAGCACCCAGATTGTCCGCCGTACTCGACGGGATCCACGCTTAAAAGATTTGTGTCTTAAAGGGGTAGTGTCAGTGCAAGAACAAGAATGAAATGCTCAAGACTATGAGGCTTAAAGAATAATGCTGGAAAGAGGGGGAATATACAGAGACTTTTGTTCGATAACCGTTAGGTTATGCCTACGTATCCTATCGTGCAATGAGGAAGTCAGAACACCGTAGTTCGACTCAAAGAGACTGAAAGATGAGTTGACTTGTGAACTGCTTACTTGTATATGCTCAAGTGTATGACCTGTCTGGCTCAGGTGCAAACTGTCTTGCATTAGACGGAAGAAGCAAGTTCTCGTTTGTGAGTGAATGAGATGAGAAAAGAATCCCGGAGGAGACGATTATTGTTTGTTTTTGAGTTTTCAGTCTTTTATTGCTTTTGAAAGTTTGTCATAAATTAATGAGCTTAAGCCTAAACCAATGGGTTAGTAAACTCATCACATCCTTCCTCTGATAAGGGGTAATGAGGATACCTTAAGTGTGAAGTCAGCATCTCACACTTAATCACCTTTTGATGTAGGATTAAGATCATTAACCTACTTGTGATTATTTAGATGTTTTTGTTGTTTTTTTTTAGTGTTGAGTAATGAGATTAAGCCATAATCAAGGATTAAACAGACTCATTACATCATCCTAATAGAAGGATAATAGATGAGAATGTTTAAGCTGAGGAAAACTCCTCAACTTAATCCATGATTAGGGATTAAACCCATGACAAAACAAAGCCTTTATTAAGTGGATTTTAGTTAATGATATGATGAAGAAGTGATTTTTATGATTTTTAAGACAACTTGAGGAGGACTTGTCCATTAACACTAGGGTTAGTCCTTCTTAACCAATTAAGGAAGAATTAGAACCCTAATGCAAGGCCCAAGTTACAAGCTTGATGTCTTGATGATTATTAAGTGAATTGATTAAAGGATTTAAACACATTAAGGGTTTAACACTTAGGATTAAAGTTATACACTCCATCCTAATAGAAGGATGCAGACATAAGCTTAATCACAAAGACTTAAAGCCTTTAGGGTTTAGTCCCTGATTATGAGATGAGAAGAGAAGACTCAAAAAAGACACAAAGGTACAAGCTAAATGGGGGACTAATCAACCCTAATTGTTATCATGCTTAGAAGTCCTAGGGTTTGTGAGGTTTGCAAGAAAGATCTTCAGAGAAACCACCAAGAAGCAGATGAAAGGAGCAAAGAGAAGCAAAACAACTTGCTTCACTTAAGAAGTCAAGTTGTTTGAAGAAAGAAGGTAAGATGAACAAGAAAGGGCAAGCTCAATCCAATACACATACAAAAATGCAGCAATGATGCATAAGAGAGATGAGAAGAGATTGTGAGAAGTGAAGGCAAATTCACTTCTCAAACTAACTTACCACCTGAAAAGTTAGTGAAAGAAATGAAATGCAATGTAAATGAAGTGCAATGTCATGATGCAAGACAAAGTCAGAAGCAAATACATGATGTTAATGATGCTAAGAGATGATGCAAACATGAGGCAAGACATGAGGATGATCATACAAACATATGGAATGCAAAAGAGAAATGCTTAGAACCATGAACATACATGAAAAGTTATGAAATGCAAATGACATACAACATGGAAAATGAAAGATGCAATGATCAAACATGATTCTAATGTGTCCTAAGATGTGTTATGAATCAAATGAATGCCTAAAATGTCATGGAAAGTCATGGTATGCAAGCAAATGTAAGATGAATGCAAAAGAAAGCCCAAATTAGGGTTCATGATCAATGCACAAAACAAAATTCAAAACCAGAAGCAAACATCATGATAAAAAATTTGAAAATGCATTCAAAGGAACCCTAAACCTATACAAACTCACTGCCCAAAGGAGAGGATCCAATTCTTAACCTAGTGTAAGTTATGAATTTCCTAAGTTGGCTAGGGTTTTAAGGTACCTTGTCAAGAAAAATGTCAAACAAATTGAAAATGCAATATCAAATCATGCCAATTTAATCCTATAAACTACATGATATGCAAGATGCAATGCAAAAAGAATCATTGTCCAACTCTTAAAGGCTAGGCAGAAATGAATTTTTGAAGATTGAATCAAAATAATGCCTTGAAATGAAATTAATTCCATTGAAAATTGTCAAAAGGCATCAAGATCAAAAAAGAAATTTGGTTTGAGAGTTGGACAATGTTTCTAAATGATTTAAATGTTTCATGAATTTTTTTGTGATTTTTAAATACTTAAAAGTATTTTTAATTAATTTATTTTCATTAACTAATTAAAAATAAAGTTTTAAATGATTTAAAAATAATTTTTAATGCAAAAAATAAAAATAAAAATATTTTTGATTTCTGAAAATTAATAAAAGGGTTGATAAAAATTTTCAGAATTTTTTGATGATTTTTACTATTTTTTATAAAATGTACAAAACAAATGAAATAAAATGAAAATAAAAATGAATTTAAACTGAAAATGAGAAAGTCAGCGCATCCAAGGGCCAAGATTCAAACGAAAAGGGAGGGAATTGACCAGCGCGCGCATCTGGACGGCTCACATTCAAACTTATGTAATTAAGACTAAACCCTAATTAATTAACCCTAATCACTTTCAGATGACCGGAACAGTGTTCCGGTCATCTTCTCCGGCAAGGTGAAATCACTATCTCTCTCTCCATGCAATGAAAATGAAATCTCTCTGCCCAGAATCAAACCCCATTCAACACTGAATCGAAACCCCCAAACAAAAACCATTTTTCATTCATCAATCATGCAAATCGAAGCAAAACAAATATAGGGCAGAAAGTTTCAGACAACTCATACATGCTCAATATTTCACCATTTTCATTTTTAAACACATCATGATGATCAGGATAACATGTAGAATAAATTTATAACAAGTAAATGAAGTTCTGGAAAATTTGTTCTTGATGGATACCTGAACTGAAGTCCTTCGAACATGAGCTTTCTGAGCCTTTCTCCTATGCAAACTAACTCCTCTGGTCCCCCTGAGCTCAATGGAATGCTTCACAACTCTTGTTGATGGCTGATTTGGGAGATGGCAGAAGTTCTGTTCAAGGGGGGTGGTGATCGTGTTTTGGTTTCAGTGACTTTCAGGCTGTTTCAATGGTTGGTTTGTGATCAGTGAGTCATGTTGAGATTGTTTGTGAAGTCTGTTTGTGTGTTTGATGCTTGTGGAGAGTGTTTCGAAAGGTTTTGCAAATGAAGCATAAACTGGGAACTATGGCTTCTGATCTGATTCAGGCTTGGATGTGTGGTGTGTTATGCTGGCTTTGGTCCATGTATCAAGTGGTGATAGGTCAGAGAGTTGTTGGTGGCCTATGGTGATTGGTATGGGCAAGTTGCCAAAATGTCAAACTTTGTGTAAGAGAGGTATGGGCAATGGTACAACTTGCTTTTTGGCTTGCTTTGGCTCAGCTTGAATCAAGGAAAGCTATGGAAAAGGTCTAGAGGCAATGCAGCAAGTGGTTTGTGGTTTGTGATAGGTTTTGCAAGTTTCACAAAGTTTGGTTCCTTTGGGATTTCTTGAGGTTCAAGGCATGAAATGAGATGATTCTTGGGCCCATTATGATTTTTATGAGTCATATGATCATGTTGTAATGAGTTTGTGCATATTTGAAGTCTTTAGAACACTTGATCATACCATTTTGCAAAATGCCTCTTTGGTAGAAAACTTCAAATTATGTGATTTTTCCCAACTTTGACAAACCATAACTTTTGATCCAAAATGAATTAGGTCATGTTCTTGTACTTTTTGAAAAGGGAATTATCCATTCTACAACTTTCATGACCAAAGCTTTTCCATTTGAAGCATTTTTGAATCAAAAAGCAAGGGTTGAAAAAGTTTCCCAAAATGGCAATTTTCATTATAAGTCAACTTTCCCAAAAAGTCAACTTTACAAATGGCTTTAAATTCTTCAATTTTGTGAACTTCCAACATCTTCGATGATCAAATAAATATCATACATAATCAAAATGATGAAGAACACCCTTTGGTTGGGTCATTGGGGGACTCAGATACCCTGATTTTGCACTGACTTGCTCAAGAAGTCAACTCTTGATTAGATGACTTCCCCATTGAATTTCTTCATGAAAATTGATATGCATGATCCCTATACCATATAGAGACCAATAGAAACAAGAATGACCCAAAAATTTGGAGTTATGGCCTTTGAAACCAAAACCCTAATTCTAGGTCATCTGTGTAGTTAAACCTGGCTCTGCTTCCATGCCATTCTCAGTTCTTGTGATTTTTTGACATTCTTGACTTTGAGAGGATATATTATGATGCTTGAACATATATGGACCCCTTTGAAGTGATTGATGACCTTTGGAGTTGCTCAAGTGGCTCTTGGATTGCTCAAATCACAAACCCTAGATGCAGATGACTTAGAAGCAATGCAAAGAATCAAAAATGCAATATGAGATGCTATGATTGAATATATGCATATAAAAAGATCACAAGCCATGGTGTGAAGGGGTGAGGGAAAATTTTGGGTGTTTACAGCTGCCCCTATTCAAACATGAGTTAGCTGTGCAGGATGTAAGCAACGGCTTAACAGGCAAACAAGATAACATGTGGTTGAATACCAAAGACAGTCCAAAATTTGCACTCACAGAATGAAAAAGAAAAGGGATATAGATTGTAAAAGAAAATAAAGTATATTGTAAAGTGTGGGCGACGGAGGACGACCGTCGAGCAGAGGACGACTGCTGGGGAAAGAGCAATGACGGGGACGGCCGACATGCTGGGGAGAATGCGGGAAGTAAAGCAATGACGGGGACGGCCGACAAGCTGGGGACAAAAGGGATTATGATGGGGACGGCCATCATGTAAAGCTATAAGATGCTCTGGGGATTAGGTAACAATAAATGATGAGGTACGGTCATCATGTTCATAAAGTAATGTAAACAACGATGGGGACGGCCATCGGGCTAAACTGATGAAGGACGATCATCAGGAAAAAGAAAAGGGACCACGATGGGGACGGCCATCGGGTTAAAGAATAAATGAAATAAATGATGAGGGATGGTCATCAAAGGTGAAGGACGATCACCTAGTAGGGGACGGCTGCTCTGAGAGGGATAAGATGAGGGACGGTCACCTAAGGTGAAGGACGATCACCTGGCAGGGTACGGCTGCCGAAAGTATCATGACATAGGACGAATGCCGGATAAAAGGCCGACGATGGGGACGGCCATCGGATGAGCATGATGAAGGACGATCATCAAGAGGTGAAGGACGATCACCTAGCAGGGGACGGCTGCTCTTAGGGTTTATCATGACACAGGACGAATGTCAGATAGAAAAGAAATTTTGCTTTGCTGGCGACCTACTGGGGAATAGTAAACACGGACGAGTGCTCACATCCAAGAAATAAAAAGTATAAGTTTTTTGACATTGTTTATAGATTAAAGATGCGGATGAGCATCCTTAAGACTATGATACGGACGAGTATCGGGTAAAACTAAATACTGACATGTGTTCAAAGCTGATAATACGGACGAGTATCAACCGGTTAACAGGGGACACGGACGAGTGTCGATTCTGAGGGGACTCTTCTGGGGAATCATAGACACGGACGAGTGTCTAAATTCAAGAAGACATGAGTGTTTGGCACGTGTATGGATTAAAGATGCGGGCGAGCATCCCTAAGACTATGATACGAACGAGTATCAGGTAGAAACAAACGCTTGACGCATGCTCTGAGATGATGATACGGACGAGTATCAACTGGTTAACAAAGAACACGGACGAGTGTCGAATCTGAGGGGATTTGAGTGGTACATACAAGATACGGAAGAGTATCTGTATGAGTGAAATAAGTATAATGAGTGTATAGATGAGTGTTTAACCTGCTGGGGGGTGACACGGACGAGTGTCAAAAGGTATATAATAAACAAGTATATGCTTTACAAAGTGTTCAGGTATCTATGCTGGGGAAGGTGACACGGACGGGTGTCAGGGAATTTGTATAAAGATGTATCTGTGAGTGCAAGGGGGAATGCTTTGGCTTTCTGCTGGGGATATGACACGGACGGGTACCAAGAAGTATATGCAATATATAAGTGTCTGCTTGTAAAGAAGGCTCGGGCGACTTTACTGGGGAATCATGACACGGACGGGTGCCAAAAGGAGTGTGTATTTGTATTTACAAGTGTAAGGCAAATGCCTTGGCTCTCTGGTGGGGAACTTGGGGAGTTTGCTGTATATTGTTGATGGATTGTCAATATTCACAAGTGTTTGATTCAGGTCATGGCTTATGATTATGCAATATGTTTGATTTTTGCCGTAATGCTCCGTTTTTGACGGAATGCTACGCTTTGTGGGGAGAACATGATGCGAATGCTATGATTATGCAAAGATACCGATCCGGGATCCGGGTCCCGTTGCTGCAGAGATCTCTGGCTGATCTGTTTGAAGTGGATGTCCCAGCTGGGGATGAGATCATTGGTAGATCTGACTCATGGGACCCTGCTTGGTGATATAGGTCACTAATAGACCTATCTTCGGTAATGAGGGACCCAGCTGGGGTTTGTAGAAGCTTTCGTCACTCTGTTATGGAATCCTCAGGCATTGCTCTTTCGGATAGAGGCTGAAGCTCTGTGGGGAGATGGTTTCTTGGCTTTTGTACTTGGCTGAGTAGGAAGCAAATGGCAACTCGGCTGGGGAGAAACAATGAATGGCAAGTCAGCTGGGGAAAATGCACCTACGGTGTTTAGACCGAGTGGACAATGATTTGCCAGCTGGCTGGGATGAAGCTTTCATGCCCCATGTTGTGCTTTGAATACCTGCAAACCTGAAAAGATAGAGAAGCGCACAAGTAATCCCGAGGTATCCATTACCGGATTCCATCATAGGAGTTTAGACACTCCCGAGAGCAAGTACATTTCCTGCACACACGTATTTTTAGAAGAAAAGCATCTGTATTTATGCAATCAGTATCTTAAGAATATCGGACATTTTGCAAAATGAAAGTAAAGTGTACGAGACGCAGCATGACTGAAAATCTGATTTTATTAATTCATATGCCCTGAATTGGCGAGGTATAGTCAGAGAAACAGATCCCCTAAAATGAGGAGATTGTTACAAATTGAGAAGCAAAAGATGTTGGCAACGTTGATGACGCTTCAAGGAGCTTCCTTTTGCTATGACTCGTATGACATTTGACGTTCTTCTCGTCTTGCTTTCTGAAGAAGGCTAATTCTGACCGGCGCTTGAATCTTTTTGAAGCTTACCAAGTTGTGAGTGATACAGACGAATTCAGAATGCAGCTGTTCGCTTATTCCCTTGTTTTGCATGGATCGCCCTTTCGGGTTTTCAATCCATCGGGATACCCTTTTTTGCCTGAGTTGTCCAATGCGGCTTTTCAAATCAACGGGTGTACATTTTTTTCTTGCTTATTTTCCCTTACTTTTGCCCGAGTCTTTTATTCTGTTTTTGACTCGCCGGGATGCCCTATTTTTGCCTGGACTTACATTCTGTTTTTATGTCCAGCGGGCCATTTTATGCGAAGTATTTTTTAACTGCATCTGAATTCACAGGAGACGGGAAGTCTTCACCATCCATAGTATTGAGCATCAGTGCTCCGCCAGAGAAAACTTTCTTTACTACGAATGGCCCTTCATAGTTCGGAGTCCACTTGCCCCTGTGGTCTGTATGAGGAGGGAGGAGTCTTTTAAGCACAAGGTCTCCTACTTGGCACTCTCGGATCCTGACTTTCTGATCGAAGGCTTTCTTCATTCTTTTCTGATACAGCTGCCCATGACAGATTGCAGCTAACCTCTTCTCTTCAATCAGAATCAGTCGTTCATATCGGGACCGGACCCACTCTGCTTCGTTCAGCTTAACATCCATTAATACTCGTATGGAGGGTAATTCAACTTCAACCGGTAGGACTGCCTCCATACCATACACAAGTTGATACGGTGTTGCCCCAGTGGATGTTCTGATTGACGTACGGTACCCATGCAAGGCAAATGGTAGCATTTCATGCCAGTCTTTGTATGTGACTACCATCTTCTGCACAATCTTCTTGATATTCTTATTAGCTGCCTCAACAACGCCATTCATCTTCGGCCTGTAAGGAGAAGAATTGTGGTGTTGGATCTTGAAGTCCCGGCATAGTTCTGCCATCATTTTATTGTTCAAGTTGGAACCATTGTCGGTAATGATTCGCTCGGGAACTCCGTATCGACAGATAATGTCTTTCTTCAGAAATCGGGCTACCACTTGCCTTGTAACATTTGCATAGGAAGCTGCTTCGACCCACTTGGTGAAATAGTCAATGGCAACCAGGATGAATCTGTGGCCATTCGAAGCAGTCAGTTCAATCTTGCCAATCATATCAATGCCCCACATGGAAAAGGGCCAGGGTGAAGACATCACATTTAGAGGATTTGGAGGTACATGCACCTTGTCCGCATAAATCTGGCATTTATGGCATTTTCTGGCATAGGCACAACAGTCTGCATCCATTGTGATCCAGTAATAGCCTGATCTTAGCAACTTCTTAGCCATGGCATGCCCTCCTGCATGGGTACCAAAGGATCCTTCGTGCACTTCGTGCATCAACAAGCCTGCTTTTGTTCTATCGACGCATCTGAGGAGTACCATATCAAAGTTTCTCTTGTATAGGGAACCATCAGTATTCAGGAAGAAACGGCCAGCAAGCCTTCTCAATGTCTTCTTATCATTGGAAGATGCCTCAGGCGGGTATGTTTGATCCTCCAAGAAGCACTTAATGTCATGGAACCAAGGCTTGTCATCTTTAACAACATCAGCTGCAAATACATAAGCTGGTCTGTCCAGTCTGGACACTGAAATCCGAGGAACAAAGTTGGCAGCTTGAACTTTGATCATGGAGGAAATGGTAGCCAGAGCATCTGCAAACTGATTCTCGTCTCGAGGCATATACTCAAGCTTGACCATTGTAAAGAAAGTCAGTAACCTCCTTGTATAATCTCTGTACGGTATCAGATGATCTTGATGTGTGTACCATTTGCCATTGGTTTGATTAATTACCAGAGCTGAATCTCCGAATACAGTCAAAGTCTTGATCCTGAGGTCAATGGCTTCCTCAAGACCCATAATACAAGCTTCGTATTCAGCTTCGTTGTTAGTGCAGTTAAAGTTGAGCTTTACCGAGAAAGGCATGTGAACTCCCTTAGGTGTAATGAGTACTGCACCAACACCACGACCATTCATATTAACAGCCCCGTCAAACATCATAGTCCATTCTTCCTCTGGGTCAGGCCCTTCAGTGTGAATAGGCTCTTCATGATCTTTTGCCTTTATGAACATGATGTCTTCATCAGGGAAGTCAAATCTCATAGGCTGGTAATCATCAATGGGTTGCTCAGCAAGATAATCAGACAATACACTACCCTTGATGGCTTTCTGAGATGTGTACTGGATGTCATATTCTGTGAGGATCATTTGCCATCTTGCAACCCTTCCGGTAAGTGCTGGCTTCTCAAAAATGTACTTAACTGGGTCCATCTTTGAGATCAATAAGGTAGTGTGGGTCAACATATATTGTCTCAGTCGGCGAGCAGCCCACGCTAAAGCACATCAAGTTTTCTTGAGCAGTGAATAACGTTGTTCACAGTCGGTAAACTTTTTGCTTAGGTAGTATATTGCATACTCTTTTCGACCAGACTCGTCATGCTGGCCCAACACACACCCCATTGACTCTTCTAATACTGTCAAGTACATTATTAGAGGTCTTCCTTCAACTGGAGGCATAAGGAATGGAGGCTCTTGTAAGTATTCCTTGATCTTGTCAAAATCCCTCTGGCAGTCTTCGTTCCACCTGACCGTTTGTTCTTTTCTCAACAGCTTGAACAAAGGTTCACAAGTTGCTGTAAGGTGAGATATGAACCGTGAAATGTAGTTCAATCTACCTAAGAAACCCCGAACTTCTTTTTCTGACTTTGGTGCAGGCATTTCTTGAATGGCTTTGACTTTGTCAGGGTCAACTTCAATCCCCTTCTCGCTCACAATAAAGCCCAGCAGCTTACCATATCGTACCCCGAATGTGCACTTGTTGGGGTTCAGTTTCAGTTGGTACTTCCTCAGACGCTTGAATAACTTCAACAGATTTACCAGGTGCTCTTCTTCTGTGAGGGACTTGGCAATCATGTCATCCACATAACATTCTATTTCTTTATGGATCATGTCATGGAATAATGTTACCATAGCCCGTTGATATGTAGCACCAGCATTCTTCAGTCCGAATGGCATCACCTTGTAACAGAACGTGCCCCAGGGTGTGATGAAAGTTGTCTTCTCCATGTCTTCAGGTGACATTTTGATCTGATTGTATCCTGAAAATCTGTCCATGAAGGAGAATACCGAGAACTGAGCCATATTATCGACCAATACATCGATGTGAGGTAGAGGGAAGTCATCTTTTGGGCTGGCTTTGTTCAGATCCCGGTAGTCAACACACATTCTCACTTTGCCGTCTTTCTTAGGCACAGGTACAATATTAGCAACCCACGGCGGATAGCTAGTCACAGCAAGGAATCCGGCGTCCCATTGCTTTTGTACCTCTTCTTTGATCTTTATTGCCATGTCTGGGCGAGTACGGCGCAGTTTCTGTTTAACCGGTGGGCAATCTTCTCTTAAAGGCAGCTTGTGCATGACAATATCGGTGTCCAACCCTGGCATATCCTGATAAGACCAAGCAAACACATCCACATATTCACGAAGTAGGTCAATAAGTTGTTCCTTTACTGAGTCTTGTAAGCAGGCCCTGATCTTAACCTCTTTCACATCTTCATCCGTACCAAGATTGATCGTTTCAACCTCCTCCTGATGAGGAGTAATAACCTTCTCCTCTTGCCTCAACAACCTGGCTAGCTCTTCAGGAAGCTCATAGTCTTCTTCAACCCCTTCATCAGCTTGATTGATTGGATTGTCAAAGTCATACGAAGCCATAGATGTGCTGTTGTCGGTGCAGTCTGAAAGGCACTCTCTGCAAGGGTTTAGATTGTTCATTTTAGTGATTGATTTTAATCTTGTTTAGGAAAGTGAAATAAAGTTGTCATTTTGAAAACATTGCCATTTTTATTTTTGTACAAAAAGAAAAATGAAAAACAGTGAGCGGAAAAGAAAAAGACTCATTTGCAAAAGATGTCTGATATTCATTGATTGATCTGTTTGCACATAATTACAGATGGCCCGATTACAAAATGAGTCTTGTCATCTTGGGCAAGATGCAAGACTTAATGCATGCTTAAAATATACAGGAAATAATAATTACTCTGCAGGAGTAACCCTTATAATTTCCTGGGAAGACCAGTTTGAGATATGGCTCCCCGGGATCCTTGGACGTATCCAGCTCTCCAGGTTGCGCTCATCTTCCGACTCATCTTCCAAGTTCTTCACTGCATCTGGGGTGAGAATCCCCCCACTGACAAAGTTGGGCTTCTTAGCAGCCTCTGATTGATCTGGTTGAGTTGGTTTGTAACCCAACCCAAATCTGTCCTCCTTCTTCTCCACAGGCAACAGCTTGCCCCAGCCTTGGGCAGTCCCCTCTTCAACAACCTTCCTGGCTTGCTGATAAGACGTCATTGAGGTTCCCAGTACAGCAGATGCTTCATTTATGTTCAGGGCCTCACATCCCTGGCTCATGGTTTCATGGATCTCTCCATCCATCTCAATGTATTTGTATGAAGCCAGATGGCTAACAAAGATATCTTCTTCACCACAGATAGTGATGATCTGACCCTCCCACTCGAATTTCAGCTTCTGGTGAAGGGTAGACGTAACAGCGCCAGCGGCATGGATCCAAGGTCTACCCAACAAACAGCTGTAGGCCGGCTGAATGTCCATCACATAAAAGGTAATTTTAAAAGTCTGTGGGCCAATCATCACAGGCAGATCAATCTCCCCTAGCACTGATCTCTTGGAGCCATTAAATGCTCTTACCACCAAATTACTCGGACGTAATGCCAAGCCATCATACTCTAGCTTCACTAAGGCTTTCTTTGGTAGAACATTGAGTGAAGACCCGGTGTCCACCAGTACATGGGATAAAATAGCACCCTTGCATTCTAGAGTGATGTGTAAAGCCTTGTTGTGGTTGCGTCCCTCAGTTGTTAAATCAGCATTGGTAAAACCCAGTCCATGACTGGTGTTGACATTTGCCACCACAGTTTCCAGCTGATTAACGGTGATCTCTTATGGCACATATGCTGCGTGCAAGACTTTTAGTAATGCATTCCGGTGAGCTTCGGAACACATCAGCAGGGATAATATAGAGATCTTTGAGGGAGTTTGGTGAAGCTGATCCACCACCATGTAATCACTTCTTTTTATAATCCTCATAAACTCGTCTACATCTTGCTCAAAAGATGTCTTCTGAGTTTATTTGACAGTCGGCTCTTCAAATACCACACTCTTTCCTTTTGCTTTGGCAGCAGCTTCTGCTTCGGCATTAGGTTTTTGTAATTGTGAGGCAAAAAGGCGTCCGCTTCTGGTGAAGCCTCCGCCTCCCCCAAAATTATCAATTTGTGGAGAAGAGGTTGAAGAATCCAAAGTGATTTTCTCCCCGTTGCAGTAAAGGTCAGAGCCATAATGCCAAGGGATGGCATTACTTCTTTCATATGGGACGGGTCTAGGCACCGTGATGGTAACTGGACTGACTGCTACAGAGGAGGGTGCTGAAATGGTGTGCGGATCGTAGTAGATGGTGACTGGCGACCTGGCAGGAGATGCCACTGTTTGTTGTTGAAAGTTGTTATTTGGAGGAACATATGTTGGATCATAATAAATAGTGACTGCTGAGATGTCTGTTGGCGTTGTAGAAGATTCCGAATAAAGGGGTGCTGATGTTGTAGAAGGAATGGTTGTTGACATCTGATTTGTTGAAGTGATGGACGAAGCCATTGTTGATGATATGGATGCGTTTGTTGGAATGATTGTTGTTGCAGTTGTAGAAGAGTCAGGAATCGTTGTCAGAGGGATTGCTGGACTTGCAGGTATTGATGTTGTGATCTGAAGGATACCACTTTTGATAAGACCATCTATGCCGCTTCTCAAGTTATCACACCCGTTGACCGAAATGTTGCAATAAGCACAACCAAGCTCACACCCGGGGAACATCTGGCATTCTAGGAGCTGAGCTTTAATTTCTACCAGAGGTGTCCGAATCTGCCCAACACTGGTGATTAAGAAAGATGGCTTATCTTCCTCAATAGCATTAATTCTTGGTCCTCCATGATTGGGCATGGGGTTCTTGTTGATATTAGGCGGGGGTGCAAAGTTGAGGGCCTTGGAATCCACCAGATCTTGTACTTTCATTTGTAAAGCCCTGCATTTCTCTGTACTGTGGCCAGGTGCATTTGAATGAAAAGCACACCGGGCATTGACATCATAATTTCTTGGAAGACTGGCAGGATCTGGAGGTGCCAATGTCCTTAGCTCAACCAGGTTGAGTTTCAGGAGTTGTGGCAATAAAGCGGCATAAGGCATAGGGATAGGGTCAATCACCCTATTTGCCTGTGATGGCCTTTGTTGGAAGGATCTTTGCTGTTGATTGTTGTTGTTGCTGTTGTAGTTGTTTCTCTGTGGCGGATACTGAACTTGTTGCTGATAGTGTGGCTGTTGATGTGGTTGGTATGCTGGTTGCTGCGGAATCGGAGCTGGAATAGTGACAGCTGCCACTAACCTATGGACATATTGAGGTCTGCCCCTGTTGGCATGAATAGCATTAGTCTCCCCGGTTCTTCTAGGTCCCACAAAAGGCTTCCTGGGATTACTTGACGAGCTTGCACCATTATCAGTAATTTTGCCCATCTTCAATAGGCTTTCAATCCTTTCTCCAGCTATGACTACGTCAGCGAAGCTGGTGGAAGAAAAGGCAGCTAGCCTGTCAATATATGTCCCTTGCAGGGTATTCATAAACATGTCGGCCATTTCTCTTTCTGACATGGGTGGCTGGACAGCAGCAGCAAGCTGTCTCCACCTCTGGGCATATTCCCTGAAGCTTTCTCTGGAGGATTGAGACATTCCCATCAGAAGGGTTCTGTTAGGAGCCATGTCTAAATTGTATTGGTACTGCCTGATGAAAGCTTCAGCTAGGTCTTTCCAGCATCTGATTGTAGCTCTGGTCAAATGAGAGTACCACTCCCTTGAGGCCCCTGTCAAACTATCTTCACAATAAAACATCCATAGTTTTTCATCCATGGTGTACGCCTTAAGTCTTCCCAGAAAAGACTGCAAGTGAGTTCGTGGGCAGGAAGTTCCGTTGTACTTTTCGAAGCACGGAGGCTTAAACTTGTGAGGTATCCTTACCCCGTCCACTAAGCCCATGTCCATGACATCAAAGCCCAAAGAGTTTTGAGACTCCAGAGATCTTAATTTCTCAAAAATTTCATCAAGCCTCCTATCATAGGCTTCATCCCCAGCTCCCATTACAGTGAATTGATCCTTTTGGGGGTCTTCCTGTAAGACTCTGCCTGCAGTAGCATTCCCTTGCACATTAGTAGGGATGTTGATCTCTGGATGAAGATGAGGCCCATATACTGGGGGGGTAACATGAGGCTGAACCCTATCATTGTTACTTGTCCCTCCAGTCCCTAGATGGGGTTCTTCCGGGGTCTGCCTTTCTACCAATGCCCTCAATCTTTCTTGGCTTTGAGCCAAGCCATTCATTACTTCCATGAACTGGGTCATTTGGTTTCTCATCTCCAGCCTTTTGTTAACCATCTGGGTTCTGACCTCTGTCAGCTCTTGCTGTACTTGGTCCATCTGGATACCAGGAAGGTTGTTGCGAGTAGGATATCTGTGTGGACGGTTGAGAGGGAACACTCGACGGCGAGCAATAATTCCTGAACCACAACAGAGTTAGTAACAAACAAAACAAAAACCTACAAAACAAAACAAAAGTTAGTATGCGATGCAGTATGCTTATTTGTTTCCAAGGTATCCGGCTTGGCACTTGGTTTTGACCTTTCCAGACCCTGAGGAAGATGCTTTGATGTTGCTTGAGGGGAAGAGAACTCAATAAAACAAACTAACAAATATATTACAAATGGTGAATAATACATAATTTGTTTTTACAACACATGCCCCTGAAGGGTCAAAATACAACAAAGAGAAAAGTACATGAAATGGAAATAACAACAAACAAAGACATCAAACATCTAAGCCAAACTCATCCTCTTTAACTTCCTTTAGAAGTGCTTCAGTTACAGGATCAGCCGGATGCTCTGTAATGCTTCTGATGAGAAGGTTCCTGGTGGCAATAGCAGCAGTCAGCTTCTTGTGCCTGTCTTGGTCCTTTGACCTCTTTACACCAGCCCTAAGCTTCAACTCTGAAATTTCCTTCTGGGCTGCTAACAGGGACTCTTGTTGCCTCTTCTCATTTGCCTCCAACTGCTTAATTTTGTCTTGAGTTCTCTTATCTTCTTGAGTGCGAGCTTCAGTGATCCTGACCCACCTAGCTTGACTTTCTTTCAGATAGAGATCAGTCCTAGCCTTCTGAAACTGGGCCTCTTTACAGGCATTCTTCAGAATTTGTTCCCCAGCTCTTGATTTCTTGATGTAGTCTTCTAACTTCTCAATCCTGGATAGATGTTCCACCTTTAGCTTCTCCAACCTCTCATTGTCTAGACGACCATCACTCCTCTCCCTGAGGGTCTTCTGCAGAGCTTGAGTCAGATTCTCATTCCTCTCTTTTAGTTTCTCAAATTCTTCCAGGCTGACAGTAGCTGGAGGGGGTGCTGTGGATGGTCCAGGTGCATCCTCAATGGTGAAAGGCATCCCAGAAATCTGAGCCCTAGCATGGGACCACTCATAATACTGTGTTGAAGCCACATTGTTGCATTTCCCAAGAATGGCCATCCCTTTGGTCTGGATGTTGTCCCAAGCCCAGGATGCTTGTCTGACAACAGCTAGATTAGGTTTTATCTCACAATACAGGGTTTCAGCCAAGTCTTGCACTTTAAGAGGGTGAACCAAAGCATAGCCCAATTGTCTTTTGAATAGCAAAGGGTTGTAGTTGATGCAACCCTTCACTCCTATCAGAGGTACATTGGGAAACTTCCCACAACTAGTAATTATGTCCCTTCCTTTGGTGCTCTGGGTACACCACCTGATGTCATCTGAAGTTAAAGCAGTGAGTCTTCTAGCCCAGTTCTTCTGTTGGTGAGGGTTTAGGAAAGCATCAGTCTTGGGTAAGTGTTTGAGCAGCCAGGTATGAAATAGAGGAGCACAACACCTTACCAACCTCCCTCCCTGCTTCTCATTCCTTTGATGAACAAAATAATAGAAATCTCCCAACAAGGTGGGTACTGGGTTCCTCAAAAGGAAGAGATGAATAGCATTCTTGCTGATAAATTTGGGCTCATCTGCAAAAAGTATAACCCCATATATACTGAGGGCTAGCAATGCACAGACTGCCTTCCATTCTCCCAAGGAGGCCTTCAGGATGGCCTGAGAAGTCAAGAAATCCAAGTGTAGACCAGGGGTGCTAGCCTTTGTAGTCATGTGCTGCTCAATCAGAATAGGTTCCAAATATAGTGCCTTTTCCAACTCTTCACTGCTGGGAGAAGGCATTTCTGGGTTGAAGGGGATACACCCCTGACAGGAACTCCAATCAGTGATGAATACTCCTCCAACAGGGGTCCCAACTGAAAATTCTGGAAGGTGAAGCATCTCAAAGGAGGATCATAGAACTGTAGGCAAGTGTGAATCAAACTCCTCTGAGAAGGGTCCAGGTCCATAACCATATCAAGGATGCTTCCATAGTGTTCTCTGAATAAAGGGATATGGTCTGGAGTAATGAGTGCCTGGACCTGTCTGATGCCAGCCAGCACAGGCTCAAAGAAGTGATATGAAATGTTGCTCTTCTTGGGGGCCATGACTGCTGTTGAAGAGCTGAAAATAACTGCTGATGATGAAGACTGATACTGGTGATGAGCCACTGACAGGCTGAGACTGGTGATGACAGTAGCTGAAGCAGACAACTGGTGAGAATGGCTGAAGCAGATAGCTGATGAACAGGGGTCTAATCAGATAAAGGGGTCAAAACCAAGCCAAAATATATGATGTGGATACCCTGAAAAACAAATAAGCAAATGTTAAATGATGCAATGATGATGTATGCAAATGATATGCAAGGGTTTGTGATCAAGCTGGATCTGATTACTACCTTGATATAAAGGTCCATGTATGTCTAAGAAGTCCAGATGGAGGATCAAAAGTCCAGTAACCAAGGTAGGGGACTCAAATAAAGAGTCACATGTCCTGGGTTAAATCACAAGAATTGTCCAAAGTGAAGCATTCTTAAACACAATAGGTAACAGGGTATGATGTGGCCAAGGGTTCCTGCAAACCTGTAAACAGCCCAACCCCCTCACAGGTGATGTTCTAAAACAAGGATCCTCAGACTTGGATCAGTTATGAGAAGTGTAAACACTTCTAACCCGGAGGTACAGTGTTTACAATAACCATAAAAGATCCTCCTCTAATTCACCTCAGTTTCTGAAGGTCATAGTAAAGGTCATCCAGACTTAGCAGGCTTCCCAGATAGCCCTAACACTACAGGAGATCTGTAGCACAGAGTTCTCAAGAAGAAACCCATATTTGAACCGTGTTTCATATTCCCGCACCAGACCGAAATGGAATGGGAAAGAACATGAACCACTCTAGCCTAGGTGTCACTCAGGTCCCAGGTATAGGACCTTAAACTCTCAGTAGAACCCCACCCACCAAAGCAAAAACCAGATCCAACCAGATAACAGTATGACAGTATGATATGTAAAGCTGTAAAGGAAGCAATAAATAATTGTACATAAAGCAAAAAAATAAAAGAAACTATATAAACACAATTAGCACATAACACCCCAGTAAACACAAATCAATCAAGCGCTAGGAGGAACCCACAAAAAGAACCAGAAGCCCTGGTTACAGTATAAGGGTCCCCAGCAGAGTCGCCAAGCTGTCGCTCCCGCCAAATGACAATCGGGGCCAAGAGGGGTACAGACGCGAACGGTCGGCAAAAATGGGAATGAGAAAACACACAGGAGTGAACTCACAAGAAAAGAAAAGAGTCGCCAGCTAGGCATTTTTATCCCGGAGGAAAGGCAATGCTGCATAGACCTAGAAAGATATGGATAAGACGGTTGCGAACCAGAGAGACTGAGAAAGGGGGTTGGTTACAACCTGGGAAGGTATTAGCACCCAGATTGTCCGCCGTACTCGACGGGATCCACGCTTAAAAGATTTGTGTTTTAAAGGGGTAGTGTTAGTGCAAGAACAAGAATGAAATGCTCAAGACTATGAGGCTTAAAGAATAATGCTGGAAAGAGGGGGAATATACAGAGACTTTTGTTCGATAACCGTTAGGTTATGCCTATGTATCCTCTCGTGCAATGAGGAAGTCAGAACACCGTAGTTTGACTCAAAGAGACTGAAAGATGAGTTGACTTGTGAACTGCTTACTTGTCCATGCTCAAGTGTATGACCTGTCTGGCTCAGGTGCAAACTGTCTTGCATTAGACGGAAGAAGCAAGTTCTCGTTTGTGAGTGAATGAGATGAGAAAAGAATCCCGGAGGAGACGATTATTGTTTGTTTTTGAGTTTTCAGTATTTTATTGCTTTTGAAAGTTTGTCATAAATTAATGAGCTTAAGCCTAAACCAATGGGTTAGTAAACTCATCACATCCTCCCTCTGATTAGGGGTAATGAGGATACCTTAAGTGTGAAGTCAGCATCTCACACTTAATCACCTTTTGATGTAGGATTAAGATCATTAACCTACTTGTGATTATTTAGATGTTTTTGTTGTTTTTGTTTAGTGTTGAGTAATGAGATTAAGCCATAATCAGGGATTAAACAGACTCATTACACCATCCTAATAGAAGGATAATAGATGAGAATGTTTAAGCTGAGGAAAACTCCTCAACTTAATCCATGATTAGGGATTAAACCCATGACAAAACAAAGCCTTTATTAAGTGGATTTTAGTTAATGATATGATGAAGAAGTGATTTTTATGATTTGTAAGACAACTTGAGGAGGACTTGTCCATTAACACTAGGGTTAGTCCTTCTTAACCAATTAAGGAAGAATTAGAACCCTAATGCAAGGCCCAAGTTACAAGCTTGATGTCTTGATGATTATTAAGTGAATTGATTAAAGGATTTAAACACATTAAGGGTTTAACACTTAGGATTAAAGTTATACACTCCATCCTAATAGAAGGATGCAGGCATAAGCTTAATCACAAAGACTTAAAGTCTTTAGGGTTTAGTCCCTGATTATGAGATGAGAAGAGAAGACTCAAAAAAGACACAAAGGTAAAAGCTAAATGGGGGACTAATCAACCCTAATTGTTATCATGCTTAGAAGTCCTAGGGTTTGTGAGGTTTGCAAGAAAGATCTTCAGAGAAACCACCAGGAAGCAGATGAAAGGAGCAAAGAGAAGCAAAACAACTTGCTTCACTTAAGAAGTCAAGTTGTTTGAAGAAAGAACTATTTTTTACTATTTTTTATAAAATGTACAAAACAAATGAAATAAAATGAAAATAAAAATGAATTTAAACTGAAAATGAGAAAGTAAGTGCATCCAAGGGCCAAGATTCAAACGAAAAGGGAGGGAATTGACCAGCGCGCGCATCTGGACGGCTCACATTCAAACTTATGTAATTAAGACTAAACCCTAATTAATTAACCCTAATCACTTTCACATGACCGGAACAGTGTTCCGGTCATCTTCTCCGGCAAGGTGAAATCACTATCTCTCTCTCCACGCAATGAAAATGAAATCTCTCTGCCCAGAATCAAACCCCATTCAACACTGAATCAAAACCCCCAAACAAAAACCAATTTTCATTCATATATCATGCAAATCGAAGCAAAACAAATTTAGGGCAGAAAGTTTCAGACAACTCATACATGCTCAATATTTCACCATTTTCATTTTTAAACACATCATGATGATCAGGATAACATGTAGAATCAATTTATAACAAGTAAATGAAGTTCTAGAAAATTTGTTCTTGATGGATACCTGAACTGAAGTCCTTCGAACATGAGCTTTCTGAGCCTTTCTCCTATGCAAACTAACTCCTCTGGTCCCCCTGAGCTCAATGGAATGCTTCACAACTCTTGTTGATGGCTGATTTGGGAGATGGCAGAAGTTCTGTTCAAGGGGGGGTGGTGATCGTGTTTTGGTTTCATTGACTTTCAGGCTGTTTCAATGGTTGGTTTGTGATCAGTGAGTCATGTTGAGATTGTTTGTGAAGTCTGTTTGTGTGTTTGATGCTTGTGGAGAGTGTTTCGAAAGGTTTTGCAAATGAAGCATAAACTGGGAACTATGGCTTCTGATCTGATTCAGGCTTGGATGTGTGGTGTGTTATGCTGGCTTTGGTCCATGTATCAAGTGGTGATAGGTCAGAGAGTTGTTGGTGGCCTATGGTGATTGGTATGGGCAAGTTGCCAAAATGTCAAACTTTGTGTAAGAGAGGTATGGGAAATGGTACAACTTGCTTTTTGGCTTGCTTTGGCTCAGCTTGAATCAAGGAAAGCTATGGAAAAGGTCTAGAGGCAATGCAGCAAGTGGTTTGTGGTTTGTGATAGGTTTTGCAAGTTTCACAAAGTTTGGTTCCTTTGGGATTTCTTGAGGTTCAAGGCATGAAATGAGATGATTCTTGGGCCCATTCTGATTTTTATGAGTCATATGATCATGTTGTAATGAGTTTGTGCATATTTGAAGTCTTTAGAACACTTGATCATACCATTTTGCAAAATGCCTCTTTGGTAGAAAACTTCAAATTATGTGATTTTTCCCAACTTTGACAAACCATAACTTTTGATCCAAAATGAATTAGGTCATGTTCTTGTACTTTTTGAAAAGGGAATGATCCATTCTACAACTTTAATGACCAAAGTTTTTCCATTTGAAGCATTTTTGAATCAAAAAGCAAGGGTTGAAAAAGTTTCCCAAAATGGCAATTTTCATTATAAGTCAACTTTCCCAAAAATTCAACTTTGCAAATGGCTTGAAATTCTTCAATTTTGTGAACTTACAACATCTTCTATGATCAAATAAAGATCATACATAATCAAAATGATGAAGAACACCCTTTGGTTGGGTCATTGGGGGCCTCAGATACCCTGATTTTGCACTGACTTGCTCAAGAAGTCAACTCTTGATCAGATGACTTCCCCATTGAATTTATTCATGAAAATTGATATGCATGATCCCTATACCATATATAGACTAATAGAAACAATTATGACCAAAAAATTTGGAGTTATGGCCTTTGAAACCAAAACCCTAATTCTAGGTCATCTATGCAGTTAAACCTGGCTCTGCTTCCATGCCATTCTCAGTTCTTGTGATTTTTTGACATTCTTGACTTTGAGAGGATATATTATGATGCTTGAACATATATGGACCCCTTTGAAGTGATTGATGACCTTTGGAGTTGCTCAAGTGGCTCTTGGATTGCTCAGATCACAAACCCTAGATGCAGATGACTTAGAAGCAATGCAAAGAATCAAAAATGCAATATGAGATGCTATGATTGAATATATGCATATAAAAAGATCACAAGCCATGGTGTGAAGGGGTGAGGGCAAATTTGGGGTGTTTACACCTGCTAACAAGGAAATATGCAATGCTGCATAGGATTGGTACTGTGAACTGGGTCCCTACCAACCATACTTCTTCAATAGCAACTGGATTGGGCAGATTCATATATGTTGTGGGCACCCAAACAAAGCTGGACTTTGGGGCTTACATTTTTGATCAAACATTGAAGCATGCTGGGACATCAGCAACAAAGCTGCCTATTGCCTTTCCTTCTTTGCTGTGTGGAATAATCCTCAGCCAGTATCCAGGTATCCTCACTGAGAAGGATTCAATCTGCAAAAGAGAAAGTCCTCTGGCTTTCCACTACAAGCTGTTCTTAAGCCATCATGCAGCTGATGTTGAAGCTCCCACTGGGACATCTGCTGGACCTTCAAAAGCAAAGTCTCCTATATCCAAAGCTGCCTTGATTGCTGAGATGAAGAACACCTGTAAAGAGCTGGATGCCAGGAAGCAAAAGCTTGAGGAGATTATTCAAAGGCTGGAAATGGAAGAGAGTGCTCAGAAGGCTGCTGACTCTGATGATGAAACTGAAGAAAAGGAAGACACTGAATATGAAGATTCTGAGTGAATAATGTGTGTGAGGAATGTGTATTGTCTGCTTCAGCATTGTATTTTGATTTTGTAATTTTGTATTTCTCTCTGACTTTGTAAAATGTGGCCCCAATATTTGTCTAACAAGGGGGAGAAGAGAATTGAACAACAACAATGTCTACTGCAGCTTACTGATTAATGAAAAATGCCTTTTGTCTGCTTCTGAACTAAGTTGTTTTTTAATGAAAAATTTCTGTTGAAACAAGTCAGAACACATACAGGTTTGAGGGGGAGTAAACTCACACATGACTCAATAGAAAAGAACTGTTATACTCTGATAAATGAAAATATGCTGCACTCTGATAAACCAGAAGATTGTGTTAGCCAAAAATTAGCCAAAGGGGGAGTTTGTAGATGTTTAGAATTGGCAGAATTTTTGACCAACAAGAAGTGTTGAACTTAGTTCAGGATGTCACATCAGATGTTGTGACATTATCAAACAGAGTATAAGTTAATGAACTTAATTCAGGATGTCACACCAGATGTTATGACATTGTATCAGTTAATGAAGTAAGTTCAGTTTTCAGGATGTCACACCAGATGTTGTGACATCTCAAACCTGCTACCATAATTAATTAATGCTTAACAGAACTGAGTAAATTCAGGGAATTTATCTGGAATTAATTATGAATGGATAAAACAGAAGAAGGCGCATCTGTAGGGAGATTGGTTATATGATTTCAGTATAAACAGAAGAACTGACTCACCTAGAATCAAGGAAGTAACAAACCCTAATTCAAGGTGATGGCAGCATGCGTATCAGGATTGGATAACCTACAGAAAGCCCAAAATCCAAGCATCTATTTAAGCAACAGAAACTCTCAGAATAGAGTACGAAATTAAGAAGACCAAATAGGGTGTTTGTGTTTTAATAGCAGGTTGTATTTGTGTATCACTTTATGAGATTTTAAGCAAAAGTGTATTTGTGTCTTGATTGAAACTGTGAAGTAAGATCAAGCTGTTTTGTTTGAGGTGTGACTTCAATTTTATTAAACATTGTAACATATCACTGTGTGATTGAGGGGGATTGAGTTGATACTCATATCTAAGTTGTGTCTTAGGTAGAAATTGCCTTGGGTAGATATTAAGTGAAAGATTAAACTGAGTGGTTTAAGTCTAGAATTAATATTACTTATATTGGATTTCCTTCCTGGCTTGGTAGCCCCCAGATGTAAGTGTGGAGATACACTGAACTGGGTTAACAATTTCCTGTGTTGTTTAATTTACATGCGCTTTAAGTTTTGTTTAAGTCTTCAAGTGTTTAAACATCTCATTCGACATCACGTACCTGATCCCAGAATTTCATAGTTGAATCCTGTCCTGATTGCCCCAAATGAGTTAGGCAGTATCATGGCCTGTCCCCTTGATTAGGAGATAATGACTATGCCCCTTTGTATACATGGACTTTGATCCAGGAAGCAACTTTGTTTATCGGAAGAACTTTGGTTTATTGAGCATTCATCCTGTAAGTTTCTCTGTTTATCAAACACTCAGGTATATGCAAACAAATATTTTCAAAAATGCAATGCTTATGTTTGTCTTGAAGTTTTGAAAAAAATTTATTTTAAAAAACCAATTTTTATGAAAACTGTGATATTAACTCATGTTTTATAATAAGCCCTAAAGGAGTCAGGATACCTTTTTGTAGCAGTACGCTTTCGAACTAACCATGCTTCAGTTAGGACTTTTAAAGGGTTGTAACATGGCCTGGTTCATGGTTTAAGAAACAAAGGATAAAGGCTCAAATTTTATTTGTACCCAACCCAATCTCCATGATGTTCTTCAGTCCTATGCTCAGTTAACTTATGCATTGAGGCTCAAAGGAGTTTGGAATTGTAACACTGACATTTGTGATGGTTCAGAAACCAAAATTTATTTGAACATTCAGTCATCTTTCTTTGTTGAGGATTCATAGTGACCTCTTTTTTCTTTTTCTTTTTTTTTGCTTTATTATCCCTTCCTTTTACCTGAACTGTTTGTTTTAAGATTACAGTCAGCGGGATATCTCAATTTTTATTAAGTCTCCTTCATAGGTTTTGACTTAGCAAGCTTTTTCTTTTGCTAGATATTGATTGTCAAGTTTAATGATTACAGAGAACCATCATTAGTTGTGTATAACACAGATAATTGGCATATTTGAGTTAACCGAGTAACTACCCTGCCCCAGGTTATGAATAAGGTTTTTAAGTTGCGTGAGAAAGAAAACTCCTACTTCATAGGCTCAAAAGGGTTGACTAGGGATTAACTTCCTTATATATCCACTATTTAGGAATTGAAACAATGCCTGTACATCGTCAACATAGTCTATTCAAAAGCATACTGCCTAAGATTATGGTATGGTTTTCGTCATCCTCCCTCTACAGGCTTATAGCTTTATTAGGAGTTAAATATCACAAAATAGAAATATGAATCATAATTCAAAATATAGTGAAACGAATGGATTAATTCAAGACAAACATATGCAATGCATTAATGAAAACAAGAGTTTAACATAATAGTAAGTGTTTAAACAAATAAAAGAAATTACAAATGAAAATTCAAATTTTGTCCAATCCAGTTGGCTGAATGTCTTCAATTGCAATCTGTGAACTTTCAGGAGCAGTATATTTCACCATGAAATCAAATTTGCCACTTGGATGTCCCAAGGTGCCCCATATCTCAACAGGAATAGGTAGTCTTCCTTTCTTGCTACTTTGGACAACTTGTCTTGCAGCTTCGATGTTTGATGGACGATAGTAGAACTTAATTTGACCTTCTGGAGTAACCTCTAGGATTCCTTCGTCAATTAGGTCTTGAATCTTATTCTTCAGTGCCCAATAGTTATTAGTGTCGTGTCCGGGACTGTCGGAGTGATACTCACACCTTGCCTTGGGGTTATAGTGAGGAGAGGAAGTTTTAGGATTTTGAGGAGGATTTTTCAAGGAAATTAGCTTCATCTCCAACAAGCATTGCAGAACTTGTGACATTGGAGTGCTGAATTTGATAAACTGTCATCTACATCCCTTGTGTTGAGGTGGATTAACTTTACCAGGTCTTTTTTCTTTAACTAAAGAACAATCAGTGGCAACCGGTTTCTTACCTTCTTTTATCCTCATCTTCCTTTCAACCAAATCAGCTTGTTTTAATGGAGGTTGACGAACAATTAGATTCCTGACTCCATTACTTTGAAGTTTATGGACAAAGGCTCTTAACTCTTCTTGCCCCTGAGCTAAACTTTGAATAAGAACCACCTGGTCATTCATCTGGATCCTCATTTCTGTCATCTCAGCTTGTAATTGTTTCAGATAATCGTCCTTGTTGTCCTTAGGATTCTTCTTCTTAGCCAACAGTGTCTTCAACTCATCTTGTCCCTTGGACAAGTTCAGAATCAACTATTGGAATTGTGCATTCTGAGCCTGGAGATCTTTGACAGTCTGTTCAAGAGCCATTTCTGCTGAAATAAATAGCGAGAAGATAAGATACATGTACCTAAGAAACATGTGATGCAATGATATGGTGTATAAATGCGTATGAAATGTTTTCAAGGACCGCAGGATTTAAATTTGTTTAAACAACCAAAAAGTAAACTATTATTAGTAATAAATTTGTTTGCCCCTTAGGCTTACAATAAAAATGAAATGAATACAAAAGATGGGGTTTTAAGTCTCCCATGGACGTTTCCTCTTTGTGTTGAGGTATGAGTTGAGATTCCGCTCCTCGTGAAGTTGTTTTGTTAGCTCCAGGATTCTTTCTTGACTTGCTTTGTAATGAGTCTCAAAAGTATCCCTTTGCTCTTTCGAATGGATCCAGGACCTCTGTAACTCTTCCATGTCAGTGGGCATGTCTGGATGAAGGATGGTATAAGAAGTATCCCCTTCAGCAACAGGCTCCATAGTAACTAGCAGGATGGCAGGATATGGCATCATAAGAGTCTGAGCACGAGATCGCACCCATCTGAGATAAGCTTCCATAGGAATAGTGTACTTTGGTTCCAGAGTCTTGATGTCAACCTTGTTCACTTTACCCCATGCTCGTATGAACCTTTGACGGTAACCTTGCAGATCGTTGTCGTAGTCAAACACAATACCCTAAATCAACATGTCATGAGGACCATCACTCCTAGTATAACCAAACTGACGTAAAGCTAAGGAAGGGTTGTAAGTAATGCCCCCTCTTATGACAAGGAGTTGCACATTAGGGAACTCTCCACAACGGTCAATGATAATAACATTCTCCATAGATCGAGAGCAACAATGAATATCTGAATGAGAGAGTGACATAATCCTCTTGGACCACCTGAACCCTTGTTCATTCTTCATCACTGATCGAGGAAGGTGAGAAATAAACCACCTAGATAGTAAAGGTATACAACACATCAGAGTTCCTCGTGCCTTTGTAGTACGAGTATGAAGAGAGTGCAAGAGGTCTCCAAGTAATGTAGGCACTGGATTGTGACTCAGAAATATGTTGATGGCGTGAACGTCTATGAACTGATCTGGATTGGGGAACAACACTAAGCCATAAATCAACAAGGCTAAGATCTCCTCAAAAGCATCATAACTCATAGCTTTCAGGAACACTTGAGCTTTCTCCATCAATACCTTAGCAAGAATACCCTTAACTCCACTCCTTGTTTCTAGGACAATGTCTGATTTCTTCAAATGTAGGGCTGCAGCAATGACTTCAGGTTTAAGCTCCTTTTCCAAGCCTGTGAAGGGTCTCTGATCAAGGATAGGTATACCCAGAAGCTTGGAGAACTCTTCCATTGTAAGAACCAGTTGATAATCGGGGAATGTGAAACAGTGATGTTTAGGATCAAAGAACTGAAACAGAACACTCATCATGTCTTCATTGAACCCTGAAGTGACTAGATCTAGTAGGTGACCATGCCTCTTGATGAACTGGGAGTTTTCAGAAACTTGAGAGACCAATTCTTTAAGCTTAGGAGGTATTCCTACAAAGTTGATCCTGGTAGTATTCCTACGAGTAGAAGCCACGACCTGCAACAAAGAACAAAGATAAATCCTTTGGTCCTTGAAATGGTTAGTGAAAATGCTATGCTTATGATGCATGATGATGCTATGATGTTATGCTCAATACAAAACATGTGTCACACATAAACAAGTCACACAATAGCCCTAGGTTTGAAGGCTTGCATGAGGTTTAAAGGTAAGTACCTTCCCCTGAAGTTTAGATGGTTCATCCTGTCCTACAAAAGTAACCAGGTTCTAAGGGATCTCAATATCATTGATCCTTCACAAGGGTGGTTGTTCAGTAGGAAACTTACTTGCCAACCAAAACCCTCCAAGTTTAGAATCTCAATGAGTGTAGCATCGAGTATCAACCAACTTCAGTCTTCACCAAAGCCGGTTATCTCACTACTTTTTTAAAGGCCAAGATGGGATAACTAGGGTTCTAAAAGTTAGTTAGTGAATTGACAACGTATGGCAGCCTCATATTATACTCAACTTGACTTAAGGAACATAAGCACCAACCAAGAAGTCACACTAACTATGGCCACCCGATCAACCATATCGCTATACGCCGTATAGTTTCCTTGGTCTATTGCCATTTACCTAAGGTACACTAGATCCGGGTTAGGATCTTTCACACATAAGAGCACCCAACAGATAAGTATAAAGCAAACAAGGCAAACAATTTAAAGTGATCTAATTCCTAAGGGTACCCCTCTTTTATTAAATCCCCAGTAGAGTCGCCAGTTCTGTAACACGGTGGGAGAACTGACTTTAGTTATGTTGCGGATAGCAAGAGTCGCCACCGACTTTTATTTTATCCAAAGGAAAGGGCATAAAAGAACAGGAAAGACCTTAAAAGATTTTTGGGTTCGGGGGGTAGGTTATGTAAAGGGAAGGTGTTAGCACCCTTTACATCCATGGTTATCCATGGGCTCTTAGTTACTTAGCTCACTTTAAATTGTTTTGAGAAGTGTAGTGTGTGATTAAAAATTTCCTTAAGTACTTTATAATGATCCTTGTACGGATATATATAAAGACTTTGTTTTGAAAATTGTTTGAAAATGTGAAATGTTTATGAAATGTTTTTGAATGAGTGAGAAAGTACTTAAGAGGAACCTACCCTAAATTGAATCTTTTATGTTCTTAAATGTTCTTTCAGTGGTAAGATTATCCCTATTATTAAGGAATAGGTAATCATTACCTTGGATGTTGTAAGGGACATGTGAAGGGTCATCTGTGATTAGGCAACTGTAAGGTGTATTAGCAATTCGAAGGGACTTATCATCTTTTATTCGAAAGGGACAAGATCATTTACGAAGGCAACCATGAAGGGACTTGATCTTATAATCTTTAATGGGACAAGATGATATTAATAAGAGAAGGGACTTTGCTTTATACACCTTACTTGACCTTTTTTTGTTTAGGCAACATGAGAGGTATCCTTAAGAAGGTGAGATGGCGATCAAAGATCGACTTACGTGTGTGCGTGTACAAGTTTAAATATTTATCTTATAATTAGTGATCTAAATTAATTTTTAATATACAAACATGTTTTCACTCCCTAATTTACTAACCATAACAATTTTTAAATAAATAAACAATAAAAATTACTACAACTATTACATGGCTTGCACAATTACATTATAATAAAATAATTTAAATAATAATAATAATAATAAATAAAAGGTTAGTAATAAAAATAAATATAAGAGAAAAAGAAGTTAGCACAATAATATACAATAGAGAAATCAAATTAAAATTTTAAATTTAGATAAATAAATTTTTTTAAGAATTTTAAGATGAGAAACAAATAATAATAATTATATATATTAATTTATTTACAAAAATAAACATGATTAATAGTTTAATAATTTAATTGTATATATATTAGAAATATTTATTAAGTATAATTAAACAAACATAATGAAAATAAGAAATTAAAATTATAAAAGAAAATTAGGGTTTTGAATTGTTAGAAAATAAATTAGGGTTTAAAAATAATTAGTGTTTTAGATATAAAAATATTAGGGTTTTTAACTTAATATACAATATTAATTTAATTATTAACTAAATATATACATGTTTTAATTTAAATAAATAAAAATTAGTTTTAGAATTTAGAAAATAATTTTTAGAAATTTTTTAGAACATATAATATACTTACATGTTAAATTCGTATAATTATATTTACATAATCATATTAAATAATAAAAATAATTAAGAAAACAATTTAAACAAAACAGAATTAAAAAATTACCTGGGGCAGGGATTGAACCTGTAAACACCCCAAATTTGCCCTCACCCATTCACACCATGGCTTGTGATCATTTCATATGCATAAACACAGTCATATCATCTCACATTTCATTTTTGATTCACTGCATAGTTTTCAAGGCATCTGCACCTAGGGTTTGTGATCTGAGCAACCTCAAAGCTTCTTAAGGCATTCCAAAGGCCACCAATCAACTCAAAGTGGTCCATGTGTGTTCTTATATCATATTCCATCTCCTCAAAGTCAAAATTGCAGAGGAATCACAAGAACTAGGGTTTGAGTGGATGCAGAGCCAGGTTGAACTGCACAGTTGACTGAAAATTAGGGTTTTGGTTTCAGAGGCCATAACTCCAAATTTTTTGGTCATTCTTGTTTCCATTGATCTCTATATGGTATAGGGAGTATGCATATCAATTTTCATGAAGAAATTCCATGGGGAAGTCATCTGATCAAGGGTTGACTTTTCAGACAAGTCAGTGCAAAATCAGGGCATCTGAGGCCCCCAATGACCCAACCAATGGGTGATCTTCATCATTTTGAGTGTATATGATCTTTATTTGATCATGGAAGAAGGTTGAAGTTCATGAAAATCAAGAATTTAGGGTTTTTGCAAATGTTGACTTTTTGGGCATAGTTGACTTTTCAAGAATGCATCATTTTAGGTCATTTTTCAAGCCTTGATTCTTGATCCAAAAAGGCTTCAAATGGAAAAACTTTGGTCATGAAAGTTGTAGATCTCATCTTTCCCTTTTCAAAAAGTACAAGAACATGATCAAATTCTTTTTGGATCAAAAGTTATGGTATGGCAAAGTTAGCAAAAATCATTGATTTTCAAGTTATGCACCAAAGGCAAAAATTGCAAATTCTCCTTCCAAGGCCAATTCAGTCACCATATGGGCTTCTAATGCACTTAACATGATCATGTAACTTCTAAAAGTCAGATTTGAACCAAGGTGCCTCATGTTTCATGGCTTATGCAACAAGATTTTTCCATGTGAACCATAAAGCAAGCAACTTGCAAAAACTATCATCACATCTCACCCACTTGATTTCTTGGATGCTGAACCAGCCCTAGCTTCTCTCCATGCCATGCTGCGCCAGCCCTAGTCCTTGTACTTGCCTAGTATCAAGCCCATGCTTCTCTTACAAGATTTTTGACTTTTGGCAAAAGCAAACTTACCAATCACAAAAGCACAAGTCACATCATCCAGCCAATCAGATTTGTTTATGTGGACAATTTGCAAGCAAAACATAAGGGCAAGCAAGGATGAAACCAATTCATTCAACACATTCACAAAAACTCACCATCTTGCAACTTGCTTCGAATTCCTCTCCACAGCCACTAAACATTCAAGCCAACTTCACCAATCATCTCACCTTGCTCCATAGACCTCAAACCACCCAAAGCACAAGCCTGAAACAGCCAAGAGATCCCACTGCCATTTCTCACTTCAGTTTGCAGTTTCATTCGAAACTCTCATCCTAGCTCACAAACACACAAACAAACACCACAAAACTTCTCCATTCATCATCAGGACCTCAAACCTTCATTCACCATGACCTGAAAGTGCCAGAATCTCCATTGCCATTTTTGACTGAACTGAAGCAGGAGCTTTCGAAACTCATCATCAAGCCAACTTAAACTCCATTTGAGCATTCAAACATCTTCTGGGGACCAAGTGGAGCAGCTTGCACAAAGAGAGGTGGCCAGAAAGTTCCTAAACTGAAAGCTTCGAATCTCAGGTAGCCTGAAATTTATTTTTCCAGAAGTTGTTTTTCTTGTTACAAACTTGTTCTTCATGTCTTGCTGATCATTCTGGTACCATTGGTTTTGAAAATGGTTTCGAAATGAGCATTTAATTTGTGTCTGAAGCTTGCGTGACCTAGTTTTCTTTTTCTTCGATTCAGCTCATTTAGGAGATATAAATGTGTTTTAGGATGGGGGTTTGATTCGTGAGGATGTGAGGAACATTTCCATGGTTTTAGATTTCATTTTAGTGACCTAGGGAAGGATTTGGAAGTTTTCAGGGGAGGAGGTCACCGGAGAAGACGACCGGAGCTCGTCTCCGGTGACCTGAAAGTGATTAGTCATTAATTTAGGGTTAGGGCAAGGTTTGAATATGGGCCCTTAGATCTGGCTTCCCGCGCGCGTGTGTGTGGTCCAGATTGTGCCATTAATTCATAATCAGCATTATTTATTTAATTAATTAAGATTAAGCTTGTTTGAATCTGAGCCATCAGATGGCGCGCCAAGTCAATGGTCCCCTCCCCAGATTGCATCTCAGCCTCTCATTGTGCATACTTCAGTTTAATTCATTTTTAATTCATTTTCATTTCATTAAATTTGCACAATTAATTTAAAATAGCTAAAAAATCTTAAAAATTATGAAACTTTTTCTTTAAAGTTTTATTAATTTTTAAGACCCAAAAATATTTTTATTTTATTTTTTATCATTAAAAAAGTATTTTTAAATATTTAAAAGATTATTTTTAATTGATTAATGGGAATTAATTAATTAAAAATACTGTTAGGTATTTAAAAATTACAAAAAAATTCATGAAATGTTCTAAGACATTTAGAAACATTGTCCAACCTTCAAACCAAATTTCTTTTTTGATCTTGATGCATTTTAAGAAATTTTCATTGAATTAAATCATTTTTTATGCATTATTTTGATCATGAGTTCAAAAAATCATTTCTGCCTATTGGAGAAGGTTGAGACATTGATTCTTCTTGCATTGTGTTATGTTTAGCATGTATTTTCAAAGATAAAAAGGCCATGAATTGTTCTTGCATTTTCAAATTGATTGGCATTTGTTTTGTTGAGAACCCTAAAAAACCCTAATAACTTGCAAAATTCATATCTTGAGTTTGGTTGAGAGTTGAGAGCTCCCCTTTGGGCAGTGGTTCATCATAGGCCTAGGGTTTCTTTGGGTGCCATTTTCCATTTTTTATCATGGGGTTTTGCTTCTGTTTTTGGTTTGTGTTTGATGTTTGATCCATGAACCCTAATTTGGGCTTTCTTTTGCATCCTTCTTGCATTTCCTTGTATAACATGACTTGTCTTTGCATTTTGTGCATTCTTGTGATTCATTTGACATCTCAAGACATATAGAAAGCATCATTGATCATTGCATCTCATATTTGCCATGTCATTTGTCTTGTATGATTCATAACTTTTCATGCTTGTTCATGCTCCTTAACCTGCATCATTTGCATCCATGATCTTGTATGAACATCCTCATTGTCCTGCCTCATGTTTGCAGCACCTCATAACATCATTAACATCATGTGCATGCTTCTGGTTTTGCTTAGCATCATATCATTTCATCTCATCTTGCATTGCATTGCATTTTCTTTCTAACATTGCAGGTGGTAAGTAAACTTGAGAAGTGGATTTGCCTTCACTTCTCATACCTTTTCTTTTCATCTCTCTTGCATCCATTGCTGCATTTTTATATGTGTTTGAGTTTGAGCTTGCTCATTCTTCTCCTTCCTACTTTCTTTCTTCAAGTGACTTGACTTCTTGAATGAAGCAAGTCACTTTGCTTCTCTTGATCTTATTCATCTGCTTCCTGGTGGCTCCTTTGAAGATCTTCTTGGTGAAACCTCACAAACCTTAGGAACAACCAAGCATGATAATGAATTAAGGTCTTGATTAGTCTCCCCTCTTAGTTTTACCTTTGTGTCTTCTTTGAGTCTTCTCTTCTCATCTCATAATCAGAGACTAAACCCTAAAGGCTTTAGGACTTTGTGATTAAGCTTATGCCTACATCCTTCTCTTAGGATGGAGTGTATAACTTTAATCCTAAGTATTAAACCCTTAAGGTGTTTAAATCTCTTAATCAATTCACTTAATAAATATCAAGACATTACACTTGTAACTTGGGCCTTGCATTAGGGTTCTAATTCTTCCTTAAGTGGTTAAGAAGGACTAACCCTAGTGTTAATGGACAAGTCCCCCTCAAGTTGTCTTACAAATCATAAAAAAAACACTTCTTCATCATATCATTAACTAAAATCCACTTAATCAAAGGCTTGTTTTGTCATGAGTTTAATCCCTAATCATGGATTAAGTTGAGGAGTTTTCCTCAGCTTAAACATTCTCATCTATTATCCTTCTCTTAGGATGGTGTAATGAGCCTGTTTAATCCTTGATTATGGCTTAACCTCATTACTCAACACTAAACAAAAACCACAAAAACATCTAAATAATCACAAGTAGGTTAATGATCTTAATCCTACACCGAAGGTGATTAAGTGTGAGAATCTGACTTCACACTTAAGGTATTCCCATTACCCCTAATCAGAGGGAAGATGTGATGAGTTTACTAACCCATTGGTTTAGGCTTAAGCTCATTTTCTTATGACAAACTCCAAAAGCAATAAAAGACTGAAAACTCAAAAAAACAAACAATAATCGTCTCCTCCGGGATTCTTTTCTCATCACACTCATTCACAAACGAGAACTTGCTTCTTCCGTCTAATGCAAGACAGTTCGCACCTGAGCCAGACAGGTCATACACTTGAGCATAGACAAGCAAGCAGTTCACAAGTCAATTCCTTTCAGTCTCTTTGGGTCGAACTACGGTGTTCTGACTTCCTCATTGCACAAGAGGATACGTAGGCATAACTTAACAGTTATCGAACAAAAGTCTCTGTATATCCCCCTCTTCCAGCATCATTCTCTTAGCCTCATTATCATGAGCATTTCACTCTTGTCCTTACACTGACACTGTATATGTATCACATTTCACTTCTCATACACTGACACCTGTATATTCTTTCCAGCTATTTTATGCACAGATTGCACTGACACTACCCCTTTAAAACACAAATCTTTTAAGCGTGGATCCCGTCGAGTACGACGGACAATCTGGGTGCTAATACCTTCCCAGGTTGTAACCAACCCCCTTTCTCAGTCTCTCTGGTTCGCAAACCGTCTTATCCATCTTTTCCTAGGTCTATGCAGCATTACCTTTCCTCCGGGATAAAAATGCCTAGCTGGCGACTCTATTCATCTCCAGTGAGTTCACGGCTGTGTGTTCTCACCGTTCCCTTCGCCGACCGTTCGCGCTTGTACCTGGATGCAAATCTTCGGGAGCGACAGCTTGGCGACTCTGCTGGGGAGATCCATATACTGCAACCAGGGCTTCTGGTTCTTTTTGTGGGTTCCTCCTAGCGCTTGCTTGATTTGTGTTTACGGGGGTGTTATGTGCTTATTTGTGCTTGTATTTATTTTGTTTATTGATTTATGTACAGTTGCTTTACTGCTTTCTTTACTGCATTTATATATCATATTGTCATTGTTGCTGGCTGGATCTGGTTTTTTCTTTGGTGGGTGGGTGTTTCATTGAGAGTTAAGGTCCTATACCTGGGACCTGAGTGACACCTAGGCTAGAGTGAATCATATTCTTTCCCATTCCATTTCGGTCTGGTGCGGGAATATGAAACACGGTTCAGATATGGGTTTCTTCTTGAGAACTCTGTGTTGCAGATTTCCTGCAATGCTAGGGCTATCTGGGAAGCCTGCTAAGTCTGGATGACCTTTTAGTATTGACCTTCAGAAACTGAGGTGAATTAGAGGAGGAACTGTTATGGTTATTGTAAACACTGTACCTCCGGGTTAGAAGTGTTTACACTTCTCATAACTGATCCAAGTCTGAGGATCCTTGTTTTAGAACACCACCTGTGAGGGGGTTGGGCTGTTTACAGGTTTGCAGGTACCTTGACCTCAGAATACCCTGTTACCTTGACTTTGTTAAGAGTACTCCATGTTGGATAGTTCTTGTGATTCTGAACCCTGGACATGTGGCTCTTTATTTGAGTCCCCCTACCCTGGTTACTGGATTTATAGACCTCCATCCGGAATTCTTGAACACACATGGATCTATACCAAGGCAGTTAATCAGATCCAGCTCAGTCACGAACCCTTGCATTTCATTTGCATACATACTCATTGCATCATATTAACATGTGCTTATTTGTGTTTCAGGGTATCCATTTTCATCTGGTTTGGGTTTTGACCCCATCTGCAGTTTTGACCTGTCTCCACCAGCACTTGCTTCAGTTTGTCAGCCATACTTCAGTTACTTGCACTAGCCAGCCAGTGGCCCACTCCTCAGCACCTTCCTCAGCACTTATCCTACTCAGTCCTCAGCATCATGGCTCCAAAGAAAAGCAACATCACCTATCATTTCTTCCAACCAGACTTGTCAGACATCAGGAGGATCCAAACCCTGATCACTCCAGATCACATACCCTTGTTCAGGGAGAGTTATGGAGATATACTGGACATGGTTATGGATCTGGACCCATCTCAGAGGAGCCTGATCCACACCTGCATTCAGTTTTATGATCCTCCATTGAGATGTTTCACCTTTCAAGACTTTCAGTTGGGGCCTCTTCTAGAAGAATACTCATCTTTGATTGGTTTGCCCATCAAGAGGGAAATCCCTTTCAATCCTGAGATGAATTTCCCAAGCAATGGAGAGGTAGCAAAAGCTTTGTATCTGGAGCCTGTTTTGATTGAACAGCATATGACCTCTAAAGCTGGAATCCCTGGTTTTCATCTTGACTTCCTGATTTCTCAAGCTAGTCTGAAGGCCTCCCTGGGGGAGTGGAAAGCTGTCTGTGCTCTGTTGGCCTTAAGTGTATATGGAATTGTGCTGTTTGCAGATGAGCCTCGATTCATCAGCAAGAATGCAATCCACTTGTTCATCCTGAAGAACCCTGTGCCAACTTTACTGGGTGATCTCTATTACTCAGTCCATCAGAGAAATGAGAAGCAGAGGGGAAGATTAGTGAGGATTTGTGCTCCATTATTCCATGCTTGGCTTCTCAGGCATCTACCCAGGACAGATGCATTTCTAAATCCTCATCAGCAAAGCAACTGGGCTAAGAGACTCACTACTCTCACTTCAGCAGATATCAGATGGTGTACTCAGAGCACCAAGGGCAGAGATATGATCACCAGCTGTGGGCACTTTCCCAATGTGCCTTTGATAGGAGTTAAGGGAAGTATCAACTACAACCCTCTGCTGTTCAGGAGACAATTGGGCTATGCACTGGTCCACACTCCTAGGGAACAAGACTTGGTTGAGATCCTCTACTGTGAGAACAAGGTTAGTCTGGCAACTGTTAGGCAGGCTGCTTGGGCCTGGGATCATGTTCAAACCAAGGGAATCACCATTTTGGGGAAGTGCAATAATGTGGCATCAGTCCAATATTACGAGTGGTCCCATGCTAGGGCCCAATTCTCTGGATTGCCCTTTACCATAGAAGACATGCCTGAGTCATCTTCAGCACCACCCCCTGCCACTATCAGTTTGGAAGAGTTTGAGAGCTTGAAGGAAAGAAATGAGAAGTTAACCCAAGCCTTGCAGAAGACCCTCCGGGAGAGGAGTGAAGGTGTAAGGGAGATTGAGAGATTGGAGAAGTTGAGGGTGGAACACTTGACTAAAATTGAGAAGTCTGGGGAGTATATCAACAAGTCTAAGGCTGGTGAGCAGATTCTAAAGAATGCTTGTAAAGAAGCCCAGTTCCAGAGAGCAAGGACAGACTTGTATTTGAAAGAGAGTCAGGCCAGGTGGGTCCGGATCACTGAGGCCCGTACTCTAGAAGACAAGAGAGCTCAAGACAAAATGGAGCAGATGGAAAAAGCCCTGGCAGCAGCCCAGGAGGAAATATCAGAGCTGAAAATCAAAGCAGGAGTAAAGAGGTCTAAGGACCAAAGTCAGAGCAGGAAGTTGACTGCAGCTGTTGCAACAAGAAACCTTCTCATCAGAAGTCTCACGGAGCATCCGGCTGATCCTGTGACCGAAGCACTTCTCAAGGAAGTTCGTGAGGATGAGTTTGGCCTTGGAGTTTGATCATTTGCTTGTTGTTGTTTCTATTCCATGTACTTTTGCCTTTTTGTGATGTATTTTGACCCCTTTAAGGGCTTGTGTTGTAATTTGAACAGATTGTATTATCTCACCTTTGTAATATATTTGTGTTGGTTTCTATCTGGTTCACATCAAAAGCAACTTCAACAGCATCATCTTCAAGGGTCTGGAAGGGTCAAAACTGAAGGCCAAACCGGATACCTTGAGAACAAATAAGCATAACTGCATTGCATGCTAACCCTTTTGTTTGTTTTGTAGGTTTTTGTTTTGTTGTTGCTAACCTCTGTTGTGATGTTCAGGAATTATTGCTCGCCGCCGGGTTTTCCCCCTCAACAGGCCACACAGGTACCCAACTAGAAACAACCTTCCGGGAATTCAGATGGATCAGATGCAGCAGGACCTTACGGAGGTCAGAAACCAGATGGCCAACGAAAGGTTGGAGATGAGAACTCAGATAACACAATTCATGGAAGTGATGAACAATTTAGCTCAAAGCCAGGAGAGGCTCAGAGTTTTGGTAGAAGGAAGGAATCAAGAGGAGCCCCATGTGGGAACTGCTGGCACAAGTAACAACGAGGGGGTCCAACCTCATGTCAATCCCCCAGTTTTTGGACCCCATCTCCATCCAGAGGCCAACATCCCAGTCAACATTCAAGGGACAGCCACAGCAGCCAGAGTACTTCAAGAAGATCCTCAGGAGGACCAGTATACAGTAATGGGTGCCGGAGAGGAAACTTATGATAGACGGTTGGAAGAGATAGCTGAGAAGTTGAGGTCCTTAGAATCTCAAAATTCTTTGGGTTTCGACGTCATGGACATGGGTTTGGTAGAAGGGGTCAGGATTCCCCACAAGTTCAAGCCTCCATGTTTCGAAAAGTATAATGGGACTTCATGCCCCCGAACTCATTTGCAATCATTTCTGGGAAGGCTGAAGGCCTATACAATGGATGAGAAATTGTGGATGTTCTATTTTGAAGATAGCTTGACTGGAGCTTCGAGGGAGTGGTATTCCCATCTGACAAGAGCAACTATAAGATGCTGGAAGGACCTGGCAGAAGCCTTCATCAGACAGTATCAGTATAATCTAGACATGGCACCCAACAGGACTCTCCTAATGGGAATGTCACAGTCGTCAAGGGAAAGTTTCCGAGACTACGCTCAAAGATGGAGACAACTGGCTGCTGCTGTTCAACCACCAATGTCTGAGAGAGAAATGGCAGACATGTTTATGAACACTCTTCAGGGAACGTATATTGACAGGTTGGCTGCTTTCTCTTCCACCAGCTTCGCAGATGTTGTCATAGCTGGGGAGAGAATTGAAAGCCTGTTAAAAATGGGTAAAATTTCCGATAACGGTGCAAGCTCGTCCAGTAGTACAAGAAAGCCTTTTGCAGGCCCGAGAAGAACTGGCGAGACCAATGCCATCCACACCAACAGGGGTAGGCCCCAATATGCTCAGAGGTCAATAGCAGCAGTCACTATCCCTGCTCCAGCTCATCCTCAACCAGTCTATCAACCTCCTCAACAAAACTTCCAACAACAACCCCAGTATCAGCAGAATCTATATCCTCCAAGAAACTACAACAACAACAACTCCAACAACAACAATCAACAGAGGCCATTCCAGCAGAGGCCATCCCAAGCTAACAGAGTGATCGACCCGATCCCAATGCCGTATGCTGCCTTGCTGCCACAACTTCTGAAACTCAACCTAGTTGAGCTAAGAACGTTGGCACCTCCGGATCCCAACAGTCTACCAAGGAACTATGACTCCAATGCTAGGTGTGCTTTTCATTCAAACGCACCTGGTCACAGTACAGAAAAATGCAGGGCTCTGCATATGAAGGTACAAGACTTGGTAGACTCCAAGGCTCTGAACTTTGCACCTCCGCCCAATGTCAATAAAAACCCTATGCCAAACCATGGTGGTCCCCGAATTAATGATATTGAAGAAGACCAACCGTCTTATTTAATAACTAGTGTGGATCAGATCCGGACGCCATTGGTGGAAATCAAAGCTCAACTCCGTGAAAACCAAATATTTCCGGGATGTGAACTAGGGTGTCCCTATTGCAATATTTCATGGAACGGGTGCGAGGACCTGAGGAATGGCATTGACAGCCTTATCCAGAGTGGCCTGCTACAGATCACTACATCATTTCCGACAAATCCGGTAACTTCATCAACAACGGTTTCAGACCCTCCTACAACTGCAGCAACTATTGTACCCGACAATTCATCAGCACCATCAACAAGTACTTCACCTGTCCTTCCAAATGATCAGTTTTCAACAGTTTCTCCTGCTACAACTTCAGCTTCATTCCATTTCGACTCTCCATCAACAACAACAACAGTCCTTCCAACAGTACCTCCTACAACTCCAGCAAACAATCACGAAGATGTCTCTACTGTCACCATATTCTACGATCCTGAAAATAATTCCGCTTACCATTCAGAAGGTGCTGCTCCCGCCAGAGCACCAGTTACAATCTTTTATGATCCACAGACAATAACAGTCCCTTCAGCAGCAGCAATCAGTCCAGTCACTGTCACGATGCCTGGACCAGTACCATATGAAAGCAATAGGGCCATCCCTTGGCACTATGGCTCTGACGTATACTGTGAAGGAAAAAGAATCACTCTTGAAACATCAACACCTGCACCACAAGTAGATAATGTGAGGGGAGGCGGAGGCTTCACTCGAAGCGGACGTCTCTTCGCTTCACAAGTTCAAAGACCTACTGCCGAAGCAGAAGCTGCTGCCAAGGCAAAAGGAAAAGGCCCGGTGCAGGAAGATCCAGCTGCCAAAGAAGCCCTGAAGACTCCATTTGATCAGGAAGTTGATGAGTTTATGCGGATCATCAAAAAGAGTGATTATAAAGTTGTGGATCAGCTTCACCAGACGCCATCCAAAATCTCCATCCTCTCACTGCTTATGTGCTCCGAAGCCCATCGGAATGCACTACTTAAAGTCCTGCACGCAGCTTACGTGCCTGAGGAGATTACTGTCAACCAATTGGAAACCGTGGTTGGAAATGTTACTGCTAGCAATGGGCTAGGGTTTACCAATTCTGACTTGACAGCGGATGGTCGCAATCACAACAAAGCCTTGCACATAACCATGGAATGCAAAGGAGCTGTCCTTTCACATGTGCTGGTGGACACAGGTTCTTCCCTGAATGTCTTACCAAAGAAGGCTCTGGTGAAGCTTGAATATGATGGATTGGCATTGAGACCCAGCAACCTGGTAGTAAGAGCCTTTGATGGTTCTAAGAGATCGGTTCTGGGAGAGATTGAGCTGCCCGTGACAATTGGCCCACAGACCTTTAAAACTATCTTTTATGTGATGGACATTCAGCCCGCCTACAGCTGTTTGTTGGGTAGACCCTGGATTCACGCCGCCGGCGCAATAACGTCTACTCTTCACCAAAAGTTAAAATTTGAGTGGGAAGGTCAAGTTGTCACAATCTGTGGGGAAGAGGATATTTTCGTTAGCCATCTGGCTACTTATAAATACATTGAGATGGATGGGGAGATCCATGAAACAATGAGCCAAGGTTTTGAAGCCTTGAACGTCAATGAAGCATCTGCTGTGTCAGGTATCTCCATGTCATCTTACCAACAAGCCCGGAAGGTTGTTGAAGAAGGAACTGCCCTTGGCTGGGGCAAGGTCTTAGCTGTGGAGGAGAAGAAGGACAAATTTGGGTTGGGTTACAGACCAACTCAACATCAAGCAAAGGCTGCTGCAGAGCCTGGTTTTGTCAGTGGGGGGATGCTCACCCCCGATGCTATCAACTGTCTGGAAGACGAGCTGGAAGAGGAGCGCAATCTGGAGAATTGGATTCGTCCGAAGATCCCGGGGAGCAGTGTCTCGAACTGGTCTTCCCAGGAAATTATAAGAGTTACTCATGCAGAGTAATTATTATTTCTTGTATTTTTTAGCATGCATCCAAGTCTTGCATCTCGCCCAAGATGACAAGGCTCATTTTGTAACCAGGGCCATCTGTACTTTTGTGCAAACAAGATTAAATTAATGAAATATCAGACATCTTTTTGCAAACAAGTCTTTTTCTTTTCTGCTCACTGTTTTTCCATTTTTCTTTTTGTACAAAAAAATAAATGGCGGTGTTTTCAAAATGATAACTTCATTTCACTTTTTTCTAAAGCAAGATTAAAATCAATCACTAAAATGAACAAACTTAACCCTTGCAGAGAGTGCCTTCCAGACTGCACCGACAACAGCACGGCTATGACATCGTATGACTTTGACAATCCAATCAATCAAGCTGATGAAGGGGTTGGTGAAGAATATGAGCTTCCTGAAGAGTTAGCCAGGTTGTTAAGACAGGAGGAAAAGGTTATTACTCCTCATCAGGAGGAGATGGAAGTGATTAATCTTGGTACAGACGAAGACGTGAAAGAGGTTAAAATCGGGGCCTGCCTGCAAGACTCAGTGAAGAGACAACTGATAGATCTGCTTCGAGAGTATGTTGATGTGTTTGCTTGGTCGTATCAAGACATGCCAGGGTTGGACACCGATATTGTTGTGCACAAGCTGCCTCTGAGGGAAGAATGCCCTCCAGTCAAACAGAAGCTGCGCCGAACTCGCCCAGACATGGCTATGAAAATCAAGGAGGAGGTACAAAAGCAATGGGACGCCGGGTTCCTTGCTGTAACTAGCTACCCGCCGTGGGTTGCTAATATTGTGCCTGTGCCTAAGAAGGATGGCAAAGTAAGAATGTGTGTTGACTACCGGGATCTGAACAGAGCCAGCCCGAAAGATGACTTCCCATTACCTCACATCGATGTATTGATGGATAACACGGCTCAGTTCTCGGTATTCTCCTTCATGGATGGATTTTCAGGATATAATCAGATCAAGATGTCACCTGAAGACATGGAGAAGACAACTTTCATTACACCTTGGGGCACGTTCTGTTACAAAGTGATGCCATTTGGGCTCAAGAATGCTGGTGCCACATATCAACGGGCTATGGTGACATTATTCCACGATATGATCCACAAAGAAATAGAATGTTACGTGGATGATATGATCGCCAAGTCCCTTACAGAGGAAGATCACCTGGTAAATCTGCTCAAGTTATTCAAGCGTCTGAGGAAATACCAATTGAAGCTGAACCCCAACAAATGCACGTTCGGGGTGCGATCCGGTAAGCTGCTGGGCTTTATTGTAAGCGAGAAAGGGATTGAGGTTGACCCTGATAAGGTCAAGGCTATTCAAGAGATGCCTGCACCGAAAACTGAGAAAGAAGTTCGAGGGTTCTTAGGTCGATTGAACTACATCTCATGGTTCATATCCCACCTTACAGCAACCTGTGAACCCTTGTTCAAGCTGCTAAGAAAGGAACAAACGGTCAGGTGGAACGAAGACTGCCAGAAGGCTTTTGACAAGATCAAGGAATATCTGCAAGAACCTCCAATCCTCATGCCGCCAGTTGAAGGAAGACCTCTGATTATGTACTTGACAGTGTTAGAAGAGTCAATGGGGTGTGTGTTGGGCCAGCATGACGAGTCTGGTCGAAAAGAGTATGCAATATACTACCTAAGCAAAAAGTTTACCGACTGTGAACAACGTTATTCACTGCTCGAGAAAACTTGCTGTGCTTTAGCGTGGGCTGCTCGCCGACTGAGACAGTATATGTTGACCCACACTACCTTATTAATCTCAAAAATGGATCCAGTTAAGTACATTTTCGAGAAGCCAGCTCTTACCGGACGGGTTGCAAGATGGCAAATGATCCTTACAGAATACGACATACAGTACACTTCTCAGAAAGCCATCAAGGGCAGTGTACTATCTGAATATCTTGCTGAGCAACCCATTGATGACTACCAGCCTATGAGATTTGACTTCCCTGATGAAGACATCATGTTCATTAAAGCAAAAGATCACGAAGAGCCTATTCACACTGAAGGGCCTGACCCGGAGGAAGAATGGACTATGATGTTTGATGGGGCTGTTAACATGAATGGCCGTGGTGTTGGTGCAGTACTCATTACACCCAAAGGAGTTCACATGCCTTTCTCGGCAAAACTCACTTTCAACTGCACTAACAACGAAGCTGAATACGAAGCTTGCATTATGGGTCTTGAGGAAGCCATTGACCTCAGGATCAAAACATTGACCGTATTCGGAGATTCAGCTCTGGTAGTCAATCAAACCAACGGGAAATGGTACACCCACCAGGATCATCTGATACCTTACAGGGATTATACAAGGAGGTTATTGACTTTCTTCACAACAGTCAAGCTTGAGTATATCCCTCGAGACGAGAATCAGTTTGCAGATGCTCTTGCTACCATTTCATCCATGATCAAAGTTCAAGTTGCTAACTTTGTACCTCAGATTTCAGTGTCAAGACTTGATAGACCAGCATATGTATTTGCAGCAGATGTTGTAAAAGATGATAAGCCTTGGTTCCGCGACATTAAGTGCTTCTTGGAGGATCAGACATACCCACCTGGGGCATCTTCCAATGATAAGAAGACTTTGAGAAGGCTTGCTGGTAGTTTCTTTCTGAACGCTGATGGGTCTTTATACAAGAGGAACTTTGACATGGTACTCCTCAGATGTGTTGACAAGACGGAAGCAGATTTGTTGATGCATGAAGTGCACGAAGGATCTTTCGGTACCCATGCCGGAGGGCATGCCATGGCTAAGAAGTTGTTGAGATCAGGCTATTACTGGATCACAATGGATGCAGACTGTTGTGCTTACGCCAGAAAATGCCATAAATGCCAGATCTACGCAGATAAGGTGCATGTGCCTCCTAATCCTTTGAACATCATGTCTTCACCATGGCCCTTTGCTATGTGGGGCATTGATATGATTGGCAAGATTGAGCCAACTGCTTCAAACGGCCACAGATTCATCCTGGTTGCCATTGACTATTTCACCAAGTGGGTTGAAGCAGCCTCATATGCAAATGTTACAAGGCAAGTGGTAGCCAGATTTCTGAAAAGAGATATCATCTGTCGGTACGGAGTGCCCGAGCGAATCATTACTGATAATGGTTCCAACTTAAACAACAAAATGATGGCTGAGCTGTGCCGGGACTTCAAGATTCAACATCACAATTCTTCTCCTTACAGACCAAAGATGAATGGTGCTGTTGAGGCGGCTAATAAGAATATTAAGAAGATTGTACAGAAGATGGTAGTCACTTACAAAGACTGGCATGAAATACTACCGTTTGCCTTGCATGGGTACCGCACATCAATCAGAACATCCACTGGGGCAACACCGTATCAGCTTGTATATGGTATGGAAGCAGTCCTACCTGTTGAAGTTGAACTACCCTCTCTGCGGGTGTTAATGGATGTTAAACTGAGTGAAGCAGAGTGGGTTCGGTCCCGATACGAACAACTGAGTCTGATCGAAGAGAAAAGATTGGCTGCAATCTGCCATGGGCAGTTATATCAGAAGAGAATGAAGAAAGCCTTCGATCAGAAAGTCAGGCACCGAGAGTACCAAGTGGGAGATCTTGTGCTGAAAAGAATCCTCCCTCCTCATACAGACCACAGGGGCAAATGGACTCCAAATTATGAAGGACCATTCGTTGTAAAGAAAGTTTTCTCTGGTGGAGCGCTGATGCTCAGTACCATGGATGGTGGAGATTTCCCGTCCCCTGTGAATTCAGATGCAGTTAAAAAATACTTCGCATAAAATGACCCGCTGGACATAAAAACAGAATGTAAGTCCAGGCAAAAATAGGGCATCCCGGCGAGTCAAAAACAGAATAAAAGACTCGGGCAAAAGTAAGGGAAAATAAATGAAAAAATGTACACCCGCTGAGTTGAAAAGCCGCATTGGACAGCTCAGGCAAAAATGGGTATCCCGATGGATTGAAAACCCGAAAGGGCGATCCATGCAAAATAAGGGAATAAGCGAACAACTGCATTCTGAGTTCGTCTGTATCACCTACAACTTGGTAAGCTTCAAAGGATCAAGCTTCAATCAGAATCAACTCTCTCCAGAAAGCAAGACGAGAAGAACGTCATTATCATACGAGTCATAGCAGGAGAGGAAGCTCCTCAAAGCGTCGTCAACACCGCCAGCACTTTATTTCTCAATTTGTAACAGTCTCTTCATTTCAGGAGATATGTTTCCTTGACTGTATCTTGCCAATTCAGGGCACATGAATTAATAAAATCAGATTTTTCAGTCATGTTTCGTTTTTACATTTATGTTTTGCAAAGAGTTGTCTGATATCTCTAAAATACAATTGCATAAGTACAGATGCCTTTCTCTAAAAATAAAAAAAGAAAAAAAACACATGCTTACAGGGAATGTGATTATTCTCGAAAGTACTTAACTCCTATGACGGAATCCAGTAAGGGATACCTCGGGACCTTTTGTATGTTTCCTTACTTTTGCAGGTTTGCAGGTATCCAGAACGCAACCTGGGGCATGCAAGGTACACCCCAGCAAGCTGGCAAATCAACAAAAGATATCAGCATCCGAGATGCTCTATCCCCAGCTGAGTAGCTCCCCACTTCCCCAGCAAAGTTGCCAAATCGACATACACTCAATCTCAGCATCTGAAATGCTTTATCCCCAGCTGAGTTGCCTCTTGTTGCTCTCCCCAGCTGAGTTGCCTCTCACACTTCCCCAGCCGAGTTGCCATTCTTCCTCAGCAGAATGCAGAAGTCAGGGAATCATCTCCCCATACCTTCCCCAGCCTCTATTCAGAAGAGCAACGCACGAAGAAGTCACAACAGAGTACAGAAGCTTCTGCAAACCCCAGCTGGGTCCCGTATTACAAGGATATGTCAACCAGTGACATATATCCCCGAGCAGATACATCATTAGATCTACCAGTGATCTCATCCCCAGCTGGGACGTTCACTTCAAGCAAATCAACCAGAGATTTTTGCAGCAATGGGATCCGAGTCCCGAATCTGTGCCCCTTTGCATAATCATGGCATCCGCATCATATTCACCCCTCAGAGCGTAGCATTCCGTCTAATACGGAGCATTACGGCAAAAATCAAATGCATAGCATAATCATAAGTCATGTTGTGAATTGAACACTTGTGAATAATAAGCCGTTCATCATCATTACACAGAAATCCCCATCAGAGTCCCCAGCAAAAGCAGCTGCCCTTTCAAATCACAAACACCAGTATATACACCTTTTGGCACCCGTCCGTGTCATCCTTCCCCAAACAGGTCGCCTGAATACACTCTACAAACAAAATCACCAATATATACACTTCCTGACACCCGTCCGTGTCATATCCCAGCAGAAAGCCAAAGACATCCTCTTTGCACTCACATATACTTATATATATACACCTTTCTTGACACCCGTCCGTGTCATATCCCCAGCGCAGTCGCTTACACCTTCATCAACCCATACACTTGTTAATATTATACTCTTCTCCTTTTGACACTCGTCCGTGTCACTCTCCCCAGCAGTTAAAACACTCATCAATACAATACAATACTCATACTACTCATGGTACGCTTATACAGATACTCGTCCGTATCTTGTATACATCATCACTCATAACCCCACAGATTCGGAAGTAGTCCTTGTTCTTTGTTAACCAGTTGATACTCGTCCGTATCATCATCTCAGAACATTGCGTCTAGTGTTGTTTCTATATGATACTCGTCCGTATCATAGTCTTAAGGATGCTGGTCCGCATCTTTAATCCATACACTGTGTCAAACACCTATGTCTTCTTGAATATAGATACTCGTCCGTGTCTACTATTCCCCAGAAGAGTCCTTTCAGATGCAACACTCGTCCGTGTTCTTTGTTAACCAGTTGATACTCGTCCGTATCATCATCTCTGAACATGTGTCAGTTTGTTTCTACATGATACTCGTCCGTATCATAAGTCTTAAGGATGCTCGTCCGCATCTTTAATCTATACACAATACCAAACACTTATACCTTTTGTTTCTTGGGTGTAAACGCTCGCCCGTGTTTACATTATCCCCAGTAGATCGCCAACAAATTTTCTTTTTTATCTAACACTCGTCCTGTGTTATGATAACTCTGAGAGCAGCCGTACCCTGCTGAGTGGTCGTCCTCCACTTCTTGATGGTCTTCCTCCATCATGCTCATCCGATGGCCGTCCCCATCGTTGATTTTAGCAGCCGTCCCCTGCTAGGTGGTCGTCCTCCACCTTTTGATGATCGTCCTTCATCAATTTTATCCAATGGCCGTCCCCATTGTTGATTTTGGTTATCTGACATTCGTCCTATGTCATGACAAACCTCGAGAGCAGCCGTACCCTGCTGAGTGGTCGTCCTCCACTTCTTGATGATCGTCCTCCATCATGCTCGTCCGATGGCCGTCCCCATCGTTGACCTTTTCTATCCGATGGCCGTCCCCATCGTTGATATCTTCGGCAGCCGTACCCTGCCAGGTGGTCGTCCTCCACCTTTGATGGCCGTCCCCATCATATTTCTTTTATTCCCAACAGAGCAGCCGTACCCTGCTAGGTGATCGTCCTTCACCTTTGATGGCCGTACCCCATCATCTGTTTATTTCATTTATTCTTTAACCCGATGGCCGTCCCCGTCGTGGTCCCTTTTCCTTTTTTAGCCCGATGGCCGTCCCCATCGTTGGTTACTTTACCTTTATGAACTAGATGGCCGTCCCCGTCATGTTTCATTGATCCCCAGAAAATTTTACAGCTTTATCTTGATGGCCGTCCCCATCATGATTTTATTTTCCCCAGCTAGTCGGCCGTCCCCGTCTTAGCTTTACTTGTTTTTCCCCAGCTAGTCGGCCGTCCCCGTCTTAGCTTTACCATTTATCCCCAGCATGTCGGCCGTCCCCGTCATTGCTTTATTTTCCTGCACTTTTCCAGCATGTCGGCCGTCCCCGTCATCGCTTTACTTCACATTTATCCCAGCATGTCGGCCGTCCCCGTCATCGCTCTTTACCCAGCAGTCGTCCTCTGCTCGACGGTCGTCCTCCGTCGCCCACTTTACAATATACTTTATTTTGCCTTTACAATCTATATCCCTTTTCTTCTTCATTCTGTGAGTGCAAATTTTGGACTGTCTTTGGTATTCAACCACAAGTTATCTTGTTTGGCCTGTTAAGCCGTCGCTTACATCCTGCACAGCTAACTCATGTTTGAATAGGGGCAGCTGTAAACACCCCAAATTTTCCCTCACCCATTCACACCATGGCTTGTGATCATTTCATATGCATAAACACAGTCATATCATCTCACATTTCATTTTTGATTCACTGCATAGTTTTCAAGGCATCTGCACCTAGGGTTTGTGATCTGAGCAACCTCAAAGCTTCTTAAGGCATTCCAAAGGCCACCAATCAACTCAAAGTGGTCCATATGTGTTCTTATATCATATTCCATCTCCTCAAAGTCAAAATTGCAGAGGAATCACAAGAACTAGGGTTTGAGTGGATGCAGAGCCAGGTTGAACTGCACAGTTGACTGAAAATTAGGGTTTTGGTTTCAGAGGCCATAACTCCAAATTTTTTGGTCATTCTTGTTTCCATTGATCTCTATATGGTATAGGGAGTATGCATATCAATTTTCATGAAGAAATTCCATGGGGAAGTCATCTGATCAAGGGTTGACTTTTCAGACAAGTCAGTGCAAAATCAGGGCATCTGAGGCCCCCAATGACCCAACCAATGGGTGATCTTCATCATTTTGAGTGTATATGATCTTTATTTGATCATGGAAGAAGGTTGAAGTTCATGAAAATCAAGAATTTAGGGTTTTTGCAAATGTTGACTTTTTGGGCATAGTTGACTTTTCAAGAATGCATCATTTTAGGTCATTTTTCAAGCCTTGATTCTTGATCCAAAAAGGCTTCAAATGGAAAAACTTTGGTCATGAAAGTTGTAGATCTCATCTTTCCCTTTTCAAAAAGTACAAGAACATGATCAAATTCTTTTTGGATCAAAAGTTATGGTATGGCAAAGTTAGCAAAAATCATTGATTTTCAAGTTATGCACCAAAGGCAAAAATTGCAAATTCTCCTTCCAAGGCCAATTCAGTCACCATATGGGCTTCTAATGCACTTAACATGATCATGTAACTTCTAAAAGTCAGATTTGAACCAAGGTGCCTCATGTTTCATGGCTTATGCAACAAGATTTTTCCATGTGAACCATAAAGCAAGCAACTTGCAAAAACTATCATCACATCTCACCCACTTGATTTCTTGGATGCTGAACCAGCCCTAGCTTCTCTCCATGCCATGCTGCGCCAGCCCTAGTCCTTGTACTTGCCTAGTATCAAGCCCATGCTTCTCTTACAAGATTTTTGACTTTTGGCAAAAGCAAACTTACCAATCACAAAAGCACAAGTCACATCATCCAGCCAATCAGATTTGTTTATGTGGACAATTTGCAAGCAAAACATAAGGGCAAGCAAGGCTGAAACCAATTCATTCAACACATTCACAAAAACTCACCATCTTGCAACTTGCTTCGAATTCCTCTCCACAGCCACTAAACATTCAAGCCAACTTCACCAATCATCTCACCTTGCTCCATAGACCTCAAACCACCCAAAGCACAAGCCTGAAACAGCCAAGAGATCCCACTGCCATTTCTCACTTCAGTTTGCAGTTTCATTCGAAACTCTCATCCTAGCTCACAAACACACAAACAAACACCACAAACCTTCTCCATTCATCATCAGGACCTCAAACCTTCATTCACCATGACCTGAAAGTGCCAGAATCTCCATTGCCATTTTTGACTGAACTGAAGCAGGAGCTTTCGAAACTCATCATCAAGCCAACTTAAACTCCATTTGAGCATTCAAACATCTTCTGGGGACCAAGTGGAGCAGCTTGCACAAAGAGAGGTGGCCAGAAAGTTCCTAAACTGAAAGCTTCGAATCTCAGGTAGCCTGAAATTTATTTTTCCAGAAGTTGTTTTTCTTGTTACAAACTTGTTCTTCATGTCTTGCTGATCATTCTGGTACCATTGGTTTTGAAAATGGTTTCGAAATGAGCATTTAATTTGTGTCTGAAGCTTGCGTGACCTAGTTTTCTTTTTCTTCGATTCAGCTCATTTAGGAGATATAAATGTGTTTTAGGATGGGGGTTTGATTCGTGAGGATGTGAGGAACATTTCCATGGTTTTAGATTTCATTTTAGTGACCTAGGGAAGGATTTGGAAGTTTTCAGGGGAGGAGGTCACCGGAGAAGACGACCGGAGCTCGTCTCCGGTGACCTGAAAGTGATTAGTCATTAATTTAGGGTTAGGGCAAGGTTTGAATATGGGCCCTTAGATCTGGCTTCCCGCGCGCGTGTGTGTGGTCCAGATTGTGCCATTAATTCATAATCAGCATTATTTATTTAATTAATTAAGATTAAGCTTGTTTGAATCTGAGCCATCAGATGGCGCGCCAAGTCAATGGTCCCCTCCCCAGATTGCATCTCAGCCTCTCATTGTGCATACTTCAGTTTAATTCATTTTTAATTCATTTTCATTTCATTAAATTTGCACAATTAATTTAAAATAGCTAAAAAATCTTAAAAATTATGAAACTTTTTCTTTAAAGTTTTATTAATTTTTAAGACCCAAAAATATTTTTATTTTATTTTTTATCATTAAAAAAGTATTTTTAAATATTTAAAAGATTATTTTTAATTGATTAATGGGAATTAATTAATTAAAAATACTGTTAGGTATTTAAAAATTACAAAAAAATTCATGAAATGTTCTAAGACATTTAGAAACATTGTCCAACCTTCAAACCAAATTTCTTTTTTGATCTTGATGCATTTTAAGAATTTTTCATTGAATTAAATCATTTTTTATGCATTATTTTGATCATGAGTTCAAAAAATCATTTCTGCCTATTGGAGAAGGTTGAGACATTGATTCTTCTTGCATTGTGTTATGTTTAGCATGTATTTTCAAAGATAAAAAGGCCATGAATTGTTCTTGCATTTTCAAATTGATTGGCATTTTTTTTGTTGAGAACCCTAAAAAACCCTAATAACTTGCAAAATTCATATCTTGAGTTTGGTTGAGAGTTGAGAGCTCCCCTTTGGGCAGTGGTTCATCATAGGCCTAGGGTTTCTTTGGGTGCCATTTTCCATTTTTTATCATGGGGTTTTGCTTCTGTTTTTGGTTTGTGTTTGATGTTTGATCCATGAACCCTAATTTGGGCTTTCTTTTGCATCCTTCTTGCATTTCCTTGTATAACATGACTTGTCTTTGCATTTTGTGCATTCTTGTGATTCATTTGACATCTCAAGACATATAGAAAGCATCATTGATCATTGCATCTCATATTTGCCATGTCATTTGTCTTGTATGATTCATAACTTTTCATGCTTGTTCATGCTCCTTAACCTGCATCATTTGCATCCATGATCTTGTATGAACATCCTCATTGTCCTGCCTCATGTTTGCAGCACCTCATAACATCATTAACATCATGTGCATGCTTCTGGTTTTGCTTAGCATCATATCATTTCATCTCATCTTGCATTGCATTGCATTTTCTTTCTAACATTGCAGGTGGTAAGTAAACTTGAGAAGTGGATTTGCCTTCACTTCTCATACCTTTTCTTTTCATCTCTCTTGCATCCATTGCTGCATTTTTATATGTGTTTGAGTTTGAGCTTGCTCATTCTTCTCCTTCCTACTTTCTTTCTTCAAGTGACTTGACTTCTTGAATGAAGCAAGTCACTTTGCTTCTCTTGATCTTATTCATCTGCTTCCTGGTGGCTCCTTTGAAGATCTTCTTGGTGAAACCTCACAAACCTTAGGAACAACCAAGCATGATAATGAATTAAGGTCTTGATTAGTCTCCCCTCTTAGTTTTACCTTTGTGTCTTCTTTGAGTCTTCTCTTCTCATCTCATAATCAGAGACTAAACCCTAAAGGCTTTAGGACTTTGTGATTAAGCTTATGCCTACATCCTTCTCTTAGGATGGAGTGTATAACTTTAATCCTAAGTATTAAACCCTTAAGGTGTTTAAATCTCTTAATCAATTCACTTAATAAATATCAAGACATTACACTTGTAACTTGGGCCTTGCATTAGGGTTCTAATTCTTCCTTAAGTGGTTAAGAAGGACTAACCCTAGTGTTAATGGACAAGTCCCCCTCAAGTTGTCTTACAAATCATACAAAAAACACTTCTTCATCATATCATTAACTAAAATCCACTTAATCAAAGGCTTGTTTTGTCATGAGTTTAATCCCTAATCATGGATTCAGTTGAGGAGTTTTCCTCAGCTTAAACATTCTCATCTATTATCCTTCTCTTAGGATGGTGTAATGAGCCTGTTTAATCCTTGATTATGGCTTAACCTCATTACTCAACACTAAACAAAAACCACAAAAACATCTAAATAATCACAAGTAGGTTAATGATCTTAATCCTACACCGAAGGTGATTAAGTGTGAGAATCTGACTTCACACTTAAGGTATTCCCATTACCCCTAATCAGAGGGAAGATGTGATGAGTTTACTAACCCATTGGTTTAGGCTTAAGCTCATTTTCTTATGACAAACTCCAAAAGCAATAAAAGACTGAAAACTCAAAAAAACAAACAATAATCGTCTCCTCCGGGATTCTTTTCTCATCACACTCATTCACAAACGAGAACTTGCTTCTTCCGTCTAATGCAAGACAGTTCGCACCTGAGCCAGACAGGTCATACACTTGAGCATAGACAAGCAAGCAGTTCACAAGTCAATTCCTTTCAGTCTCTTTGGGTCGAACTACGGTGTTCTGACTTCCTCATTGCACGAGAGGATACGTAGGCATAACTTAACAGTTATCGAACAAAAGTCTCTGTATATCCCCCTCTTCCAGCATCATTCTCTTAGCCTCATTATCATGAGCATTTCACTCTTGTCCTTACACTGACACTGTATATGTATCACATTTCACTTCTCATACACTGACACCTGTATATTCTTTCCAGCTATTTTATGCACAGATTGCACTGACACTACCCCTTTAAAACACAAATCTTTTAAGCGTGGATCCCGTCGAGTACGACGGACAATCTGGGTGCTAATACCTTCCCAGGTTGTAACCAACCCCCTTTCTCAGTCTCTCTGGTTCGCAAACCGTCTTATCCATCTTTTCCTAGGTCTATGCAGCATTACCTTTCCTCCGGGATAAAAATGCCTAGCTGGCGACTCTATTCATCTCCAGTGAGTTCACGGCTGTGTGTTCTCACCGTTCCCTTCGCCGACCGTTCGCGCTTGTACCTGGATGCAAATCTTCGGGAGCGACAGAACCCATGCCCTAGGCTTTGCCATACTCTGGACGAAGCAAGCTACCACTGGGCCACATGCGCTGGCTGAACAATGGATGACTAACATTCATTATATTTTAAGCCTGAAAAATATGAAGAAAATAAGCAAAAAATGTGGAAGCTGGGGTTCGAACCCCTGCCCAGATCCTTACACACGCGCGTCCTTACCACCACACCATCAGCATCATTCAGTAACTATAACACAAACAAAACTATATAATATAAAACAATTTTTTGAATTCCCAGCTACGCGCCAATCTCCTGCTTCTTCCTCCAGACCTGCACATTTTGCTTCGAATTTTCCTACAAGTTTTCCTGCGAATTTCAAACTGCAGCAAACCCTACGAAACTCAAACATCAACAAAACAGCAAAATTTCGCAAAATTGAGAACATCATTGAATTCCTGATGATATTTGCAACTAATCTACGTCTTTAGAAATCATTTATATTGATTAAATCATTGAATCCTAATTTGGCCAAAGAAACCCTAATAATGGTGAATCCTCATTTGTGTCCCTAAAATCCAATTGATTCATCCAGAAACGTTCCTTGTATCATAACAAACATAAAACATCAGTCAAATATGATTAATCATGAGTAAATATGTAAAATCGAAAAATTGCAATATGGACATGAACACAGATTCGGTTTCCATGATTTAGTGCAGGGATGAATGGTTTTATGATCCAGAAACACTAAGTGACCTTCAAGGAACAATTTGCAACCTTTAGTTTGTCTTGAGAGTAGCTAAAAGTATCAAACCGAATTTGAGTTTTGGAGGAAATTTTTGAAGCTTGAAGATGATGTGAGAGGCTGTGAATTCGTGTGCTTTTGGTTGCTAAAGTTTGTATATATATGACACAATTGAATTAGGTCAAAAAATTGTATCACACTTTGGATATTTTGATCATTTGAGATTGAAAAAGATTAGCCTTTAAAACTTGAATATTCTTGATATGAACTTGCTATTTTAGGACAATCTTCATAACTCTTGTATCAATTAGATCCAAATAAACTTTATGACATTCTAGAAGACAAATCATTTTAAATCTTCACCGTTTTTTATTTTATTTGAATTTAAAATGATTTTTAATATAAAAAATCATAATAAATAAAATAAAATGAATAAATTATGAAAATATTAAATTAATTTCGTGCATGATGTCATGGAACCTATTGGATCACAAAAAAGTCAGCCCATTTGAAGAATTATGGTTTTAAGACCTCATTTACTTCATAAACCTCTCAAAAATTTCCCAACTTTGCAAGGGAACAAATCCTTAAATTTTAATGCTATTAAGGTTTTCTTGGACATTTTGGAAAGCTTAAATAGTCCTCTAACCAACCTCTTTGGTCTCATGTCCATATCTTTTACCATTCTCAAGTTATGCTCTTTTGAAGTTGTTGACTTTTTGTTGACTTTTAAAAGGACCTATAATGTCTTAGCTCATACCTTCCAAATGAAGCATTTTTGGGCTTGGCTTGTGAGACACAAAGTTGTAGAGAATTCAATTTACTTCAAAATGAGCTTTGGATGGAAATTTTTTGATGAAGCATGTGAAAGTTATGGCTGGTCAAAGTTCAGTTGACTTTTCTTGTGAAAACCCTAATTTAGAAACTCCTGATTCTTGATGATCTGAAATCTCCTTGATGAATCATGATCAACCCTTGATCAAATGATGAATTTTACTTCATATACTTGATGTTGGCAAAAAATCATGAAGTTTGACTTTGGTTTGACCACAGTTGACCTCAGTTTGACTTTTTAACTACTTTGACTGATTTTAACCTATCTGATCATCTGCCTGAGCAAATCTTTTGGGAAAGTCTTGAAACTTGACATGGGGATTCTTGAACACATATAAGATGTTATGAAGCTCTCTTGAAGTCTTGGAAGTCCATTTAGCCTGATAAAAGTCAAAACCCTAGTTTAGGATGCCTTGCTTAGGAGGATGCATTGTCTGAGGGAATTGTCAAACTTTCTGACTAATTGTGAACTTTGTGAACCTTGTGAACCTAGTGAGATGTCTTGTGAACCTTGTGAACCTCATGAGATGTCTTGTGAACCTTGTGAACCTTGTGAACCTTGTGAGCCTTTTAGTACACAATGCCTTGTCTTGTGGAGGGCAAATTTTGGGGTGCAACACTTCTCCGCACACGGTAATAACCTGGCCGTCTACCACATACTTCAATTTCTAATGCAACGTGGATGTCACTGCGCCGGCAACATGAATCCAGGGACGTCCCAGCAAACAACTATAAGCGGGTTGAATATCCATGACATAGAAAGTGCTTTTGAATATCTGAGACCCAATCTTCACCGGTAGCTCTACCTCTCCAAACTCAGATCTTCGGTACCCGTCAAAGGCTTTCACAATCAAATCACTGGGTCGCAAGACGATGCCATTAACATTCAGCTTCATTAAGGCCTTCTTAGGGAGCACATTGAGAGAAGAGCATGTATTTACCAGGACGTGTGATAGAACAACACCCTTACACTCCATGGTGATATGTAAGACTTTGTTGTGATTGCGTCCTTCAGGAGGGAGATCTCTATCTGTGAATCCCAACCCATGACTGGCATTTACACTGCCTACCACAGCCTCCAACTGGTTGACAGTTATCTCTTGTGGAACATACGCCATTTACAAAACTTTCAGCAAAGCCTCTCGATGAGCTTGGGAATACATCAGCAACGACATAATGGATATCTTGGACGGGGTCTGATTCAGCTGTTCAACCACCTTATAGTCGCTTTTCTTAATTATTCTCATAAATTCTTCGACTTCCTTTTCAAAAGTGCCCTGACCGGCAGCAGGAGCCGTCATCTCTTCACATGTTGTCTGTTTACCCTTAGCCTTTGCAGCAGCTTTAACTTCAGGATCACCTCTAAGAGCTTGAGGAGCAAAAAGATGCCTACTTCGTGTAAATCCCCCAACTCTTCCGACATTCACCACAGCCAGGTCACTTGTCACCGCTTGACTATCCACTTTCCGGCCTTCTACGTACACGTCCGAGCCATAATTCCAAGGGATGGCCTTGTCATTACCGTAAGGGACTGGTCCCGGAACAGTGATTGTCACTAGACTCACTTCGGGGAAATAAATGGTCACCGGCTCTCTCCAGACAGGGACTTCAGCAGGGTCAAAATAAATTGTCACTGTAGACACACAATCACTTCTGTTGTCAGCTCTGTCAAACTGTAGAGACCCTTCGTCAATCAAACATTGCAGCCCAACCTTCAAATCCCCACAACCATTAATGGAATTCAAGCAACCTTCGTAGTCGTAATCATACCCTGGGAAAACCTGTCCTTTCAACAATTTGTCCTTCACGACTAGCAACGAAGTCTTCACCTCTTCCATGTTCAAGATTAAATTCAAACTCTCGCCACTGTCAACGACATTTATCCTGGCCCCTCCATGATTTGGAATGGGGTTTGATGTAACATTTGGAGGCGGTGAAAAGTTGATCGCCTTCGAATTAATCAGGTATTGGACCTTATGCTGCAATGCCCTGCACTTCTCTATTGAGTGCCCGAGAGCTCCTGAATGAAATGTGCATCTTGCATTGGCATCATACCGCACTGGAAGCTCTCCAGGTGGAGGTGGTGCTAACGTCCTCAACTGAACCAAATTCAACACCAATAATCTTTAAAGTAGCACCGTGTACGTCATCGGGATGGCTTCGAGCACCCTGTTAGCTGGACGAGCTTGCCTTTGCTGATAAGGCCTTTGCTGATAGTTATTACGTTGCGGCTGTTGCTGCTATTGCATAGGGCCAGTGGGGATGGTGACAGCGGCCACCTGCTCTCCCTCCCTTCTTCTTGGAGGTCCATTGAAATCCTTTCTCACACCACTTGAGCTACCTGCACTAGTGTCTTGAATCTTCCCCATCTTTAGAAGAGTCTTAACTCTGGGCGTACTATTTAAACCCTTCCTTAGCATTCTGAGACATTGTCTACAACTGGGTACGATTTGGAGCCATATCCAAATTATACTGATACTGCTTCACGAATGCCTTAACCAAATCCTTCCAGCTTCGGATATTGACTCTGCTCAACTTCATGTACCATTCCAAGGAAGCTCCTACAAGACTATCCTGGAAGTAATACATCCACAGCTTTTCGTCGTCTGTATGCGCAGAAATTCTTCCCACAAAAGACTGAAGATGAGTTTTTGGGCACGCCGTGCCGTTGTACTTATCAAAAGTGGGAACCTTGAACTTATAGGGAATTCTCACCCCTGGCACCAAGCCTAAATCAGTGATATCAAACCCTAGAGAGCTCTGAGATTGAATAGCACGAATCTGCTCAGCCATTTCTTCGAACCTTCTATTCATGTCAACCCCCTGGACTTCTGCCTCATCCAACAAGGTGAACTGCTCATCCTGCCCATCCATCTGCAGGTTATTCACTCTCTCATTGACAATAGTAACCCCTGGTTGCACCACAAGGATTTCAACATGATGGGCGCCAACCCCAATGCGATTACCTCCCTCTATTGTCCCATTGTTCCTGACTTGATTGTTCTCCAGCCATGGGCGCCAGATGCTCTTGATTTTGACCCATCCCAGCCATGAGCGTCATGAAGTTGTCCATTCTCGTCCTCAAGTCAGCCAGATCTGCTTGCATTTGATCCATTGCTCTTTCTCTGTTTACCTTTGTAGGGTATCTGTGCACCGTTGACTGTCTCTGAACCTTCTTGGGAGCTATAATGCCTACAAGTGACATGAACGTTAGAACACTGGAGAAATACCTGCAAAACAATAAACATGTTATATGCATGCAATGTAACTATTCATGTTTCCATGTTCAGGCATTAATGTGCCCCAGTTTTGGTATTTTGACAGAAAATACTCCAGATGACCTTTTTTGGAAACTGACTTTTCAAACTCTTTTGAGGAGTATTCAGACCCTGGTGGTTTAGGACAACCAAATTTTCTCTTTCAGAAACGGTAATTAGAAAGTAACATTGCATATCATGAACAATCTAACAATCAGAGTCATAGACATAAACAACATTCCCTCAAAGGGTTACAATATAGTAGAAATGACATAAAGATAAAGCAAGACTCCCACAACAAGCCTGTAGGTAGTCTGAATACAATTAACAATAAACTAAAAACCTAGGCTAAAAGGAAAATCCCTGCTCCTCTTCTGCAATCACCGCCTCTGCACGGCTCTTCTTGACGCTTGCTCTCAGCTTAAGATCGGTGATCTCCTTCATTGCTTCCTCCAATGCTAGTTGGCTCTGTTCCAATTGCTGAGTCTTTTCCCTTCGTATCTTGTGGGCTTGCTCGACCTCTTCCTTCTTGAATTCCATCCGCGCCTCAAAGAACTCTTCCTTTTCTTTGTACTTCTTCTGCTCCTGTTCTCTTTGGCCATGTAACCAAGCAATGGATTGATGAGCTTCTCTGAGAGTCTTCACAATCTTCTTGTGCTCCGTTTCTCTCTTTGACTCTGTTAAACCCAATCTCTGAAAATGAGCTTCTCTCCCAGCAAACTCCTTTTCTTTAGCTTCTAAGGTAGCCTGCATCATCCGCAGCTTTTCTTCTCCTTCCTGCTTATCATGGTTGGCACGGTCATACAAACTAGCCATTTCAGAGTTCTCTACCCGAATCTCGTGCAACTAAGCTTCCAACTTCTTGTAATCTTCAAGAGACACAGTGGTTTGTATCGGTACCACCTTTGGATATAGTGGAGCCTCAATCAAAAACGGCAGGAAAAAGGCGTCGACCCTCCTTTGTATCCAAGCAGCAAAAGAGGGATAAGCCTTAGGGTCTATCTTTCCGAATTCCTTCTTACCCTCTCTAACCTTCGTTTCCCAGGCTTGGGATGCTTGAATAACCAACTGCTCATTACCTTCAGCCGGAAAATACAAAGTCTTCGCCATTTCTTCATCTGATGGAGGATCCTTCAGTGGAGAACCAAATTGTTTTCTGGACGGCACAGGGTTATGACTTATCACTCATTTTCTTCCTAACATCGGCAAATAGGGAAACTCACCACACCTTGTAATAAACTCTTTCCCTACCAAGCTTCTGCTACATCCCCAGGCTATGTCATCAAATGTTAACCCCATCAATCTTCTAGCCCACTTCCAATCTTGCTTAAGATCTTTGAACGGTCTTGACTTTGGAAGCTTCTTAGCAAACCACTCAGCAGACACGGGAGCGCAACAATTCACATACCTTTTTCTCTTCTCATTTCTGTGATGGACGCCGAAGTAAAAGTCTCCCAACAACGTAGGCACCGGGTTTCCTTTAATGAACAGCATGATAGCATCCAAGCTTACCCATCCTTTCTCTCCCGAGAAAAGACTTATCCCGTATACCATTAATGCTAACAGTGCACTGAACTCTAACCATTTTCCTCCCAAAGAAAACACATGGGCTTCTGTGATAAGAAAATCCAGATTAAATCCTTTCCCCTTACTAGCTTCTAACTCCATCTTCACTCGCAGCATACTCAAATGACAGGCATCTGCAATGTCCTTGTACGGGGGACATCTCTCCGCAGCGTAATAGGGAATACCATTCTTGATAGGAATCTTCAGGATATTAGAAATCTCTTCCATTGTGGGAGCCAAGACGAAGCCAGCAAACACGAAAATTCTCAACTGAGAGTCATAAAAATGCAACAAAGAATGAAGACTATCTCTCTGATCGATAATAGGTTTGTTCATGTAACCCAAGATCTTCCCATACCGGCTTCTGAAATCATATGAAACCTTATCACTCATCAAGTCCACTAGTTTCTGAATAATCTCGGTTTCGGGTTGCGGGAAAGTGTAATGAACATTCCTTTTTCTGGGTATCTCTTGGATTTCTGTCATCTGGAGGAACAATGAATACCAGAACTGGGTACATAGATGAAGGATAACCTGTAATGGAAACACAAACAGTTAATGCAAGTATGATGCGATGCAAATGCAATGCAGGCATATGATCAACCACTAGGACTGTCTGGATACGGAACACGGGACCTAAGTGACCAGGAACCAAGATCCTCCGAATAAAACCCCATGAACGAGAATTCAGTCTCAAATAAGTCCCAAAACCAAAGATCCAAATCCATGTAGCCTTATCGAATCATAGAACTGTACTGGCAATGAGGTATGATGAGGTCGAGGGTTCCTGCAAACCTGTAAACCCCTCCCAATCTCACAGGTGTGCTCCAAGTTAAACATCACGGGCTCTCAAAGCCGAATAGCAATAATACGTTCACCATTTCCGAGAAATGGCTCATGACCAAATCAAGAATCGGTTTGGCATTATGTACTACCCAGGGAGACCTCAGTGAGAGTCCGGGAAAAACAAACATCCTTTATAAGTCCCCAGCTTCAAGCGCTGGAATCGAGAAACAATAGTACATTCATCCCGAAGGGTACAATACTATCGTCATACGACCAGATGCTTTGACTGAATTCCTATAAAATAACCAGGCCATCCTATGCGAGTTCCAAAGTGGGCCCTCGGGTGCGAATGGGTTTTCCACATAATGTGGTCTGCCACTGTCACCACTAGAGAGGGATGTTTCTAAAAAGGTCCTCAATGATCGGTCCCCAGATGCACATAACTATCGAGGTTGTGTATTACCCCAGAAACATTCCGGCATAATACATTTCCAAGACGGCCGCAAGTCTGGGTGTGGAACTCACTACTACCAACATAGAAAGATGCCATGAATCCAAAGTGACTATCCACTCTAAGTCCCATGGTGCACTCGAGCCCCGGTTACGAGCTCATCTCTCAATAACAATTCCCAGTCCCACAGAAAAAATGAAACCAGCACAACCAGACAGTCCAGTATAATATGATGCATGAAAATAAATATTGAAAGCAGTAAATAAAGCTGTAAATGAAACTATAAATAAAACTGTAAATAGACAACAGTAAAATAAACACGCAACATCAAACAATCAACACCCAACGAGACAGAAACACGCAAGCGCTAGGATTGACTCTCAGGGGAACCAGAGATACTCTGGTTAGGAAGTCCCCAGCAGAGTCGCCAGCTGTCGCTCCCCGGATTTCCATCCTGGTACAAACGGAAAGTGGCGCGGAAAAGAATAGAGTTGCCAGCCAGGCATTTTTTATCCCGAAGGAACGAGAATGGTAATGCTGAACAAACCAGAAGAAGAAAAGGAAGGATAAAGGTCCTGTGAACCAAAGAATCTAAGATCGAGAGTCAGTTACGACCTGGGAAGGTATTAGCACCCCAGATCGTCCGCCGTACCCGACGGGATCCACGCTTGCAAAGCAACTGTTTCAAAGGGTGAGGGGATGAAAGCTGCTGCGAAACTGAAACTGAAACTGAAATGAGAAAAAGAAATGAAAAGAAAACAAAGAGAAAAAATGTAGGGAAAATAAAGATTGTGCTCGAACGGGCCCTATCCCGCTGCCTACGTACCTCATCTGGACATGAGGATCAGAGACGCCGTAGTTCCCCTAACTAGGGGTAGAAAAGATTGCTTGTGTCTTAAGGCTTGAACTGCCTATGTCAATGCTCAGGTGTTGCAGGCTCGGACGACGAGTGTGTTACCGTCTTGAAAAATGACAAGAAGAAGCAAGTTCGTAGACAGAGCGAAGTAGATGAGAGAAGAATTCCCGAAGGGAAGACGATTATTTTTTGTTTATGTTTTTTAGAGTGTTTTATTGGTGTGGCACAAAAGAATGAACTCAAGCTCTTTTCCATGGAATGTGTACTTGTTACTAAATTCCAAGATGGAATAATAGAACAAGCACACCAAGCAAGGAGAACTTATCCAAGACTTGTTTCCAAAGGCAAGGGCCTAATTTCATTGACTTTTTGAATTTATTAGGTGTTTTAGTGATTAAAAATGAAGAAGTATTTTTTAGGGTTTTCCTTGATGAAGATGACTTCATGATCCGACTTGTGCATCATGCTAGACAAATGCATTATTCCAAGATGGAATGAATACATATGCCCCATGGAATAAGGCTATTACACAAGAAGTCACTTCTTTCTTTATTAATGTTTTTTATATTTTTGTTTTGAGATGAGAAGAGAAAGAAACCAATGAAGCAAAAAGGTAAAAGTCTAAAACGGGGAAAGACTAATCCTAATGTTTTCATGCAAAAGAGGTCCCAAGGTTAGTGAGGTTTCAACTATCCTAATGAAGAAGAAAGAAGGAATAAAGAGGAGCAAGAAGGAGAGGAAGTAAGAGCTAGCAAGCAACTTACTCCTATAAAGGAGATAAGTTGCTCCTAAAGGGGAAGAAAAGAGTTGAATTACATGATGGCATAAGGCACATCAAAACACAAAGAGAAAGCAATTAAAAAGAGAGAAGGATGAAGAGTTGAAATGTGGATGAACATCCAAACTTCTCATACCATGAGCCCCTTAAATGTTAGCAAAATTCCAGCAAGTTGTTCAACAATAAAATCATGGAAATGACATGCTCAAAGTTCACACCAAACCAATATCAAACACTAATGCCAAACGTAGCACAAACGAGCATTTACGTGTCGAGAACACGGGAGCATGCATCAATCAACAAGAAAATCACCCAAACAATCATATTCAATGATCATATAATGATCCATGGCATTTAGAACAAGTAAGGGGATCAAACATGCTTGAAATAAGGCAAAAATGGCTCACTGCTTCAGTGTTAACCGGTTAACCAAAGCATTAACTGGTTAACCATGTCAAAACCTACATAAACACAACACAATTCAGGTGCGTTAACCGGTTAACCAATCTGTTAACCGGTTAACGTTGTTAAAACAACAACAATCCTGTAGAAAATCAGCTTGCAACCAGCTTAATCAAATAATCTTGCACCAGACCAGCAAGCATATGAACATGAAAATAATGTATCAATTCACATTAAATGGCATCATCAAGCTTATGAACATTAATACATGGATCCGGTCACAAATCGATCAATCAATTCAATCAACAAAAGCAAATACGTAAGCACATGGCGGATCTAAAGCGCAAGCATACAAATAAGCTAAAATAGAGCTAGATTTGAAATTAACCAACCTACAAAGCTGAGCTATGCTTTGGTAATTGTTGATAAGTTGTTCTTTTACTGGAGCTTGCAGACTGGCCCCAATCTTCACCTCTTTTACATCTTCCTCGGTACCAAGATTGACAGTTTCAATTTCCTCCCGATGAGGAGTAATCACTTTCTCTTCTTGCCTTAACAACCTGGTCAACTCTTCAGGCAACTCATAGTCTTCATCAACCCCTTCATCTGCTTGATTAATTGGATTGTCGAAGTCATACAAGGTCATAGCAGTGCTGTTGTCGGTGCAATCTGGAGGATTATCTCTGCAGGGGTTGAGATTTGTTCTTTTTAGTGATTGATTTTAATCTTGCTTAAAAAAAGTGTGAATGAAGTTATTATTTTGAAAACATTGCCATTTATTGTTTTGTGCGAAAAATAACAAAAATGAAAAGACAATGAGCGAAAAAGAAAATTGTTTGCAAAAGATGTCCATTGTTCATTGATATTCCATTTGCACAAAATACAAATATGGCCCTATTACAAAATGAGTCCTGACACCTTGGGCAAGATGCAGGACTTGATGCATGCTTAAGTAGGAAATAATAATTACTCTGCAGGAGTAACTCTTATAATTTCCTGGGAAGACCAGTTAAGGACTTGTTGGCCCGGGATCCTTGGACGAATCCAGCTCTCCAGGTTGAGGTCGCTTTCAGCCTCGTCTTCCATGTTATTGACAACAACTGGGGTTAACATTCCCCCACTCACGAACTTGGGCTCTTTAGCAGCCTCTGCTTGATCTTGTCGGAATGATTTGTAACCCAAACATAATCTGTCTTCTTTCTTCTCCACAGGTAGCACTTGCCCTAGCCTTGGGTGTTCCCATCTTCAACAACCTTCCGAGCTTGTGGTAGGAGACAATTGAAGTACCCATCATATCCTCATGGGGTGCAGCAAATACTTCAGTTGTCTCCTTATTGATGTTCAGTGCTTCGAAACCTTGGCTCAGGGTCTCGTGGATTTCACCATCCATCTCAATGTATTTGTAGGTAGCAAGTTGTCTCCCTTCCCACTCGTATTTTAATTTCAGGTGAAGGGTCGACGTAACTGCGCCAGCGGCGTGAATCTAAGGTCGACCCAACAAACAACTGTAGGTTGGCTGAATGTCCATCACGTAGAAAGTAGTTTGAAAGACCTGCGTGCCAATTATCACAGGCAGCTCCACTTCTCCAAGAACAAACCTCTTGGAACCATCAAAAGCTCTAACCACCAGATTTCTTGGTCGGAGGGCTATACCATTATATTCAAGCTTAACAAGGGCTTTCTTTGGCAAGACATTGAGTGAGGACCCAGTGTTAACTAGAACATGTGAAAGCACGCCCCTTTACACTCTAGAGTGATGTGAAAAGCTTTATTGTGATGACGACCTTCCGTTGTCAAATCAGCATTGGTGAGCTTTAAGTAGTGCATTGGTAACCACTGTCTCTAGCTGATTCACCGTAATCGCCTCATGCATGTAGACTGCGTGCAGGACTTTAAGTAGTGCATCCTGATGAGCTTCGGAACACAATAGCAATGATAGAATGGAGATCTTGGAAGGATTCTGGTGGAGCTGATCCACAACCTTATAATTGCTTCTCTTGATTATCCTCATAAATTCATCCACATCATGATCAAAGGATGTCTTATGAGCTCCTTTTGGCACTGGTTCTTCAGGCACCACATTTTTGCCTTTAGCTTTGGCAGCAGCCTCAGCCTCAGTGTTAACTTGGAATTTGTGACGCGAAGAGACGTCCACTTTGAGTGAAGCCTCCGCCTCCCCCGACATTATCGACCTGTGGCGTATGATTTGAAGAATCAAGAACGACTCTCTTCCCGTTGCAGTAGAGGTATGAACCATAGTGCCATGGTACAACATTATCTTTTTCATACGGAACGGGTCCAGGTATCGTGATGGTGACTGGACTAACTTCAGCGGAAGTAGGAACTGTTATTGTCTGTGGATCGTAATAGATGGTAACAGGACTTCTGACTGATGGTGGTGGTGAAAGACTAAAGCTGGGTTGTTGTTGAGATTGTTGCTGAATATTGTTGGAATCGGGGACCATTGTCGGGTCATAATATATGGTGACTGTGGAGATGTCATTATTAGTGGTTGCTGTCATTATAGAACCGGATGCAGCTGAACTGATATTTGTTGAAGTGGTAGAGGAGATGATTGTTGATTTTGTAGCAGAGTCTGTCGGAACAATTGTTTTTGAAGTTGTAAGAGGGGTGCTTGTTGGTACTGTAGGAGGAATTGATGATGTTGTAGAAACCGTTGATGTTATCTGCAAGATACCTTCTCTAATAAGGCCATTGATGCCACTTCTTAAGCTTGCACAACCATTGGTGGAAAACTTGCAAGATTCACAGCAGGCCTCACAACCTGCGAACACCTGGCATTTTAAAAGATGGGCTTTAACATCTGCCAAAGGTGTTTGAATACTTGCAGTATCTTCAATTAGGTTCACGGTGCAGACGCGAACGATGAATCCTGGTGCAGAGTCGACAAGTTGTCGCTCCCGAAGATTTGCATCCCGGTGCAGATGCAAACGGTCGACGAAAAGAGAAAGTGAAAATGAATTGAATAGTGTCGCTAGCTAGGCATTTTTATCCCGAAGGAAAGGCAATGATGCATAAACCTAGAAAAAGATGGATTTGGCGGTTGCGATCTAGAGAAACTGAGAAAGGGGGTTGGTAACAACCTGGGAAGGTATTAGCACCCAGATTGTCTTTCGTACTCGACGGGATCCACACTTACAATATTGTGTTTTAAAGGGGTAAGGTATGTGTTATCTGTGTGCAAAAGCTAAAGAATGAATGTACAGGTGTCAGTGCAAAAGGTGAATTTCTCATGAATTGAGGCTTTAGAAAGACTGTTGATAGAGGGGGAAGACAAGGAGACTTTTGTTCGATAAATGTTAAGTTATGCCTACATATCCTCTCGTGCAATGAGGAAGTCAGAACACCGTAGTTCGACTCAAAGAGACTGAAAATAATTTTGACTGTGAATTGCTTACTTGTCTATGCTCAAGTGTATGACTCGTCTGGCTCGAGTGCTAACTTTCTTGCATTAGACGGAAGAAGCAAGTTCTCGTTTGTGAATGAGTATGATGAGAAAATAATCCCGGAGGAGACGATTATTGTTTGTTTTTGTGTTTTCAGTTTTGTTATTGTTTTTGGTGTTTTGCATAGGATTATGAGCTTAAGCCTAAATCAAGGGCTTGTAAACTTATTATATCCTCCCTGATTAGGGATAATGAGCCTTCTTAAGTATGAGATAAGCATCTCAACCTAATTACCATGATGATGTAGGATTAAGATCATTAACCTACTTGTGATTATTTATATGTTTTTGGGTTTTTTTTTAGTGTTAAGTAATGAGTTTAATCTCTAATCACAAATTAGTGAACTCATTACACCATCCTAATAGAAGGATGATAAATGAGAACACTTAAGCTGAGGAAGATACCTCAACTTAATCCATGTTTAGGGGTTAAATTCATTATATAACAAGCCTTTATTAAATGTATTTTAATTAAAGGATGAGATTAAGAAGTGGATTTTAAGTTTGTAAGACAACTTGAGAGGGACTTGTCCATTAAACACTAGGGTTAGTCCCTCTTAACCATAAGGAAGAGATAGAACCCTAATGTAAGGCCCAAGTTACAAGATAGATCCTTGGTAATTATTAATGTGATTTGATTAAGAGGTGTAAACAAATCAAAGGTTTAACACGTAGGATTAAAGTTATACACTCCATCCTAAGAGAAGGATGCAAGCATAACCCTAATTCAAAGTCCTAAAACTTTAAGAGTTTAGTCTCTGATTATTAAGATGAGAAGAGAGACTCAAGGAGACTCAAAGGTAAAAGACTGAGGGGTACTATACACAACCCTAAAAGTTATCATGCTTGGATATCCTATGGTTTTTTAGGCTTAAAAGGAAATATCTCCAAGGCCACCAATGGAAGAAGCAGATGAAAATAGAAGGAGAAAGAAGAACAAGTTACTTACTTCCTGAAGAAGATAAGTAACTTGAAAGAAAGAAATTAAGAAGGATGGAACATAAGTGAATTAGATTCACTTCAAATTCATGTAAGAATTCATATGAATGAGATAAGAAGAGGTGGGAAGTGAAGGCAAATCCACTTCCCAAATAACTTACCAAAGGTACCTAAAATATTAGTATGAATGCATAAGGTATAAAGCATAAAGAAATGAATTGAAATGAGATGTGAAGACCAAAGTCAGAAGTGAATGTGCAATGCAAATGGAATATGAGATGATGCAAAGTCATACAAGATTCATATGAATGATCATACAAAGATGAGATGCCATGAAAGCATGTTTAGAAGTTTGAAAACACATGGATGTTTATGAAATGATATGAATGCAAAGCATAACAAATGAATGAAGAAATGATCAAGCAATGTTCAAGCATGTCTTAAGATGTCTAAGATGTCTAAGATGTCATATGAATGTTTGAATTGTCTTGGAAAGTTCACATGATGATGATATGCCAAGATGAATGCAAATGAACATGAGAAATTAGGGTTTTATGAATGTATGAGATGCAAATGACCAAAAAAGAAGCATACTTCATGATAAAAAATTGAAATCAAGTTCAATCAAACCCTAAACCCATATAAGATCACACCCCAAAGGATAAAGTCAGAAGCTAATCCTATTAAAAGTTATGAATTTTCTAAGTTTGCTAGGGTTTTTGGGTGATTCTCAAGGGAAAATGCAAATCAAATTGAAAATGCAAGATAAATTCATGAGAAAAATAACCTAGAAACTACATGAAATATATGAAACAATGCAAAATGAATCAAGTTCAAACTCATCATGGTTAGGCAGAAATGAATTTTTCAAGTTAGGGTTAGAAAATATGATTTTAAAGAACCCTAATTCAAAGAAAATTGTGAAATTATGATCAAAACTAAAAAGAAATTTGTATGATGAGTTTGAAAATGTTTCTAAATGTTTTGGAATGGTTCATGAATTTTTTGGTGGTTTTTAGAAACCTAAATGTATTTTTAATTAAATAAAATCCTTTAATTAATTAAAAATAACATTTAAATCATTTTTGGGTTGAGAAAAATATTTGGATCAGAAATGCAAAAGATCATATTTTTATGATGTTTTTAACTATTTAAAATAAAATATGCAAAAGAAATAAAGAAAAATGAAATTAAAATTTAATTAAATGGAAGTCAACTGATCTAAGGGCCAGGATTCAAACCCAGGGGGAAGGCATTGACTGCGTGCGCGTTTTAAGGGCCAAGATCACTTCTGATTAAATTAATTCAACTAAACCTAATTAAACTAATTAATTAATGTTTAGGGTTAATGACCTCATCTGGACCGTACGCTGCTTAATCTAATCTCAATCCAAGGGCTCACAATGAAACTGGAAATCAAAACCCTAATTAATCTCAGGTGACCAGAGAAAGCTCCGGCCATCTTCTCCGGCCACACCTTCATGCCATCTCTCTCTCTAAGCTACCCGAGGCCAAATTAACTGCCCAAAAATGATCTCCATGCCTCACACAATCAAAATCACTCATCAAACATCATTTATATCACAAGAATCATGCGAATCGAATAAAAAACAAATTTACGGGCAAAGTTTCAGAACATCATGAAATGCTTATTTCTCAACCATTTTCAAAAGTAAACATATCAGGATGATCAGTGCATCATGTAGAATCAATTTGTAACTTAAAAAACATGTTCTGGAAAAATTGTTCTTGATGATTACCTGAGTTGAAACGTTTCAGTTTGGAGCTTTCTGACCTTTTCTTTGATGCAAATAAACCCCAATGGGCTCCCTGAAGCTTATGAGAAGCTTGGAACAAGTTTGAATGGCCTCTTTTGTGAGTTTCAGTTTTGAGAGGTGCGAAATCATGTTTTTAATTCATAGGCTTTTAGGTCATTGTGAGGGTTGCTTTGTGATCCTGAGGATGTGTATGATTGAATGGTGCAAAGAGTTTTAAGGTTTGTGGTTTGTGTTGAGAGAATCGAAGAGATGAAGATTTTGGTGGATTTTGTGCAATCTGACTTGTGTTGTGTTTCAGGCTCCAAGAAGATATGAAATGAGGTCCATGAGGCTTGTATGTGATGTCTTGATTGGTCATAAGAGTTGTTGTGGCTCAGCTTGATTGGTATGGGAGGTTTTGCTAAAAAGTCAATTTTGTGTACTTGGAGGTATGGGCCATGGCAGAGCTGGTTTCAAGGGGTGTCTGGCCTCAGCTTGCATTAAGAAGAACCATAGAATCAGATTTCATGAGCTGGCACAAGTGGATGAAGAGTTTCCAAGCATTTTGCAACTTTCCCTCTTTGAGAATTTTGTGAAAATGTCTTGTGGAGACTTGCAATCCAAGGCACAATTTTGGTTCAAATGCATTGCACTATGTTTGTGTGATGCTTGGAAATCAATTAGAAGTCATGAAATGGCTTGAAACTTGAATTTGCAAAAAATCCTCTTTGGCATGAACTTGAAAATTATAGGATTTTTGTCAACTTTGAAAGGCCATATCTTGAGTTCTAGGATGAATCAAGACATGTTCTAGTACTTTTTGAAAAGGGAAAGACCTAATCTACAACTTTCATGCCCAAAATTTTTTCATTTGAAGCTTTTTGGGTCATGAAAGAGGAGGTTGAAAATCTTTCCCAAAATGGAAAGTTTCCATTACAAGTCATTTCCAAAAATGGTAAGTTTGCATTTGGCTCAAAATTCTTCAACTTTGTGAACTTCCAACCACTTCTAAGATCAAATAAAGATCATAGAGACTCAAAATGATGATGATGATGACCCTTTGGTACTCTTGATGTGGGCCTTAGATGCCCTGATTTTGACTTAACTTGCTCAAGAAGTTACCCAATGATCAGATGACTTCCACAATGAATTTCTTCATCAAACTTGGTACACATGATCCTTATAACATATTAAGAACATTAGAAACAAAAATGACTAAAAAAATTGGAGTCAAGGCCTCTGAAACCAAAACCTTAATTTTGGTCATCTGTGTAGGAAAACCCTAGCTTTGCTTACATGCCTTTGCCATTCTTTGTGATATCTTGACTTTCATGAACTTTGGGGAGCATATTATGATCATGGAACACACATGGACCCTCTTGGCAAGCTTCAAGACCATTGTGATGGCTCAGATTGATTCTTGGATTGCTCAGATCACAAACCCTAGATGCAGAAGAAAATGGAACTATGCAGTGAAACAAATATGCAATATGAGATGGTGTGCTTAAGCTAATGCAAAAATGAAAGATCAAAAGCCAGGGTATGAGAAATAGTGAGGGAAAATTTGGGGTGTTTACAGGGAGCATATGGTGATCATAAAACACACATGGACCCTCTTGACAAGCTTCAAGGCCTTTGAGATAGCTCAGATCACTTCTTGGATTCTCCTGATCACAAACCCTAGCTATGCAACTTATGCAGATGAAATGAACTATGCAGTGTGAGATGATATGCTTATGCAATGAAAAATGAAAAGATCACAATACATGGTGTGAGAAAAAGTGAGGGCAAATTTGGGGTGTTTAAAATACTCCCGAGGACGCACTCTCTGATCGAATACCCGCTTCATTCTCCTTTGGTATAGTTGACAATGGCATACAACTGCCAGTATCTTCTCTTTGATCAAAATCAATTTGTTGTACCTGGCACGTACCCATTCAACTTCATCAAGTTTGACATCCATCATCACTCGCAATGACGAAATCTCAACTTCAACTGGTAGGACATTGTCGCTCCTGGGATTTTCATCCTAGTACAAACGCGAAAGTGGCGCAGAAAAGGTAGAGTCGCCAGCCAGGCATTTTTATCCAGAATGAATGGGAAAGGTAATGTTGCACAAACCTAAGATAAAAGGAAAGGACAAGGTCCTGCGAACCAAAGATCTGAGTTCGGAAGTCGGTTACGAACTGGGAAGGTATTAGCACCCCCGACCGTCCGCCATACCCGACATGATCCATGTTTGTTAGTCTGTTTCAAAGGGTGAGAAATAAGATGTTGCTGAACAAAATAAATGCTAACTGGAACTGAAATGAGAAACGGAACTGAAAAAGAAAATGGAAAGAAAGGGGGAAATGTATGGAAAATAAAGATTGTGCTCGAACGGGCCCTACCCCGCTGCATATGTACCTCATCGGGAAAATGAGGATCAAAGTCTCCGTAGTTCGTGTAACTAAGGCTGAGATTTATTTGTGTTTTTTAGGATGAAGTTATCATAGTTTTAACTCAGGTGTTGCTGACTCGCTGAACCGAGGGCGTTACCGTGTTGCTGTATGAACTGTTTAGACAAGTCATAATCGTCCGCAAATAATGGGAGATGAGAAGAGAAGACGTGTTGTCTTTGTTTATTATCTTTTAGAATAAGTGTTTTGAATTTATGTTTATCATATGTACAATACTAAAGACTATGATACCGGAGCGGATAATTTCCAAGGTCGCCCCCAATGGGACGTTTGTAAAGTATTATAGAAGAGTGGAAGAGATTGTCGCTCCCACTAAATGACACCGGGCCAAGAGGGGTACAAACGCGAACGGTCGGCGGAAGGAGAACATGAAGATGAACTGAAAAGAGTCGCCAGCTAGGCATTTTTATCCCGAAGGAAAGGTAATGCTGCATAAACCTAGGGAAGGAATGGATAAGATGATCGCAAACCATAGAAACTGAGAAAGGGGGTTCGTTACAACCTGGGAAGGAATTAGCACCCAGATTTTCCGTCGTACTCGACGAGATCCACGCTTGAAAGTTTGTGCTTAAAGGGGTAGTGTCAGTGCTATTCTGTGTGCAAAAGCTGGAAAAGAATACAAGTGTCAGTGCAAACGAAATGTGAAGTGAAATAAAGGAGTGTCATTGTAAGGAAAGAGTGCCATGCTCAAGACAATGAGACTTAAAAGAGTAAAGCTGGAAGAGGGGGGGGGATACAGATACTTTTGTTCGATAACTGTTAAGTTATGCCTACGTATCCTCTCGTGCAATGAGGAAGTCAGAACACCGTAGTTTGACTCAAAGAGACTGAAGAATGAATTGACTGATGAACTACTAACTTGTCTGTGCTCAAGTGTATGACCTGTCTGGCTCAGGTGCAAACTGTCTTGCATTAGACGGAAGAAGTAAGTTCTTGTTTATGAGTGAATGAGGTGAGAAAAGAATCTCGGAGGAGACAATTATTGTTTGTTTTTTGTGTTTTTCAGTTTTTTATTGTTTTTGGAGTTTGTCATAAGAAAATGAGCTTAAGCCTAAACCAAGGGTTTAGTAAACTCATCACATCCTCCCTCTGATTAGGGGTAATGAGAATACCTTAAGTGTGAAGTAAGCACCTCACACTTAATCACCATGATGTAGGATTAAGTTCATTAACCTACTTGTAATTGTTTAGATGTTTTTTGGAGTTTTTGTTTAGTGTTAAGTAATGAGTCTAAGCCATAATCAAGGATTTTATGGACTCATTGCACCATCCTAATAGAAGGATAATATATGAGAACATTTAAGCTGAGGAAGGCTCCTCAACTTAATCCATGATTAGGGATTAACCTCATGACAAAACAAAGCCTTTATTAAAGTGGATTTTAGTTAATGGTAAGATTAAGAAGTGAATTTTATGGTTCGTAAGACAACTTGAGGGGGACTTGTCCATTAACACTAGGGTTAGTCCTTCTTAACCAATTAAGGAAGAATTAGAACCCTAATGCAAGGCCCAAGTTACAAGCTTGATGTCTTAGTGATTATTAAGGTGGATTGATTAAAGGAATTAAACACATTAAGGGTTTAACACTTAGGATTAAAGTTATACACTCCATCCTAATAAAAGGGTGCAGGCATAAGCTTAATCACAAAGCCTTAAAGCCTTAAAGGTTTAGCCCTTGATTATGAGGTGAGAAGAGAAGACACAAAGAGGTGACCCAAAGGTAAAACTAATGGGGGACTAATCAAGCCCTAATTGTGATCATGCTTGGGTATTCCTAGGGTTTATGAGGCTTGCAAGAGATCTTCAAGAAGAGCCACCAAGGAAGAAGCAGGATGAAAGGAGGAGAAGCAGAAAGAAGCAAGTCAACTTACTTCACTTAAGAAGATAAGTTGATTGAAGAAAGAAAGTGAGGAGGGAACATGAATGAGCAAGCTCACTCTAATACAAAGATAAAATGCAGCAATGAATGCATAAGAGAAATGAGAATAGATTGTTAGAAGTGAAGGCAAATTCACTTCTCAAACACTTACCACCTGAAAAGTTAGTGAAAGGAAATGAAATAAAATGAGAATGAAATGAAATGCAAGGATGCAATGATCAAACATGATTCTAAAGTGTCCTAGGATGTCTTATATGTCATGTGAATGCATAAAATGTCATGGCAAGTTCATGAATGCAAGCATATGCAAGATGTATGCAAATGAAGATGAGAAATTAGGGTTATATGAACATGTGGGATGCAAAACTCAAAAACAGAAGCAAATGATATGATAAAAAATTGAAAATGGACTTAAAGGAACCCTAAACCTATACTAAGTTACCCTCCAAAGGGGGAGGTCAGAAGTTAAACCTAGTGGGACTTATGAATTTCCTAAGTTTCTAGGGTTTTAAGGATGATCCTCAAGGTAAAATTCCAAACAAATTTAAAATGAAATATAAAAATGAAACAAAAATGTTTTTAGAAACTAGAAGTCATGCATAGAACAATGCAAAAAGAATCATTCACAAAATCAACTTGGTTTAAAAGTTATGAATTTTTGAAGTCAGGGTTAGAAAATGAACAATTTAAGAACCCTAATTCAAATGAAAAATGTCAAAGTGTGATCAAAACCAAAAAGAAATTTGTGTGGTGAGTTTGTAAATGCTTCTAAATGTTCAAAGATGTTCTCTGATTTTTTTGTGATTTTTAAATACTTAAATGTATTTTTAATTAATTAATTCCCATTAACTAATTGAAAATAACATTTAAATGATTTAAAAATATATTTTTAATGCAAAAAATAAAAATAAAAATATTTTTGGGTTCTGAAAATTAATGAAAGGTTTGATAAAATAATTCAGAATTTTTTGATGTTTTTTACTATTTTTAAAAATTCGTATAAGATTAAATGAAAAAAAAATTAATTTAATGGAAAGTATGCAGGATGGGTGGCTTGGATTGGTTATGGGCTTTGAACTGGTTGACTGGGCGCGCATCTGGACGACCCACATTTAAACTGAGCTAATCTCAATTAAAATATTAATTAAACCTGATTAAAAACTAATGACATGATCCTGGCCCTACATTGCATGCGAGAAAGCTTAATCTAACTGTCCATATTTAAAAATGCCCTAACCCTAATTAATTAGGTTAATTACTTTCAGGTGGCCGGAAATGACCTCCGGTCATCTTCTCCGGCCACACTCTCCCCTGAAAATTTCTATCTCACTCCCTAGGCCATATAAACGTGCCAAAATCTCCAGAACTCATCTCCCAACATCAAACAACAAGAATCTAGCAACATAAACAATTTATTTCACTCACACAAAGAGAATTGAAGAAGAACAAGTTTAGGGCAAAATTTTCAGAGCAACATAAAATGCTTGTTTCTGGCTCATTTTTGAAAATAAACACATCCCCATGATCAGGGCAACACATAGAACAACATTTTAACAAGAAAACAAAGTTCTGGAAAAATTGTTCATCATGTTACCTGAGGTTGAGCTTTCGAATTCTGGGCTTTCTGGCCTTCTCCTTTGTGCTTTTCCACTCCAATGGACCCCTTGATGCTTCTGGTAAGCTTGAAACAAGTTTGTATGGAGTGTTTTGAAGGTTCCAGTTCGGGGGTGGTGAAAATCGTATTTTGGTTTGAGGTGGTTTAGGCTGTTTTGATGGGTGGGAAATGATCAGTGATGAATTTGGAGATGAATGGTGGAAGAAGCTTTAAGTTTGAGTGGTTGAGTTGTGAGATTCGATAGAAAATGCAAGAGGGAGAGTTTTTGTGAACTATGGCAATGTTGTGGTTTCAGGCTTGCTTCTTGTGTGTTATAAGTTTCATTTTGTCCACATATCAAGCTGTGATAGTGTAAACACCCCAATTTGCCCTCATTAAGTTCATCCATGGCTTGTGATCTCTTCATTTGCATAAGTTCAATCATATCACATCGTGTTGCATTTTTTTTGTTCACTGCACTGGTTCAAATTCATCTGCATCTAGGATTTGTGATCTGAGCAAACCAAGGGTCATCTAAGCCACTCCAAAGGTCTTCAATCATCTCAAGGAGATCCTTGTATGTTCAATTATCATGTCATATCCTCCCAAGATCAAGGAAGTCAGAAAATCACAAGAACTGAGGAAGGCATGGAAGCAGAGCCAAGCTTGACTGCACAGATGACCTGAAATTAGGGTTTCGGTTTCAGAGGCCATAATTCCAAATTTTTTGGTCATTCTTGTTTCTATTGGTCTCTATATGTTATAAGGATCCTACACACCAATTTTCATGAAGAAATTCAATGGGGAAGGCATCTGATCAATAAATGACTTCTTGAGCAAGTCAGTGCAAAATCAGGGCATCTGAGGCCCCCAATCATCCAACCAAAGGGTCTTCTCCATCATTTTTGGTGTACATGATCTTTATTTGATCTTAAAAGAGGTTAGAAGTTCACAAAATTGAAGAATTTCAAGCCATTTGCAAAGTTGCCATTTTGGGGAGTGACTTGTAATGCAAAATTGCCATTTTGGGAAAGTTTTTCAACTTCCTCTTTTTGATTGAAAAATGCTTCAAATGAAAAATTATTGGTCATGAAAGTTGTAGATTGGATCATTCCCTTTTCAAAAAGTACAAGAACTTGATCTAATTCATCCTAGAACTCAAGTTATGGCTTTGCAAAGTTGGGAAAAATCACTAAATTTCACTTATGCACCAAAGAGGGAAACTTGCAAAAACTCACGTCAAGGCAAAATGTGACATCTAATTGACTTCTAAGCATTACACAACATGATACATGACCTAAAACTCAGAATTGCCCAAAGAATCATTCATTTTCATGCCTTGATCATCAAGAATTCTCAAAAGGGCCAAAACCTTCACAAATAGCAAAATGCCCCAAAACTCTCCATCCACTTGTGCCAGCTCCTCAAGTCAGTTTCCATGGACCTCCCTAAAGCTAGCTGACTCGAGCCATACCTCTAAACCAGCCTGCCATGAGCCCATACCTCAAAGGACAACTTTCTTGACTTTATGCAATTTGAGCCATGCCAATCAAACTATTCCACAACAACTCTCTGACCTATCAAGGATTGATACATGGACCAAAAGCAAGCCTTTTCATAAAACAAGCAAGGCTGAATCCTCCCACAACTCAACATACACCAAAACTCCCTCTTATGCATTTTTCTTCGAAACTCAGCACATAAGCTTCAAACATCCAAACAAACTCCATAGAACAACTCACCATCAACCTCTGATCATTTCCTAACCATCACCTTGCCCTGAAAACCCCCATATCAAAAACACGATTTCTCTCCCCCTTTGAACTGAACTGCATCAATCTCACAAACCAGCCATAAACAACTCCAACCAAGCTTTGCGAACTCTTCAGGGGGATCATTGGGGGTGATTTGAAGCAAAGAACTGGTCAGAAAGCTCCAAAGGTGAAAGCTCCAATTCAGGTATCACCAAGAACATTTTTTCCAGAAATTGATTTTTATGCCATAGAAATGTTGCTTATGCTTCACTGATCACACTGTGCTTGATGGTTTTGAAAATGGCTGAGAAATAAGCCTGTATCGAAGCTCTGAAACTTTTCCAGTTTTTATGTTTTGATCCATATCTTGAGATGTAGGTTGTAGAAATTTGTTTTGATGCTTGATTCGTGTTCAGGGTGGTTAGGAGATGTAATCTGGAGCTTTAGAGCTTTTGATTTTGCCTAGAGAAGAAGTTAGGTTTTGTGCTCGTCGGAGAAGATGACCGGAACCACTGTCCCGGTCATCTGAAAGTGATTAAATTATGGTTAGGGTTTAGGTGAGTTTGAATGTGAGCCTTTGATTTCCCTTTCCCGCGCGCATCCAATGGCCCAGATTCCTTGATTAAGCCCTAATTCTGGATTAATTAGGTTAAACATAATTAGGAAAATTTAAAATCCCAGAAATTATCTGAGCCCTCCATTCACGCGCGCGTCAACTCCCTCCTTTTTAGTTTAAATGATGGCCATTGGATCTGTTGACTTTCCATTAAAATTCATTTTTTTTCATATTTTTTTCATTTGTTTTGCATAATTATTTTAAAATACATAAAAAATCCAAAAAATATTTTCTTTCTGCATTTTTATTCTAAATAATTTTCTTAACATAAAAACAATTTTTATTTTATTTTTTACATTTTTAGACTATTTTAAAAAAATTTAAATGTTTATTTTAATTGATTAATAAAGATTAATTAATTAAAATAGCATTTAGGTTTCCAAAAATCACAAAAAAATTCAGAGAACATTTCCAAACATTTAGAAACATTTACAAACTCATAACATAAATTTCTTTTTGGTTTTGATCATACTTTGGTAATTTTCATTTGAATTAGGGTTCTTTAATTTGAATATTTTTTAACCCTAACTTCAAAAATTCATAACTTTTGATCCAAGTTGAGTTTGTGAATGGCTCTTTTTGCATTATGTTATGCATCCTTTCAAGCATCTAAAAATATTTTTGTTTCATTTTACCTTGCATTTTCAATTTGTTTGGCATTTTCCCTTTAGGATCACCCTTAAAACCCTAGAAACTTAGAAAAATCATAAGTCCTTCTAGGTTAAGCTTCTGACCTTCCCCTTTGGGCAGTGAACTTGTATAGGCTTAGGGTCCCTTTGATTCCATTTTCATTTTTTTATCTCATATTTTTCTTCTGATTTTGAATTTTGCATCTCATGTTGTGCATAAACCCTAATTTTTTGTCTTCATTTGCATCCATCTTGCATAAGCTTGCATACATGGACTTGCCATGACATTTTGTGTATCCACATGACATATAAGACATCTTAGGACATATTAGAATCATGTTTGATCATTGCATCATCCATTTGCCATGTTTTTGCTTTCATGTGATGTCATATGCATTCATGAACTTTCATGCCTCTTAGTTGTCTCATTTGCATTCTCATCTCTTGTATGATCATCCCCATCTCTTGACATGCTTTCATACCATCTCATAACATCATTTGCATCATGATTGTGCTTCTGACTCTGGCCTTCATCTTTGCATTTCATTTCATTTTCATTTCATTTCATTTCTTTTGCTAACTTTTCAGGTGGTAAGTGTTTGAGAAGTGAATTTGCCTTCACTTCTCATAACCTCTTCTCATTCTCTTTTATGCATCCATTGCTGAATTTTACTTGTGAATTAGAGTGAGCTTGCTCATTCATCTTCCCTCCTCACTTTCTTTCTTCAAGCAACTTATCTTCTTAAGTGAAGTAAGTTGTCTTGCTTCTTTCTGCTTCTCCTCCTTTCACCTCCTTTCACCCTGCTTCTTCCATGGTGGTTTTTCCTTGAAGATCTTCTTGCAAGCCTCATAAACCCTAGGAACACCCAAGCATGATCACAATTAGGGTTTGTTTAGTCCCCCATTAGTTTACCTTTGTGTCATCTTTGTGTCTCCTCTTCTCATCTCTTAATCAAGGACTAAACCCTTAAGGTTTTAAGACTTTGTGATTAAGGTTATGCCTGTATCCTTCTATTAGGATGGAGTGTATAATTTTAATCCTAAGTGTTAAACCCTTAATGTGTTTAAATCCTTTAATCAATCCACCTAATAAATCACTAAGACATCAAGCTTGTAACTTGGGCCTTGCATTAGGGTTCTAATTCTTCCTTAATTGGTTAAGAAGGACTAACCATAGTGTTAATGGACAAGTCCCCCTCAAGTTGTCTTACAAACCCTAAAATCCATTTCTTAATCTCACCATTAACTAAAATCCACTTTAATAAAGGATTTGTTTTGTCGTGAGGTTAATCCCTAATCATGGATTAAGTTGAGGAGCCTTTCTCAGCTTAAATGTTCTCATCTATTATCCTTCTATTAGGATGGTGTAATGAGTCCATTAAATCCTTGATTATGGCTTAAACTCATTACTTAACACCAAACAAAAATACCAAAAACATATAAATAAATGCAAGTAGGTTAATGATTTTAATCCTACATTATGGTGATTAAGTGTGAGGTGTTACTTCATACTTAAGGTATTCTCATTACCCCTAATCAGAGGGAGGATGTGATGAGTCTACTAACCCTTGATTATGGCTTAAGCTCATTTTCCTATGACAAATTCCAAAAAGCAATAAAAGATTGAAAACACCAAAAACAAACAATAATCGTCTCCTCCGGGATTCTTTTCTCATCATCTTCACTCACAAACGAGAAATTGCTTCTTCCGTCTAATGCAAGACAGTTTACACCTGAGCCAGACAGGTCATACACTTGAGCAGGGACAAGCAAGCAGTTCACAAGTCAATTTATTTTTCAGTCTCTTTGAGTCGAACTACGGTGTTCTGACTTCCTCAATGCACGAGAGGATACGTAGGCATAACTTAACAGTTATCGAACAAAAGTCTCTGTATTCCCCCCCTCTTCCAAAATTATTCTTTAAGCCTCATAGTCTTGAGCTTTGCACTCCTTTCCAACACTGACACTTCTCTTATCCACTTCACATTTCTTTTGCACTGACACTTGCATTCTTTTCTAGCTTTTGCACACAGAATAGCACTGACACTACCCCTTTACACACAAATCTTTCAAGCGTGGATCCCGTCGAGTACGACGGACAATCTGGGTGCTAATACCTTCCCAGGTTGTAACCAACCCCCTTTCTCAGTTTCTCTGGTTCGCCACCGTCTTGTCCATATCTTTCCTAGGTCTATGCAGCATTACCTTTCCTTCGGGATAAAAATGCCTAGCTGGCAACTCTTTTCAGCTCACTGTGTGTTCTCTCCTTCGCCAACCGTTCGCGTCTGTACCCCTTCTGACCAGGTGTCATTTGGTGGGAGCGACAGCTTGGCGACTCTGCTGGGGACCCTTATACTGCAACCAGGGCTTCTGGTTCTTTTTGTGGGTTCCTCCTAGCGTTTTTTTGATTTGTGTTTACTGGGGTGTTATGTGCTATGTGTGTTTATTTATTTTTTGCTTCATGTACAACTTTATGTATTGCTTTCTTTACAGTTTTTTGCATACTTCATACTGTCATTGCTGGATTTGGCTTTCTGTTTTGGTGGGTGGGGTTCCATTGAGAGTTTAAGGTCCTATACCTGGGACCTGAGTGACACCTAGGCTAGAATGGTTCATGTTCTTTCCCATTCCATTTCGGTCTGGTGCGGGAATATGAAACACGGTTCAGATGTGGGTTTCTTCTTGAGAACTCGGTGCTGCAGATTTTCTGTAGTGCTAGGGCTATCCGGCAAGCCTGCTAAGTATGGATGACCTTTATTATGACCTTCAGAAGCTGAGGTGAATTAGAGGAGGATCTTTTATGGTTATTGTAAACATTGTATCTCCGGGTTAGAAGTGTTTACACTTCTCATAACTGGTCCAAGTCTGAGGATCCTTGTTCTAAAACATTACATGTGAGGGGGTTGGGTTGTTTACAGGTTTGCAGGAACCCTTGGCCACATCATACCCTGTTACTGTTTTGTTTAAAAGTGCCTCATTTTGGACAGTTCTTGTGATTAACCCTGGACATGTGACTCTTTATTTGAGTCCCCCACCCTGGTTACTGGATTTCTAAGCCTCCATTTGGACTTTTGAGCATACATGGGCCTTATATCAGGACAGATAATCAGATCTAGCTTGATCACAAACCCTTGCATATCATTTGCATATCTCATCATTGCATCATTTTACATTTGTTTATTTGCTTTTCAGGGTATCCACTTCATTGTATCTTGGTTTTGGTTTTGACCCCTTCTTCTGCATAGATCTCTGCTTCAGCTGCCTTCATCAGTTATCTGCTTCAGTTATCTCCATCACCACCTACATCAGTCTGTCAGAAACTTACCTTCAGCATCTCAGTCTGTGATCTTCATCAGCACTTATCTTCAGCTTCTTCAGCAACACTCATGACTACTTCCAGGAAGAGCAACATATCCTACCACTTTTTTGAACCTGTGTTGACTGGTATCAGGCAGGTCCAGTCACTTATCACACCTGACCACATCCCATTGTTTAGAGAGCACTATGGGGGTATCTTGGATATGGTTATGGACCTTGATCCTTCTCAGAGGAGCATGATCCACACATGCTTACAGTTTTATGACCCTCCACTGAGATGCTTTACCTTTCCAGATTTTCAGTTAGGGCCTCTGTTGGAAGAGTTTTCTTTGTTGGTTGGAGTGCCTATCAGAGGGGGAATTTCCTTCAACCCGGAGATGATTGCTCCCAAAAGTGAGGAGATAGCAAGGGCATTGTACTTAGAGCCTGCCCTTATTGAGCAAAGAATGACAACAAAAGCTGGGATCCCTGGTTTACATTTAGACTTCTTGATTTCTCAGGCCATCTTGAAAGCTTCATTGGGAGAATGGAAGGCAGTCTGTGCACTCTTAGCCCTCAGCATATATGGGGCTATACTGTTTGCAGATGAGCCTAAATTTGTCAGCAAGAATGCCATCCATCTGTTTCTTTTGAAGAACCCAATACCTACATTGCTAGGAGACTTTTATTACTCCATCCACTAGAGGAATGAGAAACAAAGGGGGAAGCTGGTAAGATGTTGTGCTCCTTTGTTCTACTCCTAGCTACTCAAACACCTGCCTAAATCAGATGCTTTCCTGAAACCACACCAGCATAAGAATTGGGCCAAGAGGTTCATTGCTTTGACTTCAGATGATATCATATGGTGCACCCAGAGCACCAAGGGCAAGGACATTATCACCAGCTGTGGACAATACCCAAATGTGCCTCTGATAGGAGTAAAGGGTTGCATCAACTACAAACCCTTACTGTTTAAGAGACAATTGGGCTATGCCTTAGTTAGCCCTCCCAGAGGACAGGATTTAGCTTAGACCCTATATTGTGAAGTTCAACCTAATTCAGCTGTTGTCAGGCAAGCATCCTGGGCTTGGGACAACATCCAGACAAAAGGGATAGCTATTCTTGGAAGATGTAACAATGTTGCTTCAGCTCAGTACTCAGACTGGTCCCGTACCAGAGTTCAGATTACCAGAATGCCTTTCACCTTGGAAGATATACTTGGACCTTCTACAGTACAGCCTGCAGCAACTGTTAGCCTGGAGGAATTTGAAAAGTTGAAGGAAAGAAATGAGCAGCTATCTCAAGCCGTGAAAAAGACTCTTTGGGAAAGAAGTGATGGTCGTCTGGACATTGAGAGATTGGAAAAGCTCAAGATTGAGCATCTGACCAAGATTGAAAAGACAGAGGACTACATAAGGAAAGCAAGGGTTGGAGAACATATATTAAAGAATTCCTGTAAGGAGGCCAAGATCCAGAAAGCTAGGGCTGAGCACTATCTGCAAGAAAGCCAGGCTAGGTGGGTCAGGATCACTGAAGCCCGTACACAAGAAGACCAGAAGATTCAGGCCAAGATTGATCAGTTGGAATCCAATGAGAAGAAGCAACAGGAAGCTTTGTTGGCAGCTCAGAAGGAGATATCAAAGTTGAAGCTTAGAGCAGGATTGAAGAGATCAAAAGACCAGAACGAGCATAAGAAGCTGGCTACTGCTATTGCTACCAGGAACCTCCTCATTAGGACCATTATAGAGCACCCAGCTGGCCTAGTGACTGAGGCACTCCTGAAGGAGGTCAGAGAAGATGAGTTTGGACTGGATGTCTGATTCTTTGCTTGTTGTTTTTTCCATTTGATGTACTTTTCCTTTTGTTGTACTTTTTGACCCTCCAAGGGCATGTATTATAAAACAGACTATGTATATTCCATCATTTGTAATATATTCTAGTTTGTTTTCATTTGGGCTTTCTCTCAACAACATCAAGCATCTTCCTCGAGGTCTGGAAAGGTCAAAACAAAGAACCAAACCGGATACCTTGGAAAACAAATAAGCATACTGCATTGCATACTGACTTTTTTTTCTTTGTTTTGTAGGTTTTTGTTTATTTTTGTTTCTAACTTTGTTGTGATCTCAGGAAACATTGCTCGTCGCCGAGTATTCCCTGTCAACCGCACGCACCGATACCCTACTCGTAACAACCTTCCCAGCATTCAAATGGAGCAAGTACAGCAGGACCTAAATGAGGTCAGAAATCAGATGGCAAACGAGAAAGTAGAAATGAGAAACCAGATGTCCCAATTTATGGCTGTCATGACTGGCTTAGCCCAGAGCCAAGAAAAACTGAGGGAATTGGTAGAAAGACAAACACATGAGGAGCCCCATCTTGGAACAGGGGGAACCAGCAACAATGAACGGGGGCAACCTCATATTGACCCACCAGAATATGGACCCCATCTGAATCCAGAAGTTAACATCCCGAGGAATGTTCAAGGTAATACTACTGGGGGCAGAATCCTGCAGGAAGATCCCCAAGAAGAACAATTTACTATTATAGGGGCTGGAGATGAGGTATATGATAGAATATTGGATGAGGTTGCTGAAAAGTTAAGATCTTTGGAATCTCAGAATTCTTTGGGCTTCGATGTGATGGATATTGGACTAGTAGATGGGGTGAGAATTACCCACAAATTTAAACCCCCATGCTTTGAAAAGTATAATGGTACCTCCTGTCCTCGCACTCATCTGCAGTCATTCTTGGGAAGGCTCAAGGCTTATACCATGGATGAAAAGTTATGGATGTTCTACTTTGAGGACAGTCTGACTAGAGCTTCGAGAGAATGGTATTCGCATTTGACTAGGGCCACCATAAGATGTTGGAAGGACTTGGCCGAAGCCTTCATCCGGCAATATCAGTACAACCTGGACATGGCTCCCAATAGAACTCTTCTAATGGGCATGTCTTAGTCTTCTAGAGAGAGCTTCCAGGATTATGCTCAGAGGTGGAGACAGCTTGCTGCTGCTGTCCAACCACCCATGTCAGAAAGAGAAATGGCCGACATGTTCATGAACACATTACAAGGGACTTATATTGATAGGCTTACTGCCTTTTCCTCTACTAGTTTTGCTGATGTGGTCATAGTTGGTGAAAGGATTGAAAGTCTCTTGAAGATGGGAAAAATCTCCGACAATGGTGCAAGCTCTTCCAGCAACCCCAGAAAACCCTTTGTAGGACCCCGGAGGGCGGGTGAAACAAATTCTATTCATACAAGCAGGGGCGGGCCCTAGTATTATCACAGGTCAGTAGCAGCTGTTACAATCCCAACTCCAGTTCCACAGCAGCCATTATATCCTCAACAACAACAACATCACTATCAGCAACCATCTTATTTTCCGCAACAGAGAACCTACAACAACAACAATAGCAACCAATAGCAGCGTCCCTTTCAACAGAGACCATCTCAGGCAAATAGGGTAATTGACCCAATCCCTATGCCTTATGCTGCTTTATTGCCATAACTCCTGAAGCTCAACCTGGTTGAGTTAAGGACGTTGGCACCACCAGATCCTCTCAATCTCCCAAAGAATTATGATGTGAATGCCAGGTGTGCTTTTCACTCCAACGCACCTGGTCACAATACTGAGAAATGCAGAACATTACAAATGAAGGTGCAAGATCTGGTTGATTCTAAAGCTCTCAACTTCGCACCTCCTCCGAACGTTAACAGAAATCCTATGCCTAATCATGGTGGGCCCAGGATTAATTCCATTGAAGAAGACCAACCATCTACACTAATTGATAATGTTGCACAAATTCAAACACCACTGGCTGAAGTCAAAGTTCAACTGTTAAGATGCCAAGTGTTCCCAGGCTGTGGGGCCTGCTGTGAATTGTGTAAGACAGCTAGTAATGGTTGTGAGAAGCTAAGGATTGGCTTAGATGGCCTTATCCAAGATGGGATTTTGCAAATTACTTCAACAGCTCCTGCAGCAACTCTTGTCTCCACAACAATGGAATCTCTTACAACATCAACAATCATTCCTTCAGCAACAAATTCTCCTACAACAGCAACAACAATCAGTCCTAACGATTCATCAACATCACCAGCAATTACTCCGTCCACCATTTCAACAAGTCAAATTTCAACAAATGTTTCTTCTACAACATCAGCATCCATTTTACCAAGGGAATCTTCTACAACGCCAGCAGAAGTTAATGAAGATGTTTCAACGGTCACAATCTACTATGACCCAGCCAATGTTCACAATAACAATTTCCAACAAAAAATTGTGGCACCTCCTGCCAGATCTCCGGTCACTATCTACTATGATCCGCACACCATTACAGTACCTTCCTCTGCAACAATCAGCCCAGTTACCATTACGGTACCTGGGCCTGTTCCTTATGAAATTAGTAATGCCATACCTTGGCATTATGGCTCTGATCTCTACTGCAATGGGGAGAAAATCACCCTGGATTCATCAACCTCTTCACCACAAATTGATAATGTTAGGGGAGGCGGAGGCTTCACCAGAAGCGGACGCCTTTTTGCCTCACAAACGCAAAGACCTAATGTTGAAGCAGAAGCTGCTGCCAAGGCAAAAGGAAAGAATGTGGTATATGAAGAACCAACTGCCAAAGATACTCAGAAGACATCTTTTGAACAAGATGTAGATAAGTTCATGAGAATCATAAAAAGGAGTGATTACAAGGTGGTGGACCAGCTTCACCAAACACCCTCCAAGATCTCCATATTATCACTATTAATGTGTTCCGAAGCTCACAGGAATGCATTGTTGAAAGTCCTTCATGCAACATACATGCCGGAGGAGATTACTGTTAATTAGCTAGAAACTATGGTTGCAAATGTCAACACCAGTCATGGACTGGGCTTTACCAATGCTGACTTAACAACGGAGCGACGCAACCACAACAAGGCTTTGCGTATCACCTTGGAATACAAGGGTGCTGTTCTGTCTCATGTACTGGTGGATACTGGGTCGTCACTCAATGTTATACCAAAGAAAGCCTTAGTGAAGCTGGAGTATGATGGCTTGGCATTGCGTCCGAGTAATTTGGTGGTGAGAGCATTTGATGGCTCTAAAAGATTAGTGCTTGGGGAGATTGATCTGCCTGTGTTGATTGGCCCACAGACCTTTAAAACTACCTTCTTTGTGATGGACATACAGCCGGCCTACAGCTGTCTGTTGGGTAGACCCTGGATCCACGCCGCTGGCGCTGTTACGTCTACCCTTCACCAGAAGTTAAAATTCGAGTGGGAAGGCCAAATCATCACCATTTGTGGGGAGGAGGACATTTTTGTTAGCCAGCTGGCTACTTACAAGTACATAGAAATGGATGGGGAGATCCATGAGACCATGAGTCAATGGTTTGAGGCCCTTAATATTAATGAAGTATCTGCTGTGTCTGGGACTTCCATCACATCATATCAACAAGCCCGAAAGGTTGTAGAGGAGGGTACCGCCCAAGGCTGGGGCAAGGTGCTGCCAGTTGAGAAGAAAGAAGACCGGTTTGGGTTGGGTTACAGACCAACTCGACAAGACCAACCAGAGGCTGCAACGGAGCCCAAGTTTGTCAGCGGGGGAATGCTCACCCCGAATGCTGTGAATAGTTTGGAAGATGAGTCAGAAGACGAGCGCAACCTGGAAAACTGGATACGTCCAAGGACCCCGGGGAACCATAAGTCAAACTGGTCTTCCCAAGAAATTATAAGAGTTACTCCTGCAGAGTAATTATTATTTCCTGTCTTTAAGCATGCATCAAGTCCTGCATCTTGCCCAACATGTCAGGACTCATTTTGTAATCGGGCCATCTTGTATTTTGTGCAAACGATCAATTAATGAATATCAGGACGTCTTTTGCAAATGAGTCTTTTTTCTTTTTCCGCTCACTGTTTTTAATTTTTAATTTTTTGTAAAAAAATAAAATGGCAATGTTTTTCAAAATAATAACTTCATTTTCCCTTTTTCTAAAGCAAGATAAAACTGATCACTAAAATGAACCAATTTAAACCCTTGCAGAGAGTGCCCTCCAGACTGCACCGACAACGACACTGCTATGACTTCGTATGACTTTGACAATCCGATTAATCAAGTCGATGAAGGGGTTGAAGAAGATTATGAGCTACCTGAAGAACTAGCCAGGTTGTTGAGACAAGAGGAGAAGGTCATCACTCCTCATCAGGAAGAAGTTGAGACGGTTAATCTTGGTACAAAAGAAGACTTGAAAGAGATTAAAATCGGGGCCCGTCTACAAGATTCAGTGAAAGAGCAACTTATTGACATGCTTTGGGAGTATGTGGATGTTTTTTCTTGGTCTTATCAGGATATGCCAGGTCTGGATACCGACATTGTTATGCACAAGCTGCCTCTAAAAGAAGACTGCCCTCTAGTAAAACAGAAGCTACGCCGTACTCGCCCGGATATGGCAATAAAGATAAAAGAAGAGGTACAAAAACAGTGGGACGCCAGTTTCCTCGCTTTAACTAGTTACCCGCCGTGGGTTGCTAACATTGTACCTGTGCCTAAGAAAGATGGAAAAGTGAGGATGTGTGTGGATTACCAGGATCTGAACAGAGCCAGCCCGAAAGATGACTTCCCTTTACCTCACATTGATGTATTGGTCGACAATACAACTCAGTTCTCGGTATTCTCCTTCATGGATGGATTTTCAGGATATAATCAGATCAAGATGTCACCTGAAGACATGGAGAAGACAACTTTCATCACACCCTGGTGCCACTTATTAACGGGCTATGGTAACATTATTCCACGACATGATCCATAAAGAAATTGAATGTTACGTGGATGACATGATTGCCAAGTCCCTCACAGAAGAAGACCACCTGGTGAATTTGTTGAAATTGTTCAAGCGTCTGAGGAAATACCAATTGAAGTTAAACCCCAACAAATGCACATTCAGGGTGCGATCCGGTAAGCTGCTGGGATTTATTGTGAGTGAGAAAGGGATTGAAGTTGACCCTGATAAAGTCAAAGCCATTCAAGAGATGCCTGCACCGAAAACTGAAAAAGAAGTTCGAGGTTTCCTAGGTAGATTGAACTACATTTCAAGGTTCATATCTCACCTTACTGCAACCTGTGAGCCCTTGTTCAAGTTGTTGAGAAAAGAACAAATAGTCAAGTGGAATGAAGACTCCCAAAGGGCTTTTGACAAAATCAAGGAATACTTACAAGAGCCTCTGATCCTTATGCCTCCAGTTGAAGGAAGACCTCTAATAATGTACTTGACAATATTAGAGGAGTCAATGGGGTTTGTGCTGGGCCAACATGACGAGTTTGGTCGAAAAGAGTATGCAATATACTACCTAAGCAAAAAGTTTACCTACTGTGAACAACGTTATTCACTGCTCGAGAAAACTTGGTGTGCTTTAGCGTGGGCTGCTCGCCGACTAAGGCAGTATATGCTGACCCACACTACCTTATTGATCTCAAAGATGGACCCAGTCAAGTACATTTTTGAGAAGCCAACACTTACCAGACGGGTTGCAAGATGGAAAATGATCCTCACAGAGTATGATATCCAATACACCTCTCAGAAGGCCATCAAAGGTAGTGTATTGTCTGATTATCTTGTTGAGCAACCCATTGATGATTACCAGCCTATGAGATTTGACTTCCCTGATGAAGACATCATGTTCATAAAAGCAAAAGATCATGAAGAGCCTATTCACACTGAAGGGCCTGACCCAGAAGAAGAATGGACTATGATGTTTGATGGGGCTGTTAATATGAATGGTCGTGGTGTTGGTGCAGTACTCATTACACCTAAAGGAGTTCACATGCCTTTCTCGGCAAAGCTCACTTTTAACTGCACTAACAACGAAGCTGAATACGAAGCTTGTATCATGGGTCTTGAGGAAGCCATTGACCTCAGGATCAATACTTTAATTGTATTCGGAGATTCAGCTCTGGTAATCAATCAAACCAACGACAAATGGTACACTCACCAGGAGCATCTGATACCTTATATGGATTATACAAGGAGGTTACTCACATTCTTCACAACGGTCAAGCTTGAGTATATCCCTCGAGATGAAAATTAGTTTGCAGATGCTCTGGCTACCATTTCATCCATGATCAAAGTTCAAGCTGCCAACTTTGTGCCTCGGATTTCAGTATCCAGACTTGACAGACCAGCATATGTATTCTCAGCAGATCTTGCTAAAGATGATAAGCCTTGGTTCTATGACATCAAATGCTTCTTGGAGGATCAAATATACCCACTTGGGGAATCATCCAATGATAAGAAGACATTAAAAAGGCTAGCTGGTAGTTTCTTCCTAAATACTGATGGTTCGTTGTACAAAAGAAACTTTGATATAGTACTTCTCAGATGTGTTGATAAGACAGAAGCAGACTTGTTGATGCACGAGGTGCATGAAGGGTCTTTAGGTACCCATGCTGGAGGACATGCAATGGCTAAGAAATTGCTACGGTCAGGTTACTACTAGATCACAATGGATGCAGACTGTTGTGCCTATGCCAGAAAGTGCCACAAATGCCAGATTTATGCAGATAAGGTGCATGTGCCTCTGAATCCTTTGAATGTGATGTCTTCACCTTTGCCCTTTGCCATGTGGGGAATTGATATGATTGGCAAGATTGAACCGACTGCTTCAAATGGCCACAGATTCATCCTGGTAGCCATTGACTATTTTACCAAGTGGGTTGAAGCAGCTTCATATGCAAATGTCACCAGGCAAGTGGTAGCCCGATTCCTGAAGAGAGACATCATCTGTCGGTATGGAGTGCCCGAGCGAATCATTACTCATAATGGTTCCAACTTGAACAACAAAATGATGGCAGAACTGTGTCGGGACTTCAAGATCCAACACCACAAATCTTCTCCTTATAGGACAAAGATGAATGGCGCTGTAGAGGCAGCTAACAAGAATATCAAGAAGATTGTGCAGAAGATGGTAGTCACCTACAAAGACTGGCATGAAATGCTACCATTTGCCTTGCATGGGTACCGTACATCAATCAGAACATCCATTGGGGCAACACCGTATCAGCTTATGTATGGTATGGAGGCAGTCCTACCTGTTGAAGTTGAATTACCCTCCTTGCGGGTATTGATGGATGTCAAACTGAACGAAGCAAAATGGGTCCGATCCTGATATGAACAACTGATTCTGATTGAAGAGAAGAGATTAGCTGCAATCTGTCATGGGAAGTTATATCAGAAAAGAATGAAGAAAGCCTTCAATCAGAAAGTCAGGCTTCGGGAATACCAAGTAGGATATCTAGTGCTGAAACAACTCCTTCCTCCTCATACAAACCACAGGGGAAAGTGGACTCCGAATTACGATGGTCCATTCATAGTAAAGAAAGTTTTCTCCAGTGGAGCACTGATGCTCAGTATTATGGATGGCGAAGATTTCCTGTCCCCTGTGAATTCAGATGCATTTAAAAAATACTTCGCATAAAATGACCCGCTGGACATAAAAACAGAATGTAAGTCCAAGCAAAAATAGGGCATCCCGGCGAGTCAAAAACAGAATAAAAGACTCGGGCAAAAATAAGGGAAAATAAATAAAAAAATGTACACCCGCTGAGTTGAAAAGCCGTATTGGACAACTCAGGCAAAAATGGGTATCTCGGTGGATTGAAAACCCGAAAGGGCGATCCACGCAAAATAAGGTAACAAGCGAACAACTATATTCTGAATTCGTCTGTATCACTTACAACATGGCAAGCTTCGAAAGGTTAAAGCATCGGTCAGAATCAACCTTCTTCAGAAAGCAAGATGAGAAGAACGTCAATTTCATATAAGTCATAGCAAAAGGGAAGCACACTGAAGCATCGTCAACATTGCCAGCACCTTTTGTTTCTCAATTTTGTAACAATCTCCTCATTTCAGGGGATTTGTTTCTTTGACTGTACTTTCCAATTCAGGGCACACAAAATCAATAAAATCATATTTTCGGTCACATTTCGTCTCGTACATTTTACTTTCATTTGCAAAAAAAATGTTCGATATCCTTAAAATATTGATTGTGTAAATACAGATGCGTCTTTTTCTAAATTACATGCTTACAGGAAATATATTTGCTCCCGGGAGTGTCTAAACTCCTATGATGGAATCCAGTAAGGGATACCTCGGGCTACTTGTACGTTTCTTTGTCATAACATGACTGCAGGTGCTCAAAGTGCAACATGGGGAATGAATGCTTCTCCCCAGCGAGCTGCCAAATCATTATTGCCTCAGCATATCTTCTAAACTGCACCTGGAACTTCTCTTTCCCCACCAGAGTTGTTAGACACCACTTCTTCAACACTTTCTCCAGGACAGCATCAGGAGGGGCTCATTTCCCCAACTAAGTTCATCATCCTCAGCAGGATCCCCACAAAAATCACTAGGAGGGTCGTTCGGTGATCATTCCTCCCTAGCTGAGTGGTAGACAGGGAACCATCTCCCCACAGAGCTCCAGCCTCTATCCGGAAGAGCAATGTCTGAAGATCTCACAACAAAGTGACGAAAGCTCCCACAGCCCCAGCTGGGCTCCTCATCACCAAGAATAGGTTTATCAGTGAATTATTTCCCCGAAACAAAATCATATATATTAGATCTACCAATGATCTCATCCCCAGCTGGGATATTCTTGCAAAGCAAATCAATCAGAGATCTTTACAGAAACGGGATTCGAATCTCGGATCGGTATCTTTTGCATAATCATAGCATTCACATCATATTTCCCCTCAGAGTGTAGCATTCCGTCTAATGCGGAACATTACGGAAAAAATCAAACATATTGCATACCCACAAGTCATGTTTTGAATCAACACCTGTATATACCAACATGCCGCCAACAATGTATATATAGACCCACAATCATGGCAGAAGGTCAAAACGTCCCCTTTTTACTCTCAAAATACATATACATGCTCCTTTTGGCACTCGTCCGTGTCATCATTCCCCAGTAAAGTCGCCCGTGTCACCATTCCCTAGTATAGTTACCCAAAACACTTAATACACTCCTTATGACACCTGTCCGTGTCATCTTATCCCCTCAGATCGTTAGAATATCTCTTACATTTATAAGTTCATAATTTATACACTTCCTCTTATGATACTCATATGTATCATACTCTCCCCAGCATATTGAACACTCGTCTGTGTCTCACTCATGTTTACTTTTTACTCATACAGATACTCGTCCACATCTTGTATACACCACTTATCTTCCTCGGATTCGACACTCGTTCGTGTTCTTTGTTAACCAGTTGGTACTCGTTCGTATCATCATCTTTGAACGTGCCTCAGCGGTTGTTTCTACCGATACTCGTCCGTATCATAGTCTTAAGGATGCTCATCCGCATCTTTAATCTATACACGCTATCAGATACTTATATATTTCCTTTCTGGGATGAAGACACTCGTTCGTGTCTACCACTCCCCAGAAGAGTCCCCAGCAAATCCTTAACAAACTACCTTTCTATCAGACATTCGTCCTATGTCATGATACTTTCGGCTGCCGTCCCCTGCCAGGTGATCGTCCTTCACCTTTTGATGATCGTCCTTCATCATTCCCCCAGCAGAGTCTCCATTATTGGAACCCTTTTCCTATCCGGCATTCATCCTATGTCGTGATATTTTAGCAGCCGTCCCCTGCTAGGTGATCGTCCTTCACCTCTTGATGATCGTCCTTCATCATTTTATCCGATGGTCGTCCCCATCATTGATCTTGTTATCTGACATTCGTCCTATGTCATGATAAACCTTGAAGAGCAGCCGTGCCCTGCTAGGTGATCGTCCTTCACCTCTTGATGATCGTCCTTCATCATGCTTATCCGATGGCCGTCCTCATCGTCGACCTTTTCTATCCGGCATTCGTCCTATGTCGTGATGTTTAGCAACCGTACCCTGCTAGGTGACCTTCCTTCACCTTTGGATGACCGTCCCTCATCCTTATCCCCAACAAAGCGGCCGTCCCTATCATTAACTTTACCTTTGATCCCCAGAGAATCTTCGTTTGATGGGAGTCCCCATCATGATACCTCCATTTCTCCCAGCATGTCGGTCGTCCCCGTCATTGCTTTATCTCCAACAGTCGTCCTCTGCTCGATGGTCGTCCACAATCACCCGCACTTTATAATCATACTTTTTTACCTTTTACAATCTATATCCCTTTTCTTCTTCATCCAGTGAGTGCAAATTTTGACTGTCTTTGGTATTTAATCACAAGTTATCTTGTTTGCCTGATAAGTCGTCGCTTACATCCTGCACAGCTAACTCATGCTTGAATAGGGGCAGCTGTAAACACCCCAAATTTTCCCTCACTAAGTTCATACCATGGCTTGTGATCTCTTCATTTGCATAAGTTCAATCATATCACATCATGTTGCATTTTTTTTGGTTCACTGCACTGGTTCAAATTCATCTGCATCTAGGATTTGTTATCTGAGCAAACCAAGGGTCATCTAAGCCACTCCAAAGGTCTTCAATCATCTCAAGGAGATTCTTGTATGTTCAATTATCATGTCATATCCTCCCAAGATCAAGGAAGTCAGAAAATTACAAGAACTGAGGAAGGCATGGAAAGAGAGCCAAGCTTGACTACACAAATGACCTGAAATTAGGGTTTTGGTTTCAGAGGCCATAATTCCAAATTTTTTGGTCATTCTTGTTTCTATTGGTCTCTATATGTTATAAGGATCCTACACACCAATTTTCATGAAGAAACTCAATGGGGAAGGCATCTGATCAATAGATGACTTCTTGAGCAAGTCAGTGCAAAATCAGGGCATCTGAGGCCCCCAATCATCCAACCAAAGGGTCTTCTCCATCATTTTGGGTGTACATGATCTTTATTTTATCTTAAAAGAGGTTATAAGTTCACAAAATTGAAGAATTTCAAGCCATTTGCAAAGTTGTCATTTTGGGAAAGTGACTTGTAATGCAAAATTGCCATTTTGGGAAAGTTTTTCAACCTCCTCTTTTTGATTCAAAAATGCTTCAATGAAAAATTCTTGGTCATGAAAGTTGTAGATTGGATCATTCCCTTTTCAAAAAGTACAAGAACTTGATCTAATTCATCCTAGAACTCAAGTTATGGCTTTGCAAAGTTGGGAAAAATCACTAAATTTCACTTATGCACCAAAGAGGGAAACTTGCAAAAACTCATGTCAAGGCAAAATGTGACCTCTAATTGACTTCTAAGAATTACAAAAACATGATACATGACCTAAAACTCAGAATTTCCCAAAGAATCATTCATTTTCATGCCTTGATCATCAAGAATTCTCAAAAGGGCCAAAACCTTCACAAATTGCAAAATGCCCCAAAACTCTCCATCCACTTGTGCCAACTCCTCAAGTCAGTTTCCATGGACCTCCCTAAAGCCAACTGACTCGAGCCATACCTCTAAACTGAAGGTGCGTAAAACACAAGGAAGGGGGGTTGGAATTGGGTTTTCTTTAACAACTAAAAATAACTTCTAATGACAAGTTAATTTATCCTGGTTTGTTTGAACTCAAACTACGTCCAGTCCACCCGCCAAGGTGATTTTGCCTCTACTGAGGTCTTAATCCACTATTCAACAAATGAATACACACACTGACCTAAAGTCAATGTCCTCTTGAGTCTTCTGACTGAAACTAGTCACTCAAGGAATATTACTCAACTATTACAATAATAATATAGTAACTAATTTGCTTCTTATCAAGCTAAAATCACTAAGTGAAAGTTACAATATTTTAGCATAAAATGATTCAGTCTTTTTGCTCGTGAGTGTATTATCTTTAAATCTTCAATTTGATTCCTTTATATAGTTCTTGAATAAATGTAGCCATTGGAGACATCTTGAGCTAATTTAGGATATTAGTTAATACCATAAATTCCTTCCAAAACAAGAGATACTTGTCTTAATCATTAATTAAAATATTCTTTAATTAATGTCTTCATGATGAATATCATCATCTTCTAGACGTAAATCAGAGATAGTAAATATTTGATGCGCAGCCATTAAACCATGTCATTAATGATGGATTCTTCATTAAGTGTATCTTCTATATATGGCTCAATATATCTTCTAGTAATGCACGTCTCCTTTAATTAAATTCCTCTTCTACATAATAATAAAGGTAGTCATTAGAACTTCTATTCTAGCATAATAATATTTGTTATCATCAAAACTCTTAGAGGTTTAAAACCATAATTGTTCTAACAATCTCCCCCTTTTTGATGATGACAAAACATTTATTTAGATATTGAGAATAGAGTTTAATAGGATTTAGAAGAACTCCCTTTGATTGAATAAAATCAAATATTTCTTTTAAATATCTCTTTAGAAGTTTTATCCTTCAGAAGTTTCATTAGCCTTAGCTCCCCCTGAGTTGATTACTTGACCTGTTTCTATTTTAGAATCACAACTTAAATAGTTTTATTAGAATTTTATATGTAAGAGGAAAATCATGGTAAACTGCTATAGTTCAGGATCTTCTACGTTTCTCCCCTTTTTTGTCATAATCAAAAAAGAATAGATGCAGAAAAACAATGCAAGTGTATAGAAGCAAAATACATTTTCACTAAAGCAGAATTAAAGACCAGTAATAACAAAACCAGCAGAACTTAAAAATTCATGAAGAGACAAAAGATAAAACAGAAAAAGCTAAGCAGAAGATAAACAGAAAATCAGGAGTGCATCTTAGTTACTAAGGCCTCCAGCAAAGACTTGATCTCAGAGGATGATTCCACTTGATTTCTAAGCATTGTCTTCAACTCAGCAGTGGTTTCATCTTGCTTATCCAGGCGTTGCTTAACAATCTCATTTTCCTTCTTCAACTCTTCCAAAGTCTGCAGAACAAGATTTGTTGGCAGAGGTTCTTCAACTTTTGGAGCAGCTTGATTCTCAGGAACTTCTACATTTGCTGGTGATTGAGCAGGTTCATCATCATGATCTTCTTCAGAAGGTACCAGAACCATTTGAAGTCCAGAGGTTTCTTCCAGAGGTACTGACTCTGTCCAGGGTTTATTATCCAACAGAAGAGGTTTATTCTGTTCAATGTTAGAAACAACTGCTTTGAGATACTCACAGAAGTTATGGTGAGCAATGTCATAGCAGATGTCCTTGAGTCTCTTTGTCTCAGCATTAAACCATTTTCTGAAGGTGGCCCACAGAAAGTCAGAAGCAGCTGGATCTGGAAGTTCTGAGCAAGCAGACTTCAGATCCTCTAACTTCAGTTTCATTACTGTTTCAAAAGCAAGTAACAAAGCAGAAATGTCTGTTTTTGAGGGTTGTGGTTTAGGTGCAGGTATGACAGTTTTGTTAGAGACAGAGGACAATTTTTGTAAAGGTTCAATGTTAACAGAGGTTCTAAGTGGATTTTCATGTTCAGCTTCTTCTGGTGGTGTGTCAGGGATGGTTATAAAAGTTGGTGAGTTGGGAGGGGTAAACTCATATGAAGACAGTGAACTTTCTCTTATGGGGGAAAGATTAGAAACATTTTCAGAGGATGGGATTTGGACAAATTATGGGGGTTTGAAATTATCAATGTCAGAGAGGACATGTTGCAGGACAGTTTGTGTTTCAGTTGTTGGTGAGCGGTCAATATCAGAAAGTGGTGTTGTATCAATTGGAATATCAAAATCTGAAAGTGTTTGTGGTTGATGGTGTTCTTCTTCTGGTGGATAAAGTGATGATAGAATGGATGAGACAGCAACAGTTGCAAGTATAACAGATGGAATAGGATTAGAAGGGGAAATAGGTTTAGAGGATTGAGGTGGTTCAGATGATGGAATTTGTGCAGAAGAAATGTCAACAGAAGGTGTTGGGTCAGAAGGGTTTTCAGACACTTCTACTGTAACTGCTTCTACTACAGAAATGAATTCAGAGTTAGAGGCAGAAGTTTTACCTGTTCTTCTGGTTGATTTGGGAGCCTTCTGAGACGATCCTTCTCCAGCCTTTCTTTTCTTGGTTCTTGCAGAGGCAGCATCTGGAGTTTTCTTAGTGAGTTTTGTTGGCTTGAACATTGGGTCCACACCATGTTGCTTGCATATATCCAAGTAATTGACCACAACCTCTGGAGGTGTGTCAGAAGAGAAGAGGGGGAAGTTCTCCATGGGAATCTTCCTGGTGGTTATGACTTCTCTAGAATGGAGGACAGGTTCTTTCTGGATAGAAGTTATAAACTTCATCTTCTTCAGATTCTTCGCATTCAGAGGCTTACCAACATCTGTTTCAAGAAATTGTGTCTGCTTTAGTTCTGCCAGAAAGTCCACCAACTTATTCTCACAGAGAATGTCAGATATTAGACGTCCTAGAGGAATCCAATCCCTCTTGGTTTTCTCCCCATCTCTTGTTTCCTTCACACTAGTTTTCAGATGTTGAAACAGAGTGTGTGCAAGGTTGATCTTCTTCTGTTTGGCAATGAAGTACAGCAGAAACTGCTGATCCATGTTGATATAGTCTGGAGAGTTTGTAGCTTTCCTATGGCAAATTGTTCCAAGAATGATCTTGGCCCAAATTCTGAGAGGAATCTTCAGATCCTTTATCTTATTAGAAGGTTGACCAGAAGTGAATATTTCCTTGGCTATCAGCTTTGTATCAGACATTTTGTCCATTTCACTACACTTAATACCATTGCCATCAGATTCAATGAGCTTGGCAATGTGATCTTCAGAAATTATTATTCTTTTACCCAGCACATACGAGGTAAAATGAGTGTTGGAGGCTGTAGCATATGCCCATAATTCCTTTACCAATTTTGGGAAAATTGGTCCCATAAGACGATCAAAGTACTTCTCCAGCCTTGAGCTTGAATGGCCGGAAAGAGATCAAAACCATTATCTTTCAGACTGTTGAAATCCACAAAGAGCTCACAAAGAACTTCCAGTTTGTCAGCAGGAGTAGTAAGGGTCTTCATAGGTTCAACGTAAAACACATCAGTGAAGTATTTTCGTTGTTGAGGAGGGGAAGCCATTGTTACTAAGATGAGGTTTTTGAGGTTTAGGGTTTTAGAAAAAATTTCAGAGAGAACGCAAAAGGAGGGTGAAAAAAAAATTTCAGTAAAAATGCAATTAGGGTAAAAAGTGAAAGTGAAAATGAAAAATTACTTATATAGAAAAAAATAATGCATTTAATAAAACGAGAAGTTAGTGGGAAAAATTAAGTTTAAAAACATAATGATTATATGCAATAAATGATGCAGACATAGGGGATGGCGTAAAAGATTCTGGAACAGTTACCCAAGAGATTTTTGCCTTTTTGGTGTCAAGTAAGCCGTATCAGTTTCCCAGAAGATCAACATATGTCATTCTGTAGAGGACAGTTGTCCAATGCATGTTCTGTCACTCTTCAGAATTTGGACACTTGTTTTAATTCTGATGGGATTCCTTAGATCCTTGTTGACACTTGTTGATTTGATGATCTGCATGTTATTCCTTTGAACAGAAGTTCTCAGAATGAAACAGTTAGAGCATAGTATCTTCTGAGGTAATATAGAGGATTAATTTCAGAACTTCTAAGAGTTAAAGACATATAATTAAAGCATTTTCATTCTGGACATAATTTCATGCTAAGGTTAGTTAGTATGAAATTAAATTTATCTTCAGGAAGGGGTTTTGTAAAAATATCAGCCCATTGGTGATTTGTATCTATGAATTTTAACATTAAAATTCCCTTCTGAGTATAGTCCCTAATGAAATGATGTTTAACTTCTATGTGTTTAGCTCTAGAATGTAAAATTGGATTTTTAGATAGACAAATAGTAGAGGTATTATCACAGAGGATAAGAATGTTACTCTCAAAAATATTGAAATCCTCAAGCTGATTTTTCATCCAGAGCATCTGAGTACTGCATCCAGCTGCTGCAATGTATTCAGCTTCTGCAGTTGATAATGCTATGGTTGATTGTCTTTTGCTGGACCAAGAAATTAGATTATCTCCCAGAAATTGACAACTTCCAGAAGTACTTTTTCTTTATGTTCTGTCTCCAGCAAAATCAACATCACAATATCCTACAAGTTTATAATCTTGGGATCTTTTGTAGTATAAGCCAAGATTAGTGGTACCTTTCAGATACCTAAAGATTCTCTTAACTGCTGTTAAGTGAGTTTCTCTAGGATCTGATTGGAATCTAGCACATAAACATACACTATATAGAATATCTGGTCTAGAAGCAGTTAGATAGAGGATAGAGCCAATCATACCTCTGTAGAGCTTCTGATCTACTTTCTTACTTACCTCTTCTTTCTCCATAATACATGTAGGATGCATATGAGTTTTAGATATTATTCTTTCTGATAAATCAAATTTCTTCAGAAGTTCTTTGACATATTTGCTTTGATGGATATATGTTCCTTCTGATGTTTGATTTATCTGAATTCCCAGGAAGAACTTTAATTCTCCCATCATGCTCATTTCAAATTCTGCCTGCATAGACTTAGCAAATTCCTTTCCCAAGGCACTTTTAGTAGAACCAAAAATTATATCATCTACGTAAATTTGGCATATCAGAATATCATTTTTAATGTTTTTAATGAAAAGAGTTGTATCCACTTTCCCTCTGATGAAATTATTTTCCAGAAGAAAAGTACTTAGTCTTTCATACCAAGCTCCGGGAGCTTGTTTCAGACCATATAATGATTTTTTGAGTTTGAAAACGTGTTCTGGAAATTTTACATTTTCAAAACCAGGGGGTTGGTGTACATACACTTCTTCATCAATATAACCATTTAAAAATGCACTCTTGACATCCATTTGATATATAATGATATCATGGTTTACAACAAATGAAATTAGAAGTCTAATTGATTCTAACCTGGCAACTGGTGCATAAGTTTCTGTATAGTCAATTCCTTCTTGCTGACTATAACCTTGTGCAACCAGTCTTGCTTTGTTTCTGACAACTTCTCCTTGCTCATTTAGCTTGTTTCTGAATACCCACTTGGTGCCAATGATGTTGAATCCTCTGGGCCTATGAACTTGATCCCATACATCATTTCTGGTGAATTGGTTAAGTTCTTCTTGCATAGCCAGAATCTAATCATTTTCTGAGAGAGCTTCTTCTACAGAAGTTGGTTCAATAAGAGAAACAAGTCCTATTAGAGATTTTTTAGAATTTCTGAATGATGATCTTGTTCTGATTGGTTCATCCTTCTTTCCTAAGATTTTATCTTCTGGATGATTCACCTTGCTTTTGGATAGTTTCTTCTGAGTGAGTTCTTCAGAATTTGCTAGAGTAAATGTCTTGTTTTGTTCTGTAGGTGATTGATCTTCAGATGTTCTATTTGTGGAAATATCAACTTCTATATCTGCAATAAATTCATTCTGCTTTGGTTTTTCAGAACCAAGCTTATCATCAAATATGACATAAATAGATTCTATCACAATATGTGTTTTTGTGTTGTATACTCTGTATCCCTTAGAACATTTAGAGTATCCTAACATATAACACTTTTGTGCCTTAGAGTCAAATTTATTCAGAGTATCATTAGTATTCAGAATAAAACATATGCATCCAAAAGGATGAAAATATGAAATGTTGGGCTTTCTGTTCTTCCACAGTTCATAGATTCTATTCTGAATATAGCATGTTGTATTTACTGCTTCTGCCCAAAAATGTTTAGCCATATTAGTCTCATTGATCATGGTTCTGGCCATCTCTTGCAATGTTCTATTTTTACGTTCTACAACCCCATTTTGTTGAGGAGTTCTAGGACAAGAAAAATCACGAGAGATTCCATTTTCATTAAAAAATGATTCTAATTTTTTATTTTCAAATTCTCCACCATGATCACTCCTGACTTTAATAATTTTAAATTCTTTTTCATTTTGAACTTGTTTGCAGAAGTTAGAAAATACAGCAATTGACTCATCCTTGTGTCTAAGAAACTTTACCCATGTCCATCTGCTGAAGTCATCTACGATCACCAATCCATACTTCTTGCCACTGACAGAAGCAGTTTTCACTGGTCCACACAAGTCAATGTGCAGAAGTTCTAATGGTCTAGTGGAAGATACAACATTTTTAGCTTTAAAACCATGTTTTGAAAATTTTCCTTTTTGACATGCTTCACACAGAGCTTCTGAGTTGAACTTCAAATTTGGAAGTCTTCTGACTAGATTGAGTTTGTTAAGTTGAGGTAATCTTCTCATATTAACATGTCCCAATCTTCTATGCCAGACCCATTGCTCAGTTTCCATAGACATTAGACATTTTACATTCTGAATTTTTAATTCTGAAAGTTTTATTTTATAAATGTTGTTCTTTCTCTTTCCACTAAAGAGGATTGTTCCATCTTTCTGACTAACAGCTTTACAGAACTTTTAATTAAAGATTATGTCATAACCATTATCACTTAATTGACTTATGGATAATAAATTATGCATTAATCCTTCTACTAATAGAACATTAGAGATAAAGGGAAGATTTCCATTACCAATAGTTCTAGAGCCAATTATTTTTCCTTTTTGGTTACCTCCAAAACCTACGTGGCCTCCATCTTTTAATTCAAGAATTTGGAACATATGCTTTCTTCCCGTCATGTGTCGTGAGCATCCAAAGTCCAGGTACCATGATTGGTGTTTCAGTTTTGCTGTTAAAGACATCTGCAACATACACAATTTTATCTTTGGGTACCCATATTCTTCTGGGTCCTTGTTTGTTAGTTTTTACAAACTTCTGATTCAATTTAGGTTTCAAATCAGAACTTGTGGAACAAGATGACTCACTAGTGTATATTAGATCATGATTATGACCATAGGTAAAATGAGAACTTAGAGGAGTATTAGTTTTTATGACAATGTCATCAATCTTTTTATACTTCAGAGTTTCTTTAGTTTTCACATAACCTATGCCTCTTCTATCATTTTTGCTAACTCCATAGATCATAGATGCAATTTTGCTTCTATCTATGCTTTTAGCTAGAAATTTTTGAAAACCATAATCATATTGCTTTATGATATTATCAGAATTGATTAGATCTTCTAATTCAGATTCCTTCTGAGCTTTAACTTTTTTAAAAGAGTTTTTGCATTCAAAAATATTTTCTTTCAGCTCAGAGTTTTCTGTTTTTATTTTTCTAACTTCTTCTAATTCAGATACAAGACTTTGTTTCATGTCTTTGTATTTGAATTGAAGCTTCTGATATTTTTCAAGAATTTCTGAGAGGCTAGCTTCTAATTGAGATCTGGAAAGTTTAGAAAATACCTCTTCTGAATCTGATTCTGATTCTGATGAGTGATCATCTTCTGGTATGTTTGCCATTAGTGCAATATTAGCTTGTTCATCTTCAGAATATGACTCTGCTTCAGATGATTCAGAATCATCCCATGTTGCCATGATACTCTTTTTCTTTTCTCTGCTGAATTTGTTTCTGGGTTTCTCTTTCTGGAGTTTTTGATATTCACTCTTGTAGTGTCCTGGTTTGTTTGCATTCATAGCACACAACTTCTTTGCTTCTGGGTTTCTTGTGACCAGATGTTGATTCAGAATAGTTGTTTGTTCTTCTGGTATTTCTGAACTTCTTCTGACGATGCTTCCAGAGTTGTTGGACTCTTCTAGATAGGAGAGATAATTCATCTTCTTCTGATGAGCATCCAGAACTTTCTTCTTCTTCTTCCTGTAAAGCTTTAGAAACAGATTTGTTAGATTTAAGAGCTACAGACTTACCTTTCTTTGGGGTTCATCTTCTTCTAGTTCAATATCATGACTTCTCAAGGAGCTGATCAGTTCTTCTAAGGATATTTCATTCAGATTTTTAGATAGCTTTGGAGCAGTGACCATGGGCCTCCAAACTCTTGGTAAACTTCTGATGATTTTCTTAACATGATCTGCTGTTGAGTAGCCTTTGTCCAGAACTTTCAGTCCAGCTACCAGAATTTGGAACCTTGAGAACATTTTTTCAATTGTTTCATCTTCTTCCATTTTGAAAGCTTCATACTTCTGGATGAGGGCTAGAGATTTAGTCTCCTTGACTTGAGCGTTGCCTTCATGTGTCATCCTTAGAGAATCAAACATGTGTTTAACTGAGTCCCTGTTTGTGATCTTCTCATATTCTGTATATGAGATAGCACTTAGAAGTATGGTTCTAGCTTTGTGATGATTTCTGAATTCAATCTTCTTCTGAGCTGTCATATTTTTTTTTCAATCTTCTGACCATTTGCTCCAACAGGATGAATGTATCCATCTGTCACCATGTCCCAGAGATCTCCATCCAGAGCTAGAAAGAAACTTTCCAGAACATCCTTCCAGTAGTCAAAATTGTCACCATTGAACACTGGAGGTTTAGCGTTGATCTTGTCATTTTGGTAGTCATTGTTGTTATTGCCAGCTTCTGCCATGTGTTTTAACTTCTGAATCTTTTACTGACACGGTTAAGTGTTTTTCTCAGAACCTAGCACTTTGATGTCAATTGAAGGTGCGTAAAACACAAGGAAGGGGGGTTGGAATTGGGTTTTCTTTAACAACTAAAAATAACTTCTAATGACAAGTTAATTTATCCTGGTTCGTTTGAACTCAAACTAAGTCCAGTCCACATGCCAAGGTGATTTTGCCTCTACTGAGGTCTTAATCCACTATTCAACAAATGAGTACACACACTGACCTAGAGTCAATGTCCTCTTGAGTCTTCTGACTGAAACTAGTCACTCAAGGAATATTACTCAACTATTACAATAATAATATAGTAACTAATTTGCTTCTTCTCAAGCTAAAATCACTAAGTGAAAGTTACAATAGTTTAGCACAAAATGATTCAGTCTTTTTGCTCGTGAGTGTATTATCTTCAAATCTTCAATTTGATTCCTTTATATAGTTCTTGAATAAATGTAGCCGTTGGAGACATCTTGAGCTAATTTAGGATATTAGTTAATACCATAAATTCCTTCCAAAACAAGAGATACTTGTCTTAATCATTAATTAAAATATTCTTTAATTAATGTCTTCATTATGAATATCATCATCTTCTAGACGTAAATCAGAGATAGTAAATATTTGATGCGCAGTCATTAAACCATGTCATTAATGATGGATTCTTCATTAAGTGTATCTTCTATATATGGCTCAATATATCTTCTAGTAATGCACGTCTCCTTTAATTAAATTCCTCTTCTTCACAATAATAAAGGTAGTCATTAGAACTTCTATTCTAGCATAATAATATTTGTTATCATCAAAACTCTTAGAGGTTTAGAACCATAATTGTTCTAACAATAAACCAGCCTGCCATGAGCCCATACCTCAAAGGACAACTTTCTTGACTTTATGCAATTTGAGCCATGCCAATCAAACTATTCCACAACAACTCTCTGACCTATCAAGGATTGATACATGGACTAAAAGCAAACCTTTTCATACAACAAGCAAGGTTGAATCCTCCCACAACTCAGCATACACCAAAACTCCCTCTTATGCATTTTTCTTCGAAACTCAGCACATAAGCTTCAAACATCCAAACAAACTCCATAGAACAACTCACCATCAACCTCTGATCATTTCCCAACCATCACCTTGCCCTGAAAAACCCAATATCAAAAACACGATTTCTCTCCCCCTTTGAACTGAACTGCATCAATCTCACAAACCAGCCATAAACAACTCCAACCAAGCTTTGCAAACTCTTCAGGGGGATCATTGAGGGTGATTTGAAGAAAAGAACTGGTCAGAAAGCTCCAAAGGTGAAAGCTCCAGTTCAGGTATCACCAAGAACATTTTTTATAGAAATTGATTTTTATGCCATAGAAATGTTGCTTATGCTTCACTGATCACATTGTGCTTGTTGGTTTTGAAAATGGTTGAGAAATAAGCCTGTATCTCTGAAACTTTTCCAGGTTTTATGTTTTGATCCATATCTTGAGATGTAGGTTGTAGAAATTTGTTTTGATGCTTGATTCGTGTTCAGGGTGGTTAGGAGATGTAATCTGGAGCTTTAGAGCTTTTGATTTTGCCTAGAGAAGAAGTTAGGTTTTGTGCTCGCCGGAGAAGATGACCGGAACCCTTATTCCGGTCATCTGAAAGTGATTAAATTAGGGTTAGGGTTTAGGTGAGTTTTAATGTGAGCCTTTGATTTCCCTTTCCCACGCGCATCCAATGGCCCAGATTCCTTGATTAAGCCCTAATTCTGGATTAATTAGGTTAAACATAATTAGGAAAATTTAAAATCCCAGAAATGATCGGAGCCCTCCATTCATGCGCGCGTCAACTCCCTCCTTTTTTGTTTAAATGCTGGCCATTGGATCTGTTGACTTTCCATTAAAATTCATTTATTTTCATATTTTTGTCATTTGTTTTGCATAATTATTTTAAAATACATAAAAAATCCAAAATGGAATGGGAAAGAACATGAACCACTCTAGCCTAGGTGTCACTCAGGTCCCAGGTATAGGACCTTAAACTCTCAGTAGAACCCCACCCACCAAAGCAAAAACCAGATCCAACCAGATAACAGTATGACAGTATGATATGTAAAGCTGTAAAGGAAGCAATAAATAATTGTACATAAAGCAAAAAAATAAAAGAAACTATATAAACACAATTAGCACATAACACCCCAGTAAACACAAATCAATCAAGCGCTAGGAGGAACCCACAAAAAGAACCAGAAGCCCTGGTTACAGTATAAGGGTCCCCAGCAGAGTCGCCAAGCTGTCGCTCCCGCCAAATGACAATCGGGGCCAAGAGGGGTACAGACGCGAACGGTCGGCAAAAATGGGAATGAGAAAACACACAGGAGTGAACTCACAAGAAAAGAAAAGAGTCGCCAGCTAGGCATTTTTATCCCGGAGGAAAGGCAATGCTGCATAGACCTAGAAAGATATGGATAAGACGGTTGCGAACCAGAGAGACTGAGAAAGGGGGTTGGTTACAACCTGGGAAGGTATTAGCACCCAGATTGTCCGCCGTACTCGACGGGATCCACGCTTAAAAGATTTGTGTTTTAAAGGGGTAGTGTTAGTGCAAGAACAAGAATGAAATGCTCAAGACTATGAGGCTTAAAGAATAATGCTGGAAAGAGGGGGAATATACAGAGACTTTTGTTCGATAACCGTTAGGTTATGCCTATGTATCCTCTCGTGCAATGAGGAAGTCAGAACACCGTAGTTTGACTCAAAGAGACTGAAAGATGAGTTGACTTGTGAACTGCTTACTTGTCCATGCTCAAGTGTATGACCTGTCTGGCTCAGGTGCAAACTGTCTTGCATTAGACGGAAGAAGCAAGTTCTCGTTTGTGAGTGAATGAGATGAGAAAAGAATCCCGGAGGAGACGATTATTGTTTGTTTTTGAGTTTTCAGTCTTTTATTGCTTTTGAAAGTTTGTCATAAATTAATGAGCTTAAGCCTAAACCAATGGGTTAGTAAACTCATCACATCCCCCCTCTGATTAGGGGTAATGAGGATACCTTAAGTGTGAAGTCAGCATCTCACACTTAATCACCTTTTGATGTAGGATTAAGATCATTAACCTACTTGTGATTATTTAGATGTTTTTGTTGTTTTTGTTTAGTGTTGAGTAATGAGATTAAGCCATAATCAGGGATTAAACAGACTCATTACACCATCCTAATAGAAGGATAATAGATGAGAATGTTTAAGCTGAGGAAAACTCCTCAACTTAATCCATGATTAGGGATTAAACCCATGACAAAACAAAGCCTTTATTAAGTGGATTTTAGTTAATGATATGATGAAGAAGTGATTTTTATGATTTGTAAGACAACTTGAGGAGGACTTGTCCATTAACACTAGGGTTAGTCCTTCTTAACCAATTAAGGAAGAATTAGAACCCTAATGCAAGGCCCAAGTTACAAGCTTGATGTCTTGATGATTATTAAGTGAATTGATTAAAGGATTTAAACACATTAAGGGTTTAACACTTAGGATTAAAGTTATACACTCCATCCTAATAGAAGGATGCAGGCATAAGCTTAATCACAAAGACTTAAAGTCTTTAGGGTTTAGTCCCTGATTATGAGATGAGAAGAGAAGACTCAAAAAAGACACAAAGGTAAAAGCTAAATGGGGGACTAATCAACCCTAATTGTTATCATGCTTAGAAGTCCTAGGGTTTGTGAGGTTTGCAAGAAAGATCTTCAGAGAAACCACCAGGAAGCAGATGAAAGGAGCAAAGAGAAGCAAAACAACTTGCTTCACTTAAGAATTCAAGTTGTTTGAAGAAAGAACTATTTTTTACTATTTTTTATAAAATGTACAAAACAAATGAAATAAAATGAAAATAAAAATGAATTTAAACTGAAAATGAGAAAGTCAGCGCATCCAAGGGCCAAGATTCAAACGAAAAGGGAGGGAATTGACCAGCGCGCGCATCTGGACGGCTCACATTCAAACTTATGTAATTAAGACTAAACCCTAATTAATTAACCCTAATCACTTTCACATGACCGGAACAGTGTTCCGGTCATCTTCTCCGGCAAGGTGAAATCACTATCTCTCTCTCCACGCAATGAAAATGAAATCTCTCTGCCCAGAATCAAACCCCATTCAACACTGAATCAAAACCCCCAAACAAAAACCATTTTTCATTCATATATCATGCAAATCGAAGCAAAACAAATTTAGGGCAGAAAGTTTCAAACAACTCATACATGCTCAATATTTCACCATTTTCATTTTTAAACACATCATGATGATCAGGATAACATGTAGAATCAATTTATAACAAGTAAATGAAGTTCTAGAAAATTTGTTCTTGATGGATACCTGAACTGAAGTCCTTCGAACAGGAGCTTTCTGAGCCTTTCTCCTATGCAAACTAACTCCTCTGGTCCCCCTGAGCTCAATGGAATGCTTCACAACTCTTGTTGATGGCTGATTTGGGAGATGGCAGAAGTTCTGTTCAAGGGGGGGTGGTGATCGTGTTTTGGTTTCATTGACTTTCAGGCTGTTTCAATGGTTGGTTTGTGATCAGTGAGTCATGTTGAGATTGTTTGTGAAGTCTGTTTGTGTGTTTGATGCTTGTGGAGAGTGTTTCGAAAGGTTTTGCAAATGAAGCATAAACTGGGAACTATGGCTTCTGATCTGATTCAGGCTTGGATGTGTGGTGTGTTATGCTGGCTTTGGTCCATGTATCAAGTGGTGATAGGTCAGAGAGTTGTTGGTGGCCTATGGTGATTGGTATGGGCAAGTTGCCAAAATGTCAAACTTTGTGTAAGAGAGGTATGGGAAATGGTACAACTTGCTTTTTGGCTTGCTTTGGCTCAGCTTGAATCAAGGAGAGCTATGGAAAAGGTCTAGAGGCAATGCAGCAAGTGGTTTGTGGTTTGTGATAGGTTTTGCAAGTTTCACAAAGTTTGGTTCCTTTGGGATTTCTTGAGGTTCAAGGCATGAAATGAGATGATTCTTGGGCCCATTCTGATTTTTATGAGTCATATGATCATGTTGTAATGAGTTTGTGCATATTTTAAGTCTTTAGAACACTTGATCATACCATTTTGCAAAATGCCTCTTTGGTAGAAAACTTCAAATTATGTGATTTTTCCCAACTTTGACAAACCATAACTTTTGATCCAAAATGAATTAGGTCATGTTCTTGTACTTTTTGAAAAGGGAATGATCCATTCTACAACTTTAATGACCAAAGTTTTTCCATTTGAAGCATTTTTGAATCAAAAAGCAAGGGTTGAAAAAGTTTCCCAAAATGGCAATTTTCATTATAAGTCAACTTTCCCAAAAATTCAACTTTGCAAATGGCTTGAAATTCTTCAATTTTGTGAACTTCCAACATCTTCTATGATCAAATAAAGATCATACATAATCAAAATGATGAAGAACACCCTTTGGTTGGGTCATTGGGGGCCTCAGATACCCTGATTTTGCACTGACTTGCTCAAGAAGTCAACTCTTGATCAGATGACTTCCCCATTGAATTTATTCATGAAAATTGATATGCATGATCCCTATACCATATATAGACTAATAGAAACAATTATGACCAAAAAATTTGGAGTTATGGCCTTTGAAACCAAAACCCTAATTCTAGGTCATCTATGCAGTTAAACCTGGCTCTGCTTCCATGCCATTCTCAGTTCTTGTGATTTTTTGACATTCTTGACTTTGAGAGGATATATTATGATGCTTGAACATATATGGACCCCTTTGAAGTGATTGATGACCTTTGGAGTTGCTCAAGTGGCTCTTGGATTGCTCAGATCACAAACCCTAGATGCAGATGACTTAGAAGCAATGCAAAGAATCAAAAATGCAATATGAGATGCTATGATTGAATATATGCATATAAAAAGATCACAAGCCATGGTGTGAAGGGGTGAGGGCAAATTTGGGGTGTTTACACCTGCTAACAAGGAAATATGCAATGCTGCATAGGATTGGTACTGTGAACTGGGTCCCTACCAACCATACTTCTTCAATAGCAACTGGATTGGGCAGATTCATATATGTTGTGGGCACCCAAACAAAGCTGGACTTTGGGGCTTACATTTTTTATCAAACATTGAAGCATGCTGGGACATCAGCAACAAAGCTGCCTATTGCCTTTCCTTCTTTGCTGTGTGGAATAATCCTCAGCCAGTATCCAGGTATCCTCACTGAGAAGGATTCAATCTGCAAAAGAGAAAGTCCTCTGGCTTTCCACTACAAGCTGTTCTTAAGCCATCATGCAGCTGATGTTGAAGCTCCCACTGGGACATCTGCTGGACCTTCAAAAGCAAAGTCTCCTATATCCAAAGCTGCCTTGATTGCTGAGATGAAGAACACCTGTAAAGAGCTGGATGCCAGGAAGCAAAAGCTTGAGGAGATTATTCAAAGGCTGGAAATGGAAGAGAGTGCTCAGAAGGCTGCTGACTCTGATGATGAAACTGAAGAAGAGGAAGACACTGAATATGAAGATTCTGAGTGAATAATGTGTGTGAGGAATGTGTACTGTCTGCTTCAGCATTGTATTTTGATTTTGTAATTTTGTATTTCTCTCTGACTTTGTAAAATGTGGCCCCAATATTTGTCTAACAAGGGGGAGAAGAGAATTGAACAACAACAATGTCTGCTGCAGCTTACTGATTAATGAAAAATGCCTTTTGTCTGCTTCTGAACTAAGTTGTTTTTTAATGAAAAATTTCTGTTGAAACAAGTCAGAACACATACAGGTTTGAGGGGGAGTAAACTCACACATGACTCAATAGAAAAGAACTGTTATACTCTGATAAATGAAAATATGCTGCACTCTGATAAACCAGAAGATTGTGTTAGCCAAAAATTAGCCAAAGGGGGAGTTTGTAGATGTTTAGAATTGGCAGAATTTTTGACCAACAAGAAGTGTTGAACTTAGTTCAGGATGTCACATCAGATGTTGTGACATTATCAAACAGAGTATAAGTTAATGAACTTAATTCAGGATGTCACACCAGATGTTATGACATTGTATCAGTTAATGAAGTAAGTTCAGTTTTCAGGATGTCACACCAGATGTTGTGACATCTCAAACCTGCTACCATAATTAATTAATGCTTAACAGAACTGAGTAAATTCAGGGAATTTATCTGGAATTAATTATGAATGGATAAAACAGAAGAAGGCGCATCTGTAGGGAGATTGGTTATATGATTTCAGTATAAACAGAAGAACTGACTCACCTAGAATCAAGGAAGTAACAAACCCTAATTCAAGGTGATGGCAGCATGCGTATCAGGATTGGATAACCTACAGAAAGCCCAAAATCCAAGCATCTATTTAAGCAACAGAAACTCTCAGAATAGAGTACGAAATTAAGAAGACCAAATAGGGTGTTTGTGTTTTAATAGCAGGTTGTATTTGTGTATCACTTTATGAGATTTTAAGCAAAAGTGTATTTGTGTCTTGATTGAAACTGTGAAGTAAGATCAAGCTGTTTTGTTTGAGGTGTGACTTCAATTTTATTAAACATTGTAACATATCACTGTGTGATTGAGGGGGATTGAGTTGATACTCATATCTAAGTTGTGTCTTAGGTAGAAATTGCCTTGGGTAGATATTAAGTGAAAGATTAAACTGAGTGGTTTAAGTCTAGAATTAATATTACTTATATTGGATTTCCTTCCTGGCTTGGTAGCCCCCAGATGTAAGTGTGGAGATACACTGAACTGGGTTAACAATTTCCTGTGTTGTTTAATTTACCTGCGCTTTAAGTTTTGTTTAAGTCTTCAAGTGTTTAAACATCTCATTCGACATCACGTACCTGATCCCAGAATTTCATAGTTGAATCCTGTCCTGATTGCCCCAAATGAGTTAGGCAGTATCATGGCCTGTCCCCTTGATTAGGAGATAATGACTATGCCCCTTTGTATACATGGACTTTGATCCAGGAAGCAACTTTGTTTATCGGAAGAACTTTGGTTTATTGAGCATTCATCCTGTAAGTTTCTCTGTTTATCAAACACTCAGGTATATGCAAACAAATATTTTCAAAAATGCAATGCTTATGTTTGTCTTGAAGTTTTGAAAAAAAATTATTTTAAAAAACCAATTTTTATGAAAATTGTGATATTAACTCATGTTTTATAATAAGCCCTAAAGGAGTCAGGATACCTTTTTGTAGCAGTACGCTTTCGAACTAACCATGCTTCAGTTAGGACTTTTAAAGGGTTGTAACATGGCCTGGTTCATGGTTTAAGAAACAAAGGATAAAGGCTCAAATTTTATTTGTACCCAACCCAATCTCCATGATGTTCTTCAGTCCTATGCTCAGTTAACTTATGCATTGAGGCTCAAAGGAGTTTGGAATTGTAACACTGACATTTGTGATGGTTCAGAAACCAAAATTTATTTGAACATTCAGTCATCTTTCTTTGTTGAGGATTCATAGTGACCTCTTTTTTCTTTTTCTTTTTTTTTGCTTTATTATCCCTTCCTTTTACCTGAACTGTTTGTTTTAAGATTACAGTCAGCGGGATATCTCAATTTTTATTAAGTCTCCTTCATAGGTTTTGACTTAGCAAGCTTTTTCTTTTGCTAGATATTGATTGTCAAGTTTAATGATTACAGAGAACCATCATTAGTTGTGTACAACACAGATAATTGGCATATTTGAGTTAACCGAGTAACTACCCTGCCCCAGGTTATGAATAAGGTTTTTAAGTTGCGTGAGAAAGAAAACTCCTACTTCATAGGCTCAAAAGGGTTGACTAGGGATTAACTTCCTTATATATCCACTATTTAGGAATTGAAACAATGCCTGTACATCGTCAACATAGTCTATTCAAAAGCATACTGCCTAAGATTATGGTATGGTTTTCGTCATCCTCCCTCTACAGGCTTATAGCTTTATTAGGAGTTAAATATCACAAAATAGAAATATGAATCATAATTCAAAATATAGTGAAACGAATGGATTAATTCAAGACAAACATATGCAATGCATTAATGAAAACAAGAGTTTAACATAATAGTAAGTGTTTAAACAAATAAAAGAAATTACAAATGAAAATTCAAATTTTGTCCAATCCAGTTGGCTGAATGTCTTCAATTGCAATCTGTGAACTTTCAGGAGCAGTATATTTCACCATGAAATCAAATTTGCCACTTGGATGTCCCAAGGTGCCCCATATCTCAACAGGAATAGGTAGTCTTCCTTTCTTGCTACTTTGGACAACTTGTCTTGCAGCTTCGATGTTTGATGGACGATAGTAGAACTTAATTTGACCTTCTGGAGTAACCTCTAGGATTCCTTCGTCAATTAGGTCTTGAATCTTATTCTTCAGTGCCCAACAGTTATTAGTGTCGTGTCCGGGACTGTCGGAGTGATACTCACACCTTGCCTTGGGGTTATAGTGAGGAGAGGAAGTTTTAGGATTTTGAGGAGGATTTTTCAAGGAAATTAGCTTCATCTCCAACAAGCATTGCAGAACTTGTGACATTGGAGTGCTGAATTTGATAAACTGTCATCTACATCCCTTGTGTTGAGGTGGATTAACTTTACCAGGTCTTTTTTCTTTAACTAAAGAACAATCAGTGGCAACCGGTTTCTTACCTTCTTTTATCCTCATCTTCCTTTCAACCAAATCAGCTTGTTTTAATGGAGGTTGACGAACAATTAGATTCCTGACTCCATTACTTTGAAGTTTATGGACAAAGGCTCTTAACTCTTCTTGCCCCTGAGCTAAACTTTGAATAAGAACCACCTGGTCATTCATCTGGATCCTCATTTCTGTCATCTCAGCTTGTAATTGTTTCAGATAATCGTCCTTGTTGTCCTTAGGATTCTTCTTCTTAGCCAACAGTGTCTTCAACTCATCTTGTCCCTTGGACAAGTTCAGAATCAACTATTGGAATTGTGCATTCTGAGCCTGGAGATCTTTGACAGTCTGTTCAAGAGCCATTTCTGCTGAAATAAATAGCGAGAAGATAAGATACATGTACCTAAGAAACATGTGATGCAATGATATGGTGTATAAATGCGTATGAAATGTTTTCAAGGACCGCAGGATTTAAATTTGTTTAAACAACCAAAAAGTAAACTATTATTAGTAATAAATTTGTTTGCCCCTTAGGCTTACAATAAAAATGAAATGAATACAAAAGATGGGGTTTTAAGTCTCCCATGGACGTTTCCTCTTTGTGTTGAGGTATGAGTTGAGATTCCGCTCCTCGTGAAGTTGTTTTGTTAGCTCCAGGATTCTTTCTTGACTTGCTTTGTAATGAGTCTCAAAAGTATCCCTTTGCTCTTTCGAATGGATCCAGGACCTCTGTAACTCTTCCATGTCAGTGGGCATGTCTGGATGAAGGATGGTATAAGAAGTATCCCCTTCAGCAACAGGCTCCATAGTAACTAGCAGGATGGCAGGATATGGCATCATAAGAGTCTGAGCACGAGATCGCACCCATCTGAGATAAGCTTCCATAGGAATAGTGTACTTTGGTTCCAGAGTCTTGATGTCAACCTTGTTCACTTTACCCCATGCTCGTATGAACCTTTGACGGTAACCTTGCAGATCGTTGTCGTAGTCAAACACAATACCCTAAATCAACATGTCATGAGGACCATCACTCCTAGTATAACCAAACTGACGTAAAGCTAAGGAAGGGTTGTAAGTAATGCCCCCTCTTATGACAAGGAGTTGCACATTAGGGAACTCTCCACAACGGTCAATGATAATAACATTCTCCATAGATCGAGAGCAACAATGAATATCTGAATGAGAGAGTGACATAATCCTCTTGGACCACCTGAACCCTTGTTCATTCTTCATCACTGATCGAGGAAGGTGAGAAATAAACCACCTAGATAGTAAAGGTATACAACACATCAGAGTTCCTCGTGCCTTTGTAGTACGAGTATGAAGAGAGTGCAAGAGGTCTCCAAGTAATGTAGGCACTGGATTGTGACTCAGAAATATGTTGATGGCGTGAACGTCTATGAACTGATCTGGATTGGGGAACAACACTAAGCCATAAATCAACAAGGCTAAGATCTCCTCAAAAGCATCATAACTCATAGCTTTCAGGAACACTTGAGCTTTCTCCATCAATACCTTAGCAAGAATACCCTTAACTCCACTCCTTGTTTCTAGGACAATGTCTGATTTCTTCAAATGTAGGGCTGCAGCAATGACTTCAGGTTTAAGCTCCTTTTCCAAGCCTGTGAAGGGTCTCTGATCAAGGATAGGTATACCCAGAAGCTTGGAGAAATCTTCCATTGTAAGAACCAGTTGATAATCGGGGAATGTGAAACAGTGATGTTTAGGATCAAAGAACTGAAACAGAACACTCATCATGTCTTCATTGAACCCTGAAGTGACTAGATCTAGTAGGTGACCATGCCTCTTGATGAACTGGGAGTTTTCAGAAACTTGAGAGACCAATTCTTTAAGCTTAGGAGGTATTCCTACAAAGTTGATCCTGGTAGTATTCCTACGAGTAGAAGCCACGACCTGCAACAAAGAACAAAGATAAATCCTTTGGTCCTTGAAATGGTTAGTGAAAATGCTATGCTTATGATGCATGATGATGCTATGATGTTATGCTCAATACAAAACATGTGTCACACATAAACAAGTCACACAATAGCCCTAGGTTTGAAGGCTTGCATGAGGTTTAAAGGTAAGTACCTTCCCCTGAAGTTTAGATGGTTCATCCTGTCCTACAAAAGTAACCAGGTTCTAAGGGATCTCAATATCATTGATCCTTCACAAGGGTGGTTGTTCAGTAGGAAACTTACTTGCCAACCAAAACCCTCCAAGTTTAGAATCTCAATGAGTGTAGCATCGAGTATCAACCAACTTCAGTCTTCACCAAAGCCGGTTATCTCACTACTTTTCTAAAGGCCAAGATGGGATAACTAGGGTTCTAAAAGTTAGTTAGTGAATTGACAACGTATGGCAGCCTCATATTATACTCAACTTGACTTAAGGAACATAAGCACCAACCAAGAAGTCACACTAACTATGGCCACCCGATCAACCATATCGCTATACGCCGTATAGTTTCCTTGGTCTATTGCCATTTACCTAAGGTACACTAGATCCGGGTTAGGATCTTTCACACATAAGAGCACCCAACAGATAAGTATAAAGCAAACAAGGCAAACAATTTAAAGTGATCTAATTCCTAAGGGTACCCCTCTTTTATTAAATCCCCAGTAGAGTCGCCAGTTCTGTAACACGGTGGGAGAACTGACTTTAGTTATGTTGCGGATAGCAAGAGTCGCCACCGACTTTTATTTTATCCAAAGGAAAGGGCATAAAAGAACAGGAAAGACCTTAAAAGATTTTTGGGTTCGGGGGGTAGGTTATGTAAAGGGAAGGTGTTAGCACCCTTTACATCCATGGTTATCCATGGGCTCTTAGTTACTTAGCTCACTTTAAATTGTTTTGAGAAGTGTAGTGTGTGATTAAAAATTTCCTTAAGTACTTTATAATGATCCTTGTACGGATATATATAAAGACTTTGTTTTGAAAATTGTTTGAAAATGTGAAATGTTTATGAAATGTTTTTGAATGAGTGAGAAAGTACTTAAGAGGAACCTACCCTAAATTGAATCTTTTATGTTCTTAAATGTTCTTTCAGTGGTAAGATTATCCCTATTATTAAGGAATAGGTAATCATTACCTTGGATGTTGTAAGGGACATGTGAAGGGTCATCTGTGATTAGGCAACTGTAAGGTGTATTAGCAATTCGAAGGGACTTATCATCTTTTATTCGAAAGGGACAAGATCATTTACGAAGGCAACCATGAAGGGACTTGATCTTATAATCTTTAATGGGACAAGATGATATTAATAAGAGAAGGGACTTTGCTTTATACACCTTACTTGACCTTTTTTTGTTTAGGCAACATGAGAGGTATCCTTAAGAAGGTGAGATGGCGATCAAAGATCGACTTACGTGTGTGCGTGTACAAGTTTAAATATTTATCTTATAATTAGTGATCTAAATTAATTTTTAATATACAAACATGTTTTCACTCCCTAATTTACTAACCATAACAATTTTTAAATAAATAAACAATAAAAATTACTACAACTATTACATGGCTTGCACAATTACATTATAATAAAATAATTTAAATAATAATAATAATAATAAATAAAAGGTTAGTAATAAAAATAAATATAAGAGAAAAAGAAGTTAGCACAATAATATACAATAGAGAAATCAAATTAAAATTTTAAATTTAGATAAATAAATTTTTTTAAGAATTTTAAGATGAGAAACAAATAATAATAATTATATATATTAATTTATTTACAAAAATAAACATGATTAATAGTTTAATAATTTAATTGTATATATATTAGAAATATTTATTAAGTATAATTAAACAAACATAATGAAAATAAGAAATTAAAATTATAAAAGAAAATTAGGGTTTTGAATTGTTAGAAAATAAATTAGGGTTTAAAAATAATTAGTGTTTTAGATATAAAAATATTAGGGTTTTTAACTTAATATACAATATTAATTTAATTATTAACTAAATATATACATGTTTTAATTTAAATAAATAAAAATTAGTTTTAGAATTTAGAAAATAATTTTTAGAAATTTTTTAGAACATATAATATACTTACATGTTAAATTCGTATAATTATATTTACATAATCATATTAAATAATAAAAATAATTAAGAAAACAATTTAAACAAAACAGAATTAAAAAATTACCTGGGGCAGGGATTGAACCCATGCCCTAGGCTTTGCCATACTCTGGACGAAGCAAGCTACCACTGGGCCACATGCGCTGGCTGAACAATGGATGACTAACATTCATTATATTTTAAGCCTGAAAAATATGAAGAAAATAAGCAAAAAATGTGGAAGCTGGGGTTCGAACCCCTGCCCAGATCCTTACACACGCGCGTCCTTACCACCACACCATCAGCATCATTCAGTAACTATAACACAAACAAAACTATATAATATAAAACAATTTTTTTAATTCCCAGCTGCGCGCCAATCTCCTGCTTCTTCCTCCAGACCTGCACATTTTGCTTCGAATTTTCCTACAAGTTTTCCTGCGAATTTCAAACTGCAGCAAACCCTACGAAACTCAAACATCAACAAAACAGCAAAATTTCACAAAATTGAGAACATCATTGAATTCCTGATGATATTTGCAACTAATCTACGTCTTTAGAAATCATTTATATTGATTAAATCATTGAATCCTAATTTGGCCAAAGAAACCCTAATAATGGTGAATCCTCATTTGTGTCCCTAAAATCCAATTGATTCATCCAGAAACGTTCCTTGTATCATAACAAACATAAAACATCAGTCAAATATGATTAATCATGAGTAAATATGTAAAATCGAAAAATTGCAATATGGACATGAACACAGATTCGGTTTCCATGATTTAGTGCAGGGATGAATGGTTTTATGATCCAGAAACACTAAGTGACCTTCAAGGAACAATTTGCAACCTTTAGTTTGTCTTGAGAGTAGCTAAAAGTATCAAACCGAATTTGAGTTTTGGAGGAAATTTTTGAAGCTTGAAGATGATGTGAGAGGCTGTGAATTCGTGTGCTTTTGGTTGCTAAAGTTTGTATATATATGACACAATTGAATTAGGTCAAAAAATTGTATCACACTTTGGATATTTTGATCATTTGAGATTGAAAAAGATTAGCCTTTAAAACTTGAATATTCTTGATATGAACTTGCTATTTTAGGACAATCTTCATAACTCTTGTATCAATTAGATCCAAATAAACTTTATGACATTCTAGAAGACAAATCATTTTAAATCTTCACCGTTTTTTATTTTATTTGAATTTAAAATGATTTTTAATATAAAAAATCATAATAAATAAAATAAAATGAATAAAATTATGAAAATATTAAATTAATTTCGTGCATGATGTCATGGAACCTATTGGATCACAAAAAAGTCAGCCCATTTGAAGAATTATGGTTTTAAGACCTCATTTACTTCATAAACCTCTCAAAAATTTCCCAACTTTGCAAGGGCACAAATCCTTAAATTTTAATGCTATGAAGGTTTTCTTGGACATTTTGGAAAGCTTAAATAGTCCTCTAACCAACCTCTTTGGTCTCATGTCCATATCTTTTACCATTCTCAAGTTATGCTCTTTTGAAGTTGTTGACTTTTTGTTGACTTTTAAAAGGACCTATAATGTCTTAGCTCATACCTTCCAAATGAAGCATTTTTGGGCTTGGCTTGTGAGACACAAAGTTGTAGAGAATTCAATTTACTTCAAAATGAGCTTTGGAAATTTTTTGACGAAGCATGTGAAAGTTATGGCTGGTCAAAGTTCAGTTGACTTTTCTTGTGAAAACCCTAATTTAGAAACTCCTGATTCTTGATGATCTGAAATCTCCTTGATGAATCATGATCAACCCTTGATCAAATGATGAATTTTACTTCATATACTTGATGTTGGCAAAAAATCATGAAGTTTGACTTTGGTTTGACCACAGTTGACCTCAGTTTGACTTTTTAACTACTTTGACTGATTTTAACCTATCTGATCATCTGCCTGAGCAAATCTTTTGGGAAAGTCTTGAAACTTGACATGGGGATTCTTGAACACATATAAGATGTTATGAAGCTCTCTTGAAGTCTTGGAAGTCCATTTAGCCTGATAAAAGTCAAAACCCTAGTTTAGGATGCCTTGCTTAGGAGGATGCATTGTCTGAGGGAATTGTCAAACTTTCTGACTAATTGTGAACTTTGTGAACCTTGTGAACCTCGTGAGATGTCTTGTGAACCTTGTGAACCTCATGAGATGTCTTGTGAACCTTGTGAACCTTGTGAGCCTTTTAGTACACAATGCCTTGTCTTGTGGAGGGCAAATTTTGGGGTGCAACACTTCTCCGCACACGGTAATAACCTGGCCGTCTACCACATACTTCAATTTCTAATGCAACGTGGATGTCACTGCGCCGGCAACATGAATCCAGGGACGTCCCAGCAAACAACTATAAGCGGGTTAAATATCCATGACATAGAAAGTGCTTTTGAATATCTGAGACTCAATCTTCACCGGTAGCTCTACCTCTCCAAACTCAGATCTTCGGTACCCGTCAAAGGCTTTCACAATCAAATCACTGGGTCGCAAGACGATGCCATTAACATTCAGCTTCATTAAGGCCTTCTTAGGGAGCACATTGAGAGAAGAGCATGTATTTACCAGGACGTGTGATAGAACAGCACCCTTACACTCCATGGTGATATGTAAGACTTTGTTGTGATTGCGTCCTTCAGGAGGGAGATCTCTATCTGTGAATCCCAACCCATGACTGGCATTTACACTGCCTACCACAGCCTCCAACTGGTTGACAGTTATCTCTTGTGGAACATACGCCATTTACAAAACTTTCAGCAAAGCCTCTGGATGAGCTTGGGAATACATCAGCAACGACATAATGGATATCTTGGACGGGGTCTGATTCAGCTGTTCAACCACCTTATAGTCGCTTTTCTTAATTATTCTCATAAATTCTTCGACTTCCTTTTCAAAAGTGCCCTGACCGGCAGCAGGAGCCGTCATCTCTTCACATGTTGTCTGTTTACCCTTAGCCTTTGCAGCAGCTTTAACTTCAGGATCACCTCTAAGAGCTTGAGGAGCAAAAAGATGCCTACTTCGTGTAAATCCCCCAACTCTTCCGACATTCACCACAGCCAGGTCACCTTTCACCGCTTGACTATCCACTTTCCGGCCTTCTACGTACACGTCCGAGCCATAATTCCAAGGGATGGCCTTGTCATTACCGTAAGGGACTGGTCCCGGAACAGTGATTGTCACTAGACTCACTTCGGGGAAATAAATGGTCACCGGCTCTCTCCAGACAGGGACTTCAGCAGGGTCAAAATAAATTGTCACTGTAGACACACAATCACTTCTGTTGTCAGCTCTGTCAAACTGTAGAGACCCTTCGTCAATCAAACATTGCAGCCCAACCTTCAAATCCCCACAACCATTAATGGAATTCAAGCAACCTTCGTAGTCGTAATCACACCCTGGGAAAACCTGTCCTTTCAACAATTTGTCCTTCACGACTAGCAACGAAGTCTTCACCTCTTCCATGTTCAAGATTAAATTCAAACTCTCGCCACTGTCAACGACATTTATCCTGGCCCCTCCATGATTTGGAATGGGGTTTGATGTAACATTTGGAGGCGGTGAAAAGTTGATCGCCTTCAAATTAATCAGGTATTGGACCTTATGCTGTAATGCCCTGCACTTCTCTATTGAGTGCCCGAGAGCTCCTGAATGAAATGCGCATCTTGCATTGGCATCATACCGCACTGGAAGCTCTCCAGGTGGAGGTGGTGCTAACGTCCTCAACTGAACCAAATTCAACACCAATAATCTTTAAAGTAGCGCCGTGTACGTCATCGGGATGGCTTCGAGCACCCTGTTAGCTGGACGAGCTTGCCTTTGCTGATAAGGCCTTTGCTGATAGTTATTACGTTGCGGCTGTTGCTGCTGTTGCATAGGGCCAGTGGGGATGGTGACAGCGGCCACCTGCTCTCCCTCCCTTCTTCTTGGAGGTCCATTGAAATCCTTTCTCACACCACTTGAGCTACCTGCACTAGTGTCTTGAATCTTCCCCATCTTTAGAAGAGTCTTAACTCTGGGCGTACTATTTAAACCCTTCCTTAGCATTCTGAGACATTGTCTACAACTGGGTACGATTTGGAGCCATATCCAAATTATACTGATACTGCTTCACGAATGCCTCAACCAAATCCTTCCAGCTTCGGATATTGACTCTGCTCAACTTCATGTACCATTCCAAGGAAGCTCCTACAAGACTATCCTGGAAGTAATACATCCACAGCTTTTCGTCGTCTGTATGCGCAGAAATTCTTCCCACAAAAGACTGAAGATGAGTTTTTGGGCACGCCGTGCCGTTGTACTTATCAAAAGTGGGAACCTTGAACTTATAGGGAATTCTCACCCCTGGCACCAAGCCTAAATCAGTGATATCAAACCCTAGAGAGCTCTGAGATTGAATAGCACGAATCTGCTCAGCCATTTCTTCGAACCTTCTATTCATGTCAACCCCCTGGACTTCTGCCTCATCCAATAAGGTGAACTGCTCATCCTGCCCATCCATCTGCAGGTTATTCACTCTCTCATTGACAATAGTAACCCCTGGTTGCACCACAAGGATTTCAACATGATGGGCGCCAGCCCCAATGCGATTACCTCCCTCTATTGTCCCATTGTTCCTGACTTGATTGTTCTCCAGCCATGGGCGCCAGATGCTCTTGATTTTGACCCATCCCAGCCATGAGCGTCATGAAGTTGTCCATTCTCGTCCTCAAGTCAGCCAGATCTGCTTGCATTTGATCCATTGCTCTTTCTCTGTTTACCTTTGTAGGGTATCTGTGCACCGTTGACTGTCTCTGAACCTTCTTGGGAGCTATAATGCCTACAAGTGACATGAACGTTAGAACACTGGAGAAATACCTGCAAAACAATAAACATATTATATGCATGCAATGTAACTATTCATGTTTCCATGTTCAGGCATTAATGTGCCCCAGTTTTGGTATTTTGACAGAAAATACTCCAGATGACCTTTTTTGGAAACTGACTTTTCAAACTCTTTTGAGGAGTATTCAGACCCTGGTGGTTTAGGACAACCAAATTTGCTCTTTCAGAAACGGTAATTAGAAAGTAACATTGCATATCATGAACAATCTAACAATCAGAGTCATAGACATAAACAACATTCCCTCAAAGGGTTACAATATAGTAGAAATGACATAAAGATAAAGCAAGACTCCCACAACAAGCCTGTAGGTAGTCTGAATACAATTAACAATAAACTAAAAACCTAGGCTAAAAGGAAAATCCCTGCTCCTCTTCTGCAATCACCACCTCTGCACGGCTCTTCTTGACGCTTGCTCTCAGCTTAAGATCGGTGATCTCCTTCATTGCTTCCTCCAATGCTAGTTGGCTCTGTTCCAATTGCTGAGTCTTTTCCCTTCGTATCTTGTGGGCTTGCTCGACCTCTTCCTTCTTGAATTCCATCCGCGCCTCAAAGAACTCTTCCTTTTCTTTGTACTTCTTCTGCTCCTGTTCTCTTTGGCCATGTAACCAAGCAATGGATTGATGAGCTTCTCTGAGAGTCTTCACAATCTTCTTGTGCTCCGTTTCTCTCTTTGACTCTGTTAAACCCAATCTCTGAAAATGAGCTTCTCTCCCAGCAAACTCCTTTTCTTTAGCTTCTAAGGTAGCCTGCATCATCCGCAGCTTTTCTTCTCCTTCCTGCTTATCATGGTTGGCACGGTCATACAAACTAGCCATTTCAGAGTTCTCTACCCGAATCTCGTGCAACTAAGCTTCCAACTTCTTGTAATCTTCAAGAGACACAGTGGTTTGTATCGGTACCACCTTTGGATATAGTGGAGCCTCAATCAAAAACGGCAGGAAAAAGGCGTCGACCCTCCTTTGTATCCAAGCAGCAAAAGAGGGATAAGCCTTAGGGTCTATCTTTCCGAATTCCTTCTTACCCTCTCTAACCTTCGTTTCCCAGGCTTGGGATGCTTGAATAACCAACTGCTCATTACCTTCAGCCGGAAAATACAAAGTCTTCGCCATTTCTTCATCTGATGGAGGATCCTTCAGTGGAGAACCAAATTGTTTTCTGGACGGCACAGGGTTATGACTTATCACTCATTTTCTTCCTAACATCGGCAAATAGGGAAACTCACCACACCTTGTAATAAACTCTTTCCCTACCAAGCTTCTGCTACATCCCCAGGCTATGTCATCAAATGTTAACCCCATCAATCTTCTAGCCCACTTCCAATCTTGCTTAAGATCTTTGAACGGTCTTGACTTTGGAAGCTTCTTAGCAAACCACTCAGCAGACACGGGAGCGCAACAATTCACATACCTTTTTCTCTTCTCATTTCTGTGATGGACGCCGAAGTAAAAGTCTCCCAACAACGTAGGCACCGGGTTTCCTTTAATGAACAGCATGATAGCATCCAAGCTTACCCATCCTTTCTCTCCCGAGAAAAGACTTATCCCGTATACCATTAATGCTAACAGTGCACTGAACTCTAACCATTTTCCTCCCAAAGAAAACACATGGGCTTCTGTGATAAGAAAATCCAGATTAAATCCTTTCCCCTTACTAGCTTCTAACTCCATCTTCACTCGCAGCATACTCAAATGACAGGCATCTGCAATGTCCTTGTACGGGGGACATCTCTCCGCAGCGTAATAGGGAATACCATTCTTGATAGGAATCTTCAGGATATTAGAAATCTCTTCCATTGTGGGAGCCAAGACGAAGCCAGCAAACACGAAAATTCTCAACTGAGAGTCATAAAAATGCAACAAAGAATGAAGACTATCTCTCTGATCGATAATAGGTTTGTTCATGTAACCCAAGATCTTCCCATACCGGCTTCTGAAATCATATGAAACCTTATCACTCATCAAGTCCACTAGTTTCTGAATAATCTCGGTTTCGGGTTGCGGGAAAGTGTAATGAACATTCCTTTTTCTGGGTATCTCTTGGATTTCTGTCATCTGGAGGAACAATGAATACCAGAACTGGGTACATAGATGAAGGATAACCTGTAATGGAAACACAAACAGTTAATGCAAGTATGATGCGATGCAAATGCAATGCAGGCATATGATCAACCACTAGGACTGTCTGGATACGGAACACGGGACCTAAGTGACCAGGAACCAAGATCCTCCGAATAAAACCCCATGAACGAGAATTCAGTCTCAAATAAGTCCCAAAACCAAAGATCCAAATCCATGTAGCCTTATCGAATCATAGAACTGTACTGGCAATGAGGTATGATGAGGTCGAGGGTTCCTGCAAACCTGTAAACCCCTCCCAATCTCACAGGTGTGCTCCAAGTTAAACATCACGGGCTCTCAAAGCCGAATAGCAATAATACGTTCACCATTTCCGAGAAATGGCTCATGACCAAATCAAGAATCGGTTTGGCATTATGTACTACCCAGGGAGACCTCAGTGAGAGTCCGGGAAAAACAAGCATCCTTTATAAGTCCCCAGCTTCAAGCGCTGGAATCGAGAAACAATAGTACATTCATCCCGAAGGGTACAATACTATCGTCATACGACCAGATGCTTTGACTGAATTCCTATAAAAGAACCAGGCCATCCTATGCGAGTTCCAAAGTGGGCCCTCGGGTGCGAATGGGTTTTCCACATAATGTGGTCTGCCACTGTCACCACTAGAGAGGGATGTTTCTAAAAAGGTCCTCAATGATCGGTCCCCAGATGCACATAACTATCAGGGTTGTGTATTACCCCAGAAACATTCCGGCATAATACATTTCCAAGACGGCCGCAAGTCTGGGTGTGGAACTCACTACTACCAACATAGAAAGATGCCATGAATCCAAAGTGACTATCCACTCTAAGTCCCATGGTGCACTCGAGCCCCGGTTACGAGCTCATCTCTCAATAACAATTCCCAGTCCCACAGAAAAAATGAAACCAGCACAACCAGACAGTCCAGTATAATATGATGCATGAAAATAAATATTGAAAGCAGTAAATAAAGCTGTAAATGAAACTATAAATAAAACTGTAAATAGACAACAGTAAAATAAACACGCAACATCAAACAATCAACACCCAACGAGACAGAAACACGCAAGCGCTAGGATTGACTCTCAGGGGAACCAGAGATACTCTGGTTAGGAAGTCCCCAGCAGAGTCGCCAGCTGTCGCTCCCCGGATTTCCATCCTGGTACAAACGGAAAGTGGCGCGGAAAAGAATAGAGTTGCCAGCCAGGCATTTTTTATCCCGAAGGAACGAGAATGGTAATGCTGAACAAACCAGAAGAAGAAAAGGAAGGATAAAGGTCCTGTGAACCAAAGAATCTAAGATCGAGAGTCAGTTACGACCTGGGAAGGTATTAGCACCCCAGATCGTCCGCCGTACCCGACGGGATCCACGCTTGCAAAGCAACTGTTTCAAAGGGTGAGGGGATGAAAGCTGCTGCGAAACTGAAACTGAAACTGAAATGAGAAAAAGAAATGAAAAGAAAACAAAGAGAAAAAATGTAGGGAAAATAAAGATTGTGCTCGAACGGGCCCTATCCCGCTGCCTACGTACCTCATCTGGACATGAGGATCAGAGACGCCGTAGTTCCCCTAACTAGGGGTAGAAAAGATTGCTTGTGTCTTAAGGCTTGAACTGCCTATGTCAATGCTCAGGTGTTGCAGGCTCGGACGACGAGTGTGTTACCGTCTTGAAAAATGACAAGAAGAAGCAAGTTCGTAGACAGAGCGAAGTAGATGAGAGAAGAATTCCCGAAGGGAAGACGATTATTTTTTGTTTATGTTTTTTAGAGTGTTTTATTGGTGTGGCACAAAAGAATGAACCCAAGCTCTTTTCCATGGAATGTGTACTTGTTACTAAATTCCAAGATGGAATAATAGAACAAGCACACCAAGCAAGGAGAACTTATCCAAGACTTGTTTCCAAAGGCAAGGGCCTAATTTCATTGACTTTTTGAATTTATTAGGTGTTTTAGTGATTAAAAATGAAGAAGTATTTTTTAGGGTTTTCCTTGATGAAGATGACTTCATGATCCGACTTGTGCATCATTCTAGACAAATGCATTATTCCAAGATGGAATGAATACATATGCCCCATGGAATAAGGCTATTACACAAGAAGTCACTTCTTTCTTTATTAATGTTTTTTATATTTTTGTTTTGAGATGAGAAGAGAAAGAAACCAAAGAAGCAAAAAGGTAAAAGTCTAAAACGGGGAAAGACTAATCCTAATGTTTTCATGCAAAAGAGGTCCCAAGGTTAGTGAGGTTTCAACTATCCTAATGAAGAAGAAAGAAGGAATAAAGAGGAGCAAGAAGGAGAGGAAGTAAGAGCTAGCAAGCAACTTACTCCTATAAAGGAGATAAGTTGCTCCTAAAGGGGAAGAAAAGAGTTGAATTACATGATGGCATAAGGCACATCAAAACACAAAGAGAAAGCAATTAAAAAGAGAGAAGGATGAAGAGTTGAAATGTGGATGAACATCCAAACTTCTCATACCATGAGCCCCTTAAATGTTAGCAAAATTCCAGCAAGTTGTTCAACAATAAAATCATGGAAATGACATGCTCAAAGTTCACACCAAACCAATATCAAACACTAATGCCAAACGTAGCACAAACGAGCATTTACGTGTCGAGAACACGGGAGCATGCATCAATCAACAAGAAAATCACCCAAACAATCATATTCAATGATCATATAATGATCCATGGCATTTAGAACAAGTAAGGGGATCAAACATGCTTGAAATAAGGCAAAAATGGCTCACTGCTTCAGTGTTAACCGGTTAACCAAAGCATTAACTGGTTAACCATGTCAAAACCTACATAAACACAACACAATTCAGGTGCGTTAACCGGTTAACCAATCTGTTAACCGGTTAACGTTGTTAAAACAACAACAATCCTGTAGAAAATCAGCTTGCAACCAGCTTAATCAAATAATCTTGCACCAGACCAGCAAGCATATGAACATGAAAATAATGTATCAATTCACATTAAATGGCATCATCAAGCTTATGAACATTAATACATGGATCCGGTCACAAATCGATCAATCAATTCAATCAACAAAAGCAAATACGTAAGCACATGGCGGATCTAAAGCGCAAGCATACAAATAAGCTAAAATAGAGCTAGATTTGAAATTAACCAACCTACAAAGCTGAGGTATGCTTTGGTAATTGTTGATAAGTTGTTCTTTTACTGGAGCTTGCAGACTGGCCCCAATCTTCACCTCTTTTACATCTTCCTCGGTACCAAGATTGACAGTTTCAATTTCCTCCCGATGAGGAGTAATCACTTTCTCTTCTTGCCTTAACAACCTGGTCAACTCTTCAGGCAACTCATAGTCTTCATCAACCCCTTCATCTGCTTGATTAATTGGATTGTCGAAGTCATACAAGGTCATAGCAGTGCTGTTGTCGGTGCAATCTGGAGGATTATCTCTGCAGGGGTTGAGATTTGTTCTTTTTAGTGATTGATTTTAATCTTGCTTAAAAAAAGTGTGAATGAAGTTATTATTTTGAAAACATTGCCATTTATTGTTTTGTGCGAAAAATAACAAAAATGAAAAGACAGTGAGCGAAAAAGAAAATTGTTTGCAAAAGATGTCCATTGTTCATTGATATTCCATTTGCACAAAATACAAATATGGCCCTATTACAAAATGAGTCCTGACACCTTGGGCAAGATGCAGGACTTGATGCATGCTTAAGTAGGAAATAATAATTACTCTGCAGGAGTAACTCTTATAATTTCCTGGGAAGACCAGTTAAGGACTTGTTGGCCCGGGATCCTTGGACGAATCCAGCTCTCCAGGTTGAGGTCGCTTTCAGCCTCGTCTTCCATGTTATTGACAGCAACTGGGGTTAACATTCCCCCACTCACAAACTTGGGCTCTTTAGCAGCCTCTGCTTGATCTTGTCGGAATGATTTGTAACCCAAACATAATCTGTCTTCTTTCTTCTCCACAGGTAGCACTTGCCCTAGCCTTGGGTGTTCCCATCTTCAACAACCTTCCGAGCTTATGGTAGGAGACAATTTAAGTACCCATCATATCCTCATGGGGTGCAGCAAATACTTCAGTTGTCTCCTTATTGATGTTCAGTGCTTCGAAACCTTGGCTCAGGGTCTCGTGGATTTCACCATCCATCTCAATGTATTTGTAGGTAGCAAGTTGTCTCCCTTCCCACTCGTATTTTAATTTCAGGTGAAGGGTCGACGTAACTGCGCCAGCGGCGTGAATCCAAGGTCGACCCAACAAACAACTGTAGGTTGGCTGAATGTCCATCACGTAGAAAGTAGTTTGAAAGACCTGCATGCCAATTATCACAGGCAGCTCCACTTCTCCAAGAACAAACCTCTTGGAACCATCAAAAGCTCTAACCACCAGATTTCTTGGTCGGAGGGCTATACCATCATATTCAAGCTTAACAAGGGCTTTCTTTGGCAAGACATTGAGTGAGGACCCAGTGTTAACTAGAACATGTGAAAGCACGCCCCTTTACACTCTAGAGTGATGTGAAAAGCTTTATTGTGATGACGACCTTCCGTTGTCAAATCAGCATTGGTGAGCTTTAAGTAGTGCATTGGTAACCACTGTCTCTAGCTGATTCACCGTAATCGCCTCATGCATGTAGACTGCGTGCAGGACTTTAAGTAGTGCATCCTGATGAGCTTCGGAACACAATAGCAATGATAGAATGGAGATCTTGGAAGGATTCTGGTGGAGCTGATCCACAACCTTATAATTGCTTCTCTTGATTATCCTCATAAATTCATCCACATCATGATCAAATGATGTCTTATGAGCTCCTTTTGGCACTGGTTCTTCAGGCACCACATTTTTGCCTTTAGCTTTGGCAGCAGCCTCAGCCTCAGTGTTAACTTGGAATTTGTGACGCGAAGAGACGTCCACTTTGAGTGAAGCCTCCGCCTCCCCCGACATTATCGACCTGTGGCGTATGATTTGAAGAATCAAGAACGACTCTCTTCCCGTTGCAGTAGAGGTATGAACCATAGTGCCATGGTACAACATTATCTTTTTCATACGGAACGGGTCCAGGTATCGTGATGGTGACTGGACTAACTTCAGCGGAAGTAGGAACTGTTATTGTCTGTGGATCGTAATAGATGGTAACAGGACTTCTGACTGATGGTGGTGGTGAAAGACTAAAGCTGGGTTGTTGTTGAGATTGTTGCTGAATATTGTTGGAATCGGGGACCATTGTCGGGTCATAATATATGGTGACTGTGGAGATGTCATTATTAGTGGTTGCTGTCATTATAGAACCGGATGCAGCTGAACTGATATTTGTTGAAGTGGTAGAGGAGATGATTGTTGACTTTGTAGCAGAGTCTGTCGGAACAATTGTTTTTGAAGTTGTAAGAGGGGTGCTTGTTGGTACTGTAGGAGGAATTGATGATGTTGTAGAAACCGTTGATGTTATCTGCAAGATACCTTCTCTAATAAGGCCATTGATGCCACTTCTTAAGCTTGCACAACCATTGGTGGAAACCTTGCAAGATTCACAGCAGGCCTCACAACCTGCGAACACCTGGCATTTTAAAAGATGGGCTTTAACATCTGCCAAAGGTGTTTGAATACTTGCAGTATCTTCAATTAGGTTCACGGTGCAGACGCGAACGATGAATCCTGGTGCAGAGTCGACAAGTTGTCGCTCCCGAAGATTTGCATCCCGGTGCAGATGCAAACGGTCGACGAAAAGAGAAAGTGAAAATGAATTGAATAGTGTCGCTAGCTAGGCATTTTTATCCCGAAGGAAAGGCAATGATGCATAAACCTAGAAAAAGATGGATTTGGCGGTTGCGATCTAGAGAAACTGAGAAAGGGGGTTGGTAACAACCTGGGAAGGTATTAGCACCCAGATTGTCTTTCGTACTCGACGGGATCCACACTTACAATATTGTGTTTTAAAGGGGTAAGGTATGTGTTATCTGTGTGCAAAAGCTAAAGAATGAATGTACAGGTGTCAGTGCAAAAGGTGAATTTCTCATGAATTGAGGCTTTAGAAAGACTGTTGATAGAGGGGGAAGACAAGGAGACTTTTGTTCGATAAATGTTAAGTTATGCCTACATATCCTCTCGTGCAATGAGGAAGTCAGAACACCGTAGTTCGACTCAAAGAGACTGAAAATAATTTTGACTGTGAATTGCTTACTTGTCTATGCTCAAGTGTATGACTCGTCTGGCTCGAGTGCTAACTTTCTTGCATTAGACGGAAGAAGCAAGTTCTCGTTTGTGAATGAGTATGATGAGAAAATAATCCCGGAGGAGACGATTATTGTTTGTTTTTGTGTTTTCAGTTTTGTTATTGTTTTTGGTGTTTTGCATAGGATTATGAGCTTAAGCCTAAATCAAGGGCTTGTAAACTTATTATATCCTCCCTGATTAGGGATAATGAGCCTTCTTAAGTATGAGATAAGCATCTCAACCTAATTACCATGATGATGTAGGATTAAGATCATTAACCTACTTGTGATTATTTATATGTTTTTGGGTTTTTTTTTAGTGTTAAGTAATGAGTTTAATCTCTAATCACAAATTAGTGAACTCATTACACCATCCTAATAGAAGGATGATAAATGAGAACACTTAAGCTGAGGAAGATACCTCAACTTAATCCATGTTTAGGGGTTAAATTCATTATATAACAAGCCTTTATTAAATGTATTTTAATTAAAGGATGAGATTAAGAAGTGGATTTTAAGTTTGTAAGACAACTTGAGAGGGACTTGTCCATTAAACACTAGGGTTAGTCCCTCTTAACCATAAGGAAGAGATAGAACCCTAATGTAAGGCCCAAGTTACAAGATAGATCCTTGGTAATTATTAATGTGATTTGATTAAGAGGTGTAAACAAATCAAAGGTTTAACACGTAGGATTAAAGTTATACACTCCATCCTAAGAGAAGGATGCAAGCATAACCCTAATTCAAAGTCCTAAAACTTTAAGAGTTTAGTCTCTGATTATTAAGATGAGAAGAGAGACTCAAGGAGACTCAAAGGTAAAAGACTGAGGGGTACTATACACAACCCTAAAAGTTATCATGCTTGGATATCCTATGGTTTTTTAGGCTTAAAAGGAAATATCTCCAAGGCCACCAATGGAAGAAGCAGATGAAAATAGAAGGAGAAAGAAGAACAAGTTACTTACTTCCTGAAGAAGATAAGTAACTTGAAAGAAAGAAATTAAGAAGGATGGAACATAAGTGAATTAGATTCACTTCAAATTCATGTAAGAATTCATATGAATGAGATAAGAAGAGGTGGGAAGTGAAGGCAAATCCACTTCCCAAATAACTTACCAAAGGTACCTAAAATATTAGTATGAATGCATAAGGTATAAAGCATAAAGAAATGAATTGAAATGAGATGTGAAGACCAAAGTCAGAAGTGAATGTGCAATGCAAATGGAATATGAGATGATGCAAAGTCATACAAGATTCATATGAATGATCATACAAAGATGAGATGCCATGAAAGCATGTTTAGAAGTTTGAAAACACATGGATGTTTATGAAATGATATGAATGCAAAGCATAACAAATGAACGAAGAAATGATCAAGCAATGTTCAAGCATGTCTTAAGATGTCTAAGATGTCATATGAATGTTTGAATTGTCTTGGAAAGTTCACATGATGATGATATGCCAAGATGAATGCAAATGAACATGAGAAATTAGGGTTTTATGAATGTATGAGATGCAAATGACCAAAAAAGAAGCATACTTCATGATAAAAAATTGAAATCAAGTTCAATCAAACCCTAAACCCATATAAGATCACACCCCAAAGGATAAAGTCAGAAGCTAATCCTATTGAAAGTTATGAATTTTCTAAGTTTGCTAGGGTTTTTGGGTGATTCTCAAGGGAAAATGCAAATCAAATTGAAAATGCAAGATAAATTCATGAGAAAAATAACCTAGAAACTACAGGAAATATATGAAACAATGCAAAATGAATCAAGTTCAAACTCATCATGGTTAGGCAGAAATGAATTTTTCAAGTTAGGGTTAGAAAATATGATTTTAAAGAACCCTAATTCAAAGAAAATTGTGAAATTATGATCAAAACTAAAAAGAAATTTGTATGATGAGTTTGAAAATGTTTCTAAATGTTTTGGAATGGTTCATGAATTTTTTGGTGGTTTTTAGAAACCTAAATGTATTTTTAATTAAATAAAATCCTTTAATTAATTAAAAATAACATTTAAATCATTTTTGGGTTGAGAAAAATATTTGGATCAGAAATGCAAAAGATCATATTTTTATGATGTTTTTAACTATTTAAAATAAAATATGCAAAAGAAATAAAGAAAAATGAAATTAAAATTTAATTAAATGGAAGTCAACTGATCTAAGGGCCAGGATTCAAACCCAGGGGGAAGGCATTGACTGCGTGCGCGTTTTAAGGGCCAAGATCACTTCTGATTAAATTAATTCAACTAAACCTAATTAAACTAATTAATTAATGTTTAGGGTTAATGACCTCATCTGGACCGTACGCTGCTTAATCTAATCTCAATCCAAGGGCTCACAATGAAACTGGAAATCAAAACCCTAATTAATCTCAGGTGACCAGAGAAAGCTCCGGCCATCTTCTCCGGCCACACCTTCATGCCATCTCTCTCTCTAAGCTACCCGAGGCCAAATTAACTGCCCAAAAATGATCTCCATGCCTTACACAATCAAAATCACTCATCAAACATCATTTATATCACAAGAATCATGCGAATCGAATAAAAAACAAATTTACGGGCAAAGTTTCAGAACATCATGAAATGCTTATTTCTCAACCATTTTCAAAAGTAAACATATCAGGATGATCAGTGCATCATGTAGAATCAATTTGTAACTTAAAAAACATGTTCTGGAAAAATTGTTCTTGATGATTACCTGAGTTGAAACGTTTCAGTTTGGAGCTTTCTGACCTTTTCTTTGATGCAAATAAACCCCAATGGGCTCCCTGAAGCTTATGAGAAGCTTGGAACAAGTTTGAATGGCCTCTTTTGTGAGTTTCAGTTTTGAGAGGTGCGAAATCATGTTTTTAATTCATAGGCTTTTAGGTCATTGTGAGGGTTGCTTTGTGATCCTGAGGATGTGTATGATTGAATGGTGCAAAGAGTTTTAAGGTTTGTGGTTTGTGTTGAGAGAATCGAAGAGATGAAGATTTTGGTGGATTTTGTGCAATCTGACTTGTGTTGTGTTTCAGGCTCCAAGAAGATATGAAATGAGGTCCATGAGGCTTGTATGTGATGTCTTGATTGGTCATAAGAGTTGTTGTGGCTCAGCTTGATTGGTATGGGAGGTTTTGCTAAAAAGTCAATTTTGTGTACTTGGAGGTATGGGCCATGGCAGAGCTGGTTTCAAGGGGTGTCTGGCCTCAGCTTGCATTAAGAAGAACCATAGAATCAGATTTCATGAGCTGGCACAAGTGGATGAAGAGTTTCCAAGCATTTTGCAACTTTCCCTCTTTGAGAATTTTGTGAAAATGTCTTGTGGAGACTTGCAATCCAAGGCACAATTTTGGTTCAAATGCATTGCACTATGTTTGTGTGATGCTTGGAAATCAATTAGAAGTCATGAAATGGCTTGAAACTTGAATTTGCAAAAAATCCTCTTTGGCATGAACTTGAAAATTATAGGATTTTTGTCAACTTTGAAAGGCCATATCTTGAGTTATAGGATGAATCAAGACATGTTCTAGTACTTTTTGAAAAGGGAAAGACCTAATCTACAACTTTCATGCCCAAAATTTTTTCATTTGAAGCTTTTTGGGTCATGAAAGAGGAGGTTGAAAATCTTTCCCAAAATGGAAAGTTTCCATTACAAGTCATTTCCAAAAATGGTAAGTTTGCATTTGGCTCAAAATTCTTCAACTTTGTGAACTTCCAACCACTTCTAAGATCAAATAAAGATCATAGAGACTCAAAATGATGATGATGATGACCCTTTGGTACTCTTGATGTGGGCCTTAGATGCCCTGATTTTGACTTAACTTGCTCAAGAAGTTACCCAATGATCAGATGACTTCCACAATGAATTTCTTCATCAAACTTGGTACACATGATCCTTATAACATATTAAGAACATTAGAAACAAAAATGACTAAAAAAATTGGAGTCAAGGCCTCTGAAACCAAAACCTTAATTTTGGTCATCTGTGTAGGAAAACCCTAGCTTTGCTTACATGCCTTTGCCATTCTTTGTGATATCTTGACTTTCATGAACTTTGGGGAGCATATTATGATCATGGAACACACATGGACCCTCTTGGCAAGCTTCAAGACCATTGTGATGGCTCATATTGATTCTTGGATTGCTCAGATCACAAACCCTAGATGCAGAAGAAAATGGAACTATGCAGTGAAACAAATATGCAATATGAGATGGTGTGCTTAAGCTAATGCAAAAATGAAAGATCAAAAGCCAGGGTATGAGAAATAGTGAGGGAAAATTTGGGGTGTTTACAGGGAGCATATGGTGATCATAAAACACACATGGACCCTCTTGACAAGCTTCAAGGCCTTTGAGATAGCTCAGATCACTTCTTGGATTCTCCTGATCACAAACCCTAGCTATGCAACTTATGCAGATGAAATGAACTATGCAGTGTGAGATGATATGCTTATGCAATGAAAAATGAAAAGATCACAATACATGGTGTGAGAAAAAGTGAGGGCAAATTTGGGGTGTTTAAAATACTCCCGAGGACGCACTCTCTGATCGAATACCCGCTTCATTCTCCTTTGGTATAGTTGACAATGGCATACAACTGCCAGTATCTTCTCTTTGATCAAAATCAATTTGTTGTACCTGGCACGTACCCATTCAACTTCATCAAGTTTGACATCCATCATCACTCGCAATGACGAAATCTCAACTTCAACTGGTAGGACATTGTCGCTCCTGGGATTTTCATCCTAGTACAAACGCGAAAGTGGCGCAGAAAAGGTAGAGTCGCCAGCCAGGCATTTTTATCCAGAATGAATGGGAAAGGTAATGTTGCACAAACCTAAGATAAAAGGAAAGGACAAGGTCCTGCGAACCAAAGATCTGAGTTCGGAAGTCGGTTACGAACTGGGAAGGTATTAGCACCCCCGACCGTCCGCCATACCCGACATGATCCATGTTTGTTAGTCTGTTTCAAAGGGTGAGAAATAAGATGTTGCTGAACAAAATAAATGCTAACTGGAACTGAAATGAGAAACGGAACTGAAAAAGAAAATGGAAAGAAAGGGGGAAATGTATGGAAAATAAAGATTGTGCTCGAACGGGCCCTACCCCGCTGCATATGTACCTCATCGGGAAAATGAGGATCAAAGTCGCCGTAGTTCGTGTAACTAAGGCTGAGATTTATTTGTGTTTTTTAGGATGAAGTTATCATAGTTTTAACTCAGGTGTTGCTGACTCGCTGAACCGAGGGCGTTACCGTGTTGCTGTATGAACTGTTTAGACAAGTCATAATCGTCCGCAAATAATGGGAGATGAGAAGAGAAGACGTGTTGTCTTTGTTTATTATCTTTTAGAATAAGTGTTTTGAATTTATGTTTATCATATGTACAATACTAAAGACTATGATACCGGAGCGGATAATTTCCAAGGTCGCCCCCAATGGGACGTTTGTAAAGTATTATAGAAGAGTGGAAGAGATTGTCTCTCCCACTAAATGACACCGGGCCAAGAGGGGTACAAACGCGAACGGTCGGCGGAAGGAGAACATGAAGATGAACTGAAAAGAGTCGCCAGCTAGGCATTTTTATCCCGAAGGAAAGGTAATGCTGCATAAACCTAGGGAAGGAATGGATAAGATGATCGCAAACCATAGAAACTGAGAAAGGGGGTTCGTTACAACCTGGGAAGGAATTAGCACCCAGATTTTCCGTCGTACTCGACGAGATCCACGCTTGAAAGTTTGTGCTTAAAGGGGTAGTGTCAGTGCTATTCTGTGTGCAAAAGCTGGAAAAGAATAAAAGTGTCAGTGCAAACGAAATGTGAAGTGAAATAAAGGAGTGTCATTGTAAGGAAAGAGTGCCATGCTCAAGACAATGAGACTTAAAAGAGTAAAGCTGGAAGAGGGGGGGGGATACAGATACTTTTGTTCGATAACTGTTAAGTTATGCCTACGTATCCTCTCGTGCAATGAGGAAGTCAGAACACCGTAGTTTGACTCAAAGAGACTGAAGAATGAATTGACTGATGAACTACTAACTTGTCTGTGCTCAAGTGTATGACCTGTCTGGCTCAGGTGCAAACTGTCTTGCATTAGACGGAAGAAGCAAGTTCTTGTTTATGAGTGAATGAGGTGAGAAAAGAATCTCGGAGGAGACGATTATTGTTTGTTTTTTGTGTTTTTCAGTTTTTTATTGTTTTTGGAGTTTGTCATAAGAAAATGAGCTTAAGCCTAAACCAAGGGTTTAGTAAACTCATCACATCCTCCCTCTGATTAGGGGTAATGAGAATACCTTAAGTGTGAAGTAAGCACCTCACACTTAATCACCATGATGTAGGATTAAGTTCATTAACCTACTTGTAATTGTTTAGATGTTTTTTGGAGTTTTTGTTTAGTGTTAAGTAATGAGTCTAAGCCATAATCAAGGATTTTATGGACTCATTGCACCATCCTAATAGAAGGATAATATATGAGAACATTTAAGCTGAGGAAGGCTCCTCAACTTAATCCATGATTAGGGATTAACCTCATGACAAAACAAAGCCTTTATTAAAGTGGATTTTAGTTAATGGTAAGATTAAGAAGTGAATTTTATGGTTCGTAAGACAACTTGAGGGGGACTTGTCCATTAACACTAGGGTTAGTCCTTCTTAACCAATTAAGGAAGAATTAGAACCCTAATGCAAGGCCCAAGTTACAAGCTTGATGTCTTAGTGATTATTAAGGTGGATTGATTAAAGGAATTAAACACATTAAGGGTTTAACACTTAGGATTAAAGTTATACACTCCATCCTAATAAAAGGGTGCAGGCATAAGCTTAATCACAAAGCCTTAAAGCCTTAAAGGTTTAGCCCTTGATTATGAGGTGAGAAGAGAAGACACAAAGAGGTGACCCAAAGGTAAAACTAATGGGGGACTAATCAAGCCCTAATTGTGATCATGCTTGGGTATTCCTAGGGTTTATGAGGCTTGCAAGAGATCTTCAAGAAGAGCCACCAAGGAAGAAGCAGGATGAAAGGAGGAGAAGCAGAAAGAAGCAAGTCAACTTACTTCACTTAAGAAGATAAGTTGATTGAAGAAAGAAAGTGAGGAGGGAACATGAATGAGCAAGCTCACTCTAATACAAAGATAAAATGCAGCAATGAATGCATAAGAGAAATGAGAATAGATTGTTAGAAGTGAAGGCAAATTCACTTCTCAAACACTTACCACCTGAAAAGTTAGTGAAAGGAAATGAAATAAAATGAGAATGAAATGAAATGCAAGGATGCAATGATCAAACATGATTCTAAAGTGTCCTAGGATGTCTTATATGTCATGTGAATGCATAAAATGTCATGGCAAGTTCATGAATGCAAGCATATGCAAGATGTATGCAAATGAAGATGAGAAATTAGGGTTATATGAACATGTGGGATGCAAAACTCAAAAACAGAAGCAAATGATATGATAAAAAATTGAAAATGGACTTAAAGGAACCCTAAACCTATACTAAGTTACCCTCCAAAGGGGGAGGTCAGAAGTTAAACCTAGTGGGACTTATGAATTTCCTAAGTTTCTAGGGTTTTAAGGATGATCCTCAAGGTAAAATTCCAAACAAATTTAAAATGAAATATAAAAATGAAACAAAAATGTTTTTAGAAACTAGAAGTCATGCATAGAACAATGCAAAAAGAATCATTCACAAAATCAACTTGGTTTAAAAGTTATGAATTTTTGAAGTCAGGGTTAGAAAATGAACAATTTAAGAACCCTAATTCAAATGAAAAATGTCAAAGTGTGATCAAAACCAAAAAGAAATTTGTGTGGTGAGTTTGTAAATGCTTCTAAATGTTCAAAGATGTTCTCTGATTTTTTTGTGATTTTTAAATACTTAAATGTATTTTTAATTAATTAATTCCCATTAACTAATTGAAAATAACATTTAAATGATTTAAAAATATATTTTTAATGCAAAAAATAAAAATAAAAATATTTTTGGGTTCTGAAAATTAATGAAAGGTTTGATAAAATAATTCAGAATTTTTTGATGTTTTTTACTATTTTTAAAAATTCGTATAAGATTAAATGAAAAAAAAATTAATTTAATGGAAAGTATGCAGGATGGGTGGCTTGGATTGGTTATGGGCTTTGAACTGGTTGACTGGGCGCGCATCTGGACGGCCCACATTTAAACTGAGCTAATCTCAATTAAAATATTAATTAAACCTGATTAAAAACTAATGACATGATCCTGGCCCTACATTGCATGCGAGAAAGCTTAATCTAACTGTCCATATTTAAAAATGCCCTAACCCTAATTAATTAGGTTAATTACTTTCAGGTGGCCGGAAATGACCTCCGGTCATCTTCTCCGGCCACACTCTCCCCTGAAAATTTCTATCTCACTCCCTAGGCCATATAAACGTGCCAAAATCTCCAGAACTCATCTCCCAACATCAAACAACAAGAATCTAGCAACATAAACAATTTATTTCACTCACACAAAGAGAATTGAAGAAGAACAAGTTTAGGGCAAAATTTTCAGAGCAACATAAAATGCTTGTTTCTGGCTCATTTTTGAAAATAAACACATCCCCATGATCAGGGCAACACATAGAACAACATTTTAACAAGAAAACAAAGTTCTGGAAAAATTGTTCATCATGTTACCTGAGGTTGAGCTTTCGAATTCTGGGCTTTCTGGCCTTCTCCTTTGTGCTTTTCCACTCCAATGGACCCCTTGATGCTTCTGGTAAGCTTGAAACAAGTTTGTATGGAGTGTTTTGAAGGTTCCAGTTCGGGGGTGGTGAAAATCGTATTTTGGTTTGAGGTGGTTTAGGCTGTTTTGATGGGTGGGAAATGATCAGTGATGAATTTGGAGATGAATGGTGGAAGAAGCTTTAAGTTTGAGTGGTTGAGTTGTGAGATTCGATAGAAAATGCAAGAGGGAGAATTTTTGTGAACTATGGCAATGTTGTGGTTTCAGGCTTGCTTCTTGTGTGTTATAAGTTTCATTTTGTCCACATATCAAGCTGTGATAGTGTAAACACCCCAATTTGCCCTCATTAAGTTCTTCCATGGCTTGTGATCTCTTCATTTGCATAAGTTCAATCATATCACATCGTGTTGCATTTTTTTTTTGTTCACTGCACTGGTTCAAATTCATCTGCATCTAGGATTTGTGATCTGAGCAAACCAAGGGTCATCTAAGCCACTCCAAAGGTCTTCAATCATCTCAAGGAGATCCTTGTATGTTCAATTATCATGTCATATCCTCCCAAGATCAAGGAAGTCAGAAAATCACAAGAACTGAGGAAGGCATGGAAGCAGAGCCAAGCTTGACTGCACAGATGACCTGAAATTAGGGTTTCGGTTTCAGAGGCCATAATTCCAAATTTTTTGGTCATTCTTGTTTCTATTGGTCTCTATATGTTATAAGGATCCTACACACCAATTTTCATGAAGAAATTCAATGGGGAAGGCATCTGATCAATAAATGACTTCTTGAGCAAGTCAGTGCAAAATCAGGGCATCTGAGGCCCCCAATCATCCAACCAAAGGGTCTTCTCCATCATTTTTGGTGTACATGATCTTTATTTGATCTTAAAATAGGTTAGAAGTTCACAAAATTGAAGAATTTCAAGCCATTTGCAAAGTTGCCATTTTGGGGAGTGACTTGTAATGCAAAATTGCCATTTTGGGAAAGTTTTTCAACTTCCTCTTTTTGATTGAAAAATGCTTCAAATGAAAAATTATTGGTCATGAAAGTTGTAGATTGGATCATTCCCTTTTCAAAAAGTACAAGAACTTGATCTAATTCATCCTAGAACTCAAGTTATGGCTTTGCAAAGTTGGGAAAAATCACTAAATTTCACTTATGCACCAAAGAGGGAAACTTGCAAAAACTCATGTCAAGGCAAAATGTGACATCTAATTGACTTCTAAGCATTACACAACATGATACATGACCTAAAACTCAGAATTGCCCAAAGAATCATTCATTTTCATGCCTTGATCATCAAGAATTCTCAAAAGGGCCAAAACCTTCACAAATAGCAAAATGCCCCAAAACTCTCCATCCACTTGTGCCAGCTCCTCAAGTCAGTTTCCATGGACCTCCCTAAAGCTAGCTGACTCGAGCCATACCTCTAAACCAGCCTGCCATGAGCCCATACCTCAAAGGACAACTTTCTTGACTTTATGCAATTTGAGCCATGCCAATCAAACTATTCCACAACAACTCTCTGACCTATCAAGGATTGATACATGGACCAAAAGCAAGCCTTTTCATAAAACAAGCAAGGCTGAATCCTCCCACAACTCAGCATACACCAAAACTCCCTCTTATGCATTTTTCTTCGAAACTCAGCACATAAGCTTCAAACATCCAAACAAACTCCATAGAACAACTCACCATCAACCTCTGATCATTTCCCAACCATCACCTTGCCCTGAAAACCCCCATATCAAAAACACGATTTCTCTCCCCCTTTGAACTGAACTGCATCAATCTCACAAACCAGCCATAAACAACTCCAACCAAGCTTTGCGAACTCTTCAGGGGGATCATTGGGGGTGATTTGAAGCAAAGAACTGGTCAGAAAGCTCCAAAGGTGAAAGCTCCAATTCAGGTATCACCAAGAACATTTTTTCCAGAAATTGATTTTTATGCCATAGAAATGTTGCTTATGCTTCACTGATCACACTGTGCTTGATGGTTTTGAAAATGGCTGAGAAATAAGCCTGTATCGAAGCTCTGAAACTTTTCCAGTTTTTATGTTTTGATCCATATCTTGAGATGTAGGTTGTAGAAATTTGTTTTGATGCTTGATTCGTGTTCAGGGTGGTTAGGAGATGTAATCTGGAGCTTTAGAGCTTTTGATTTTTCCTAGAGAAGAAGTTAGGTTTTGTGCTCGTCGGAGAAGATGACCGGAACCACTGTCCCGGTCATCTGAAAGTGATTAAATTAGGGTTAGGGTTTAGGTGAGTTTGAATGTGAGCCTTTGATTTCCCTTTCCCGCGCGCATCCAATGGCCCAGATTCCTTGATTAAGCCCTAATTCTGGATTAATTAGGTTAAACATAATTAGGAAAATTTAAAATCCCAGAAATTATCTGAGCCCTTCATTCACGCGCGCGTCAACTCCCTCCTTTTTAGTTTAAATGATGGCCATTGGATCTGTTGACTTTCCATTAAAATTCATTTATTTTCATATTTTTTTCATTTGTTTTGCATAATTATTTTAAAATACATAAAAAATCCAAAAAATATTTTCTTTCTGCATTTTTATTCTAAATAATTTTCTTAACATAAAAACAATTTTTATTTTATTTTTTACATTTTTAGACTATTTTAAAAAAATTTAAATGTTTATTTTAATTGATTAATAAAGATTAATTAATTAAAATAGCATTTAGGTTTCCAAAAATCACAAAAAAATTCAGAGAACATTTCCAAACATTTAGAAACATTTACAAACTCATAACATAAATTTCTTTTTGGTTTTGATCATACTTTGGTAATTTTCATTTGAATTAGGGTTCTTTAATTTGAATATTTTTTAACCCTAACTTCAAAAATTCATAACTTTTGATCCAAGTTGAGTTTGTGAATGGCTCTTTTTGCATTATGTTATGCATCCTTTCAAGCATCTAAAAATATTTTTGTTTCATTTTACCTTGCATTTTCAATTTGTTTGGCATTTTCCCTTTAGGATCACCCTTAAAACCCTAGAAACTTAGAAAAATCATAAGTCCTTCTAGGTTAAGCTTCTGACCTTCCCCTTTGGGCAGTGAACTTGTATAGGCTTAGGGTCCCTTTGATTCCATTTTCATTTTTTTATCTCATATTTTTCTTCTGATTTTGAATTTTGCATCTCATGTTGTGCATAAACCCTAATTTTTTGTCTTCATTTGCATCCATCTTGCATAAGCTTGCATACATGGACTTGCCATGACATTTTGTGTATCCACATGACATATAAGACATCTTAGGACATATTAGAATCATGTTTGATCATTGCATCATCCATTTGCCATGTTTTTGCTTTCATGTGATGTCATATGCATTCATGAACTTTCATGCCTCTTAGTTGTCTCATTTGCATTCTCATCTCTTGTATGATCATCCCCATCTCTTGACATGCTTTCATACCATCTCATAACATCATTTGCATCATGATTGTGCTTCTGACTCTGGCCTTCATCTTTGCATTTCATTTCATTTTCATTTCATTTCATTTCTTTTGCTAACTTTTCAGGTGGTAAGTGTTTGAGAAGTGAATTTGCCTTCACTTCTCATAACCTCTTCTCATTCTCTTTTATGCATCCATTGCTGAATTTTACTTGTGAATTAGAGTGAGCTTGCTCATTCATCTTCCCTCCTCACTTTCTTTCTTCAAGCAACTTATCTTCTTAAGTGAAGTAAGTTGTCTTGCTTCTTTCTGCTTCTCCTCCTTTCACCTCCTTTCACCCTGCTTCTTCCATGGTGGTTTTTCCTTGAAGATCTTCTTGCAAGCCTCATAAACCCTAGGAACACCCAAGCATGATCACAATTAGGGTTTGTTTAGTCCCCCATTAGTTTACCTTTGTGTCATCTTTGTGTCTCCTCTTCTCATCTCTTAATCAAGGACTAAACCCTTAAGGTTTTAAGACTTTGTGATTAAGGTTATGCCTGTATCCTTCTATTAGGATGGAGTGTATAATTTTAATCCTAAGTGTTAAACCCTTAATGTGTTTAAATCCTTTAATCAATCCACCTAATAAATCACTAAGACATCAAGCTTGTAACTTGGGCCTTGCATTAGGGTTCTAATTCTTCCTTAATTGGTTAAGAAGGACTAACCATAGTGTTAATGGACAAGTCCCCCTCAAGTTGTCTTACAAACCCTAAAATCCATTTCTTAATCTCACCATTAACTAAAATCCACTTTAATAAAGGATTTGTTTTGTCGTGAGGTTAATCCCTAATCATGGATTAAGTTGAGGAGCCTTTCTCAGCTTAAATGTTCTCATCTATTATCCTTCTATTAGGATGGTGTAATGAGTCCATTAAATCCTTGATTATGGCTTAAACTCATTACTTAACACCAAACAAAAATACCAAAAACATATAAATAAATGCAAGTAGGTTAATGATTTTAATCCTACATTATGGTGATTAAGTGTGAGGTGTTACTTCATACTTAAGGTATTCTCATTACCCCTAATCAGAGGGAGGATGTGATGAGTCTACTAACCCTTGATTATGGCTTAAGCTCATTTTCCTATGACAAACTCCAAAAAGCAATAAAAGATTGAAAACACCAAAAACAAACAATAATCGTCTCCTCCAGGATTCTTTTCTCATCATCTTCACTCACAAACGAGAAATTGCTTCTTCCGTCTAATGCAAGACAGTTTACACCTGAGCCAGACAGGTCATACACTTGAGCAGGGACAAGCAAGCAGTTCACAAGTCAATTTATTTTTCAGTCTCTTTGAGTCGAACTACGGTGTTCTGACTTCCTCAATGCACGAGAGGATACGTAGGCATAACTTAACAGTTATCGAACAAAAGTCTCTGTATTCCCCCCCCCTCTTCCAAAATTATTCTTTAAGCCTCATAGTCTTGAGCTTTGCACTCCTTTCCAACACTGACACTTCTCTTATCCACTTCACATTTCTTTTGCACTGACACTTGCATTCTTTTCTAGCTTTTGCACACAGAATAGCACTGACACTACCCCTTTACACACAAATCTTTCAAGCGTGGATCCCGTCGAGTACGACGGACAATCTGGGTGCTAATACCTTCCCAGGTTGTAACCAACCCCCTTTCTCAGTTTCTCTGGTTCGCCACCGTCTTGTCCATATCTTTCCTAGGTCTATGCAGCATTACCTTTCCTTCGGGATAAAAATGCCTAGCTGGCAACTCTTTTCAGCTCACTGTGTGTTCTCTCCTTCGCCAACCGTTCGCGTCTGTACCCCTTCTGACCAGGTGTCATTTGGTGGGAGCGACAGCTTGGCGACTCTGCTGGGGACCCTTATACTGCAACCAGGGCTTCTGGTTCTTTTTGTGGGTTCCTCCTAGCGTTTTTTTGATTTGTGTTTACTGGGGTGTTATGTGCTATGTGTGTTTATTTATTTTTTGCTTCATGTACAACTTTATGTATTGCTTTCTTTACAGTTTTTTGCATACTTCATACTGTCATTGCTGGATTTGGCTTTCTGTTTTGGTGGGTGGGGTTCCATTGAGAGTTTAAGGTCCTATACCTGGGACCTGAGTGACACCTAGGCTAGAATGGTTCATGTTCTTTCCCATTCCATTTCGGTCTGGTGCGGGAATATGAAACACGGTTCAGATGTGGGTTTCTTCTTGAGAACTCGGTGCTGCAGATTTTCTGTAGTGCTAGGGCTATCCGGCAAGCCTGCTAAGTATGGATGACCTTTATTATGACCTTCAGAAGCTGAGGTGAATTAGAGGAGGATCTTTTATGGTTATTGTAAACATTGTATCTCCGGGTTAGAAGTGTTTACACTTCTCATAACTGGTCCAAGTCTGAGGATCCTTGTTCTAAAACATTACATGTGAGGGGGTTGGGTTGTTTACAGGTTTGCAGGAACCCTTGGCCACATCATACCCTGTTACTGTTTTGTTTAAAAGTGCCTCATTTTGGACAGTTCTTGTGATTAACCCTGGACATGTGACTCTTTATTTGAGTCCCCCACCCTGGTTACTGGATTTCTAAGCCTCCATTTGGACTTTTGGGCATACATGGGCCTTATATCAGGACAGATAATCAGATCTAGCTTGATCACAAACCCTTGCATATCATTTGCATATCTCATCATTGCATCATTTTACATTTGTTTATTTGCTTTTCAGGGTATCCACTTCATTGTATCTTGGTTTTGGTTTTGACCCCTTCTTCTGCATAGATCTCTGCTTCAGCTGCCTTCATCGGTTATCTGCTTCAGTTATCTCCATCACCACCTACATCAGTCTGTCAGAAACTTACCTTCAGCATCTCAGTCTGTGATCTTCATCAGCACTTATCTTCAGCTTCTTCAGCAACACTCATGACTATTTCCAGGAAGAGCAACATATCCTACCACTTTTTTGAACCTGTGTTGACTGGTATCAGGCAGGTCCAGTCACTTATCACACCTGACCACATCCCATTGTTTAGAGAGCACTATGGGGGTATCTTGGATATGGTTATGGACCTTGATCCTTCTCAGAGGAGCATGATCCACACATGCTTACAGTTTTATGACCCTCCACTGAGATGCTTTACCTTTCCAGATTTTCAGTTAGGGCCTCTGTTGGAAGAGTTTTCTTTGTTGGTTGGAGTGCCTATCAGAGGGGGAATTTCCTTCAACCCGGAGATGATTGCTCCCAAAAGTGAGGAGATAGCAAGGGCATTGTACTTAGAGCCTGCCCTTATTGAGCAAAGAATGACAACAAAAGCTGGGATCCCTGGTTTACATTTAGACTTCTTGATTTCTCAGGCCATCTTGAAAGCTTCATTGGGAGAATGGAAGGCAGTCTGTGCACTCTTAGCCCTCAGCATATATGGGGCTATACTGTTTGCAGATGAGCCTAAATTTGTCAGCAAGAATGCCATCCATCTGTTTCTTTTGAAGAACCCAATACCTACATTGCTAGGAGACTTTTATTACTCCATCCACTAGAGGAATGAGAAACAAAGGGGGAAGCTGGTAAGATGTTGTGCTCCTTTGTTCTACTCCTAGCTACTCAAACACCTGCCTAAATCAGATGCTTTCCTGAAACCACACCAGCATAAGAATTGGGCCAAGAGGTTCATTGCTTTGACTTCAGATGATATCATATGGTGCACCCAGAGCACCAAGGGCAAGGACATTATCACCAGCTGTGGACAATACCCAAATGTGCCTCTGATAGGAGTAAAGGGTTGCATCAACTACAAACCCTTACTGTTTAAGAGACAATTGGGCTATGCCTTAGTTAGCCCTCCCAGAGGACAGGATTTAGCTCAGACCCTATATTGTGAAGTTCAACCTAATTCAGCTGTTGTCAGGCAAGCATCCTGGGCTTGGGACAACATCCAGACAAAAGGGATAGCTATTCTTGGAAGATGTAACAATGTTGCTTCAGCTCAGTACTCAGACTGGTCCCGTACCAGAGTTCAGATTACCAGAATGCCTTTCACCTTGGAAGATATACTTGGACCTTCTACAGTACAGCCTGCAGCAACTGTTAGCCTGGAGGAATTTGAAAAGTTGAAGGAAAGAAATGAGCAGCTATCTCAAGCCGTGAAAAAGACTCTTTGGGAAAGAAGTGATGGTCGTCTGGACATTGAGAGATTGGAAAAGCTCAAGATTGAGCATCTGACCAAGATTGAAAAGACAGAGGACTACATAAGGAAAGCAAGGGCTGGAGAACATATATTAAAGAATTCCTGTAAGGAGGCCAAGATCCAGAAAGCTAGGGCTGAGCACTATCTGCAAGAGAGCCAGGCTAGGTGGGTCAGGATCACCGAAGCCCGTACACAAGAAGACCAGAAGATTCAGGCCAAGATTGATCAGTTGGAATCCAATGAGAAGAAGCAGCAGGAAGCTTTGTTGGCAGCTCAGAAGGAGATATCAAAGTTGAAGCTTAGAGCAGGATTGAAGAGATCAAAAGTCCAGAACGAGCATAAGAAGCTGGCTACTGCTATTGCTACCAGGAACCTCCTCATTAGGACCATTATAGAGCACCCAGCTGGCCCAGTGACTGAGGCACTCCTGAAGGAGGTCAGAGAAGATGAGTTTGGACTGGATGTCTGATTCTTTGCTTGTTGTTTTTTCCATTTGATGTACTTTTCCTTTTGTTGTACTTTTTGACCCTCCAAGGGCATGTATTATAAAACAGACTATGTATATTCCATCATTTGTAATATATTCTAGTTTGTTTTCATTTGGGCTTTCTCTCAACAACATCAAGCATCTTCCTCGAGGTCTGGAAAGGTCAAAACAAAGAACCAAACCGGATACCTTGGAAAACAAATAAGCATACTGCATTGCATACTGACTTTTTTTTCTTTGTTTTGTAGGTTTTTGTTTATTTTTGTTTCTAACTTTGTTGTGATCTCAGGAAACATTGCTCGTCGCCGAGTATTCCCTGTCAACCGCACGCACCGATACCGTACTCGTAACAACCTTCCCAGCATTCAAATGGAGCAAGTACAGCAGGACCTAAATGAGGTCAGAAATCAGATGGCAAACGAGAAAGTAGAAATGAGAAACCAGATGTCCCAATTTATGGCTGTCATGACTGGCTTAGCCCAGAGCCAAGAAAAACTGAGGGAATTGGTAGAAAGACAAACACATGAGGAGCCCCATCTTGGAACAGGGGGAACCAGCAACAATGAACGGGGGCAACCTCATATTGACCCACCAGAATATGGACCCCATCTGAATCCAGAAGTTAACATCCCGAGGAATGTTCAAGGTAATACTACTGGGGGCAGAATCCTGCAGGAAGATCCCCAGGAAGAAAAATTTACTATTATAGGGGCTGGAGATGAGGTATATGATAGAATATTGGATGAGGTTGCTGAAAAGTTAAGATCTTTGGAATCTCAGAATTCTTTGGGCTTCGATGTGATGGATATTGGACTAGTAGATGGGGTGAGAATTACCCACAAATTTAAACCCCCATGCTTTGAAAAGTATAATGGTACCTCCTGTCCTCGCACTCATCTGCAGTCATTCTTGGGAAGGCTCAAGGCTTATACCATGGATGAAAAGTTATGGATGTTCTACTTTGAGGACAGTCTGACTAGAGCTTCGAGAGAATGGTATTCGCATTTGACTAGGGCCACCATAAGATGTTGGAAGGACTTGGCCGAAGCCTTCATCCGGCAATATCAGTACAACCTGGACATGGCTCCCAATAGAACTCTTCTAATGGGCATGTCTTAGTCTTCTAGAGAGAGCTTCCAGGATTATGCTCAGAGGTGGAGACAGCTTGCTGCTGCTGTCCAACCACCCATGTCAGAAAGAGAAATGGCCGACATGTTCATGAACACATTACAAGGGACTTATATTGATAGGCTTACTGCCTTTTCCTCTACTAGTTTTGCTGATGTGGTCATAGTTGGTGAAAGGATTGAAAGTCTCTTGAAGATGGGAAAAATCTCCGACAATGGTGCAAGCTCTTCCAGCAACCCCAGAAAACCCTTTGTAGGACCCCGGAGGGCGGGTGAAACAAATTCTATTCATACAAGCAGGGGCGGGCCCTAGTATTATCACAGGTCAGTAGCAGCTGTTACAATCCCAACTCCAGTTCCACAACAGCCATTATATCCTCAACAACAACAACATCACTATCAGCAACCATCTTATTTTCCGCAACAGAGAACCTACAACAACAACAATAGCAACCAATAGCAGCGTCCCTTTCAACAGAGACCATCTCAGGCAAATAGGGTAATTGACCCAATCCCTATGCCTTATGCTGCTTTATTGCCATAACTCCTGAAGCTCAACCTGGTTGAGTTAAGGACGTTGGCACCACCAGATCCTCTCAATCTCCCAAAGAATTATGATGTGAATGCCAGGTGTGCTTTTCACTCCAACGCACCTGGTCACAATACTGAGAAATGCAGAACATTACAAATGAAGGTGCAAGATCTGGTTGATTCTAAAGCTCTCAACTTCGCACCTCCTCCGAACGTTAACAGAAATCCTATGCCTAATCATGGTGGGCCCAGGATTAATTCCATTGAAGAAGACCAACCATCTACACTAATTGATAATGTTGCACAAATTCAAACACCACTGGCTGAAGTCAAAGTTCAACTGTTAAGATGCCAAGTGTTCCCAGGCTGTGGGGCCTGCTGTGAATTGTGTAAGACAGCTAGTAATGGTTGTGAGAAGCTAAGGATTGGCTTAGATGGCCTTATCCAAGATGGGATTTTGCAAATTACTTCAACAGCTCCTGCAGCAACTCTTGTCTCCACAACAATGGAATCTCTTACAACATCAACAATCATTCCTTCAGCAACAAATTCTCCTACAACAGCAACAACAATCAGTCCTAACGATTCATCAACATCACCAGCAATTACTCCGTCCACCATTTCAACAAGTCAAATTTCAACAAATGTTTCTTCTACAACATCAGCATCCATTTTACCAAGGGAATCTTCTACAACGCCAGCTGAAGTTAATGAAGATGTTTCAACGGTCACAATCTACTATGACCCAGCCAATGTTCACAATAACAATTTCCAACAAAAAATTGTGGCACCTCCTGCCAGATCTCCGGTCACTATCTACTATGATCCGCACACCATTACAGTACCTTCCTCTGCAACAATCAGCCCAGTTACCATTACGGTACCTGGGCCTGTTCCTTATGAAATTAGTAATGCCATACCTTGGCATTATGGCTCTGATCTCTACTGCAATGGGGAGAAAATCACCCTGGATTCATCAACCTCTTCACCACAAATTGATAATGTTAGGGGAGGCGGAGGCTTCACCAGAAGCGGACGCCTTTTTGCCTCACAAACGCAAAGACCTAATGTTGAAGCAGAAGCTGCTGCCAAGGCAAAAGGAAAGAATGTGGTATATGAAGAACCAACTGCCAAAGATACTCAGAAGACATCTTTTGAACAAGATGTAGATAAGTTCATGAGAATCATAAAAAGGAGTGATTACAAGGTGGTGGACCAGCTTCACCAAACACCCTCCAAGATCTCCATATTATCACTATTAATGTGTTCCGAAGCTCACAGGAATGCATTGTTGAAAGTCCTTCATGCAACATACATGCCGGAGGAGATTACTGTTAATCAGCTAGAAACTATGGTTGCAAATGTCAACACCAGTCATGGACTGGGCTTTACCAATGCTGACTTAACAACGGAGCGACGCAACCACAACAAGGCTTTGCGTATCACCTTGGAATACAAGGGTGCTGTTCTGTCTCATGTACTGGTGGATACTGGGTCGTCACTCAATGTTATACTAAAGAAAGCCTTAGTGAAGCTGGAGTATGATGGCTTGGCATTGCGTCCGAGTAATTTGGTGGTGAGAGCATTTGATGGCTCTAAAAGATTAGTGCTTGGGGAGATTGATCTGCCTGTGTTGATTGGCCCACAGACCTTTAAAACTACCTTCTTTGTGATGGACATACAGCCGGCCTACAGCTGTCTGTTGGGTAGACCCTGGATCCACGCCGCTGGCGCTGTTACGTCTACCCTTCACCAGAAGTTAAAATTCGAGTGGGAAGGCCAAATCATCACCATTTGTGGGGAGGAGGACATTTTTGTTAGCCAGCTGGCTACTTACAAGTACATAGAAATGGATGGGGAGATCCATGAGACCATGAGTCAATGGTTTGAGGCCCTTAATATTAATGAAGCATCTGCTGTGTCTGGGACTTCCATCACATCATATCAACAAGCCCGAAAGGTTGTAGAGGAGGGTACCGCCCAAGGCTGGGGAAAGGTGCTGCCAGTTGAGAAGAAAGAAGACCGGTTTGGGTTGGGTTACAGACCAACTCGACAAGACCAACCAGAGGCTGCAACGGAGCCCAAGTTTGTCAGCGGGGGAATGCTCACCCCGAATGCTGTGAATAGTTTGGAAGATGAGTCAGAAGACGAGCGCAACCTGGAAAACTGGATACGTCCAAGGACCCCGGGGAACCATAAGTCAAACTGGTCTTCCCAAGAAATTATAAGAGTTACTCCTGCAGAGTAATTATTATTTCCTGTCTTTAAGCATGCATCAAGTCCTGCATCTTGCCCAACATGTCAGGACTCATTTTGTAATCGGGCCATCTTGTATTTTGTGCAAACGATCAATTAATGAATATCAGGACGTCTTTTGCAAATGAGTCTTTTTTCTTTTTCCGCTCACTGTTTTTAATTTTTAATTTTTTGTAAAAAAATAAAATGGCAATGTTTTTCAAAATAATAACTTCATTTTCCCTTTTTCTAAAGCAAGATAAAACTGATCACTAAAATGAACCAATTTAAACCCTTGCAGAGAGTGCCCTCCAGACTGCACCGACAACGACACTGCTATGACTTCGTATGACTTTGACAATCCGATTAATCAAGTCGATGAAGGGGTTGAAGAAGATTATGAGCTACCTGAAGAACTAGCCAGGTTGTTGAGACAAGAGGAGAAGGTCATCACTCCTCATCAGGAAGAAGTTGAGACGGTTAATCTTGGTACAAAAGAAGACTAGAAAGAGATTAAAATCGGGGCCCGTCTACAAGATTCAGTGAAAGAGCAACTTATTGACATGCTTTGGGAGTATGTGGATGTTTTTTCTTGGTCTTATCAGGATATGCCAGGTCTGGATACCGACATTGTTATGCACAAGCTGCCTCTAAAAGAAGACTGCCCTCTAGTAAAACAGAAGCTACGCCGTACTCGCCCGGATATGGCAATAAAGATAAAAGAAGAGGTACAAAAACAGTGGGACACCAGTTTCCTCGCTTTAACTAGTTACCCGCCGTGGGTTGCTAACATTGTACCTGTGCCTAAGAAAGATGGAAAAGTGAGGATGTGTGTGGATTACCAGGATCTGAACAGAGCCAGCCCGAAAGATGACTTCCCTTTACCTCACATTGATGTATTGGTCGACAATACAACTCAGTTCTCGGTATTCTCCTTCATGGATGGATTTTCAGGATATAATCAGATCAAGATGTCACCTGAAGACATGGAGAAGACAACTTTCATCACACCCTGGTGCCACTTATTAACGGGCTATGGTAACATTATTCCACAACATGATCCATAAAGAAATTGAATGTTACGTGGATGACATGATTGCCAAGTCCCTCACAGAAGAAGACCACCTGGTGAATTTGTTGAAATTGTTCAAGCGTCTGAGGAAATACCAATTGAAGTTAAACCCCAACAAATGCACATTCAGGGTGCGATCCGGTAAGCTGCTGGGATTTATTGTGAGTGAGAAAGGGATTGAAGTTGACCCTGATAAAGTCAAAGCCATTCAAGAGATGCCTGCACCGAAAACTGAAAAAGAAGTTCGAGGTTTCCTAGGTAGATTGAACTACATTTCAAGGTTCATATCTCACCTTACTGCAACCTGTGAGCCCTTGTTCAAGTTGTTGAGAAAAGAACAAATAGTCAAGTGGAATGAAGACTCCCAAAGGGCTTTTGACAAAATCAAGGAATACTTACAAGAGCCTCTGATCCTTATGCCTCCAGTTGAAGGAAGACCTCTAATAATGTACTTGACAATATTAGAGGAGTCAATGGGGTTTGTGCTGGGCCAACATGACGAGTTTGGTCGAAAAGAGTATGCAATATACTACCTAAGCAAAAAGTTTACCTACTGTGAACAACGTTATTCACTGCTCGAGAAAACTTGGTGTGCTTTAGCGTGGGCTGCTCGCCGACTAAGGCAGTATATGCTGACCCACACTACCTTATTGATCTCAAAGATGGACCCAGTCAAGTACATTTTTGAGAAGCCAACACTTACCAGACGGGTTGCAAGATGGAAAATGATCCTCACAGAGTATGATATCCAATACACCTCTCAGAAGGCCATCAAAGGTAGTGTATTGTCTGATTATCTTGTTGAGCAACCCATTGATGATTACCAGCCTATGAGATTTGACTTCCCTGATGAAGACATCATGTTCATAAAAGCAAAAGATCATGAAGAGCCTATTCACACTGAAGGGCCTGACCCAGAAGAAGAATGGACTATGATGTTTGATGGGGCTGTTAATATGAATGGTCGTGGTGTTGGTGCAGTACTCATTACACCTAAAGGAGTTCACATGCCTTTCTCGGCAAAGCTCACTTTTAACTGCACTAACAAGGAAGCTGAATACGAAGCTTGTATCATGGGTCTTGAGGAAGCCATTGACCTCAGGATCAATACTTTAATTGTATTCGGAGATTCAGCTCTGGTAATCAATCAAACCAACGACAAATGGTACACTCACCAGGAGCATCTGATACCTTATATGGATTATACAAGGAGGTTACTCACATTCTTCACAACGGTCAAGCTTGAGTATATCCCTCGAGATGAAAATTAGTTTGCAGATGCTCTGGCTACCATTTCATCCATGATCAAAGTTCAAGCTGCCAACTTTGTGCCTCGGATTTCAGTATCCAGACTTGACAGACCAGCATATGTATTCTCAGCAGATCTTGCTAAAGATGATAAGCCTTGGTTCTATGACATCAAATGCTTCTTGGAGGATCAAATATACCCACTTGGGGAATCATCCAATGATAAGAAGACATTAAAAAGGCTAGCTGGTAGTTTCTTCCTAAATACTGATGGTTCGTTGTACAAAAGAAACTTTGATATAGTACTTCTCAGATGTGTTGATAAGACAGAAGCAGACTTGTTGATGCACGAGGTGCATGAAGGGTCTTTAGGTACCCATGCTGGAGGACATGCAATGGCTAAGAAATTGCTACGGTCAGGTTACTACTAGATCACAATGGATGCAGACTGTTGTGCCTATGCCAGAAAGTGCCACAAATGCCAGATTTATGCAGATAAGGTGCATGTGCCTCTGAATCCTTTGAATGTGATGTCTTCACCTTTGCCCTTTGCCATGTGGGGAATTGATATGATTGGCAAGATTGAACCGACTGCTTCAAATGGCCACAGATTCATCCTGGTAGCCATTGACTATTTTACCAAGTGGGTTGAAGCAGCTTCATATGCAAATGTCACCAGGCAAGTGGTAGCCCGATTCCTGAAGAGAGACATCATCTGTCGGTATGGAGTGCCCGAGCGAATCATTACTGATAATGGTTCCAACTTGAACAACAAAATGATGGCAGAACTGTGTCGGGACTTCAAGATCCAACACCACAAATCTTCTCCTTATAGGACAAAGATGAATGGCGCTGTAGAGGCAGCTAACAAGAATATCAAGAAGATTGTGCAGAAGATGGTAGTCACCTACAAAGACTGGCATGAAATGCTACCATTTGCCTTGCATGGGTACCGTACATCAATCAGAACATCCATTGGGGCAACACCGTATCAGCTTATGTATGGTATGGAGGCAGTCCTACCTGTTGAAGTTGAATTACCCTCCTTGCGGGTATTGATGGATGTCAAACTGAACGAAGCAAAATGGGTCCGATCCTGATATGAACAACTGATTCTGATTGAAGAGAAGAGATTAGCTGCAATCTGTCATGGGAAGTTATATCAGAAAAGAATGAAGAAAGCCTTCAATCAGAAAGTCAGGCTTCGGGAATACCAAGTAGGATATCTAGTGCTGAAACAACTCCTTCCTCCTCATACAAACCACAGGGGAAAGTGGACTCCGAATTACGATGGTCCATTCATAGTAAAGAAAGTTTTCTCCAGTGGAGCACTGATGCTCAGTATTATGGATGGCGAAGATTTCCTGTCCCCTGTGAATTCAGATGCATTTAAAAAATACTTCGCATAAAATGACCCGCTGGACATAAAAACAGAATGTAAGTCCAAGCAAAAATAGGGCATCCCGGCGAGTCAAAAACAGAATAAAAGACTCGGGCAAAAATAAGGGAAAATAAATAAAAAAATGTACACCCGCTGAGTTGAAAAGCCGTATTGGACAACTCAGGCAAAAATGGGTATCTCGGTGGATTGAAAACCCGAAAGGGCGATCCACGCAAAATAAGGTAACAAGCGAACAACTATATTCTGAATTCGTCTGTATCACTTACAACATGGCAAGCTTCGAAAGGTTAAAGCATCGGTCAGAATCAACCTTCTTCAGAAAGCAAGATGAGAAGAACGTCAATTTCATATAAGTCATAGCAAAAGGGAAGCACACTGAAGCATCGTCAACATTGCCAGCACCTTTTGTTTCTCAATTTTGTAACAATCTCCTCATTTCAGGGGATTTGTTTCTTTGACTATACTTTCCAATTCAGGGCACACAAAATCAATAAAATCATATTTTCGGTCACATTTCGTCTCGTACATTTTACTTTCATTTGCAAAAAAAATGTTCGATATCCTTAAAATATTGATTGTGTAAATACAGATGTGTCTTTTTCTAAATTACATGCTTACAGGAAATATATTTGCTCCCGGGAGTGTCTAAACTCCTATGATGGAATCCAGTAAGGGATACCTCGGGCTACTTGTACGTTTCTTTGTCATAACATGACTGCAGGTGCTCAAAGTGCAACATGGGGAATGAATGCTTCTCCCCAGCGAGCTGCCAAATCATTATTGCCTCAGCATATCTTCTAAACTGCACCTGGAACTTCTCTTTCCCCACCAGAGTTGTTAGACACCACTTCTTCAACACTTTCTCCAGGACAGCATCAGGAGGGGCTCATTTCCCCAACTAAGTTCATCATCCTCAGCAGGATCCCCACAAAAATCACTAGGAGGGTCGTTCGGTGATCATTCCTCCCTAGCTGAGTGGTAGACAGGGAACCATCTCCCCACAGAGCTCCAGCCTCTATCCGGAAGAGCAATGTCTGAAGATCTCACAACAAAGTGACGAAAGCTCCCACAGCCCCAACTGGGCTCCTCATCACCAAGAATAGGTTTATCAGTGACTTATTTCCCCGAAACAAAATCATATATATTAGATCTACCAATGATCTCATCCCCAGCTGGGATATTCTTGCAAAGCAAATCAATCAGAGATCTTTACAGAAACGGGATTCGAATCTCGGATCGGTATCTTTTGCATAATCATAGCATTCACATCATATTTCTCCTCAGAGTGTAGCATTCCGTCTAATGCGGAACATTACGGAAAAAATCAAACATATTGCATACCCACAAGTCATGTTTTGAATCAACACCTGTATATACCAACATGCCGCCAACAATGTATATATAGACCCACAGTCATGGCAGAAGGCCAAAACGTCCCCTTTTTACTCTCAAAATACATATACATGCTCCTTTTGGCACTCGTCCGTGTCATCATTCCCCAGTAAAGTCGCCCGTGTCACCATTCCCTAGTATAGTTACCCAAAACACTTAATACACTCCTTATGACACCTGTCCGTGTCATCTTATCCCCTCAGATCGTCAGAATATCTCTTACATTTATAAGTTCATAATTTATACACTTCCTCTTATGATACTCATATGTATCATACTCTCCCCAGCATATTGAACACTCGTCTGTGTCTCACTCATGTTTACTTTTTACTCATACAGATACTCGTCCACATCTTGTATACACCACTTATCTTCCTCGGATTCGACACTCGTTCGTGTTCTTTGTTAACCAGTTGGTACTCGTTCGTATCATCATCTTTGAACGTGCGTCAGCGGTTGTTTCTACCGATACTCGTCCGTATCATAGTCTTAAGGATGCTCATCCGCATCTTTAATCTATACACGCTATCAGATACTTATATATTTCCTTTCTGGGATGAAGACACTCGTTCGTGTCTACCACTCCCCAGAAGAGTCCCCAGCAAATCCTTAGCAAACTACCTTTCTATCAGACATTCGTCCTATGTCATGATACTTTCGGCTGCCGTCCCCTGCCAGGTGATCGTCCTTCACCTTTTGATGATCGTCCTTCATCATTCCCCCAGCGGAGTCTCCATTATTGGAACCCTTTTCCTATCCGGCATTCATCCTATGTCGTGATATTTTAGCAGCCGTCCCCTGCTAGGTGATCGTCCTTCACCTCTTGATGATCGTCCTTCATCATTTTATCCGATGGTCATCCCCATCATTGATCTTGTTATCTGACATTCGTCCTATGTCATGATAAACCTTGAAGAGCAGCCGTGCCCTGCTAGGTGATCGTCCTTCACCTCTTGATGATCGTCCTTCATCATGCTTATCCGATGGCCGTCCTCATCGTCGACCTTTTCTATCCGGCATTCGTCCTATGTCGTGATGTTTAGCAACCGTACCCTGCTAGGTGACCTTCCTTCACCTTTGGATGACCGTCCCTCATCCTTATCCCCAACAAAGCGGCCGTCCCTATCATTAACTTTACCTTTGATCCCCAGAGAATCTTCGTTTGATGGGAGTCCCCATCATGATACCTCCATTTCTCCCAGCATGTCGGTCGTCCCCGTCATTGCTTTATCTCCAACAGTCGTCCTCTGCTCGATGGTCGTCCACAATCACCCGCACTTTATAATCATACTTTTTTACCTTTTACAATCTATATCCCTTTTCTTCTTCATCCAGTGAGTGCAAATTTTGACTGTCTTTGGTATTTAATCACAAGTTATCTTGTTTGCCTGATAAGTCGTTGCTTACATCCTGCACAGCTAACTCATGCTTGAATAGGGGCAGCTGTAAACACCCCAAATTTTCCCTCACTAAGTTCATACCATGGCTTGTGATCTCTTCATTTGCATAAGTTCAATCATATCACATCATGTTGCATTTTTTTTGGTTCACTGCACTGGTTCAAATTCATCTGCATCTAGGATTTGTTATCTGAGCAAACCAAGGGTCATCTAAGCCACTCCAAAGGTCTTCAATCATCTCAAGGGGATTCTTTTATGTTCAATTATCATGTCATATCCTCCCAAGATCAAGGAAGTCAGAAAATTACAAGAACTGAGGAAGGCATGGAAAGAGAGCCAAGCTTGACTACACAAATGACCTGAAATTAGGGTTTTGGTTTCAGAGGCCATAATTCCAAATTTTTTGGTCATTCTTGTTTCTATTGGTCTCTATATGTTATAAGGATCCTACACACCAATTTTCATGAAGAAACTCAATGGGGAAGGCATCTGATCAATAGATGACTTCTTGAGCAAGTCAGTGCAAAATCAGGGCATCTGAGGCCCCCAATCATCCAACCAAAGGGTCTTCTCCATCATTTTGGGTGTACATGATCTTTATTTTATCTTAAAAGAGGTTATAAGTTCACAAAATTGAAGAATTTCAAGCCATTTGCAAAGTTGTCATTTTGGGAAAGTGACTTGTAATGCAAAATTGCCATTTTGGGAAAGTTTTTCAACCTCCTCTTTTTGATTCAAAAATGCTTCAATGAAAAATTCTTGGTCATGAAAGTTGTAGATTGGATCATTCCCTTTTCAAAAAGTACAAGAACTTGATCTAATTCATCCTAGAACTCAAGTTATGGCTTTGCAAAGTTGGGAAAAATCACTAAATTTCACTTATGCACCAAAGAGGGAAACTTGCAAAAACTCATGTCAAGGCAAAATGTGACCTCTAATTGACTTCTAAGAATTACAAAAACATGATACATGACCTAAAACTCAGAATTTCCCAAAGAATCATTCATTTTCATGCCTTGATCATCAAGAATTCTCAAAAGGGCCAAAACCTTCACAAATTGCAAAATGCCCCAAAATACACACACTGACCTAAAGTCAATGTCCTCTTGAGTCTTCTGACTGAAACTAGTCACTCAAGGAATATTACTCAACTATTACAATAATAATATAGTAACTAATTTGCTTCTTATCAAGCTAAAATCACTAAGTGAAAGTTACAATATTTTAGCATAAAATGATTCAGTCTTTTTGCTCGTGAGTGTATTATCTTTAAATCTTCAATTTGATTCCTTTATATAGTTCTTGAATAAATGTAGCCATTGGAGACATCTTGAGCTAATTTAGGATATTAGTTAATACCATAAATTCCTTCCAAAACAAGAGATACTTGTCTTAATCATTAATTAAAATATTCTTTAATTAATGTCTTCATGATGAATATCATCATCTTCTAGACGTAAATCAGAGATAGTAAATATTTGATGCGCAGCCATTAAACCATGTCATTAATGATGGATTCTTCATTAAGTGTATCTTCTATATATGGCTCAATATATCTTCTAGTAATGCACGTCTCCTTTAATTAAATTCCTCTTCTACATAATAATAAAGGTAGTCATTAGAACTTCTATTCTAGCATAATAATATTTGTTATCATCAAAACTCTTAGAGGTTTAAAACCATAATTGTTCTAACAATCTCCCCCTTTTTGATGATGACAAAACATTTATTTAGATATTGAGAATAGAGTTTAATAGGATTTAGAAGAACTCCCTTTGATTGAATAAAATCAAATATTTCTTTTAAATATCTCTTTAGAAGTTTTATCCTTCAGAAGTTTCATTAGCCTTAGCTCCCCCTGAGTTGATTACTTGACCTGTTTCTATTTTAGAATCACAACTTAAATAGTTTTATTAGAATTTTATATGTAAGAGGAAAATCATGGTAAACTGCTATAGTTCAGGATCTTCTACGTTTCTCCCCTTTTTTGTCATAATCAAAAAAGAATAGATGCAGAAAAACAATGCAAGTGTATAGAAGCAAAATACATTTTCATTAAAGCAGAATTAAAGACCAGTAATAACAAAACCAGCAGAACTTAAAAAGTCATGAAGAGACAAAAGATAAAACAGAAAAAGCTAAGCAGAAGATAAACAGAAAATCAGGAGTGCATCTTAGTAACTAAGGCCTCCAGCAAAGACTTGATCTCAGAGGATGATTCCACTTGATTTCTAAGCATTGTCTTCAACTCAGCAGTGGTTTCATCTTGCTTATCCAGGCGTTGCTTAACAATCTCATTTTCCTTCTTCAACTCTTCCAAAGTCTGCAGAACAAGATTTGTTGGCAGAGGTTCTTCAACTTTTGGAGCAGCTTGATTCTCAGGAACTTCTACATTTGCTGGTGATTGAGCAGGTTCATCATCATGATCTTCTTCAGAAGGTACCAGAACCATTTGAAGTCCAGAGGTTTCTTCCAGAGGTACTGACTCTGTCCAGGGTTTATTATCCAACAGAAGAGGTTTATTCTGTTCAATGTTAGAAACAACTGCTTTGAGATACTCACAGAAGTTATGGTGAGCAATGTCATAGCAGATGTCCTTGAGTCTCTTTGTCTCAGCATTAAACCATTTTCTGAAGGTGGCCCACAGAAAGTCAGAAGCAGCTGGATCTGGAAGTTCTGAGCAAGCAGACTTCAGATCCTCTAACTTCAGTTTCATTACTGTTTCAAAAGCAAGTAACAAAGCAGAAATGTCTGTTTTTGAGGGTTGTGGTTTAGGTGCAGGTATGACAGTTTTGTTAGAGACAGAGGACAATTTTTGTAAAGGTTCAATGTTAACAGAGGTTCTAAGTGGATTTTCATGTTCAGCTTCTTCTGGTGGTGTGTCAGGGATGGTTATAAAAGTTGGTGAGTTGGGAGGGGTAAACTCATATGAAGACAGTGAACTTTCTCTTATGGGGGAAAGATTAGAAACATTTTCAGAGGATGGGATTTGGACAAATTATGGGGGTTTGAAATTATCAATGTCAGAGAGGACATGTTGCAGGACAGTTTGTGTTTCAGTTGTTGGTGAGCGGTCAATATCAGAAAGTGGTGTTGTATCAATTGGAATATCAAAATCTGAAAGTGTTTGTGGTTGATGGCGTTCTTCTTCTGGTGGATAAAGTGATGATAGAATGGATGAGACAGCAACAGTTGCAAGTATAACAGATGGAATAGGATTAGAAGGGGAAATAGGTTTAGAGGATTGAGGTGGTTCAGATGATGGAATTTGTGCAGAAGAAATGTCAACAGAAGGTGTTGGGTCAGAAGGGTTTTCAGACACTTCTACTGTAACTGCTTCTACTACAGAAATGAATTCAGAGTTAGAGGCAGAAGTTTTACCTGTTCTTCTGGTTGATTTGGGAGCCTTCTGAGACGATCCTTCTCCAGCCTTTCTTTTCTTTGTTCTTGCAGAGGCAGCATCTGGAGTTTTCTTAGTGAGTTTTGTTGGCTTGAACATTGGGTCCACACCATGTTGCTTGCATATATCCAAGTAATTGACCACAACCTCTGGAGGTGTGTCAGAAGAGAAGAGGGGGAAGTTCTCCATGGGAATCTTCCTGGTGGTTATGACTTCTCTAGAATGGAGGACAGGTTCTTTCTGGATAGAAGTTATAAACTTCATCTTCTTCAGATTCTTCGCATTCAGAGGCTTACCAACATCTGTTTCAAGAAATTGTGTCTGCTTTAGTTCTGCCAGAAAGTCCACCAACTTATTCTCACAGAGAATGTCAGATATTAGACGTCCTAGAGGAATCCAATCCCTCTTGGTTTTCTCCCCATCTCTTGTTTCCTTCACACTAGTTTTCAGATGTTGAAACAGAGTGTGTGCAAGGTTGATCTTCTTCTGTTTGGCAATGAAGTACAGCAGAAACTGCTGATCCATGTTGATATAGTCTGGAGAGTTTGTAGCTTTCCTATGGCAAATTGTTCCAAGAATGATCTTGGCCCAAATTCTGAGAGGAATCTTCAGATCCTTTATCTTATTAGAAGGTTGACCAGAAGTGAATATTTCCTTGGCTATCAGCTTTGTATCAGACATTTTGTCCATTTCACTACACTTAATACCATTGCCATCAGATTCAATGAGCTTGGCAATGTGATCTTCAGAAATTATTATTCTTTTACCCAGCACATACGAGGTAAAATGATTGTTGGAGGCTGTAGCATATGCCCATAATTCCTTTACCAATTTTGGGAAAATTGGTCCCATAAGACGATCAAAGTACTTCTCCAGCCTTGAGCTTGAATGGCCGGAAAGAGATCAAAACCATTATCTTTCAGACTGTTGAAATCCACAAAGAGCTCACAAAGAACTTCCAGTTTGTCAGCAGGAGTAGTAAGGGTCTTCATAGGTTCAACGTAAAACACATCAGTGAAGTATTTTCGTTGTTGAGGAGGGGAAGCCATTGTTACTAAGATGAGGTTTTTGAGGTTTAGGGTTTTAGAAAAAATTTCAGAGAGAACGCAAAAGGAGGGTGAAAAAAAATTTTCAGTAAAAATGCAATTAGGGTAAAAAGTGAAAGTGAAAATGAAAAATTACTTATATAGAAAAAAATAATGCATTTAATAAAACGAGAAGTTAGTGGGAAAAATTAAGTTTAAAAACATAATGATTATATGCAATAAATGATGCAGACATAGGGGATGGCGTAAAAGATTCTGGAACAGTTACCCAAGAGATTTTTGCCTTTTTGGTGTCAAGTAAGCCGTATCAGTTTCCCAGAAGATCAACATATGTCATTCTGTAGAGGACAGTTGTCCAATGCATGTTCTGTCACTCTTCAGAATTTGGACACTTGTTTTAATTCTGATGGGATTCCTTAGATCCTTGTTGACACTTGTTGATTTGATGATCTGCATGTTATTCCTTTGAACAGAAGTTCTCAGAATGAAACAGTTAGAGCATAGTATCTTCTGAGGTAATATAGAGGATTAATTTCAGAACTTCTAAGAGTTAAAGACATATAATTAAAGCATTTTCATTCTGGACATAATTTCATGCTAAGGTTAGTTAGTATGAAATTAAATTTATCTTCAGGAAGGGGTTTTGTAAAAATATCAGCCCATTGGTGATTTGTATCTATGAATTTTAACATTAAAATTCCCTTCTGAGTATAGTCCCTAATGAAATGATGTTTAACTTCTATGTGTTTAGCTCTAGAATGTAAAATTGGATTTTTAGATAGACAAATAGTAGAGGTATTATCACAGAGGATAAGAATGTTACTCTCAAAAATATTGAAATCCTCAAGCTGATTTTTCATCCAGAGCATCTGAGTACTGCATCCAGCTGCTGCAATGTATTCAGCTTCTGCAGTTGATAATGCTATGGTTGATTGTCTTTTGCTGGACCAAGAAATTAGATTATCTCCCAGAAATTGACAACTTCCAGAAGTACTTTTTCTTTCTGTTCTGTCTCCAGCAAAATCAGCATCACAATATCCTACAAGTTTATAATCTTGGGATCTTTTGTAGTATAAGCCAAGATTAGTGGTACCTTTCAGATACCTAAAGATTCTCTTAACTGCTGTTAAGTGAGTTTCTCTAGGATCTGATTGGAATCTAGCACATAAACATACACTATATAGAATATCTGGTCTAGAAGCAGTTAGATAGAGGATAGAGCCAATCATACCTCTGTAGAGCTTCTGATCTACTTTCTTACTTACCTCTTCTTTCTCCATAATACATGTAGGATGCATATGAGTTTTAGATATTATTCTTTCTGATAAATCAAATTTCTTCAGAAGTTCTTTGACATATTTGCTTTGATGGATATATGTTCCTTCTGATGTTTGATTTATCTGAATTCCCAGGAAGAACTTTAATTCTCCCATCATGCTCATTTCAAATTCTGCCTGCATAGACTTAGCAAATTCCTTTCCCAAGGCACTTTTAGTAGAACCAAAAATTATATCATCTACGTAAATTTGGCATATCAGAATATCATTTTTAATGTTTTTAATGAAAAGAGTTGTATCCACTTTCCCTCTGATGAAATTATTTTCCAGAAGAAAAGTACTTAGTCTTTCATACCAAGCTCCGGGAGCTTGTTTCAGACCATATAATGATTTTTTGAGTTTGAAAACGTGTTCTGGAAATTTTACATTTTCAAAACCAGGGGGTTGGTGTACATACACTTCTTCATCAATATAACCATTTAAAAATGCACTCTTGACATCCATTTGATATATAATGATATCATGGTTTACAACAAATGAAATTAGAAGTCTAATTGATTCTAACCTGGCAACTGGTGCATAAGTTTCTGTATAGTCAATTCCTTCTTGCTGACTATAACCTTGTGCAACCAGTCTTGCTTTGTTTCTGACAACTTCTCCTTGCTCATTTAGCTTGTTTCTGAATACCCACTTGGTGCCAATGATGTTGAATCCACTGGGCCTAGGAACTTGATCCCATACATCATTTCTGGTGAATTGGTTAAGTTCTTCTTGCATAGCCAGAATCTAATCATTTTCTGAGAGAGCTTCTTCTACAGAAGTTGGTTCAATAAGAGAAACAAGTCCTATTAGAGATTTTTTAGAATTTCTGAATGATGATCTTGTTCTGATTGGTTCATCCTTCTTTCCTAAGATTTTATCTTCTGGATGATTCACCTTGCTTTTGGATAGTTTCTTCTGAGTGAGTTCTTCAGAATTTGCTAGAGTAAATGTCTTGTTTTGTTCTGTAGGTGATTGATCTTCAGATGTTCTATTTGTGGAAATATCAACTTCTATATCTGCAATAAATTCATTCTGCTTTGGTTTTTCAGAACCAAGCTTATCATCAAATATGACATAAATAGATTCTATCACAATATGTGTTTTTGTGTTGTATACTCTGTATCCCTTAGAACATTTAGAGTATCCTAACATATAACACTTTTGTGCCTTAGAGTCAAATTTATTCAGAGTATCATTAGTATTCAGAATAAAACATATGCATCCAAAAGGATGAAAATATGAAATGTTGGGCTTTCTGTTCTTCCACAGTTCATAGATTCTATTCTGAATATAGCATGTTGTATTTACTGCTTCTGCCCAAAAATGTTTAGCCATATTAGTCTCATTGATCATGGTTCTGGCCATCTCTTGCAATGTTCTATTTTTACGTTCTACAACCCCATTTTGTTGAGGAGTTCTAGGACAAGAAAAATCACGAGAGATTCCATTTTCATTAAAAAATGATTCTAATTTTTTATTTTCAAATTCTCCACCATGATCACTCCTGACTTTAATAATTTTAAATTCTTTTTCATTTTGAACTTGTTTGCAGAAGTTAGAAAATACAGCAATTGACTCATCCTTGTGTCTAAGAAACTTTACCCATGTCCATCTGCTGAAGTCATCTACGATCACCAATCCATACTTCTTGCCACTGACAGAAGCAGTTTTCACTGGTCCACACAAGTCAATGTGCAGAAGTTCTAATGGTCTAGTGGAAGATACAACATTTTTAGCTTTAAAACCATGTTTTGAAAATTTTCCTTTTTGACATGCTTCACACAGAGCTTCTGAGTTGAACTTCAAATTTGGAAGTCTTCTGACTAGATTGAGTTTGTTAAGTTGAGGTAATCTTCTCATATTAACATGTCCCAATCTTCTATGCCAGACCCATTGCTCAGTTTCCACAGACATTAGACATTTTACATTCTGAATTTTTAATTCTGAAAGTTTTATTTTATAAATGTTGTTCTTTCTCTTTCCACTAAAGAGGATTGTTCCATCTTTCTGACTAACAGCTTTACAAAACTTTTAATTAAAGATTATGTCATAACCATTATCACTTAATTGACTTATGAATAATAAATTATGCATTAATCCTTCTACTAATAGAACATTAGAGATAAAGGGAAGATTTCCATTACCAATAGTTCTAGAGCCAATTATTTTTCCTTTTTGGTTACCTCCAAAACCTACGTGGCCTCCATCTTTTAATTCAAGAATTTGGAACATATGCTTTCTTCCCGTCATGTGTCGTGAGCATCCAAAGTCCAGGTACCATGATTGGTGTTTCAGTTTTGCTGTTAAAGACATCTGCAACATACACAATTTTATCTTTGGGTACCCATATTCTTCTGGGTCCTTGTTTGTTAGTTTTTACAAACTTCTGATTCAATTTAGGTTTCAAATCAGAACTTGTGGAACAAGATGACTCACTAGTGTATATTAGATCATGATTATGACCATAGGTAAAATGAGAACTTAGAGGAGTATTAGTTTTTATGACAATGTCATCAATCTTTTTATACTTCAGAGTTTCTTTAGTTTTCACATAACCTATGCCTCTTCTATCATTTTTGCTAACTCCATAGATCATAGATGCAATTTTGCTTCTATCTATGCTTTTAGCTAGAAATTTTTGAAAACCATAATCATATTGCTTTATGATATTATCAGAATTGATTAGATCTTCTAATTCAGATTCCTTCTGAGCTTTAACTTTTTTAAAAGAGTTTTTGCATTCAAAAATATTTTCTTTCAGCTCAGAGTTTTCTGTTTTTATTTTTCTAACTTCTTCTAATTCAGATACCAGACTTTGTTTCATGTCTTTGTATTTGAATTGAAGCTTCTGATATTTTTCAAGAATTTCTGAGAGGCTAGCTTCTAATTGAGATCTGGAAAGTTTAGAAAATACCTCTTCTGAATCTGATTCTGATTCTGATGAGTGATCATCTTCTGGTATGTTTGCCATTAGTGCAATATTAGCTTGTTCATCTTCAGAATATGACTCTGCTTCAGATGATTCAGAATCATCCCATGTTGCCATGATACTCTTTTTCTTTTCTCTGCTGAATTTGTTTCTGGGTTTCTCTTTCTGGAGTTTTTGATATTCACTCTTGTAGTGTCCTGGTTCTTTGCATTCATAGCACACAACTTCTTTGCTTCTGGGTTTCTTGTGACCAGATGTTGATTCAGAATAGTTGTTTGTTCTTCTGGTATTTCTGAACTTCTTCTGACGATGCTTCCAGAGTTGTTGGACTCTTCTAGATAGGAGAGATAATTCATCTTCTTCTGATGAGCATCCAGAACTTTCTTCTTCTTCTTCCTGTAAAGCTTTAGAAACAGATTTGTTAGATTTAAGAGCTACAGACTTACCTTTCTTTGGGGTTCATCTTCTTCTAGTTCAATATCATGACTTCTCAAGGAGCTGATCAGTTCTTCTAAGGATATTTCATTCAGATTTTTAGATAGCTTTGGAGCAGTGACCATGGGCCTCCAAACTCTTGGTAAACTTCTGATTATTTTCTTAACATGATCTGCTGTTGAGTAGCCTTTGTCCAGAACTTTCAGTCCAGCTACCAGAATTTGGAACCTTGAGAACATTTTTTCAATTGTTTCATCTTCTTCCATTTTGAAAGCTTCATACTTCTGGATGAGGGCTAGAGATTTAGTCTCCTTGACTTGAGCGTTGCCTTCATGTGTCATCCTTAGAGAATCAAACATGTGTTTAACTGAGTCCCTGTTTGTGATCTTCTCATATTCTGTATATGAGATAGCACTTAGAAGTATGGTTCTAGCTTTGTGATGATTTCTGAATTCAATCTTCTTCTGAGCTGTCATATTTTTTTTTCAATCTTCTGACCATTTGCTCCAACAGGATGAATGTATCCATCTGTCACCATGTCCCAGAGATCTCCATCCAGAGCTAGAAAGAAACTTTCCAGAACATCCTTCCAGTAGTCAAAATTGTCACCATTGAACACTGGAGGTTTAGCGTTGATCTTGTCATTTTGGTAGTCATTGTTGTTATTGCCAGCTTCTGCCATGTGTTTTAACTTCTGAATCTTTTACTGACACAGTTAAGTGTTTTTCCCAGAACCTAGCACTTTGATGTCAATTGAAGGTGCGTAAAACACAAGGAAGGGGGGTTGGAATTGGGTTTTCTTTAACAACTAAAAATAACTTCTAATGACAAGTTAATTTATCCTGGTTCGTTTGAACTCAAACTAAGTCCAGTCCACATGCCAAGGTGATTTTGCCTCTACTGAGGTCTTAATCCACTATTCAACAAATGAGTACACACACTGACCTAGAGTCAATGTCCTCTTGAGTCTTCTGACTGAAACTAGTCACTCAAGGAATATTACTCAACTATTACAATAATAATATAGTAACTAATTTGCTTCTTCTCAAGCTAAAATCACTAAGTGAAAGTTACAATAGTTTAGCACAAAATGATTCAGTCTTTTTGCTCGTGAGTGTATTATCTTCAAATCTTCAATTTGATTCCTTTATATAGTTCTTGAATAAATGTAGCCGTTGGAGACATCTTGAGCTAATTTAGGATATTAGTTAATACCATAAATTCCTTCCAAAACAAGAGATACTTGTCTTAATCATTAATTAAAATATTCTTTAATTAATGTCTTCATTATGAATATCATCATCTTCTAGACGTAAATCAGAGATAGTAAATATTTGATGCGCAGTCATTAAACCATGTCATTAATGATGGATTCTTCATTAAGTGTATCTTCTATATATGGCTCAATATATCTTCTAGTAATGCACGTCTCCTTTAATTAAATTCCTCTTCTTCACAATAATAAAGGTAGTCATTAGAACTTCTATTCTAGCATAATAATATTTGTTATCATCAAAACTCTTAGAGGTTTAGAACCATAATTGTTCTAACAATAAACCAGCCTGCCATGAGCCCATACCTCAAAGGACAACTTTCTTGACTTTATGCAATTTGAGCCATGCCAATCAAACTATTCCACAACAACTCTCTGACCTATCAAGGATTGATACATGGACTAAAAGCAAACCTTTTCATACAACAAGCAAGGTTGAATCCTCCCACAACTCAGCATACACCAAAACTCCCTCTTATGCATTTTTCTTCGAAACTCAGCACATAAGCTTCAAACATCCAAACAAACTCCATAGAACAACTCACCATCAACCTCTGATCATTTCCCAGCCATCACCTTGCCCTGAAAAACCCAATATCAAAAACACGATTTCTCTCCCCCTTTGAACTGAACTGCATCAATCTCACAAACCAGCCATAAACAACTCCAACCAAGCTTTGCAAACTCTTCAGGGGGATCATTGAGGGTGATTTGAAGAAAAGAACTGGTCAGAAAGCTCCAAAGGTGAAAGCTCCAGTTCAGGTATCACCAAGAACATTTTTTAGAGAAATTGATTTTTATGCCATAGAAATGTTGCTTATGCTTCACTGATCACATTGTGCTTGTTGGTTTTGAAAATGGTTGAGAAATAAGCCTGTATCTCTGAAACTTTTCCAGGTTTTATGTTTTGATCCATATCTTGAGATGTAGGTTGTAGAAATTTGTTTTGATGCTTGATTCGTGTTCAGGGTGGTTAGGAGATGTAATCTGGAGCTTTAGAGCTTTTGATTTTGCCTAGAGAAGAAGTTAGGTTTTGTGCTCGCCGGAGAAGATGACCAGAACCCTTGTTCCGGTCATCTGAAAGTGATTAAATTAGGGTTAGGGTTTAGGTGAGTTTTAATGTGAGCCTTTGATTTCCCTTTCCCACGCGCATCCAATGGCCCAGATTCCTTGATTAAGCCCTAATTCTGGATTAATTAGGTTAAACATAATTAGGAAAATTTAAAATCCCAGAAATGATCGGAGCCCTCCATTCATGCGCGCGTCAACTCCCTCCTTTTTTGTTTAAATGCTGGCCATTGGATCTGTTGACTTTCCATTAAAATTCATTTATTTTCATATTTTTGTCATTTGTTTTGCATAATTATTTTAAAATACATAAAAAATCCAAAAAATTATTTTCTTTCTGCATTTTTATTCTAAATAATTTTCTTAACATAAAAACAATTTTTATTTTATTTTTTACATTTTTAGACTATTTTAAAAAATTTTAAATGTTTATTTTAATTGATTAATGAAGATTAATTAATTAAAATAGCATTTATGTTTCCAAAAATCACAAAAAAAATTCAGAGAACATTTCCAAACATTTAGAAACATTTACAAACTCACAACACAAATTTCTTTTTGGTTTTGATCATACTTTGGCAATTTTCATTTGAATTAGGGTTCTTTAATTTGAATATTTTTAACCCTAACTTCAAAAATTCATAATTTTTGATCCAAGTTGAGTTTGTGAATGGTTCTTTTTGCATTATGTTATGCATCCTTTCAAGCATCTAAAAATATTTTTGTTTCATTTTTACCTTGCATTTTCAATTTGTTTGGCATTTTCCCTTTAGGATCACCCTTAAAACCCTAGAAACTTAGAAAAATCATAAGTCCTTCTAGGTTAAGCTTCTGACCTTCCCCTTTGGGCAATGAACTTGTATAGGCTTAGGGTCCCTTTGATTCTATTTTCATTTTTTTATCTCATATTTTGCTTCTGATTTTGAATTTTGCATCTCATGTTGTGCATAAACCCTAATTTTTTGTCTTCATTTGCATCCATCTTGCATAAGCTTGCATACATGGACTTGCCATGACATTTTGTGTATCCACATGACATATAAGACATCTTAGGACATTTTAGAATCATTTTTGATCATTTCATCATCCATTTGCCATGATTTTGCTTTAATGTGATGTCATATGCATTCATGAACTTTCATGCCTCTTAGTTGTCTCATTTGCATTCTCATCTCTTGTATGATCATCCCCATCTCTTGACATGCTTTCATACCATCTCATAACATCATTTGCATCATGATTGTGCTTCTGACTCTGGCCTTCATCTTTTCATTTCATCTCATTTTCATTTTATTTCATTTCTTTTGCTAACTTTTCAGGTGGTAAGTGTTTGAGAAGTGAATTTGCCTTCACTTCTCATAACCTATTCTGATTCTCTTTTATGCATCCATTTCTGCATTTTACTTGTGAATTAGAGTGAGCTTGCTCATTCATGTTCCCTCCTCACTTAATTTCTTCAAGCAACTTATCTTCTTAAGTGAAGTAAGTTGTCTTGCTTCTTTCTGTTTCTCCTCCTTTCACCCTGCTTCTTCCATGGTGGTTTTTCCTTGAAGATCTTCTTGCAAGCCTCATAAACCCTAGGAACACCCAAGCATGATCACAATTAGGGTTTGTTTAGTCCCCCATTAGTTTACCTTTGTGTCATCTTTGTGTCTCCTCTTCTCATCTCTTAATCAAGGACTAAACCCTTAAGGTTTTAAGACTTTGTGATTAAGGTTATGCCTGTATCCTTCTATTAGGATGGAGTGTATAACTTTAATCCTAAGTGTTAAACCCTTAATGTGTTTAATTCCTTTAATCAATCCACCTTAATAATCACTAAGACATCAAGCTTGTAACTTGGGCCTTACATTAGGGTTCTAATTCTTCCTTAATTGGTTAAGAGGGACTAACCCTAGTGTTAATGGACAAGTCCCCATCAAGTTGTCTTACAAACCATAAAATTCACTTCTTAATCTTACCATTAACTAAAATCCACTTTAATAAAGGCTTTGTTTTATCATGAGGTTAATCCCTAATCATGGATTAAGTTGAGGAGCCTTCCTCAGCTTAAATGTTCTCATCTATTATCCTTCTATTAGGATGGTGTAATGAGTCCATAAAATCCTTGATTATGGCTTAGACTCATTACTTAACACTAAACAAAAACTACCAAAAACATATAAATAATTACAAGTAGGTTAATGATCTTAATCCTACATCATGGTTATTAAGTGTGAGGTGATTACTTCATACTTAAGGTATTCTCATTACCCCTAATCAGAGGGAGGATGTGATGAGTTTACTAAACCCTTGGTTTAGGCTTAAGCTCATTTTCTTATGACAAACTCCAAAAACAATAAAAAACTGAAAACACAAAAAACAAACAATAATCGTCTCCTCCGGGATTCTTTTCTCACCTCATTCACTCATAAACGAGAACTTGCTTCTTCCGTCTAATGCAAGACAGTTTGCACCTGAGCCAGGAAGGTCATACACTTGAGCACAAACAAGTAAGTAGTTCATCAGTCAATTCATTCTTCAGTCTCTTTGAGTCGAACTGCGGTGTTCTGACTTCCTTATTGCACGAGAGGATACGTAGGCATAACTTAATAGTTATCGAACAAAAGTCTCTGTATCCCCCCTCTTCCAGCTTTACTCTTTTAAGCCTCATTGTCTTGAGCATGACACTCTTTCCTTACACTAACACTCCTTTATTTCACTTCACATTTCTTTTGCACTGACACTTGCATTCTTTTCCAGCTTTTGCACACAGAATAACACTGACACTACCCCTTTAAGCACAAACTTTCAAGCGTGGATCCCTTCGAGTACGGCGGAAAATCTGGGTGCTAATACCTTCCCTGGTTGTAACTTGGGCCTTACATTAGGGTTCTAATTCTTCCTTAATTGGTTAAGAGGGACTAACCCTAGTGTTAATGGACAAGTCCCCCTCAAGTTGTCTTACAAACCCTAAAATCCATTTCTTAATCTCACCATTAACTAAAATCCACTATAATAAAGTCTTTGTTTTGTCGTGAGGTTAATTCCTAATCATGGATTAAGTTGAGGAGCCTTTCTCAGCTTAAATGTTCTCATCTATTATCCTTCTATTAGGATGGTGTAATGAGTCCATTAAATCCTTGATTATGGCTTAAACTCATTACTTAACACCAAACAAAAATACCCAAAAACATCTAAATAAATGCAAGTAGGTTAATGATCTTAATCCTACATCATGGTGATTAAGTGTGAGGTGTTACTTCATACTTAAGGTATTCTCATTACCCCTAATCAGAGGGAGGATGTGATGAGTCTACTAACCCTTGATTATGGCTTAAGCTCATTTTCCTATGACAAACTCCAAAAAGCAATAAAAGATTGAAAACACCAAAAACAAACAATAATCGTCTCCTCTGGGATTCTTTTCTCATCATCTTCACTCACAAACGAGAACTTGCTTCTTCCGTCTAATGCAAGACAATTCCCACCTGAGCCAGACAGGTCATACACTTGAGCAGGGACAAGTAAGCAGTTCACAAGTCAGTTTATTTTTCAGTCTCTTTGAGTCGAACTACGGTGTTCTGACTTCCTCATTGCACGAGAGGATACGTAGGCATAACTTAACAGTTATTGAACAAAAGTCTTTGTATTCCCCCTCCCCATCTTCTAGCATTATTCTTTAAGCCTCATAGTATTGAGCTTTGCACTCCTTTCCAGCACTGACACTTCTCTTATCCACTTCACATTTCTTTTGCACTGACACTTACATTCTTTTCCAGCTTTTGCACACAGAATAACACTGACACTACCTCTTTACACACAAATCTTTCAAGCGTGGATCCCGTCGAGTACGACGGACAATCTGGGTGCTAATACCTTCCCAGGTTGTAACCAACCCCCTTTCCCAGTTTCTCTGGTTCGCGACCGTCTTATCCATATGTTTCCTAGGTCTATATAGCATTACCTTTCCTTCGGGATAAAAATGCCTAGCTGGCGACTCTTTTTAGTTCACCCTTGTGTTCTCTCCTTCGACGACCGTTCGCGTCTGTACCCCTTCTGACCAGGTGTCATTTGGTGGGAGCGACAGATAGGTCTGTGGAGTTGGTGTGGGCTATGCTGATTGGTATGGCCTTCTTGCAAAAAAGTCAACAAAGTTGTACTTTGAGGTATGGGCTGTTTCAGGCCAAGGACAAAGGGGTGTCTGGTGCAGCATGATTCAAGGAGGTCCATGGAAATCTCTTTGAGGCAAATCAGCAAGTTTGTGAAAGGTTATGGGAGGTTTTGCAAATTTGTGAACCTTTGGCCCTTTTGAGATTTCTTTATGTGCAAGTCATGAAATTTGTAAATTCTTGGGCCAATTCTGGGTTTTAGGCAATGTGTTATGTTTGTATGATGGTTAGAACTCAATTTGAGGTCACAAAATGAATTGGCAAGAGGTTTTGCAAAAATGCCTCTTTAGCATGAAACTTGAAATTATGTGATTTTTGCCAACTTTGGAAAGCCATAACTTGAGTTCTAAAATGAATTAGATATTGTTCTTGTACTTTTTGATAAGGGAATGATCCAATCTACAACTTTCATGACCAACAATTTTTCATTTGAAGCATTTTTGGTTAAGAAAGAGGAAGTTGAAAAACTTTCCCTAAATGGAAAGTTTACATTACAAGTCATTTCCATTTTTGGCAACTTTTGGTTTATCTTATTTTTCTTCAAATTTATGAACTTATAAGCACTTCAATGATCAAATAAAGACCATATAACTTCAATTTGGTGAAAAATCCATTTTGGTCCCATGTTGAGGGGCCTCAGATGCCCTGATTTGGCTCTGACTTGCTCAAGAAGTTACCCAATGATCAGATGACTTCCACAATGAATTTCTTCATCAAACTTGGTATGTATGATCCTTATAACATATTGAGACCAATAGAAACAAGAATGACCAAAAAAAATTTGGAGTTATGGCCTCTGAAACCAAAACCCTGATTTTAGGTCGTCTGTGCAGTTAAAGCCTAGCTCTGCTTCCATGCCTTGTTAGTTCTTGTGATTCTTTGGCTTCCTTGATCTTGGGAGGATATAATATGATGATTGAACATACATGGACCCTCTTGAGATGATTGAAGACCTTTGGAGTGGCTCAGATGGATCTCTGGATTGCTCAGATCACAAACCCTAGATGCAGATGACTTTGAACCAATGCAGTGAAGCAAAAATGCCACATGATATGATATGATTGAACTAATGAAAAATGAAAAGATCACAAGCCATGGTGTGAACTTAGTGAGGGAAAATTTAGGGTGTTTACAGCTGCCCCTATTCAAGCATGAGTTAGCTGTGCAGGATGTAAGCGACGGCTTAACAGGCAAACAAGATAACTTGTGGTTGAATACCAAAGACAGTCCAAAATTTGCACTCACTGGGTGAAGAAGAAAAGGGATATAGATTGTAAGAGGAAGTAAAGTATGATTATAAAGTGCGGGCGATAGAGGACGATTGCTGGGGAAAAAGCAATGACGGGTACGACCGACATGCTGGGGAAATAAAGCAATCATGATGGGGACGGCCATCAAGCAAAGAAACAAGATTCTCTGGGGATTAAGGGTAAATGCACTGATGGGGACGACCATCAGGTTTTGCAAAGTACAGGTAAACAATGATGGGGACGACCATTGGTTCAAAGAAATAAATGATGAGGGACGGTCATCAAAGGTGAAGGACGATCACCTAGCAGGGGACGGCTGCTCCGTTGGGGATAAGGATGAGGGACGATAATCCAAGGTGAAGGACGATCACCTGGCAGGGTACGGCTGCCGAAAGTATCACGACATAGGACAAATGCCGGATAAAAAAGGTCGACGATGGGGACGGCCATCAGATAAGCATGATGAAGGACGATCGTCAAGAGGTGAAGGACGATCACCTAGCAGGGTACGATTGCTCTCGGGGTTTATCATGACATATGACGAATGTTAGATAACAAGATCAACGATGGGGATGACCATCGGATAAAATGATGAAGGACGGTCATCAAGAGGTGAAGGACGATCACCTAGCAGGGGACGGCTGCTAAATATCACGACATAGGACGAATGTCGGATAGAAAAGGGTTCCAATAATGGAGACTCCGTTGGGGGAATGATGAGGGACGATCATCAAAAGGTGAAGGACGATCACCTGGTAGGGTACGGCTGCCGAAAGTATCATGACATAGGACGAATGTCAGATAGAAGATGAGTAATTTTGATGAAGACTTTGCTGGGGAAAAAGTAAACACAGACGAGTGTTTACATCCAAAAAATGAAAGGTAAAAGTGTTTGACGCTGTGTCTAGATTAAAGATGCAGACGAACATCCTTAAGACTATGATACGGACGAGTATCGGTAGAAACAATTTTGACGCATGTTCAGAGATGATGATACAGACGAGTATCAACTAGTTAACAAATAACACGGACGAGTGTCGAATCTGAAGGGAAACAAGTGGTGTATACAAGATACGGACGAGTATCTGTATGAGTGAAAATAAGCATGAGTGAGACACAAACGAGTGTTCAACTCGCTGGAGAGAGTGACATGTACGAGTGTCAAAGAGAAAGTGTATAAGTTATGAACTTATAAGTGTAAAAGATATTCTGACGATCTGTGGGGATAAGATGACACGGACGGGTGTCGAAAGAAGTGTATTATAAACAAGTGTTTGGTTTACAATAAGTGTTTAGGCGACCATGCTGGGGAAAGGTGACACAGACGAGTGTCAAATGGGAGTGTATAGATATCTGTTTGTGGTTTATGTCTGCAGGGGAATGATATGACACGAACGGGTGTCGACAAGAGTATATATTAATATGTATTAGTGAGTGCAAAGGGGACGCTTTGGCTTTCTGCTGGGACTGTGAGTCTATATATTCACTGCTGACGGACTGTTGGTATATACAGGTGTTTGATTCAAAACATGACTTTTGATTATGCAATATGTTTGATTTTTGCCGTAATGCTCACTATTAGACGTAATGCTACGCTCTGAGGGGAAATATGATGCGAATACTATGATTATACAAAGATACCGATCCGGGATTTGGATCCCGCTGTTGTGGAAATCTTTGATTGATCCGCTTGAAAGGATATCCCAGCTGGGGATGAGATCACTGGTAGATCTGATATATGTATGACTCTGCTTGGGGAAATAGTGATTGATAGGCCTATCTTTGTAAGGAGGAGCCCAACTGGGGACGTGGAAGCTTTCGTCACTTTGTTGTGCGAGAAATCCAGACATTGCTCTTTCGGGAGAGGCAGGAGCTCTGTGGGGGGATGGTTCCCTGTCTAGCACTCGGCTGGGGATGAAAAAGATCACTGAACGATCTTCCTATAGATTTCTATGGGGATCCTGCTGAGGATGAGGATATCTGACAGTTCAGCTAGGGAAATGAGCACCTTCTGGTGCTTCTCTAGAGAGAGATGTGTTGGAGAAGTGATGCCCGACAATTCTGATGGGGAGAAAGCACTTCTGGTGCTGTCTGGAAGATGTGCTGAGGAAATAATTATTTAGCAACTTTGTTGGGGAAAACCTTTCATGCCCCATGTTGCGCTCCGAATACCTGCAATCCTGTTATGACAAAGAAACGCACAAGTACCCCGAGGTATCCCTTACTGGATTCTGTCATAGGAGTTTAGACACTCCCGGGAGTAAGTAATATATTTCCTGCAAGCATGTGATTTAGAAAGGCACATCTGTTTTTATGCAACCATTATATGAAGGATATCAGACGTTTTTGCAAATGAAATAAAATATACAGGACGGAGTGTGACCGAAAAATCATGTTTTATTAATTTGTGTGCTCTGAATTGGAAAATACAGTCAAAGAAACAAATCCCCTGAAATGAGGAGATTGTTACAAAATTGAGAAACAAAAGGTTCTGGCAATGTTGACGACGCTTTAGCGAGCTTCCCTTTTGCTATGACTCGTATGACTTTTGACGTTTTTCTCATCCTGCTTTCTGAAGAAGGTTGATTCTGAACGATGCTTTAACCTTTCGAAGCTTGCCATGTTGTAAGAGATACAGACGAATTCAGAATGCAGTTGTTCACTTATTCCCTTATTTTTGCGTGGATCGCCCTTTCGGGTTTTCAATCCACCGGGATACCCATTTTTGCCTGAGCTGTCCAATGTGGCTTTTCAACTCAGTGGGTGTACATTTTTTTTATTTTTCCCTTATTTTTGCCCGAGTCTTTTATTCTGTTTTTGACTCGCTGGGATGCCCTATTTTTGCCTGGAATTACATTCTGTTTTTATGTCCAACGGGTCATTTTATGCGAAGTATTTTTTAACTGCATCTGAATTCACAGGGGACAGGAAATCTTCACCATCCATAGTAGTGAGCATCAGTGCTCCACCAGAGAAAACTTTCTTCACTATGAACGGACCATCGTAATTCGGAGTCCACATGCCCCTGTGGTCTGTATGAGGAGGAAAGAGTCTTTTCAGCACAAGATCTCCTACTTGGTATTCCCGAAGCCTGACTTTCTGATCGAAGGCTTTCTTCATTCTCTTCTGATACAGCTGCCCATGACATATTACAGCTAATCTCTTTTCTTTGATTAGATTCAGTTCATTGTACCGAGATCGGACCCATTCTGCTTCATTCAGCTTGACATCCATCAGTACCCTCAAGGAAGGTAATTCAACTTCAACAGGTAGGACTGCCTCCATACCATACACAAGATGATACGGTGTTTCCCCAGTGGATGTTCTGATTGAGGTACGATACCCATGCAAGGAAAATGGTAGCATCTCATGCCAATCTTTGTATGTGACCACCATCTTTTGCACAATCCTCTTAATGTTTTTATTAGCTGCCTCAACAGCGCCATTCATCTTTGGCCTGTAAGGAGAAGAGTTGTGGTGTTGGATTTTGAAGTCCCGGCACAGTTCTTCCATCATTTTGTTGTTCAAGTTGGAACCATTATTAGTAATGATTCGCTCGGGCACTCCATACCGACATATGATGTCTCTTTTCAGGAATCTGGCTACCACTTGCCTGGTGACATTTGCATACGAAGCTGTTTCAACCCACTTAGTAAAATAGTCAATGGCTACCAGGATGAATCTGTGGTCGTTTGAAGCAGTCGATTCGATCTTTCCAATCATATCAATGCCCCACATGGCAAAGGGCCAAGGTGAAGACATTGCATTCAAAGGATTTGGAGGCACATGCACTTTGTCTGCATAAATCTGGCATTTATGACACTTTCTGGCATAAGCACAACAGTCTGCATCCATTGTGATCCACTAGTAGCCTGATCTTAATAACGTTTTAGCCATTGCATGTCCTCCAGCATGGGTACCGAAAGATCCTTCATGCACCTCGTGCATTAACAAGTCTGCTTCTGCCTCATCAACACATCTGAGAAGTACCATATCACAGTTTTTTTTGTACAAGGAACCATCAACATTCAGGAAAAAGCTACCAGCCAGCCTTCTTAATGTCTTCTTGTCATTGGATGATGCCCCAGGTGGGTATGTTTGATCCTCTAAGAAACACATGATGTCGTAGAACCAAGGCTTATCATCTTTAGCAAGGTCTACAGAGAATACGTATGCTGGTCTGTCATGTCTGGATACTGAAATCCGAGGTACAAAGTTGGCAGCTTGAAATTTGATCATGGAAGAAATGGTAGCCAGAGCATCCACAAACTGATTTTCATCTCGAGGGATATACTCAAGTTTGACTGTAGTGAAGAAGGTCAGTAATCTCCTCGTATAATCCTGGTATGGAATCAGATGCTCTTGGTGAGTGTACCATTTGTCGTTGGTTTGATTGATTACCAGAGCTGAATCTCCGAATACAGTTAAAGTTTTGATCCTGAGGTCAATGGCATCCTTAAGACCCATGATACAGGCTTCGTATTCAGCTTCGTTGTTAGTGCAGTTAAAGGTGAGTTTTTCCGAGAAGGGCATGTGAACTCCCTTAGGTGTAATGAGTACTGTACCAACTCCATGACCATTCATGTTAACAGCCCCATCAAACATCATAGTCCATTCTTCTTCTGGGTCAGGCCCTTCAGTGTGAATAGGCTCTTCATGATCTTTTGCTTTTATGAACATGATGTCTTCATCAGGGAAGTCAAATCTCATTGGCTGGTAATCATCAATGGGTTGCTCAGCTAGATAGTCAGACAATACACTGCCTTTGATGGCTTTCTAAGATGTGTACTGAATGTCATATTCTATCAGAATCATTTGCCATCTTGCAACCAGTCCGGTAAGTGTTGGCTTCTCAAAAATGTACTTGACTGGATCCATCTTGGAGATCAATAAGGTAGTGTGGGTCAACATATACTGCCTTAGTCGGCGAGCAGCCCACGCTAAAGCACAACAAGTTTTCTCGAGCAGTGAATAACGTTGTTCACAGTCGGTAAACTTTTTGCTTAGGTAGTATATTGCATACTCTTTTCGACCAGACTCGTCATGTTGGTTCAGCACACACCCCATTGACTCTTCTAATAATGTCAAGTACATTATTAGAGGTCTTCCTTCAACTGGAGGCATAAGGATCGGAGGATCTTGTAAGTACTCCTTGATTTTGTCAAAAGCCTTCTAACAATCTTCGTTCCACCTGACTGTTTGATCTTTTCTTAATAGTTTGAACAAAGGCTCACAGGTTGCAGTAAGGTGAGATATGAACCTTGATATGTAGTTCAATCTACCTAAGAACCCCCGAACTTCTTTTTCAGTCTTTGGTGCAGGCATCTCTTGAATAGCTTTGACTTTGTCAGGATTAACTTCAATTCCCTTTTCACTTACGATAAATCCCAGCAACTTACCGGAACGTACCTCGAATGTGCATTTGTTTGGGTTTAGCTTCAGCTGGTACTTTCTCAGACGCTTGAATAGCTTCAATAGATTCACTAGATGGTCTTCTTCTGTGAGGGACTTGGCAATCATGTCATCCATATAACATTCAATTTCTTTGTGGATCATGTCATGGAATAATGTCACCATAGCCCGTTGATAAGTGGCATCCGCATTCTTCAGTCCGAATGGCATTACCTTATAACAGAATGTGCCCCAGGGTGTGATGAAAGTTGTCTTCTCCATGTCTTCAGGTGACATCTTGATCTGATTATATCCTGAAAATCTGTCCATGAAGGAGAACACCGAGAACTGAGCCGTATTGTCGACCAATACATCAATGTGAGGTAATGGGAAATCATCTTTCGGGCTAGCTCTGTTCAGATCTCGGTAATCCACACACATCCGTACTTTGCCATCTTTCTTAGGTACATGTACAATGTTAGCAACCCACGGCAGGTAACTAGTTACAGCAAGGAAACCGGCGTCCCACTATTTTTGTACCTCTTCTTTTATCTTCATGGCCATATCCGAGCGAGTACGACGCAACTTCTGTTTCACTGGAGGACAGTCTTCTTTTAGAGGCAACTTGTGCATAACAATGTCGGTATCCAGACCCGGCATATCTTGATAAGACCAAGCAAAAACATCCATATATTCCCGAAGCATGACAATAAGTTGTTCTTTCACTGAATCTTGCAGACGGGCCCCTATCTTCACTTCTTTCAAGTCTTCTTCGGTACCAAGATTAACCATCTCAACTTCCTCCTGATGAGGAGTGATAGCCTTCTCCTCTTGCCTTAACAATCTGGCTAGCTCTTCAGGTAGCTCATAATCTTCTTTAACCCCTTCGTCGGCTTGATTAATCAGATTGTCAAAGTCATACGAAGTCATAGCAGTGTCGTTGTTGGTGCAGTCTAGAGGGCACTCTCTGCAAGGGTTTAGATTTGTTCATTTTAGTGATCAATTTTATCTTGCTTAGAAAAAGTGAAAATGAAGTTATTATTTTGAAAAACATTGTCATTTTAGTTTTGTACAAAAAATGAAAAATGAAAGACAGTGAGCGGGAAAAAAGAGACTCATTTGCAAAAGATGTCCTGATATTCATTAATTGATCGTTTGCACAAAATACAAGATGGCCCGATTACAAAATGAGCCCTGACATCTTGGGCAAGATGCAGGACTTGATGCATGCTTAAAGACAGGAAATAATAATTACTCTGCAGGAGTAATTCTTATAATTTCCTGGGAAAACCAATTTGAGACTTGGTTCCCCGGGATCCTTGGACGTATCCAGTTTTCCAGGTTGCGTTCGTCTTCTTCCTCGTCTTCCAAACTGTTCACAGCATCCGGGGTTAGCATTCCCCCGCTGACAAATTTGGGGTCCGTTGCAGCCTCTGGTTGATCTTGTCGAGTTGGTCTGTAACCTAATCTGAATTTGTCTTCTTTCTTTTCTACTGGCAGCAGCTTGCCCCAGCCTTGAGCGGTACCCTCCTCAACAACCTTTCGGGCCTGTTGATATGAAGTGATGGAAGTTCCAGACACAGCAAATGCTTCATTATTGTTAAGAGCTTCAAACCCCTGACTCATGGTTTCATGGATCTCCCCATCCATTTCTATGTACTTATAAGTAGCCAGCTGGATAACAAAGATATCTTCCTCCCCGCAAATGGTGATGATCTGGCCCTCCCACTCGAATTTTAACTTCTGGTGAAGGGTAGACGTAACAGCGCCAGCGGCGTGAATCCAGGGTCTACCCAACAGACAGTTGTAGGTCGGCTGTATGTCCATCACGAAGAAGGTAGTTTTAAAGGTCTGTGGGTCAATCAACACAGGTAAATCAATCTCTCCGAGCACTGATCTCTTAGAGCCATCAAATGCTCTCACCACCAAATTACTTGGACGCAATGCTAAACCGGCATATTCCAACTTCACCGAGGCTTTCTTTGGGAGAACATTGAGCGAAGACCCAGTGTCTACCAGTACATGAGAAAGGACATCACTTTTGCATTCCAAGGTAATGTGCAAGGTCTTGTTATGGTTGCGTCCCTCCGTTGTTAAATCGGCATTCGTAAAGCCTAGTCCATGACTGGTGTTGACATTCGCAACCACAGTTTCTAGCTGGTTAACAGTAATCTCCTCCGGTACGTATGTTGCGTGCAGGACCTTCTACAATGCGTTCCTGTGGGCTTCAGAACACATTAGCAATGATAATATGGAGATTTTGGAGGGTGTTTGGTGAAGCTGGTCCACCACCTTGTAGTCACTCCTTTTGATTATTCTCATGAACTCGTCTACATCTTGTTCAAAAGACGTCTTCTGAGTTTCTTTGGTAGTTGGTTCTTCGGATACCGCATTCTTTCCTTTTGCCTTAGCAGCAGCTTCTGCTTCAGCATTAGGCCTTTGTGTTTATGAGGCAAAAAGGTGTCCGCTTCTGGTGAAGCCTCCGCCTCCCCCAACATTGTCAATTTGTGGTGAAGAGGTTGATGAATCAAGAGTTATTTTCTCCCCGTTGCAGTAGAGAATAGAGCCGTAGTGCCAAGGTATGGCATTACTGCTTTCATAAGGAACAAGTCCAGGTACCGTAATGGTGACCAGACTGATTACTGCATCGGAAGGAACTGTGATGGTATGTGGGTTGTAATAGATCGTAACCGGAGATTTGACAGGAGGTGTTGCAGTTTGTTGTTGGAAATTGTTGTTGGGATGAACATTTGCTGGGTCATAATAGATTGTGACCGTTGAGATATCTTCACTAGCTTTTGCTTGTGTTGTAGGCGATTCCGTTGATAAAATGGGTGCTGATGTTGTAGAAGAGAAAGTTGCTAAAGTCTGATCTGTTGAAATAATGGAGGGAGTAACTGCTGGAGTTGTTGAAGAATCAGTGGGAATGATAGTTGTTGCTGTTGTAGGAGGATCTGTTGCTTCTGAAGAAAGGATTGTTGATATTGTAGGAGATTCCATTGCTACTGAACCAAGAGTTGTTGAAGGAGCTGTTGTAGTTATTTGCAAGATTCCATCTCTAATGAGGCAGTCTATGCCAAACCATAGCTTCTTACAACCATTAATAGCAGTTTTGCACAATTCACAGCAGGCCCCGCAGCCCGGGAACACTTGGCATCTTAAAAGTTGAACTTTGACTTCAGCCAGTGGTGTTTGAATCTGTGCAACATTATCAATCAATACATATGGTTGGTCCTCTTCAATAGCATTAATCCTGGGCCCACCATGATTAGGCATATGACTTCTGTTAACATTCGGAGGAGGTGCGAAATTAAGAGCTTTGGAATCGGCCAAATCCTAAACCTTCATCTGTAAGGCTCTGCACTTCTCGGTATTGTGACCAAGTGCGTTAGAGTGGAAAGCACACCTGGCATTTGCATCATAATTCTTCGGGATATTGAGAGGATCTAGTGGAGCCAACGTCCTTAACTCAACCAGGTTAAGTTTCAGGAGTTGTGGCAGTAAAGCAGCATAAGGCATAGGGATTGGGTCAATCACCCTATTTGCTTGAGATGGTCTCTATTGAAAGGGACGCTGCTATTGGTTGTTGTTGTTATTGTTGTACATTCTTTGTTGCGGAAAATGAGATGGTTGTTGATAGTGAGGTTGTTGTTGTTGTTGAGGATATAATGGTTGCAGTGGAACCGGAGCCGAGATAGTAACGGTTGCTATTGATCTGTGAGAATACTGGGGTCTGCCCCTGCTTGCATGGATAGCATTTGATTCACTCGCCCTTCGAGGTCCTGCAAAAGGTTTTCTGGGGTTGCTGGAGGAACTTGCACCATTGTCAGAGATTTTGCCCATCTTCAAAAGACTCTCAATTCTCTCACCAGCTATAACTACATCGGCAAAACTGGTAGAAGAGAAAGCAGCGAGTCTATCAATATAAGTTCCCTGCAAGGTGTTCATAAACATGTCAGCCATCTCTCTTTCTGACATGGGTGGCTGGACAGCAGTAGCAAGCTGTCTCCACCTCTGAGCATAATCCCGAAAGCTTTCCCTTGAAGACTGAGACATGCCCATTAGAAGAGTTCTATTGGGGGCCATGTATATGTTGTACTGATATTGCCGGATGAAAGCCTCGGCCAAGTCTTTCCAACATCTTATGGTGGCCCTTGGCAGATGAGAATACCATTCTCTTGAAGCCCTAGTCAGACTGTCCTCAAAATAGAACATCCATAACTTCTCATCCATGGTATAAGCCTTGAGTTTTCCTAAGAAGGATTGCAGATGAGTACCAAGGCATGAGGTACCATTATATTTCTCAAAGCATGGGGGTTTGAATTTGTGGGGAATCCTCACCCCATCTACCATCCCCATATCCATCACGTCAAAGCCTAAAGAATTTTGAGATTCCAAAGACCTTAGTTTTTCAGCAATCTCATCCAACCTTCTATCATATACCTCATATCCAGCCCCAATAACAGTGAATTGTTCTTCTTGGGGATCCTCTTGCAGGATTCTGCCCCCATCAGCATTACCTTGAACATTCCTTGGGATGTTAACATCTGGATTCAAATGGGGCCCGTACTCCTGTGGGTCGATACGAGGCTACCCCGTTCATTATTGCTGGTTCCCCCTGTTCCAAGATGGGGCTCTTCAGGTGTCTGTCTTTCTACCAGCTCTCTCAGCCTCTCCTGACTCTGGGCTAAGCCAGTCATCACAGCCATAAACTGAGACATTTGGTTCCTCATCTCGACCCTTTCATTTACCATCTGATTTCTTACTTCATTCAGATCCTATTGTACCTACTCCATCTGAATGCCTGGAAGGTTGTTACGAGTTGGGTACCGGTGTGTGCGGTTGACAGGGAACACTCGGAAACGAGAAATGTTTCCTGAAAGCACACCAAAGTGAGAAACAAAATAATAAACAAAAACCTGCAAAACAAAGAAAAAGTTAGTATGCAATGCAGTATGCTTATTTGTTTTCCAAGGTATTTGGTTTGGTTCTTGGTTTTGACCTTTTCAGACCTCGAGGAGATGCTTGATGATGTTGAGAAAAGAAGCCCAATGAAACAAACTAAATATATTACAAATGATGAAATACATAGTCTGTTTACAATACATGCCCATGGTGGGTCAAAAATACAACAAGAAGGAAAAGTACATCAAAATGAGAAAAAATACAAGCAAAAGGAATCAGACATCCAATCCATAGTCATCTTCCTTAACTTCTTTCAGGAGTGCCTCAGTCACCGGACCAGCTGGGTGCTCTGTAATGGTCCTAATGAGGAGGTTCCTGGTAGCAATGGCATTAGTCATCTTCTTATGCCTGTCCTGATCTTTGGATCTCTTTAACCCCGCTCAGAGCTTCAATTCTGATATCTCCTTCTGAGCTGCCAACAAAGCTTCCTGCTGCTTCTTCTTATTGGCCTCCAGCTGCTCAATCTTGGCCTGAGTTCTCTGGTCTTCTTGTGCACGGGCCTCGGTGATCCTGACCCACCTAGCCTGGCTTTCCTCAAAGTAATGCTCAGCCCTAGCTTTCTGAATCTTGGCCTCCTTGCAGGAATTCTTCAATATCTGTTCCCCGGCTCTTGCTTTCCTTATGTAGTCCTATGTCCTTTCAATCTTGGTCAGATGCTCAATCTTGAGCTTTTCCAATCTCTCAATGTCCAGACGACCATCACTTCTTTCCCAAAGAGTCTTCTTTAGATCTTCAGATAGCCGCTCATTCCTTTCCTTCAACTTTTCAAATTCTTCCAGGCTAACAGTTGTTGCAGGTTGTATTGTAGATGGTCCAGATATGTCTTCCAAGGTGAAAGGCATTCTGGTAATCTGAGCTCTAGTACGGGACCAGTCATAGTACTGAGCTGACGCAACATTGTTACATCTTCCAAGGATGGATGTTCCTTTGGTCTGGATGTTGTCCCAAGCCCAGGCAGCTTGCCTGACAACAGCTGAATTAGGTTGCACCTCACAGTATAGGGTCTCAGCTAAATCCTGCCCTCGGGGAGGGTGAACTAAGGGATATCCCAATTGTCTCTTGAACAATAAAGGGTTGTAATTGATGCAACCTTTTACTCCTATTAGAGGCACATTAGGGTACTACCCACAGCTGGTGATAATGTCCTTGCCTTTGGTGCTCTGGGTGCACCATCTGATATCATCTGATGTTAAGGCAATGAACCTCTTGGCCCAATTATTCTGTTGGTGAGGGTTCAGGAAAGCATCTGATTTAGGCAGGTGTCTGAGTAGCCAAGAGTAGAGCAATGGAGCACAGCATCTGACCAACTTCCCCCTTTGCTTTTCATTTCTCTGATGGATGGAGTAATAAAAATCTCCTAGAAATGTAGGAACTGGGTTCCTCAGCAGAAACAAGTGGATGGCATTCTTACTTACAAATTTGGGCTCATCTGCAAACAATATAGCCCCATATATGCTGAGGGCTAAAAGTGCACATACTGCCCTCCATTCTCCCACTGCAGCCTTCAGGGTGGCCTGAGAAATCAATAAGTCCAGATGTAAACCAGGAATCCCAGCTTTTGTTGTCATGTTTTACTCAATAAGGGCAGGCTCCAGATACAATGCCCTTGCTATTTCTTCACTTCTGGGAGCAGTCATATCTGGGTTGAAGGGGATCCCTCCTCTGATAGGCACTCCAATCAATAAAGAAAACTCGTCCAACAAAGTCCCTATCTGAAAGTCAGGAAAGGTGAAGCATCTAAGTGGGGGGTCATAGAACTGTAAGCATGTGTGGATCACGCTTCTCTAATAAGAGTCAAGATCCAAAACCATGTCCAAAATACCCCCATAATGCTCTCTAAATAGTGGGATGTGGTCAGGGGTGACGAGTGACTGTACCTGCCTGATACCAGTCAATATGGGCTCAAAGAAGTGATAAGATATGTTGCTCTTCCTTGGAACATCCATGAGTGCTGAAGAAGAAACTGAAGACAAATGTTGATGAAGATCACAGACTGAAATGCTGAAGATAAGTCTCTAACAGACTGATGCAGGTGAGTCTCTGACAGACTGAAGGAGTTGCTGAAGGAGATAGCTGAAGCAGATGCTGAAGAAGATAACTGAAGCAGAGGTCTAAGCAATAGAAGGGGTCAAAACCACACCAAATATGATATGATGGATACCCTGAAAAACAAATAAACAAATGTTAAAGGATGCAATAATGATATATGCAAATGATATGCAAGGGTTTGTGATCAAGAGCCGGATCTGATTATCTGTCTTGGTATAAGGTCCATGTATGTTCAAAAGTCCGGACGGAGGTTCAGAAATCCAGTAACCAGGGTGGGGGACTCAAATAAAGAGTCACATGTCAAGGGTTAATCACAAGAACTGTCCAAAGTGAAGCATTCTTAAAACAAAACAGTAACAGGGTATGATGTGGCCAAGGGTTCCTGCAAACCTGTAAACAACCCAACCCCCTCACATGTAATGTTCTAGAACAAGGATCTTTAGACTTGGATCAGTTATGAGAAGTGTAAACACTTCTAACCCGGAGGTACAATGTTTACAATAACCATAAAAGATCCTCCTCTTAATCACCCCAGATTCTGAAGGTCAAAACTCAAGGTCATCCAGACTTAGCAGGCTTCCCAGATAGCCCTAGCACTACAGGAAATCTGTAGCACAGAGTTCTCAAAAAGAAACCCACATCTGAACTGTGTTTCATATTCCCGCACCATACCGAAATGGAATAGGAAAGAATATGAACCACTCTAGCCTAGGTGTCACTTAGGTCCCGGGTATAGGACCTTAATCTCTCAATGGAACCCCACCCACCAAAACAGCAAACTAGATCCAGCAATGACAGTATTAAATATGCATAAGACTATAAAGAAAGCAATAAATAAAGTTGTACATAAAGCAATAAATAAAGAAAAAATAAATAAACACATATAGAACATAACACCCCAGTAAACACAGATCAAACAGGCGCTAGGAAGAACCCACAAAAAGAACCAGAAGCCCTGGTTGCAGTATAAGGGTCCCCAGCAGAGTCGCCAAGCTGTCGCTCCCACCAAATGACACCGGGCCAAGAGGGGTATAGACGCGAACGGTCGGCGGAAGGAGAACATGAAGATGAACTGAAAAGAGTCGCCATCTAGGCATTTTTATCCCGAAGGAAAGGTAATGCTGCATAAACCTAGGAAAGGAATGGATAAGACGGTCGCGAACCAGAGAAACTGAGAAAGGGGGTTGGTTACAACCAGGGAAGGTATTAGCACCCAGATTGTCCGCCGTACTCGAAGGGATCCACGCTTGAAAGTTTGTGCTTAAAGGGGTAGTGTCAGTGTTATTCTGTGTGCAAAAGCTGGAAAAGAATGCAAGTGTCAGTGCAAAAGAAATGTGAAGTGAAATAAAGGAGTGTTAGTGTAAGGAAAGAGTGCCATGCTCAAGACAATGAGGCTTAAAAGAGTAAAGCTGGAAGAGGGGGGATACAGAGACTTTTGTTCGATAACTATTAAGTTATGCCTACGTATCCTCTCGTGCAATAAGGAAGTCAGAACACCGCAGTTCGACTCAAAGAGACTGAAGAATGAATTGACTGATGAACTACTTACTTGTTTGTGCTCAAGTGTATGACCTGCCTGGCTCAGGTGCAAACTGTCTTGCATTAGACGGAAGAAGCAAGTTCTCGTTTATGAGTGAATGAGGTGAGAAAAGAATCCCGGAGGAGACGATTATTGTTTGTTTTTTGTGTTTTCAGTTTTTTATTGTTTTTGGAGTTTGTCATAAGAAAATGAGCTTAAGCCTAAACCAAGGGTTTAGTAAACTCATCACATCCTCCCTCTAATTAGGGGTAATGAGAATACCTTAAGTATGAAGTAAGCACCTTACACTTAATAACCATGATGTAGGATTAAGATCATTAACCTACTTGTAATTATTTAGATGTTTTTTGTAGTTTTTGTTTAGTGCTAAGTAATGAGTCTAAGCCATAATCAAGGATTTAATGGACTCATTACACCATCCTAATAGAAGGGTAATAGATGAGAACATTTAAGCTGAGGAAGGCTCCTCAACTTAATCCATGATTAGGGATTAACCTCATGATAAAACAAAGCCTTTATTAAAGTGGATTTTAGTTAATGGTAAGATTAAGAAGTGAATTTTATGGTTTGTAAGACAACTTGAGGGGGACTTGTCCATTAACACTAGGGTTAGTCCCTCTTAACCAATTAAGGAAGAATTAGAACCCTAATGTAAGGCCCAAGTTACAAGCTTGATGTCTTAGTGATTATTAAGGTGGATTGATTAAAGGAATTAAACACATTAAGGGTTTAACACTTAGGATTAAAGTTATACACTCCATCCTAATAGAAGGATGCAGGCATAAGCTTAATCACAAAGCCTTAAAGCCTTAAAGGTTTAACCCTTGATTATGAGGTGAGAAGAGAAGAAACAAAGAGATGACAAAAAGGTAAAACTAATGGGGGACTAATAAAGCCCTAATTATGATCATGCTTGGGTATTCCTAGGGTTTATGAGGCTTGCAAGAGATCTTCAAGAAGAGCCACCAAGGAAGAAGAAAGATGAAAGGAGGAGAAGCAGAAAGAAGCAAGTAAACTTACTTCACTTAAGAAGATAAGTTGATTGAAGAAAGAAAGTGAGGAGGGAACATGAATGAGCAAGCTCACTCTAATACAAAGATAAAATGCAGCAATGAATGCATAAGAGAAATGAGAAGAGATTGTGAGAAGTGAAGGCAAATTCACTTCTCAAACACTTACCACCTGAAAAGTTAGTGAAAGGAAATGAAATAAAATGAGAATGAAATGAAATGCAAGGATGCAAACCAAAACCAGAAACATGTTCATGATGCTAATGATGCAAAAAGATGATGCAAATGTATGTCAAGATATGTGAATGATCATACAAGTGATGAAGATGCAAATGAAGCATGTAAGAAGCATGAAAGTTCATGAATGCACATGAAATGAAATGAAAGCATAACATGGCAAATGGATAATGCAATGATCAAACATGATTCTAAAGTGTCCTAGGATGTCTTATATGTCATGTGAATGCATAAAATGTCATGGCAAGTTCATGAATGCAAGCATATGCAAGATGTATGCAAATGAAGATGAGAAATTAGGGTTATATGAACATGTGAGATGCAAAACTCAAAAACAAAAGCAAATGATAAGATAAAAAAATTGAAAATGGACTTAAAGGAAACCTAAACCTATACTTTGTTACCCTACAAAGGGGGAGGTCAGAAGCTAAACCTAGTGGGACTTATGAATTTCCTAAGTTTATAGGGTTTTAAGGGTGATCCTCAAGGTAAAATGCCAAACAAATTGAAAATGAAAGATAAAAATGAAACAAAAACGTTTTGAAACTAGAAGTCATTCATAGAACAATGCAAAAAGAATCATTCACAAACACAACATGGTTTAAAAGTTATGAATTTTTGAAGTTAGGGTTAGAAAATGAACAATTTAAGAACCCTAATTCAAATGAAAAATGTCAAAGTGTGATCAAAACCAAAAAGAAATTTGTGTGGTGAGTTTGTAAATGCTTCTAAATGTTCAAAGATGTTCTCTGATTTTTTTTGTGATTTTTAAATACTTAAATGTATTTTTAATTAATTAATTCTCATTACCTTAACTTGAACTGGGTTGGCTAAGTACTCCTTTGTTAATGCTTCGATCTCCATGGGCATAGTTGCACTAAACAACAGTGTTTGATGCTTCTCAGGAAGACTTCTCATGATCTCCCTTATTTGCGGTTCAAACCCCATATCAAGCATTTTATCTGCCTCATCTAGAACAACATAAGAAATTCTAGAGAGGTAAGTGTTTCCTGTTTGTTGAATTCCTGTAGATTTTAACTGATTTTTCAATGCGTTTTTCTACTATTATGAATTTGGTTGTTTGACCTTGGTTGTACTTCAATTTGTCTTTGCTCCCATTGAATTGTGGTTGGATTTTAAGTTTTTTTTCCTTGTATCATTTGCAGATTACAAATATGATAGTGGGTAGCTTGGAATGATAAATGCAATTAGGTTGAAACTTGGTGCGACGGGAACGAATCACAAGAACTTAGTACTGATGTGAAAAACCAATCAAATCAAGAGGCAATGTGAAAATTTGGTAATGGAACTTGATGAATGCTTAGTGAGGGGCGAATTTTTGATCTTGGCTAGTCTTCAATGTTAATATAAAATTATCATTTGATGCCCTACTGTTTATGCTTTGCAGGTTTGTAAAAATGGAGATTCATGGAGTGTCACGTAGTCTATGGAAAGCTGAACTGGAAATTCGAAGTTTGTGAGAAGTGAAGAAACCGAAGCTTAATGTAGCAAGGACAATTGATGTTCATTCTCTTTAAAGTGGTAGAATTAGGACGTTTGTAACATTCTTGTAACAATTAAAATTCCACAATTTGCATTATTTGTAATTCATTTGAATTTTGAAACTTGTAGATGTTGGACTTAACTGAACAATATATCCTTGGCATCCCATAGGCCAATTCCTGCAACCGAAACTTGCCTTGCTAATTTGAAGAATATAATGGCTTTTGAGATCAAATGATTCGTTGATTTCTTTAATCTTCAATATTTGCATGTTAGAAAAACAAAGCGTAATGTTTCTTCACACGTTGGTTGGTCTTTAGACATTTGCATGGGTTTGTATAAAGATGAACAAGGCTTCAATAATAAAGTGATGAATAAATTGGAACCAAGTCCACACCTCCACATCTTGAATCAATCTAAATGCGGCTTGACACTTCTACCCATGACTTGCAATTAAATATTATTGATTATGGAAACCAAAGACTTGGCTAATTTGATCCCAAGGATTAAACCAAATGGAAATGATAGCTAGAACCAACTCACAACATTACTTGCAAATGAATGAAGTTTTAACAAATGAGTGATTATAACTTGAGCTCCTAGCCATATCCATAGTGCAAATTGATTCACAAATTCAGATTGTTCACAACTTCTAGAATAAAAACTTGACCATTTGAAAGCATATCATGATTAAATAACATTTTGATACATCCTCTGCTTACGGTACCATTTAGTTTGAAGCTTGAGAAATGAATAAAAATTTGGGAATTATCTTGAAACCAAATGACCAACTTTTTACACAATTCACATTTTACCTTAGCACAAACAAGAATTTCATGATTTGAAAATCATGGTCAGAAGCCAAATGATGATTCACAACAACATTTTCACCAATTTACCAAACATCATGCGAAGTTGAGAAGGTAGGACGAATTTGGGGTATGACACCATCCTGTCTTCCTGGGATGCAGCAAATACTTCAGTTGTCGCCTCATTGACATTCAGGGCCTCGAACCCTTGGCTCATAGTTTCATGGATTTCACCATCCATCTCAATATACTTGTATGTAGCCAGCTGGCTAACAAAGATGTCCTCCTCACCACAGATGGTGATAATCTGTCCTTCCCACTCATATTTCAGTTTCTGGTGAAGGGTCGACGTTTCTGTGCCTGCGGCGTGAATCCATGGTCGACCTAACAAACAGATGTAAGTAAGCTGTATGTCCATCACATAGAAAATGGTCTTAAAGACTTGCGTACCAATTATCACTGGTAGCTCCACCTTTCCAAGAACAGATCTTTTGGAGCCATCAAAAGCCCATACCACAAGGTTGCTTGGCCGGAGAGCTATTCCATCATATTCGAGCTTGACAAGAGCTTTCATGGGTAAGACATTGAGTGAGGACCTAGTGTCTACAAGAGCATGAGATAGTACAACTCCTTTGCACTCCAGGGTTATGTGCAAAGCTTTGTTGTGGTGACGTCCTTATGTTGTCAAATCGGCATCAGTGAAACCTAGTGTAAACACCCCAAATTTGCCCTCACCCATTCACACCATGGCTTGTGATCATTTCATATGCATAAACTCAATCATACCATCTCATACCACATTTTTCATTCACTGCATAGGTTCTAAGTCATCTGCATCTAGGGTTTGTGATCTGAGCAATCCAAGGGCCACTTGAGCCATTCCAAAGGCCATCAATCACTTCAAAGGGGTCCATGTGTGTTCAAGTATCATATTACATCCTCTCAAAGTCAAAAATGCCAAAGAATCATAAGAATTGGGATTGGTATGGAAGCAGAGCCAAGTTTAACTGCACAGATGACCTAAAATTAGGGTTTTGGTTTCAGAGGCCATAACTTCAAATATTTTGGTCATTCTTGTTTCTATTGGTCTCTATATGGTATAGGGAGTATGCATATCAATTTTCATGAAGAAATTCCATGGGGAAGTCATCTGATCAAGAGTTGACTTTTCAGACAAGTTAGTGTAAAATCAGGGCATCTGAGGCCCCCAATGACCCAACCAAGGGGTGATCTTCATCATTTTGAGTGTATATGATCTTTATTTGATCATAGAAGAAGTTAGAAGTTCACAAAATTCAAGAATTACAAGTTTTTGCAAAGTTGACTTTTTTGGGCAAGGTTGACTTTTAATGAAATGTCATTTTATGCAACTTTTTCAACCCTTACTTTTTGATCCAAAAATGCTTCAAATGGAAAAACTTTGGTCATGAAAGTTGTAGGTTAGATCTTTCCCTTTTCAAAAAGTACAAGAACATGACCTAATTCATTTTGGATCAAAAGTTATGGTGTGTTAAAGTTGGCAAAAATCACTAATTTTCAAGTTATGCATCAAATGGGAAATTTGCAAAATCTTGTACCAAAGGCATTTGTGACTTCTAATTGGTATAAAACCATTACACAAGCATCACACAAGTCCTAAAGTTCAGATTGAACCAAAGAATCACATGTTTGTATGGCTTTTGGAGCAAAATCTTTCCATAAGAACTAAAAGCAAGCAAGTTGCAAAACCAATGATAACACTTCACCCACTTGCTGCCTATGTTGCTGACCACTCCTAGCCTTTCCCCCTCACCTTGCTGCGCAGCCCACACCCATTGTACTTGGCTAGAAGTTTCCCATGCCCTTCTTACACAAAAGTTGACATTTTGGCAAAAGCTACCACACCTATCACAAAAGCACAAGTCACATCCTCTGACCAATGGCATTTGTTTATACAAAGAAAATGCAAGCAAAACCACACAACACACAAGCCTGAAACACACTAGAACTCAGCATCCTCATTTTCACTCCCTTGAGCAAAAACCTTCGAATCTCTTCATACAAGCCACAAACACTAAAACAAGCTTCACCAATCATCTCACCATGCTTCACTGAACAAAAACCAACACTCAAAACAACCTGAAAGCCACTAAATCAAAAACACGATCCTCACCTGACCTTGAACAGAACTCAAGCAAACTCTTCAATCAGCCCAAATAAACTTCATACAAGCCTGGCAAACACATTGGAGAGGTCATTGGAGCTGTTTAGAAGCAAGAAACTGGCCCAAAAGCTCCTATTTTGAAAGCTTCGAATCAGGTAGCTATGGCATTCCATTTTTCCAGAACCTCTATTTATTGTTTCTAATTGATTAAGCATGCTTCACTGATCACACTGAGCTTGAAATTATTGAAAATGGTTGAGAAATGAAGTTGTATTGCTTGTCTGAAATTTTGGCAGTTTTTGTTCTTAGCTTCGATTCATGGTTATGGCTGGAAATAAATGAGAAATGAGGGTAGGGTTGAGTTTAGGAGAGTGAAAGGAGCAAATCTGGAGCTTTAGAGCTCCAGAAACGACCTAGGGAATGATTTGGAAATTCTCAGGGAGGGAGGTCACCGGAGAAGACGACCGGAGCTCGTCTCCGGTGACCTGAGAGTCATTAATGTGTAATTAGGGTTAGGGCTTCAAGTTTGAATCTGGACGCTTGGATTGGCTTTCCCGCGTGTGAGTGTGTGGCTGAGATCATGTCATTAGTTTTAATTAGGTTTAATTTAATTAATTAAGTGAGATTAGCCCAGTTTGAATGTGATCCATTGATCTGCGCGCGCAGTCAACAAATCTTTCCCCAGAATGAATCCTGGCCTTCCATTGCGCATACTTCCTTTTTATTTCATTTTTAATTCATTTCTTTTGTTTTATTTTGTCCATTTTATTTAAAATAGTAAAAACCATTTAAAAATTATGAAATTTTTTGTCAAGAATTTCATTAATTTTTAAAAACACAAAAATATTTTTATTTTCATTTTTTGCATTTAAAAAGTATTTTTAAACATTTAAAAGTTTCTTTTTAATTAATTAATGAGAATTAATTAATTAAAAATACTTTTAGGTATTTAAAAATCACCAAAAAATTCATGAAACCTTTAAAAACATTTAGAAACATTGTCCAACCTTCAAACCAAATTTCTTTTTTGATCTTGATGCATTTTGAGAATTTTTCATTGAATTAAAATCATTTTGATGCATTATTTTGATCCAAACTTCCAAAATTCATTTCTGCCTAACCCTAAAGAGTTGGACCTTGATTCTTTTTGCATTGCATTGTGTTTAGCATGTAGTTTTTGAGATTAAATGGCCATGATTTGATCTTCCATTTTCCATTTGTTTGATAATTTTCTTGTTGAGGAACCCTAAAACCCTAGAAAACTTAGGAAAATCATAACTTAAATTTGGTTAAGAGTTGAAACTTCTCCTTTGGGCAGTGAGTTATTATAGGATTAGGGATCCTTTGAGTGCATTTTCAATTTTTTATGTTGGTGTTTGCTTCTGATTTTGGTTTGTGTTTGATGCTTTGATCATAAACCCTAATTTGGGCTTCCATATGCATCCATCTTGCATTTGCATTCATACCTTGACTTGCCATGACATTTTATGCATCCATTTGATTCACTTGACATCTTAAGACATATTGAAAGCATGTTTGATCATTGCATCTTGTATTTGCCATGTTGTATGCCTTTTGCACTTCATAACTTTTCATGTATGTTCATGCTTCTTAACTTGCTTCATTTGCATTCATGAGCTTGTATGATCATCCCCTTGCCTTGTCATATGTTTGTAGCATCTCATAGCATCATTAACATCATGTATGTGCTTCTGGTTTTGTTTCTCATCATGTCATTTCATTTCATTTGGCATGGCATTGCATTCCTTTTCTAACTTTTCAGGTGGTAAGTGGATTTGAGAAGTGAATTTGCCTTCACTTCTCATAACTTCTCTTCATCTCTTTTATGCATCCTTGCTGCATTTTTGTATGTGTTTGATATTGAGCTTGGTCATTCTTTTTCTCCTTCCTTTCTTTCTTCAAGTGACTTGACTTCTTGAATGAAGCAAGTTACTTTGCTTCTCCTGATCCTTTCATCTGCTTCCTGGTGGTTCCTTTGAAGATCTTTTCTTGTAAACCTCACAAACCTTAGGAACAACCAAGCATGACAATGATTAGGGTTTTGATTAGTCTCCCCACTTAGTTTTGCCTTTGTGTTTCATTGAGTCTTCTCTTCTCACCTCATAATCAAGGACTAAACCCTAAAGGTTTTAAGGCTTTGTGATTAAGCTTATGCCTGCATCCTTCTATTAGGATGGATTGTATAACTTTAATCCTAAGTGTTAAACCCTTAATGTGTTTAAATCTTTTAATTAATCCATCTAATAATCACTAAGACATCAAGCTTGTAACTTGGGCCTTGCATTAGGGTTCTAATTCTTCCTTAATTGGTTAAGAAGGACTAACCCTAGTGTTAATGGACAAGTCCCCCTCAAGTTGTCTTACAAACCCTAAAACTCACTTCATCATCATATCATTAAATAAAATCCACTTAACCAAAGGTTTTGTTTTGTTATGAGTTTAATCCCTAATCATGGATTAAGTTGAGGAGCTTTCCTCAGCTTAAACACTCTCATCTATTATCCTTCTATTAGGATGGTGTAATGAGTCTGTTTAATCCCTGATTATGGCTTAATCTCATTACTTAACACTAAACAAAAACAACAAAAACATCTAAATAATCACAAGTAGGTTAATGATCTTAATCCTACATCAAGGTGTTTAAGTGTGAGAAGTTGACTTCACACTTAAGGTATTCTCATTACCCCTAATCAGAGGGAATATGTGATGAGTTTACTAACCCATTGGTTTAGGCTTAAGCTCATTAACTTATGACAAACTTTCAAAAGCAATAAAAGACTGAAAATACAAAAACAAAGAATAATCGTCTCCTCCTGGATTCTTTTCTCATCTCATTCACTCACAAACGAGAACTCGCTTCTTCCGTCTAATGCAAGACAGTTTGCACCTGGGCCAGACAGGTTATACACTTGAGCATAGACAAGTAAGCAGTTCACAAATCAATCCATCTTTCAGTCTCTTTGGGTTGAACTACGGTGTTCTGACTTCCTCATTGCACGAGAGGATACGTAGGCATAACTTAACAGTTATCGAACAAAAGTCTCTGTATATTCCCCCTCCTTCCAGCATTATTCTTTAAGCCTCATGATCTTGAGCATCTTATTCCTGTTCTTACACTGACACTGTACATATTACACTTTGCACTTCTTTTACACTGACACCTGTACATATTGTTTTCCAGCTATTTTATACACAGATAAGCACTGACACTACCCCTTTAAAACACAAATCTTTTAAGCGTGGATCCCGTCGAGTACGGCGGACAATCTGGGTGCTAATACCTTCCCAGGTTGTAACCAACCCCCTTTCTCAGTCTCTCTGGTTCGCAACCGTCTTATCCATCTTTTCTAGGTCTATGCAGCATTACCTTTCCTCCGGGATAAAAATGCCTAGCTGGCGACTCTATTCATCTCCAGTGAGTTCACTGCTGTGTGTTCTCATTGCCCCTCTCGCCGACCGTTCGCGTCTGTACCTTTATTTGGGCCATTCCCATTTTATCGGGAGCGACACCTAGCCCATGGCTAGTATTGACATTTGACACTACTGTTTCCAGTTGATTCACTGTGATCTCTTCTGGTACGTAGGCAGCAAGTAGAACTTTGAGTAGCGCATCCTGATGGGCTTCAGAACACAACAACAGAGATAAGATTGAGATCTTTGAAGGAGTCTGGTGGAGCTGCTCCATAACTTTATAGTCACTTCTTTTAATTATCCTCATAAATGCGTCCACATCCTGATCAAAGGATGGTTTATGAGTCACTTTTGGTGCGGATTCTTCAGGTATCACACTCTTCCCTTTGGCTTTGGCAGCAGCCTCTGCCTCAATGTTGGTTTTTGGAGCTTGTGACGCGAAGAGGTGTCCGCTTCGGGTGAAGCCTCCGCCTCCCCCGACATTATCCACTTGGGAAGTAAGAACTGGAGAATCAAGAAGGACTTTCTCTCTGTTGCGGTAAAGGTCGGCACCATAATGTCATGGTACAGCACTGTCTTTATCGTATGGAATTGGCCCGAGAACCGCGATGGTGACAAGGCTTATTGCAGCAGAAGTTGGAACTGTAATAGTTTGTGGATCATAGAAAATAGTAACAGGACCTCTGGTGGATGTTGGTGGTGGTGAATTGAAGCTTGGTTGAGACTGTTGTTGAGATTGTTGGAAGTTGCTAGAATTCGAGACCGTTGTCGGGTCATAATAAATTGTAACTATAGAAACATCATTATTGGTGATTGTTGAAGTTGTAGTAGCCGGTTCAAATGAATTGTTGTGTGTTGAAGTGACAGATGAAATGATTGTTGAAGTTGTAGACGAATTAGTGGGAACAATGGTTGTTGCAGTTGTAGAAGAACCAGTAGGAAGGATGGTTGTTGCATTTGTAGAAGATTCACTTGTTGTTGATAAAAGAGTTGCTAGTGTTGTAGAAACGGTGGTTGTAATTTGAAGAATGCCCTCTCTGACCAACCCATTAATGCCATTCCTCAAGCTTGCACACCCATTCTCGAAAAGCTTGCAAGATTCACAACATGCCTCACAACCTGGAAACACTTGGCATCTTAAAAGCTGGGCTTTAACCTCTGCCAGAGGTGTCTCAATACATGCAATGTCTTATATTAAACTCATGGGGGATCCATCCTCTATAGAATTAATCCTTGGCCCACTGTGACTCGGCATAGGATTTTTCATTACATTGGGAGGTGGTGCGAAGTTCAGGGCCTTTGAATCTACCAGATTCTGGACCTTTATATGCAGGGCTCTGCATTTTTCCGTAGAATGTCCAAGTGCGTTGGAATGAAAGGCACACCTAGCATTGACATCATAGTTTCTTGGAAGGTTCTGAGGATCAGGTGGAGCCAATGTCCTCAACTCAACAAGATTGAGCTTTAGGAGTTGTGGCAGCAGTGTAGCATATGGCATTGGGATATGGTCAATCACCTTGTTGATCTGAGATGGTCGCTGTTGAAACGGGCGTTGTTGTTATTATTGTTGTATGATCTCTGTTGAGGAAATTGTTGTTGTTGCGGAAAATGTTGTGGTTTTTGAGTATACCGAGGAGGTGGAGCAGGGATAGTAACAACAACAACTGTTCTGGGCAGGTATTGGGGTCTCCCTCTTCCCATGTGCACATAGTTTGTCTCACCAGATCTACGGGGCCCAGCAAATGGTTTCCTTGTACTGCTTGAACTGGCACCGTTATCGGAGATCTTTCCCATCTTCAGCAGGCTCTCAATTCTCTCCCCAGCTATCACCACATCTGCAAAGCTGGTAGAAGAAAATGTAGCCAATATGTCAATGTAGGTTCCTTGGAGAGTATTCATGAACATGTCTGCCATTTCCCTTTCAGACATGGGGGGTTGAACTACAGCATCAAGTTGCCTCCACCTTTGGGCATATTCCCTAAAGCTCTAACGGGAAGATTGAGACATTCCCATTAGAAGGGTCCTGTTTGGAGCCATGTCCAGGTTATACTGATACTGACGGATGAAAGCTTCAGCCAAGTCTTTCCAGTTTCTTATTGTGGCTCTGGTCAAATGGGAATACCATTCTCGGGATGCCCCTGTCAGACTATCCTCGAAGTAAAACATCCAAGCTTCTCGTCCATGGTGTATGCTTTTAATCTTCCCAAGAATGATTGAAGGTGGGTGCGTGGGCAGGATGTGCCATTATACCTTTCAAAACACGGGGGTTTGAACTTATGAGGAATTCTCACCCCTTCCACCAATTCCATGTCCATGACATCAAAACCTAGGGAGTTTTGGGATTCAAGATATCTCAGTTTCTCTGAAATTTCATCCAAACGACGGTCGTAAACTTCGTCTCCAGCCCCGACCACTGTAAACTGCTCTTCTTGAGGATCCTCTTGCAAGATCCTTCCTCCAGCAGTGTTACCCTGAGTATTCCTTATGGCATTGATTTCTGGGTTCATATGAGGCCCAAACTCTGGTGGATCAGTGTGAGGCTGCACGTGATCGTTGTTACTGGTACCTCTTGTACCTGGATGGTGTTCCTCATGAGTTTGTCTCTCAACCAAGTCCCTCAGTCTTTCCTGGCTCTGAGCTAAACTAGTCATTACAGTCATGAATTGGGTCATCTGATTTCTCATCTCAACCCTTTCATTGGCCATATGGGCCCTCACTTCATTCAAGTCTTGCTGAACTTGATCCATCTGGAGTCCCGGAAGGTTGTTTCTTGTCGGGTACTGGTGTATTCTGTTGACAGGGAACACTCTTCTGCAAGCAATGTTTCATGACAAAGAAAATGTTAGTATGCAATGCAGGATGCCTATTTGTCTTCCAAGGGTATCCGGTTTGGTTCTTTGGTTTTGACCTTTCCAGACCTCGAGGAAATGATGATGATATTGTAGAGAGAGATAAAGCCCACCAAAAATAATACAAACCAATATATTACAAAGAGTGAAAATACATAGTTTGATTACAATAACATCCCCATGGTGGGTCAAAATACAACGACAAAATCAAAAAGTACAAACAAAATGAAAGTACAAGCAAAAGAGTCAAACATCCAATCCAAAGTCATCTTCTCTGACTTCCTTCAGGAGGGCCTCAGTCACTGGACCAACCGGGTGCTCTGTGATAGTCCTGATGAGGAGGTTCCTGGTAGCAATGGCACTGGTTAACTTCTTATGCTTATCCTGATCCTTTGACCTCTTCAACCCCGCCCGGAGTTTCAATTCAGATATGTCCTTCTGAGCTGCTAATAAAGCCTCCTGATGCTTCTTCTCACTAGCCTCCAGTTGCTCTATCTTAGCTTGAGTTCTCTGATCTTCCTGTGCACGGGCTTCAGTGATCCTGATCCACCTAGTCTGGCTCTCCTCTAGATAATGCTCTTCCCTAGCCTTCTGAGTCTTTGCTTCTTTGCAAGCATTCTTCAGTACTAACTCCCATGCTCTAGCTTTTCTGATGTAGTCATCCATTTTCTCAATCTTGGTCAAGTGCTCAATCCTGAGCCATTCCAATCTCTCATTGTCCAGACGGCTTTCATTTCTCTCCCAGAGAGTCTTCTTCAAGGCTTCAGAGAGCTGAGCACTCCTTTATTTCGGTTTCTCAAACTCTTATAAACTGACAGTAGCTGCAGGTTGTACTGTAGAAGGTCCAGGTACATCTTCTAAGGTGAACGGCATCCGGGTGATCTGAGCTCTGGTACGAGACCAATCAGAATATTGTGTTGAAGTAATGTTGTTGCACTTGCCAAGGATGGTTGTTCCCTTAGTCTGAATATTATCTCAAGCTCAGGCAGCTTGTCTGACAACAGCAGAGTTGGGCTGGATTTCACAGTAGAGGGTCTCAGTCAAATCTTTCCCTTTTGGAGGATGAACCAAAGCATACCCTAATTGTCTCTTAAACAGTAAAGGGTTGTAGTTGATGCAACCTTTCACTCCTATCAAAGGCACATTAGGATATTGCCCACAACTAGTAATGATGTCCTTGCCCTTGGTGCTCGGAGTGCACCATCTGATGTCTTCTGTTGTCAAGGCAATAAATCTCTTAGCCCAGTTCTTTGGATGATGAGGGTTCAGGAAAGTGTCTGACTTTGGCAAATGTCTTAACAACCAAGAGTAATAAAGGGGAGCACAACATCTGACTAGTCTTCCTTTTTGCTTCTCATTCCTCTAGTGTACTGAATAATAGAAGTCTCCAAGCAAAGTGGGCACTGGGTTCCTCAGTAAGAACAGGTGAATAGCATTCTTTCTTACAAACTTTGGCTCTTCTGCAAACAAGATAACCCCATATATGCTGAGTGCCAAGAGTGCATAAACAACATCCCACTTCCCTACTGCAGCATGCAGGGTGGCCTGGGAGATCAAGAAGTCCAAGTGAAGGTCTGGAACCCCAGCCTTACTGGTCATACTCTGATCAATGAGGGCAGGCTCCAAATGCAATTCCCTGGCTATGTCTTCATTTTTGGGAGCAACCATCTCAGGATTGAAAGGAATCCCTCTCCTGATAGGAAATCCTAACAACATGGAAAATTCTTCTAGCAGAGGTCCCAACTGGAAATCAGGGAATGTGAAGCATCTGAGAGAAGGATCATAAAACTGCAAGAAAGTATGGATCATGCTCCTATGGGATGCATCCAAGTCCATGACCATGTCCAATATGCCCCCATAATGTTCTCTGAATAGTGGGACATGATCAAGAGTAATGAGAGAATGGATCTGCCTGATGCCAGTCAGGGTGGGCTCAAAGAAATGGTATGTGATGTTGCTCTTTCTTGAAGTGTCCATGCTGATAATGGATGCTAGTGAAGAAGCTGAGATAAACCCCTGATGAAGGTCACTGAATGATATGTTGGAGATGAGTCTCTGATGAAGATAGCTGGAGAAGAATCTCAGACAAACTGATGGAGATGCTAGAGAGGATAACTGAGGAAGTCTGAGCAGCAGAAGGGATCAAAACCAAACCAAAGACATTAAGATGGATACCCTGTAAAACAAATAGGCAAATGTTAAATGATGCAAAAATGATGTATGTAAAATGATATGCAAAGGGTTTGTGATCAAGTGTTGGATCTGTTTATCTTCCTTGATAAGGTCTATGTGTGTTCATAAGTCCGGATGGAGGCTTAGAAATCCAGTAACCAGGTGGGGGACTCAAATAAAGAGTCACAAGTCCAGGGTAATCACAAGAACTGTCCAAAGTGATGCATTCTTAAAACAAGACTAGTAACAAGGTATGATGTGGCCAAGGGTTCCTGCAAACTTGTAAACATCCCAACCCCCTCACATGTAATGTTCTAGAACAAGGATCCTCAGACTTGGATCATTTATGAGAAGTGTAAACACTTCTAACCCGGAGGTACAATGTTTACAATAACCATAAAATATCCTCCTCTAATTCACCTCAGATGCTGAAGGTCATAAAAGGTCATCCAGACTTAGCAGGCTTCCCAGATAGCCCTAGTACTACAGGAAATCCGTAGCACAGAGTTCTCAATAAGAAACCCATGTTTGAACCGTGTTTCATATTCCCGCACCAGACCGAAATGGAATGGGAAAGAACATGAAGCTACTCTAGCCTATCTGTCACTCAGGTCCCAGGTATAGGGCTTTAATTACTCAATGATCCCTAACCACCAAAGAAACCGCAGATCCAGCACATGATAATGACAGTATGAAATGCATAAAACTGTAAATGAAAACAATAAATAAAGCTGTACAGAAAGCAATAAATAAAGCAAATAAATAATCACAAGTGGCACATAACACCCCTGTAAACACAAATCAAACAAGCGCTAGGAGGAACCCACAAAAAGAACCAGAAACCCTGGTTGCAATATAAGGGTCCCCAACAGAGTCACCAAGTTGTCGCTCCCCCTGAAAAGAGGCCTGGGTCAGATAGGGTACAGACGCGAACGGTCGGCGAAAGGATAAAAAGGGGGTGAAGATGAAGGTGAAGTGAATAGAGTCGCCCGCTACGCATTTTTATCCCGAAGGAAAGGTATTGCGGCATAAACCTAATAAAATATATGGATAAGACGGTTGTGAACCAGAGAAACTGAGAAAGGGGGTTGGTTACAACCTGGGAAGGTATTAGCACCCAGATTGTCCGTTGTACTCGACGGGATCCACACTTAAAAGATTTGTGTTTAAAGGGGGTAGTGTATGTGCTATCTGTGTGCAAAAAGCTGGAAAAGAATGTACACGTGTCAGTGCAGAAAGTGAAGTGAAATGCTCAGGAACTGGGGCTTAAAAGAGGATTCTGGAAGAGGGGGAAGACACTGAGACTTTTGTTCGATAAAAGTTAAGTTATGCCTACGTATCTTCTCATGCAATGAGGAAGTCAGAACACCGTAGTTCGACTCAAAGAGATTGAAAGATAAATTGACTAATGAACTTATTACTTGTCTATGCTCAAGTGTATGACTCATCTGGCCCGAGTGCTAACTATCTTGCATTAGACGGAAGAAGCGAGTTCTTGTTTGTGAGTGAAGATGATGAGAAAAGAATCCCGAAGGAGACGATTATTGTTTGTTTTTGTGTTTTCAATCTTTTATTGTTTTTGGTGTTTGTCATAAGTTAATGAGCTTAAGCCAAGACCAAGGGTTAGTAAACTCATTATATCCTCCCTTTGATTAGGGATAATAAGAATACCCTAAGTATGAGATAAACATCTCAACTTAATTACCATGATGGTGTAGGATTAGGGTCATTAACCTACTTGTGATTAATTAGATGTTTTTGGATTTTTGTTTAGTGCTAAGTAATGAGTTTAAGCCATAATCAAGGATTAGTGAACTCATTACACCATCCTATTATAAGGATAATAGATGAGCACACTTAAGCTGAGGAAGATACCTCAACTTAATCCATGATTAGGGATTAAAGTCATTATATAACAAACCTTTATTAAAGTGGATTTCAATTAGAGGTGAGATTGAGAAATGAGTTTTATGATTGGTAAGACAACTTGAGGGGGACTTGTCCATTAAACACTAGGGTTAGTCCTTCTTAACCAATAAAGTAAGAATTAGAACCCTAATGTAAGGCCCAAGTTACAAGATGAAGTCTTAGTGATTATTAGATGGATTTATTAAGAGGTTTAAACAGATTAAGGGTTTAACACTTAGGATTAAAGTTATACACTCCATTCTAAGAGAAGGATGCATGCATAACCCTAATTCCAAAGTCCTAAAACCTCAAAGGTTTAGTCTCTAATGATGAGATGAGAAGAGAGACACAAAGAAGACTCAAAGATAAAAGCTAAAGGGGGACTAATTAACACCCTAATTATTATCATGCTTGGATGTTCCTATGGTTTGTAAGGCTTGATAAAAATCTTCAAAGAAGCCACCAATGGAAGAAGCAGAAGAAAGGAGGAAGGAGCAGATGAATAAGTTACTTACTTCACTGAAGAAGATAAGTAACTTAGAGAAAGAAAGTGAGAGATGAACATGAATGAGCAAGCTCACTCAAAGGAAAAGAAAAATTCAGCAAGGATGCATATGAAGAAGATGAAGAGAAATGAGAAGTGAAGGCAAATTCACTTCTCAAGTTAACTTACCACCTGAAAATGTTAGCATAAGATGCATAAAGAAATAAATGACATGAAAAGATGCATATGCAAAGGTAAAAACCAAAGCCAGAAGCAAACACATAATGCAAATGATGCTATGAGATGATGTGAGAGCATACAAGGTGCACATATGTGATCATACAAGAGAATGAATGCATATGAGGCATGTGGGAAGCATGAAAACACATGGATGTTTATGAAATGAAATGGATGAAAAGCATGGCAAATGTATGAAGAAATGGACAAGAAATGTTCAAGCAATGTCTTAAGATGTCTAAGATGGCATACAAATTCTTAGAATGTCATGGCAAGTTCATATGTTTATGCAATGCAATGTAAGATGCAAGTATGGAGGCAAAATTAGGGTTACATGAAAGGATGAGTTGCAAATGATCAAAACAGAAATAGTTCACATGATAAAAATTTGCAAATGCGCTTAAACAAACCCTAATCCTATATGATATCACACCCCAAAGGAGAAGGTCTAACTCTTAACCTAAAGGAAGTTATGATTTTTCTAAGTTAACTAGGGTTTTTGGGTACCTTAAAAGGAAAATTTCAAATAAATTTGAAAATGAAGGATAAATTCATGACAAAAATACCCTAGAAACTACATGTTATATGGAAAACAATGCAAAAAGAATCATCATCAAACCATTCATGGTTAGGCACAAAATAATTTTCAAAGTTAGGGTTCCAAAAAGGGGATTTTATGAACCCTAAATTCAAAGAAAATGTCAAAGTATGTTCAAAACAAAAAATAAATTTGTATGAATGGTTTGACAATGTTTCTAAATGTCTTAAGATGCAATGTGAATTTTTTTGTGATTTTTGGAAACCTAAATTGTATTTTAATTAATTAATTTCCATTAATTAATTAAAATAAACATTTAAATATTTTTAAAATGATTTTTTAATGCAAAAAATAAAAATAAAAATGTTTTTGGGTGAAGAAAAATATTTGGAATTAAAATGCAGAGTTTGAAATTTTTTTTGATAAGTTTTGATATTTTAAAATAATTATGCAAGAAAATGGAATAAAATGAAAATAAAATCAATTTAAATGGAAAGTAATCCAATCTGATGGATGAGATTCAAATTGGGGGGAGAACCATTGACTGCGCGCGCAATCTAGTGGTCAAGATTCAAACTGGCTTAATTACCTAATTAAATTTAATTAAATGAAAATTAGGGTTAACTGAAATGATATAGGCCATACATTCACGCGCTAATCACCATCCTACGCCCAGAATTCAAACTGGGCAACTAAACCCTAATTAGGGTTCTAATCATTTTCAGGTGACCAGATCAAGCTCCGGTCATCTTCTCTAGTGACCCCAAACATCAAACTTCTTCCCTAGGCTATTTCCAGATCTCTAAAGCTCCAGATCACATCCCCAACTCACCCCAAACACGAATCAACCCTCAAAATTCATTTCTTATTCATCATTCTCAAGATTCGAAGAAAAACATAAAAATGGCAAAACTTTCAGACAGCCATGAAATTCTTAATACGCAACCATTTTTAAAACTAAGCACATCACAATGATCAGGGAGACACAAGGAACAATTTAACAACTTAAAATAGCATTTCTGGAAAAAAAGTTCATGAAGTATACTTGAGCTTGAGCTTTCTCAGTTTGAGCTATCTGGACCTCTCTCTCGTGCAAATGGCCTCCACTTGATCCCCTGATGATGTTGCAAGACTTTGAATAAGTTGAAATGAGCTGATTTGAGTGGTTGCACCTCAACTGGTCTGATATCGTGTTTTGTGTTTGTGGGGTTTCAGGCTTGTTTGATGGTTGGGAAAGGTTCTATTGATGATGGTGAGTTGAATGGTGAAGTTTGTTTGAGGTTTGAGTTGCTGGACAGAGAGAATCGAAAGCTTGAAGGTTGAAGGTGATTTTGTGAAACTTAGTGTATGAGAGGTTCTCAGCTCCAATGTTATGTGAAGTAGCTTGCTTTGAGTCCACATAACATGTCTTGATACACTACAAGAAAAAAGGAGATTTACGACACTTGAGTTGCGACAGTTATCACAAAACAATCGTTATTCCTGCATTGCGACGGTTGCCACGACAGTTAGGGTCAACTGTCGCAGATTTTTTGCGACAGTTATGAAAAAACCGTCCTTATTTCTGGACTGCGACGGTTGTCACGACAGTTAGAGACTAGATTGCGACGGTTGTCACGACAGTTATCGCAAAACTGTCCTTATTATATTTTTTACTTAACTTTTTATTTTATAAAATAATTTTTTTTGATTGAGCGCTAAATAAGAAGGAAAATTTATTCCTCCCAATTCATAAAAAAATCCTTATCAACTCTTCAATTGAAAACTCAATTTACTTTAATATATTATAAATATTTTTTTATATAATTATTTTGATAAACACACTGTTATATGTATAAACATTTATAAAATATATGTATAAATATTTATAAACAATTATAAAATACATTACTAAAAACATTTATAAAATATAATTATATTAATAATTAAACTCAAAATACACAATTTTTTAGAAATTAGAGTTAATTTTATTAAAAATATTTTATGTATCAAAATTAAACTATAAAAATTAAAATATTATATATACTCAAAATAAACACTTAAATTTAGAAATAAAAATAAAAATGAAAATATTATATCCAAAATTAAAGTATCCAAATTAAATTATATATATCAAAATTTTAGAAACAATTTTTATATTAAAAATTAAATCCAAAATTAAACTATCAAAATTAAACTATATATATTTAAAATACTATAAATATCAGAAAGATAAAATATCAATAAATTTTTCACTTATCAAAGAGAAATAAGAGAAAAAAATAAATTTAAGTAAAATGAAAAAATCATTACGATGTTGAACCTACTGTCGTCAACCCATTCCTTTCACAAAGGCCGCGACGGCGAACCCGTCGTCGTCCTCCTAAAATCATCTTTTGCGCTCAAACATTCAAGTTTTTTTTGTTTCTTTTTCTCTTATTTTTCACAGACACAGACTCTCATCGCTCACACCCTTGGAGAAAAAGGGAACAAACATTTTTCTCAGCCACTCACGCCATCACTACGAATCACCATCAAAGCAACCACCATCAATTCAAATCTTAACAGGTTTGTCTTCTCGAACCCTAAATTACTTCTCAAATCCTAATTTCCTTCTAAAACCCTAAATCACTTCTCAAATCCTAAGTGTTTTCTGCAAATATGTGTGTTTTCATTACGTATTGTATATCCCTCCTACATATTTGCTTCGTAGATTATTCATAAAAATAAATGTTTTTGGATTTTTACTCCATTCTTATTAAGTTGAAGTTTACTAGGATTTTCTCTATTTCATGTTTCAATAATTTATTATACAAACTGTACTTGCTGATTAATTATAATGATTCAAGAATTAAATTTTTTGGATTAAAAAGTTTATCTTTTGTTAATTTTAATGTTGTTTGAAATTGTGGGTCATTCGATTATCATTATTATCAAAACCTAGAAATAAAAAAAAATCCATTTGATCATATTGGTAGTTATGTCATGTGTTAAAATTTGGATCTGATATGGTTTTTTAATTTGTGAATTTTTGGGGTTAGTTTTGTTAATTGGGTTTTTGTTGTGCTTTTCAATAGATAAGTGTGCCTATACAGCAACAATAGACTCTTTTCAATGGGAATGATATGGTTTTTGTTCGTGTCATTTGGACCTGCTCCACCCGAGGCATAAACCCACAAAGGTATTATTGTTATTCAATTTCGTGGTCTCTGTTCTTGTTTTGCAATCGTTACTCTTAGTTGTATTCCTTTGCCAAATTCTAACTTCAAAATTTCTATTACCGGTTAGTGCACTTCCTGCAGATGAGTGGTTTGTCAAAACTACAAAGCCGATAATAAAAAACTCTTGCTCGGGGCATCAGGGTCGGAGACATCTGATATTGATGAAGATCACATTATTGTTCATGACAAGGCTGTCTCAGATTCAGATATTGTTTCTTCCATGTCTAATATGGACTCCACTGAATCTTTTGTTTCGGCTAGCATAGCAGAACTTGACAATCCCTTTAGCCTGGAGGAGATCGGATCAGAAGTCGATCTGTTTTTCACCTACACTGACGTGGAGAAGCTCGAAGGATGTAGTAATGGTTTGAATCATGGAGGGAATGGATCGGATCAAAGTGATCACGGTAACGGAGCAGGGACTAGCGGGAAAAAACAACGTGGAGAAGAGTCTTAATGAAGCTACTATGCCGAGAATGAGGCATATGCATAGTTACTCTGTTGACAGTACAACGTCGACGAGTATGTTGGGAGATGTCATGGATGCAAAGAAAGTTATGCCTCCTGATAAACTTGCTGAGCTTTGGACTTATGATCCAAAACGTGCCAAGAGGTTTTCTTCGATCATTGCTATAAATATTTTTGTATATTTATCTACATTTGATAATTTTTCTTTAGAAAATATAACGTTATTCGATTATATTTAGATTCATCTGCACTGGTTTTTATAATCAATATAGTTGTTGTTATTAATTCGTAATGATTTGGCATTGTCGTTAGATTCATGATTATTTATAAATTTGAAAATACAAGTAGTTGATTATGATTATTTTGGTGAACAAAAAAATATTATTTGATCTTGGACTATTGCTTTTTGAGAATGTTGATGTTGATATGGGAATTTTAGTATTCACATTTTGGTGGTGTTATTTGGTGATTGTGATTTTGTTGTGGTTGTGTGAAGTGTGAATTATGGAGATCCCGAAATCACTGTTAATCTTCTTGTTTTGTGTAAAAATTATGTTAAATCTATATGGAATAACTGCAGTTTCAATAGATTATTTTATGCCATTGATGTTGCTTATGTTTCAGATTATTTTCAATAACTGCATTTTAGTGACTGGCTTGGATTCATTTTGACTATTAAACTCATAAGTGTTGTTGTTATGTATATAGAATACTGGCGAATAGACAGTCTGCTGCATGTTCAAACGAGAGAATGGCTAGTTATATACAAGAGCTTGAGTGCAAGGTTCAGACCATTCAAAAAGAGGCCAAAACTCTTTCTGCTCAATTGACATTATATCAGGTTGGTGTCAACTTATATCTAGAAGAATGTCTGTATTTTTATCCTGCCAAAATAAAAGCACTTAAATGTTTAGTCTAATCTTTGATACAACATCCCATAAATTATTTTGTATCATTAACCCATTTTGTTTGTTGGAGCTGCATTTCATGCTAGATTTTGTTATGATACTGCAGTTTCTTTCCTTTTTGCGGCTTTGTATTTTTGTCTGAGGATTCTTATGATATCACATTATTGCCTGAAAATAGTTCTTCTTTGGTCTTGTGTAATCACTTCTCACCCTCAAACAATGTACTTTTTGAAAATAAGAGATCTATCTTTGTTTTTATTGTGTTTAATAATGAAAATATCATGGTTTGGTAATTGGACAGTGGACATATTCTTTAAAAAAATCATTTTTTTGGGTACAAAAATCTACATATTTCTTGATCACGTCACAAAATAGTAATTTAAATCTACATATTTCTTTTTTCAATTAAGTTTCACCATTTGTTGACTTCAGTTTTTATACACAAAATTTATTTATGGCTGATAGGAATCTTACTCATCACTTGTTGAACTTTTTAGAGTGACACAAGTGGTCTGAGTTCTGAAAATACCGACCTCAAGCTTCGTCTGCAAGCCATGGAACAACATGAAGGTTTCATAAATTCTTATATAAGTTATATAACCATAAACCCCAACTTCATAGTTGTGATTGTGAGTTATGACATGATTCACACAAAAATTATACACATATACATAGATATTTCTAATAATGGTATATCATGTCCAAACACTGCCACAGACTTACCTTATGTAACACTCACAGACAATGACTTTAATCCACTCAAATTTAATTTCATACTCTTCATGGTAGAAAAAGTACTCATTGAACATACACCAGAATCCTATTTAAGTTGTTCACATATGTTTATTTTTTCAGGTTAATAAAGGAAGTATTATTTGGGCTTTCCTCTACACAATGTCGTTTCTATCCCGTTTTAGTTGTTGCCTCATCCATTAAGGTTTGTTTGCTCTATGTGCACATCATTTGTTCAACAAAATGCCATAACTGACTGAAAATTTCATGTTGTTAGATTATCTACATGATAGGGTAATTGTTGAGATGAGAACAGGATAAGGGAAGACCTTGGTGTCCCCACTAGCAGTATATCTTAAGGCCCTGATAGATTGTTGGACAATTTCTATATGCCCCTATATATATAATAGGAAACAAAAATTAAAATATTAAAATAAAATAAACTTTTAAGTACATTATTAGGACAAGTCAGACTTTTATAAATGTGAGATCAAACATAAATAAATTATCTACTCTAAGATAATAAGTCAACTTAAGTTATAATTTTTCTTATTAGATCTAACCTATTCAAACAAAGTTTGATATAATCTATTCTTACTCATAGTATTAGAAAAATTCTTGAATTGATAACATCCATTTTTTTATTGAATGGAATTTATGTAGGTTTGAAATTGAAGGACCATATGTATTTTATAAAACAAAATAATAACACTAAAAAAAAGTGATAAAAAGAAAGCATTCATTCAATGTTTTTCATTTTATAAGAGAAACATGGGTGTTGTAGCATCAACACCATCTGTTGCAACAGAATTAGCATCACCCGTAGCTAAAGTTACAAACATTTTCACCTATCCAATTAAGTCATGTTGTGGAATTTCTCTTCCTTGTGCTCCTCTCACTCCTTTTGGTACCTTATTCTTCCTTTTTGTGCTTTTTTTATTTGAATTTGATTGCAACTTTTTTATTCAATGTTTTTACTTGTTAGGAATTCGGTGGGATCGACAACACTTTAAAGCTTTGATAGATTGTTGGAAAATTTCTTTAGATGCTGCAAGCACATGGTTTTACAAAAATGACTTGATATGACTTTGCATTTGTATCTGTCAATGATTATTTAGCTCAATGTTATGTTGAATATAAGGGGCGTGTTCGTCGATTCTTAGGTCTTTTTGTTTGTCTTATTCAGGTAAATTATCTCTGCCAATGGTAACATTTGTTTTTTTATCTATGATGTGTTTGATGGTGGGATATACGAGTCGAAAACATGTTTTGATGACATAATGCAACATTTCCTTAGAAAACCTATGAGAAACCTACTGAAATTTGTTATTGTGCAGGGAAGAACAAATTTAAATGAGTACATGTGAATAGTGATATATATTTATTTTTCTCTCATAGGATAATGGTTTGATCCAAGGTACATAAGTAGTGTTCCCGATATTTCAAATAACACTACAATCGTGATTCTGGTAACGTTATAGATACTGCTCATCAACAATTATATTGTCGCAATTGGTGATGTGAATTACAATTCAAATGCATGGTTTAGGTACTTTTTTTATTCTTATTTATTGGTTGTTGTTTCAACTCAGTTGTTTTCGGATTATGCATGCAGGTTTGAGGACTGGAAAATTGGATATTATGCATACTAATGGTTTTTCTGGTCTGTCAAGTGACTCAAGTATTTGCAATGCTACAGCTGTATGTGCTATTTTTCCAGAAAAAATTTATGCTAGTCAAGATGAAACAGGTTCACTAACAATAGCGAAGTCAAAGTTTAACTAGGAAATTTGTTCATGTAAAATTTGAGAAGGCCATGGGTGCTCTTGTAGAAGTCTTAAGATATTAGTTTTTTTTAATTTATATTATTCATTTGTAATATTTGATGATATTATAATACATATTTACAATAAAATATAAGTTACATACAAGTTTAAATTTTGGGTTTAGCATTATATTGTATAGTTGTATCATACATCACAATTCTCTTCAAAAAGTAATATATTTAGTGGGGATTACAAACCCTCACAAAATTAGTTTAAAAATATTTTGTAAATAACGACGGTTAAAACCGCCGTATATATTATATAATATATAAAATCAACATTACAACGGTTAAAACTGCCGTATTATTATTACTTAATATGTAAAATCAACATTACGACGGTTTAAAACCGCCGCAATCATACAACGACAGTTTGCACGATGATTTTTGAAACCGTCGCAAATGGGGCTCGCGACACCAAGTTCTACGACGGTTGCAAAATTGTCATAATTTCTGTGTTACGACAGTTTTAACCACCATAATTTGCTCTCAAAACCGCCGCAAAAGGTCTTTTTCTTGTAGTGATAGGTCAGAAAGTGGGTGGTGGCCTATGGTGATTGGTATGGGGCAAGTTGCAAAAAGTCAACAACTTGTGTACTTGAGGTATGGGCTCATGCAGCAGCTATTATAGGGCATTTCTTGGTTCAGCATTGATCAAGGAGAGCCATGGGATTCATTTTATGCAGCTGGATGGCTTAGAGGCATGGCTTTCATAGGTTTTGCAAGTGTTATGCAATTTGCCCCTTTTGTGATTTCTTGTGATGCAAGCCATAGAAACTTGTGATTCATTGGGCAATTCTGGTTTTTGGAAGTTGCTTTGTGTTGTTATGAGGCTTAGAGGTTGATTAGAAGTCACAAAATGGCTTGGTATGTGAAATTGCAAAAAATCCTCTTTGGTGTGAAAGTGAAAATTATAGGATTTTTGCCAACTTTGCAAGGCCATAACTTGAGTTCCATAATGAGTTAGAACATGTTCTTGTACTTTTTGAAAAGGGAATGATCCAATCTAAGACTTTCATGACCAACAATTTTTCATTTGAAGCATTTTTGGTTGAGAAAGAGGAGGTTGAAGAACTTTCCCAAAATGGAAAGTTTCCATTACAAGTCATTTCCATTTTTGGCAACTTTTGGTTTAGCTCAAATTTCTTCAATTTTGTGAAATTCCAAGCACTTCAATGATCAAATAAAGATCATATAACTTCAATTTGATGAAAATGTCACTTTGGTTCCATTGTTAGGGGCCTCAGATGCCCTGATTTTGCTCTGACTTGCTCAAGAAGTTACCCAATGAAAAGATGACTTCCACAATGAATTTCTTCATAAAACTTGGTACATATGATCCTTATAACATATTAAGAACATTAGAAACAAGAATGGCCCAAAACTTTGGAGTTATGGCCTCTGAAACCAAAACCCTAATTTCAGGTCATCTGTGTAGTGAAACCCTAGCCCTGCTTCCATGCTTTCCAAGTTCATGTGATTTCTTGACTTCCTTGATCTTTGAGGGATATAATATTATGATAAAACACACATGGACCCTCTTGGAATGATTGGAGACCTTTGGAGTGGCTCAGATGGACCCTTGGATTACTCAGATCACAAACCCTAGATGCAGATGAACTTGAACTGATGCAATGAAACAAAAATGCAATATGAGATGATATGCTTAAACTTATGTAAATATAAAAAGATCACAAGCCATGGTGTGAACTTAGTGAGGGAAAATTTGGGGTGTTTACAGTAATTATCAAGTGTTTTTTTGGATTTTTGTTTTGTGTTAAGTAATGAGTTTAATCTCTAATCAGGGAATAGAGGTTAGATTAAGAAGTGAATTTTATGTTTGTAAGACTAAACCTGAGGGGGACTTGTCCATTAAACACTAGGGTTAGTCCCTCTGACCCAGAGGCAGAGATGTAACCCTAATATAAGGCCCAAGTTACAAGCTTAAGTCTTGATAATTATTAGGTGTTTTGATTAGAAGGTGAAAACAACTTAAAGATTTAACACTAAGTATTAAAATTATACATTCCATCCTAAGATAAGGATACAAGCATAACCCTAATACAGAGCCCCAAAACTTTAACTATTTAGCCTTTGTTATTGAGATGAGAAGCAGAGACTCAAGGAGACTCAAAAGGTAAAAAAACTAAGGGGGACTATTCACAACCCTAAAGTTATCATGCTTGGTAGTTTCTATGGTTTGTGAGGCATAAAGAAAGTCTTCAGATTCGCCACCAAGGAAGGAGAAGCAGATGAAAAAGGAAGGAGATAGAAGAATAGGTTACTTACTTCCTGAAGAAGTTAAGTAACCTAAGAGTGGGATAAGAGCAAGAGAGAACACAAGTGAATCAAATTCACTTCAAAGACAGGTAAAGATGCATACGAAAGGATAAGAAGTGGTTGGATGTGGATGAACATCCACATCCTGATCAACTTACCTGAAGCACCTGAAAGGGTTAGTATGAATGCATAAGGTATGAAATAAGATGAAATGAAACAAATGAAGATGATATTATCCAAACTAGAAGAGGACACATGATGAAAATGTGTCATGAAAAGATGCAAAGTCATGTACAATGCATATGTATGATCATACAAGTGTTGGATGCAAAAACAAACATGTTAGAAGCTTGAAAATACATGAACATACATAAGATGTAATGCATGCAAAGCATACCAAATGAATGTAACAATGATCAGCAAATGTTCTCACATGACCTAAGGTGTCTAAGATGACATACAAATGCATGAGATGTCATGACAAGTTCATATGATGAGGATATGCAAAGATGAATGCAAGTATACATGGCAAATTAGGGTTTTTAGAATGCATGAGATGTCCATGATCAAAACACAAGAAAAACATATGATAAAAATTTGAAATTGCAACCAAACAAACCCTAAACACACGCAAGAACATTCCCCAAAGATGGAGGTAAGAAGCTATACCAAAGTCAAGTTATGGTTTTTCTAAGTTAGGTTAGGGTTTTGGGTACCTCTCAAAGAAAAATGCATATCAAATTGAAAATGAAATGAAAAAATATGATTTAAATTTCCTAGATACTAGATGCAACATGTAAAATAATGCAAAAAGAACCAAGTACAAACTCATTTTTATTGATCAAAAGTGAATTTTAGAAGTTAGGTTGTGAAAACTGGGATTTTGAAAACCCTAATTCAAGTTTAATTCTCAAAATAGAATCAAAACCAAAAATAAATGAGTGAAATGAGTTTGTACATTGATTATAATGTTCAAGGATGCTTCATGATTTTTTTGGTTATTTTTAAATACCTAAAAGTATTTTTAATTAATTAAAATGAATGAATGAATTAAATAATACAATTAAATGATTTTAAAATAAATTTTTAATACAAAAAATGAAAATAAAAATGTTTTTGGGTTTTTAAAATTAATAAGAGTGAAAGTTCAAAACATCTGAATTTTTAAAAGTGTTATACTATTTTTAATAAGTAAGAGAGAAAAAATGAATAAAAGGAAAATAAAATGAAAAGTAATCAGGATGGATGGCTCAGATTGCAAGGAAGAAGGATCAAGGGTCATGGGCGGAAGTCAGCAAGACTGGGGTTATGCAAATCCTAGGGTCCAGATTCAAATTCACTAAATGCGTGTGATCTAATGGTCCACATTTTATCTGAGGAAATTAATTATAGTTTATTTTAATTAATCCAAATTAGGGCTAATGGTGCATTTGGAACGTCCATCTCTTAATCTAAACATGATCCAATGGTCCATAATCAATATGGAAACCATAATCTCACTTAACCCTAATCACCCTCAGATGACCAAAATAGTGCTCCGGTCATCTTCTTCGCCGAGACCAAACACCAATCTTCTTCCCTAGGCCACTGCAATCCCTTTAACCAACCCACAATCAATCCTCATACTCCAAGGAACTCAAATCAACCATCAAACATGATTTATAACACATGAACAAGTTGAATCAAAGCAAAAAACACAGGCAAAATTTCAGAAACACATAACATACTCATCTCTTCATCATTTTCAATTCTAAAGACATTTATGTGATCCCTAGAGCATGTATTTTCATTCTATGACAAGAAAATGAAGATTTGAGACAACAAGTTCTTGAGTATACCTGAGTTGGTGACCTGCAGATATGAGCTTTCAAAGCCTCCCTCTTGTGCAAATGGCTTCCTTTAAACCTCCTGAGGCTAATGGAATGCTTGGAATGTTTTGAAAATGGCTGGTTTGGGATGTCCGGTTCTGATGTAGTAGAAGTGGAGGTTTTGATATGTGATGTTTCAGGCCATTTCAGTGGTTGATTCTTGTTCAATGAGTGATATGTGGCTGATTGGTGAAGGAATTTGTGAAGTTTGATGGCTGGATTAGGAGAATCGAAGAGAGGAAGTTTTGAAGGATTTTTATGCAAAACTGAGCATGGGTGGTTCTGAGCTCTTGTGTGTTGTCTTTTATGATCCTTAGGCATTGTATAAAAAATTGAGATAGGTCAGAAGAGTTGTTATGCACTATGGGATTGGTATGGTTCATTTGGCAAAAAAGTCAAATTTTGTGTACTTGAGGAATGGGCCATGGCATAGCTGATTTGAGGGCTTGAACTACTTCAGATAGCTTCAAGGAGAGACCTAGGATAAATTGTTATGAGCTGTGAGGCTTGGATCATGAGTTTGCATAGGTTTTACAATTTTGCAACTTTGTGATTTCTTGAGAAATAATTCATGAAATCCCTTGGCTCAAAGACTAAATTTGATCTTGAGATGTTGTTTGATCATGCCATGATGCATTTGAGTGGATTAGAAGTCACATAGAGGCCTGAAATTCAATTTTGCACATTTTCCTCTTTGACCTAAACTTGAAAATTACAAGATTTTTCCCAACTTTGACTTGCCATATCTTGAGTTCTATGATGAATCAAGAGGTGTTCTTGCACTTTTTGAAAATGGGAAGATCCAATCTACAACTTTCATGTTTGACAAAATTTCATTTGAAGCATTTTTGATCAAGAAGAGGAGGTTGCAAATCTTTCCCAAAATGGAAAGTTTACATTTCAAGTAATGTCTATTTTTGGCAACTTTTGACTTGGCTCAAAAAAATTTCAATCTTGTGATCATCCAACTTCTCCTAAGACCAAATAAAGGTCATAGGATTTCAAAATGATGGAAATGAACCTTTGGAACCCTTGGTTGAGGCCTCAGATGCCCTAATCCTGACTTTTCTTGCACAACAAGTTACAACTTGATCAGATAACTTCCTCAGTGAATTTTTGCATCAAAATTCATACACAAGATCCCTATATCATATAAAGACCAATGGAATCAAGAATGACCAAAATTTTTGGGTGTAAGGGCCTCAAACCTAAAACCCTAATTTTCAAGTAATTTGTGTAGGTGCTTCAAGCTTTCCTGGATAGCTCTGCAATCCCTTGAGATTTCTTGACTTCAAAGAAACCTTGGGGGTATAAAACAACCATAGAACACTCAAGGACCCTCCTGGCATGCTTCAAGGCCTCTAAGATTGCTCAAATCACTTCTTGGGTTCACCTTATCTCAAACCCTAGTTATGCAGCTATGCATTGAGTTGCTAAAGGATAATTATGCAATGTGAGATGTAATGATATGCTATGCAATATGTGTGATCATAATCCAAGGCATGAGAAAGTAAGAGGGAAAATTTGGGGTGTTTACAGCTGCCCCTATTCAAGCATGAGTTAGCTATGCATGATGTAAGCGCCAGGCTTAGTAGGCAAACAAGATAACTTGTGGTTGAATACCAAGACAGTCCAAAATTTGTGCTCTCTGGTATAAGAAGAAAAGGCATATAAATTGTTATTCACAAAACAAGACGATGTAGAGTGAACATCAAATGATAGTGCTGGAGGATGACCATCGAGCAGAGGACGACTTCTAGGGGTTAAAAGGTGAGAAATGCACTGACGGGGACGACCATCTGGCTAAAGAATAAAGAATCCACGACGGGGACGCCCATCGGGTAAAGAGTAAATGAAATAATGATGAGGGATAGTCATCATAAGGTGAAGAATAATCACCTAGCAGGGGACGGCTGCTGAAATATATCACGACATAGGACGAATGCCAGATAGAAAGATCAACGATGGGGACGACCATCAGATAAATGATGAGAGACGGTCATCATAAGGTGAAGGACGATCACCTGGCAGGGGACGACTGCTAAAAATATCACGACATAGGACGAATGTCGGATAGAAAGATCAACGATGGGGATGGCCATCAGATAAATGATGAGGGACGGTCATCATCAGGTGAAGGAAGATCACCTAGCAGGGTACGACTACTGAAAATATCACGACATAGGACGAATGCTGGATAGAAAGTAGTTTTATTGTGGGAAGAGATAAACACGGACGAGTGTTTAAGCCCTAAAATAAAACAGTATAAGTGTTTCGACAGTGTGTATAGACTAAAGATACGGACGAGCATCTTTAGGACCACGATACGGACGAGTATCGATAGAAACAAACACCGACGTGTGTTTTAAGGATGATGATACAGACGGGTACCAATTGGTTAAGCAAGGAACACAGACGAGTGTTTGATCTGCTGGGGAGTAGTATATGCAAGACACGAACGAGTATCAAAAGAACTATGTACAAGTATGAACAGTATTTGTATTGAGAGTGCAAAAGGTATTCTGGCTTTATCTGCATGGGAGATGCTCTTGTATACTGTTGTAGGAGTAATTTTGGTATCCACAGGTGAAAGGCTTAAACCTGACTTATGATCATGCAAATGTATGTTTGATTTTTGTCGTAATGCTCTGTATTAGACGGAATGCCACACTTTGTTTGGGGAGGATGATGCGAATACTATGATTATGCAAATGAGAGAGCCGATCCGAGATCTGAACTCTGCAGGGAGAAAGGATCACTGGGCGATCTTTCTGGAGAAATCTGTGGGGATACTTAAGCTGGGGGTGAGGAAAACCCCAAGTTGTTGGCAGTTGTCTTTGTTGGAGAAGAACAAATTTCAGTCATTGCTCGGGAGGTCCTGATTGGGGAAAAGATAACTTCTGGGAAGTAATTTGTTGTAATTCTTTCGTCTAGGTTATATCCTGGGGGAATGATTAACTTCATGGGGATTACTCTCGTCAAGTGATCCTGCTGAGGATGTGACTATTGACTTGGCTGGGGGATATAGTGCTTGATATGCCCCATGATGTAAAAGATTATCTGCCTTGAGTACCTGCAACCTGTTAAACAAAGGAAACGTACAAGCGTCCTAAGGCATCCTCAAATGGATTCCATCATAGGATTTAGATTTTCTTAAGAGCGCATATTTCCTGCAAGCATTTATTAAAATGGCCTATATGTCTTCCATGCAAATGTTGTATTACGAATTTTATACATTTTACAAACAAAAAATGAAAAGGTACAAAACAAAGTGAGAAAGAACATTTGACTTTATTGATTTGTGTGCCCTGAATAGGCAAGTACAGTGAAGAAGCTAATCCCTGAAATAAGGAGATTGCTGTAAAATTGAGAGAAATAACAGTGTCTTATTTGGAAATGCTGGAGTCGACGCTCCAATGAGCTTCCTCTTGCTATGACCTGTATGACCTCAAATGCTCTTCTTATCTTGCTTTCTGAGGAAAGTTGATTCTGATCGACGCTTTGTCCTTTTGAAACTTGCCAAGTTATGTAAGTGTAATACAGACGAATTCAGAATGCAAATGTCCGCTTTTTCCCTGATTTTGTGTGGATCGCCCTTTCGGGTTTTCAATCCACCAGGATACCCATTTTTGCCTGAGATGTCCGATGTGGCTTTTTAACTCAGCGGGTGTACACATTTTTTTTAAATATTCCCTTATTTTTGCCCGAGTCTTCTATTTTGTTTTTGATTCGTCGGGATGCCCTGTTTTTTCCTGGACTTACATTCTGTTTTTATGTCCAGCGGGTCATTTATGCGAAGTATTTTTTAACTCCATCTGAATTCACAGGAGATAGGAAATTTTCGCCATCCATGGTTGCGAGCATCCGTGCTCCGCCTGAGAAGACTTTAGTTATCACGTAGGGACCTTCATAGTTTGGCGTCCACTTGCCCATGTGGTCTGTATGAGGAGGAAGGCGTTTTTTCAGTACAAGCTCTCCCACTTGATATTCCCGAGGTCTCACCTTTTGATCGAAGGCTTTTTTCATCCGTTTCTGATATAACTGACCATGACAAATAGCTGCTAATCTCTTTTCTTCAATCAGGCTCAGTTGATTATAACAAGATCGGATCAATTATGCTTCGTCCAGTTTCACATCCATTATTACCCACAAGGAGGGCAATTCAACTTCAACAGGTAGAACAAATTCCATACCATACACAAGCTGATAAGGCGTTGCCCCGGTAGATGTTTTGATGGAATTTTGGTTCCCATGTAAGGCGAATGGTAACATTTCGTGCCAGTCTATGTATGTGACTACCATCTTTTGCACAATCTTCTTAATGTTCTTGTTAGCTGCCTCAACAACGCCGTTCATCTTTGGTCTGTAAGGAGAAAAGTTGTGATGTTGAATCTTGAAATCTCGTTATAGTTCTGTCATCATTTTGTTGTTAAGGTTTGAACCATTATCAGTAATGATTCGCTCGGGAACTCCATATCGACAAATGATATCCTTTTTCAGAAATTGGGCTACCACTTGCTTGGTGACGTTTGCATACGAAGCTGCTTCGACCCATTTGGTGAAGTAATCAATGGCTACTAGGATGAATCTGTGACCATTTGAAGCAGTTGGTTCGATCTTTCCAATCATATCAATGCCCCACATGGCGAAGGGCCAGGGTGAAGACAATACATTCAAAGGATTTGGAGGCACATGCACTTTGTCTATGTAGATCTGGCATTTATGGCATTTTCTGGCATAGGCACAACAATCTGCATCCATTGTGATCTAACAGTAACCTGATCTCAACAATTTCTTCGTTATTGCATGTCCTCCAGCATGGGTACCGAAAGAACCCTCATGTACTTCGCGCATCAGTAGGTCTGCTTCCTTTTTGTCAACACATCTGAGCAAGACCATGTCGAGGTTTCGCTTGTATAAGGAGCCATCAGTATTGAGGAAGAAACTGTCGGCTAGCCTTCTTAATGTCTTCTTATCATTAGACGATGCCCCAGGCGGGTACGTCTGAGTCTCCAAAAAGCATTTGATGTCGTGGAACCAAGGTTTGTTGTCAATGACAATGTCCACAGAGAAGATGTATGTCGGTCGGTTTAGTCTGGATACTAAAATCCAAGGTACACAGTTGGTAGTCTGTACTTTGATCATAGATGAAATAGTGGCCAAGGCATCTGCAAACTGATTTTCATCTCGAGGGATGTATTCAAGCTTGACTGTTGTAAAGAAAGTCAATAATCTCCTCGTATAGTCACGGTAGGGAACCAGATGCTCTTGATGAGTATACCACTTGCCATTAGTTTGGTTGATCACTAAAGTCGAATCTCCGAATACATTCAAGGTTTTGATCTTGAGGTTAATGGCTTCCTCAAGACCCATGATACAAGCTTCGTACTCCGCTTCATTGTTAGTGCAGGCAAAGGCGAGCCTTGTTGAGAAAGGCAGATGGACTCCTTCGGGTGTAATAAGCACTGCACCAACCCCATGATCGTTACAATTAACTGCCCCATCGAACATCATAGCCCATGCTCCTTCTGGATCCGGCCATTTAGTGTGAATAGGCTCTTCACAATCTTTTGATTTTAAGCACATGATGTCTTCATCGGGGAAATCAAATCTCATAGGCTGGTAATCATCAATGGGTTACCCAGCCAGACAGTCATACAATACATTGCCTTTGATGGTTTTTTGAGAGGTGTATTGAATATCATATTCTGTCAGAATCATTTTCCACCTTGCAACCCTTCCAGTAAGTGTTGGCTTCTCAAATATGTACTTGACTAAGTCCATCTTTAAGATCAACAAGGTAGTATGAGTCAAAATATATTGTCTTCGTCGGCGAGCATCCCACGCTAAAGCACATCAAGTTTTCTCGAGCAGTGAATAACGTTGTTCATAGTCGGTAAACGTTTTTCTTAGGTAGTATATTGCATACTCTTTTCGACCAGACTTGTCATGCTGGCCCAACACACACCCCATCAATTCATCTAATACCGTTAGGTACATTATTAGAGGTTTTCCTTCAACTGGAGGCATGAGAATTGGAGGTTCTTGCAGATACTCCTTGATCTTGTCAAAAGCTTTCTGACAATCATCGTTCCACCTGACTGTTTGTTCCTTTCTTAGCAGTTTGAACAAGGGCTCGCAGGTTGCAGTGAGGTGAGATATGAACCTTGAAATGTAGTTCAATCTACCCAAGAACCCTCGAACTTCTTTCTTAGTCTTAGGTGCAGGCATTTCCTGAATTGCTTTAACTTTGTCAAGGTCAACCTCAATTCCTCTTCCGCTCACAATAAACCCCAACAACTTACCAGAATGTACCCTAAATGTGCACTTGTTGGGGTTTAACCTTAACTGATATTTCCTTAGACGCTTGAAATGTTTCAATAGATTTACCAAATTCCCTTCCTCTGTGAGGGACTTGGCAATCATGTCATCCATGTAGCACTCAATTTCTTTATTGATCATGTCGTGGAATAATGTTACAATAGTTCGTTGATATGTTGCACCAGCGTTCTTCAAACCAAACGACATTACTTTGTAGCAGAACGTGTCCCATGGTGTGATGAAGGTTGTCTTCTCCATGTCTTCAGGTGACATCTTGATCTGGTTGTATCTAGAAAATCCGTCCATGAAGGAAAATACCGAGGATTGAGTTGTGTTGTCTACCAATACATCAATGTGGGTAATGGGAAGTCATCTTTCGAGCTTGCTCTGTTCAGATCCCGGTAATCGACACACATATGCACCTTGCCATCCTTTTTTAGGTACGGGTACAATGTTAGCAACCCAAGGTGGGTAACTAGTTACAGCAAGAAAACCGGTGTCCCACTGCTTTTGTACTTCCTCTTTGATTTTCATGGCCATGTCCGGGCGAGTACGACACAACTTCTGTTTGACCGGAGGGCAATCCTCTTTTAATGGCAACCTGTGCATGACAATATCTGTATCCAAACTCGGCATATCTTGGTAAGACCAAGCGAAGACATTGACATATTCTCGAAGCATACTGATAAGTTGTTCTTTTACCGGAGTTTGCAGACTGGCTCCAATCTTCACTTCTTTCACAACATCCTTGGTATCAAGATTAATAGTCTCAACCTCCTCTTGATGAGGAGCAATCACCTTTTCCTCTTGTCTCAATAACCTGGCTAACTCTTCAGGTAAATCGTAGTCTTCTTCAACCCCTTCATCTACTTGATTAATCAGATTGTCAAAGTCATACAAGGTCATAGCAGTGTCGTTGTCAGTGCAATTTGGAGGGCTATTTCTGCAAGGGTTAAGATTTAGTACATTTTAGTGATTGATTTTATTTTGTTTTAGAAGAAGTAAGTAAATGAAATTTTTATTTAGAAAAACATTGCCATTTATTGCTTTGTGCGAAAATAACAAAAATGAAAAGACAGTGAGCGAAAAAGGTTGTTTGCAAAAAGATGTCCATTGTTCATTAATATTCAATTTGCACAAACACATATGGCCCTATTACAAAATGAGTCCTGACATCTTGGGCAAGATGCAGGACTTTGATGCATGCTTAAAATAGGAAATAATAATTACTCTGCAGCAGTAACCCTTATAATTTCCTGGGAAGACCAGTTGAGGACTTGCCGGCCCGGGATTCTTGGACGGATCCAGTTTTCCAGGTTGTAGTCGCTCTCAGCCTCGTCTTCCAGAGTGTTGACAGCATCAGGGGTTAGCATTCCCCCACTTATGAACTTTGGCCCTCCAGCAGCCTCCTCTTGAACTTGTCGGGATGGTCTGTAACCCAAACCGAATTTGTCTTCTTTCATTTCCACCATTAGCAGCTTGCCCCAGCCTTGGGAATTACCTTATTTCACAACCTTCTGAGCCTGCTTGTAGGAAGTAATTGAGGTACCCATCCGCTCCTCTTGGGATGCAGCAAACACCTCAGTTGTAGCTTCGTTGACATTCAATGCTTCAAAACCTTTGCTCATGGTTTCATAGATTTCTCCATCCATTTTTAAGTACTTGTACGTAGCCAAGTAACTGACAAAGATATATTCTTCTCCACAGATAGTGATAATCTGACCTTCCCACTCATATTTTAACTTCTGGTGAAGGGTTGATGTTATCGCGCCGGCGGCATGGATCCATGGTCGACCCAACAAACAGCTGTAGGCAGGTTGTATGTCCATCACATAGAAGATAGTTTTGAAAACTTGTGGGCCAATTACCACGGGTAGCTCTACCTCTCCGAGAACCGATCTCTTAGAACCATCAAAAGCTCTTACAACTAAATTGCTTGGACGGAGGGCCAAACCATCATACTCCAGTTTGACTAAGGCTTTCTTTGGAAGGACGTTGAGTGATGATCCAGTGTCAACAAGGACGTGCGAGAGCATAACCCCTTTACATTCCATAGTGATGTGTAATGCCGTGTTGTGGTTACGCCCCTCTGTAGTCAAATCATCATCGGTAAAGCCTAGTCCATGACTAGTATTGACATTTGCGACTATTGATTCATATTGATTGACAGTGATCTTTTCAGGCACATAAGTTGCGTGCAGGACTTTGAGTAATGCATTCCGGTGAGCCTCGGAACACATAAGCAGTGATAATATGGAGATCTTTGAGGGTGTTTGGTGGAGCTGATCCACGATTTTGTAGTCACTTCTTTTGATAATCCTCATAAGCTCGTCTACATCCTGATCAAAGTGCGTATTCTGAGTTTCTTTTGCAGCAAGTTCTTCTGGCACCACACTTTTACCTTTAGCTTTGGTAGTCGCTTCCGCTTCGGCATTAGTTCTGGGAATTTGTGAAGCAAAGAGACATCCGCTTCTAGTGAAGCCTCTGTCTCCCCCTACATTGTCTACCTGTGGTACAGATGTTGAGGAGTCAAGAGTGACTTTTCTTCCGTGGCAGTAAAGATCCGAACCATAATTCCAAGGCACGGTACTGTTTTTATCATAAGGAATTGGTCCAGGCACCGTAGTGGTCACCGGACTAATTGCAGCAGAAAAAGGAGTCATGATTTTCTGCGGATCGTAGTATATAGTAACAGGGAGTCTGACTGAAGGTGGCATAAGTGTATGAAGCTGACAAACTGATGGGCTAAAGACGTATCTAATTATGTGTCTAGCGGTATCTTAACTGCAAGTGCACAGCCTATCGAAGTAATATTTAAGATTATCGATCCACAGGGACTCTATGGTTACTTAGTGCTAGATGAACTTCTAGTTTAGCTAAGGTGAAGGGTTGTCACGATTTTTTGTTGTTTTTAAAGATTAAAGGCGGGAATTAAATTTAAGTTTAATAAAATAATACTAAGGCGGTCGGTATGTAATTATGCTAACTTAGGCAGGTCAATCTAACCTAGGCTTATAAAGACAGTTCACTTAATCTATTCTGTAGAGGTTACCAGTTTAAATACCTTTAACTCACACTCTCGTGGTCTTATCTCAGATCTTACCCCTAAAGCCCTATGCCTGCTCTCGCTAGCCCATAAGTGTTTAGAGATAATTTTTGGAAACTTAGTAATTCTAATTTATTTTAAAGCGCTCTCGCTGTGTTTAATTTAAATGCCTAACTTTAGCTATCTGGTTAAAATCTCACACTCTCGTGGTCTTGACCTAACCTAATACACTTTCCTTACTCTCGTAACAAAAAGGTTAATTTTATAATAAAAAATATCAGCCAGAATATTAAGCTATTAATTATTTTAAGCCTATAGTTGATTTTACCGATTTAGTTTGTTTTAATTACATACCGCCCTAAGGTATTTAGCTACTCATTTTTGTTGAACCAGACAGAGGCAGAGAAACAATAAACGAACTATTCATGGCAGAAAAATAAATATCCAACATAAATATAAAATTTCAAATTAATATAAACCTGGTTAACAATAAAAAATGGCAGACTCCTTCTTCCACAGGCTGGAAAGCTCGGAGTATTTGTCGGAATCGGAAATAAACTAAAAATTCTGAAGGCTTTGAAACAAATAAATTTTATAACAATTCCCTGATGTTGGAAATTGTTATAGGTTTGGTTTGGATACAATAAAAATAAAGCAATGAAAATAATGCTGGAAAAATAATAAGGGTGTAAAATAATTCGGCAGAGCTTCCGCAAGAAATTAATAAAACTAAACTCTGTAAATTGTTCATTCAAATTAAGCTATTTATAGAAGATTAAATGGGCTGGTGGTTGAATTGTTGCTTGGGCCTCGTAGGAGCATTGAGAGAATCCAGGAACGTGTGGATACAAGGTCAGATGGAAAATAGGCATTTCATATGCAGCGTAACGTTATGACCAAGTCTTCAGTCAAATAACCTATTTTTCCCTTGTCACGGTCGTGACAAGGGCATCACGTTGGTGTCCCTTGTAAAATAAGTGTCACGGTCGTGAGGGATACGTCACGGTCGTGATTGCTCCTTTTGGGGTGTCACGGTCGTGACACCTAGGTGACAACCGTGAGTGTAGCAAAAAATGCAGTTTTTGCAGAATTCTTCATTTCTTCATCTTTTTATGGTTGTTTTCGCTCCTTTTTCTTGTGTCTCATGATTTAGCTCTGTATACGATGTACCTGCAAAATGGCAAGGAAAACTCGAGGAATCGGGTGTTAAAACGACAATTATGCAATAAAAAGGTATTGAAACATAGCAATATAATCGATACATTTTCTCGTTATCAAACTTCCCCAAACTTAAACCTTTGCTTGTCCTCAAGCAAATAGTCGGTTGAAAATTGTCGGACAAGTTTTTATCGACGCACACACATAACAAATCGTACGAGGGATCGTTTTGTCGGATAAACCGGTACTATGATAAAACACTAACGATACACTAATGACACAAGCAACAAGCTAAGTTGTCGACTTCCCGTTAAACGAAACATTCGGCAATTGCTTTACGATTTCACCTAGAGTTTTTCGATCTTATTTCGCCCGGTTTCATTCTAGCGTAATCACATTTAGCCATTTGCCTTAGCACGCACGTAGTGGAGTAGCCGATTAGCGAATTTGATCCTTTAAAAGCACGGGGTCTGGAACACGAATGTGGTAACCCTACATACATTATCCGATTTGGAGGTTGTGGGGGATCGAGCCGTAGCACGCCCTACCAAGTTCAGAACCAGTACCTCTGAACCAACCCACAATGGACTCCTTCTCATATTTCTCGTTTCTTATATGCGACCGTGTACTTTGGTGCAATTTCTTTTCATTTGCATCGAGATTTGAAGGATCATTATAGATTAGGCATCAAACGCTTATATTCATCGGCTCCCCACGTGGTTTGTGTTCAGACGGTGCTGACTGCTAGTATAAACTACTAGGGGTTACTTTTGAACTGAAACATAAGGTGTAGTCGTAACAATCATCGGAACGGGATTGCTTAAGTGGGAAGTCTAAGGTGTCAAGACTGTATTGATCTTGTTGAATCGTTCTCAGCTTCCTAATTATGATTTCGTAGGTAAGTCGGGTAATGCGAATAATTAAAGATTTTTTTGGTATGGCTAAATAAACGGGGAAAGTTCGAAACTAAAGAAAATAGCACAAAAATTGCTCGTTTCATTAACTTACGAAAAGGAAATACAACAGAATGGAAAAGATGCGAAAAGGGAAAATGCGGAAAATGAAAGGTACCTCTCCCACACTATATCAGACATTGTCCTCAATGTTGTGATATAATAGCGGTAAAAGTACAATACAAACTACGAAAATGAAAAACAAACATAAACAAAAAACTAAAACTAAGGCTGCTGATGACCGCGGCCTCGGCTTCTGGTGCGGGAGCGTCTGGTCGGAGTCGCTTCAAGATCAGAACCGGTACCGGTAATAGCAGTGATGTCAATGTGCAAAGCCTCTAGCTCGCTAAAGATCTCGCCGAGCTTCTCATCAGTAGCCGTCTGGTTGGTTGCAATAGTGCGGAGTAAAGCATCATGTTGCTCCTTCTGCCTTCGCTCCAGTGCGGCATTCATCTGGTTCTGCTGATGAATCGCACGGAGGACGTCCTCAAGAGTGAATTCTTGTGCAGGAGGATGTCGGGTGGATGACTCAGGAATGTCCTGGACAGGCTCAGCTGCATCCATGGCGTCTTGCATCTCATCCGCTGGTGGATCGGCCTGATCATCATGAATGGGGGCGTGTCCGGCAGCATCCGGTAAAGCAAAGAGCCAGTTGGCTCGGCTAGACGGATCGATGCGGTCACGGGACGGCAGGATGATGTGGTGATAAACAGTGTCGTGGATAACAGGGCTAAACCTGCCATCCTCTCTCTGCGCAATCAAGTGAGCGGACCTGCAATAGTTCTTCGTTAGGAACTCGGCGGCTCTGCTAGGCAAATTCGCGACCAAGTCACCAAGGTCCAACTGAATGGCGAGGGTGGTGACAATGTCGCCTATGTAAAATGGGGTTGCGCCTCTTTGCGCAATGGCCTGGATATGAGATAGCATGAACGGGGCAACGTTGATAGGCTCATCATTTAGAGCGCAGTGCAAGAACAGAAGCTCCTTGGAGTTGAGCTTATGGTTACTCTCTCGTGCAAAGATGGTGTTGCAAATGATGCGGTGAAAATATCGGATTGCCGGGTTGTGGATATGTGTAGCATTAAGGCTCTGGAAGGCTGAGGCACGGGTGTTGGTTATGTCGTGCCATAGGGTGAAAGCGGTTTCACTGAAATTATCCGGCACGCGGAGGTGAGCTTCATTCCCGTGATCGAAGCCTAGCAACTCGGCTATCCTGTTTTGCGAAAGTTCGAACTCCCGGCCAAGTAATCTGAACTTAGCGAAGCCGGTAAGTTGACTTTGAGAACCGGTAGGAGTGATGTAATGGAATGAGCTTAAGAATTCCAATGTCAGAAGCTCGAATGTGGGCTGGGGCTGACTGCAAAGATCCCACAGACCGACTTTTTGAAGCAGGCTCTTGACACTGTTAAGCATTCCCAGTTCTCTCAAATAGACAGTGTCGACATATCGCGTGGGTTGCACGCCACGGTTCTGGAATCGGATGAACCTCTCTCTCTGGTTTTCTCCATTCTCACCATCTCTGAATTGAATAGCTTCCATTGCATGCAAGAACAAGAGTGGGAGATGAGGAGTTTGGATTTTTGTGAAAAAGTGATAAAATGAGAGAAATAATGGTTCGGATAAATATTGGAAGGTGAGAATGTGATAGGTGTGGTGATAATGGAGAGGTTAATGGGGTTTAATTTGGTAATGGGAGGTTACAGAAGTGGGAGGAGATAATGGGTGGTTTTGAAAGTTATGGAAGAAGAAAGATGAAGAGGTTTCGAAGAAGAAACAGTTATGTTTCTCACGAATCCTATAATTAGGGTCGTCACGGTCGTGACAAGGGGATGACGGTCGTGACACGCTAATTAGCTTGTCACGATTGTTAGGGGGATGACGACGACTGTGAGGGTTGAATTCCTTGAATAATTTCCAGAAAGCATTATCTCTCTCACGCTTCATATAATTTATATAATATTTTTGATCACTTCTCACTCAATATTAAATATAAACACCATATAATAAATAATTTCAACATAGTACTTGTAAATTGCATCACACGAGAGATTGTATAAAATATGAATCAATTCAAGCATAACAGTATATAGATTGAAAACATATAAATTGATTAAAATGGAAAAAGTTTGTAAACTAGAAGTGCTTTGCATTTGAAAATTGAAATGAAATTACATTAATGAAAATACGGTACGAAAATGTTTGCGAAAAGTAAAACTAACTAGAAACGAAAACAATAAGTAAAATAAGCTAGATCACTACAGCATCTTCAAATCTTCGATTGCGGAGTTCAGGTGGTAGAATTACTCACAGGTTATGTCAGTTAGACCTATAATGTCCAATCGCATGCTCTTAATCTCATCCTTAACAGTATTTATATCAGTTTGGTAAGCTTCAAGAGTGTTCATGATATTCTTTAAGTTGTTAGCATAATCTACTTGAGTCACTTCAGGGGTTTCAATCACTTCGTCAGTGTGGTCAATGTCATGGTAACCAGGAGGTGTCTCAGGGTCACTTTCTACATCGGTCATTATATCATCTTTTATCTTGTAAGACTGAGGTGTTTCAGGAGTAGATGGATAGTCAGGTGGGGTTAACTCATAAAGCCAGTTATCCTTATTGTGAACACTTACTCTAGCATGGTTTGGTAGTGTGAACAGGGTCACTACCTCATTCCTGATTAGGTACTCCAAAGGTGGATGTCCTAAATTCCTTATGATATGGCGATTGAAGCAAAAGTTAAGATTCATAGGACGGATGGTACCTAAACGGTTGCACCTGTGCAATTGGTATCTAAGTCCTAAGGCATCAGCAATCATGGTTACAATACCTCCTACTAATATAGGTAATTCAGGTTCTTCTTGGATTCGGGTGAAGGTTTGCATCATGAAAGGCACACCATTGACAGGCTGTCCATTAGTGAAACATGACATAATGAATATCTCATCTTTAGATACTCCGGTAAGGTTTTCTTCTTTTCCAAAGAAGGTGTGGGCAAGAATCTTATGGAAGTAACGGATAGCTGGGTTATGTATCTCATCATTGTTCATGCTATTTGGTTCAGGGTGGTAGTTTCCGGTTAATGTTCCCCAAAAGAAATCCAGCTCAATGTCCATCAATTCTACCTGTGTGGTAGTAAAAGCAAAGGGTCCACTAGGGAATCCTAATAAGTCAGCTAGCTCTTTATGGTTAAAGTCATATTCTATTCCAAATAGGCGGAAACTGATAAATCCCTTCCTGAATCCAAAACCGCGCTCGGGTAGGTAAACTAAGGAGCTAAGGAACTCAAGGGTGGGCTCGCGGTAAGTCACAAACTTATGTTGAATCAGTGCATTCTCCCATCCAAGTCGGTTAAACAAGTACAGGATGCTATCATGTATACCTAGGGTTTCCATAGTCAGATCATCCGGGTACAGAGTCAAATCCATTGGCCTCTGTGATAACTCTTCAAATTTCATTCTTTGGTTCCTACCTCTAAATTTGGTTTCCATAAGGTTTATCGGTTGGTTAGCCATGGTTAGTGCAAATACGGAGGAAACAAATCAGGGGGAGAAGGAAAGTGGAAAAGACTTTTAGAAAATCTGTAAAAGTGATTTAAGATTAAAATAAGGAAAAATAAGGAAATAAAATGCATAAATTAAAGGCAATAATAGTAATAATGAAATAAAACTATAATAAAATGACAAAGCAAATGAACTAATAATAAAATGATAAATGACAAAATAATAAAATGATGAAAATGATTTTAAATGATTTAAATGATTAAATGAGTAAATGGGTTGCCTCCCACTAAGCGCTGTTTTTATCGTCAAAAGCCTGACGTAATGCTTAGGTGTAGATTAATCAGGGGAAATAGTGGACAACTCTAAAAGCCTTAGACTATTCGCATAATCTCTATTTTCAACTTTATGATAATGTTTTAAACGTTGTCCGTTTACTATGAATGGTTCACTATTCCTACCCTTAATTTCTATTGCTCCACTTGGGAACACTCTAGTTATTTTAAAGGGTCCTGACCATCTAGATTTTAATTTTCCAGGAAAGAGCCTAAGTCTTGAATTAAAGAGGAGTACAACGTCTCCCACACTAAATTCTTTCCTAGATAGGCGTTTATCATGCCATCGCTTAGTTCTTTCTTTATATATCTTAGCATTCTCATAAGCATCTAGCCTTAATTCTTCTAATTCGTTAATATCTAGGATTCGCTTTTCTCCTGCAGCATTATAGTTTATATTGAGAGTTTTGATCGCCCAATAAGCTTTGTGTTCTAGTTCTACCGGGAGGTGACAAGATTTTCCATTAACTAATTTGAAAGGTGTAGTTCCTATGGGTGTCTTGTAAGCGGTCCTATAAGCCCATAAAGCTTCATTAAGTTTAGATGACCAATCTTTCCGAGATATGGCGACAGTCTTTTCTAAGATTTGTTTGATTTCTCTGTTTGAGACTTCGACTTGTCCACTTGTTTGTGGGTTATATGGTGTTGCCACATGGTGTCTCACTCCATACTTAGATAGTAATTTGTCAAAGATTTTTGAAATGAAGTGCGAGCCACCGTCACTTATGACGAGTCTAGGCACACCAAATCTGGGAAAGATTATATTTTTGAAAATCTTTATTACTACTCGTGCGTCGTTTGTAGGAGAAGTTATAGCTTCGATCCATTTTGAAACATAATCAACAGCTACGAGTATGTAGTTATTACCGAAAGATGATGGGAATGGTCCCATGAAATCTATTCCCCAGACGTCAAAGATTTCTACTTCTAATATTCCTTTTTGAGGCATCTCATCTCTTCTTGAAATATTACCGGTGCGTTGACACCGATCGCAATTTATAACAGCGATGTGGACATCTTTCCATAGATTAGGCCAGAATAGGCCGGCTTGCAAGATTTTTGCACAAGTCTTGGAAGTGCTTGCATGTCCACCATAGGGAGATGAATGGCAATGAGCAATGACATCTTCTATTTCTTCTTCGGGAATACATCGACGAAAGATTCCATCGGGTCCTCTTTTGAACAATAATGGTTCATCCCAATAATAATGTTTTAGATTATGAAAGAATTTCTTTTTCTGCTGATAGGTTAAATCAGGTGGAAGAGCTCCTGCGGCTAGGTAGTTAACAATGTCAGCGTACCATGGCAGTCCTACAGTCGTTTGGATTGTTTCCACGGGTTCTGGTTCATTTATGTCTAACTGAACTGGGTCGCTTCCTATTTGTGCTATCAGATGTTCATACGGAAAATCATCGTTAATCGGCACTTGTTCGGGTTTAATACCTTCTATTCTAGATAAATGGTCCGCTACGACGTTTTCAGTACCCTTTTTATCTTTTATTTCGAGATCAAACTCTTGTAAGAGTAAAATCCATCTCAAGAGTCTTGGTTTAGCATCTTTCTTAGTCAGTAGGTATCTGATAGCAGCGTGGTCTGTGTAAACGATTATTTTCGCTCCTACTAGGTAAGAACGGAATTTGTCAAGCGCAAAGACAACTGCTAACAGTTCTTTTTCAGTAGTGGCGTAGTTCATCTGAGCAGAATCTAAGGTTCTACTGGCATAGTAAATCGCATGAAGTTTCTTTTCCTTCCTCTGGCCTAGAACTGCGCCTACAGCATAGTCACTCGCATCGCACATGATTTCGAAAGGTAATCTCCAGTCAGGGGATTGCATGATTGGTGCGGTGATGAGGGCTGTTTTTAGAGTTTCGAATGCTTTAAGACAATCTTCATTGAATATGAACTCAGCGTCTTTCATTAATAAACCAGTAAGAGGTTTAGTGATTTTCGAGAAATCTTTGATGAATCGTCGGTAAAAACCGGCGTGTCCTAAAAAGCTTCGTATTTCTCGAATTGTTTTAGGGGGTTGAAGATCTTTTATGACTTCTATCTTAGCTTTATCAACTTCAATTCCCTTGTCGGATATGACGTGGCCTAATACGATTCCTTCTCTGACCATAAAATGACATTTCTCCCAGTTAAGCACGAGGTTTACTTTTACACATCTTTCTAACACCATTTCTAAATTTGATAGGCATCCTTCAAAACTTTGCCCGCATACAGAGAAGTCGTCCATGAACACTTCCATGATGTTGTCTATAAAATCTGCGAAGATTGACATCATACATCTTTGAAAGGTTGTAGGAGCGTTGCATAACCCAAAGGGCATTCGTCTATAAGCGAACGTTCCATAGGGGCATGTGAATGTAGTCTTCTCTTGATCATCTGGATGGATAGGGATTTGGAAAAATCCTGAGTAACCATCAAGATAACAAAAATAAGAATGCTTGGATAATCGTTCTAACATTTGATCTATAAAGGGTAGTGGGAAATGATCTTTTCGAGTGGCTTTGTTTAGTTTACGATAATCGATGCACACTCTATGTCCTGTCACTACTCTTTGCGATATCGATTCGCCTTGAGCGTTTTTCACAACAGTGATACCTCATTTCTTTGGCACTACATGTACTGGACTAACCCATTTACTATCAGAGATTGGATATATTATTCCGGCATCTAGTAGTTTCTTAACTTCTTCTTTTACTACAGTGCTAAGGATTGGGTTAATTCTTCTTTGAGATTCTCTGGAGGTTTTGCAATCTTCTTCTAGCAGAATACGATGCATACAGATTGAAGGGCATATTCCTTTGAGATCAGATATGTTATATCCTAATGCAGTTGGATATTTCTTTAAGACATCTAAAAGTTTCTTTGTTTCGATTGTTCCTAAACTGGAATTTATTATAACCGGTCTTTTACATTCAATGTCTAAGAATCCGTACCTTAGGTTATTAGGTAAAGTTTTTAATCCTAATGTAGGTTTATCTTTACTTGGCATGGGATCCGGTGTAAGTGCTAAACTTTCGCTTAGACTATCGTCCTGATACGGTGCATGCCAATTATCATCTTCGAAAATCGGAGGGATTTGAATTTTCATAATTTCAGAATAGGTAGTTTCTTTCATTTCCATTTCTCTTACACATTCGTCAATTACATCCAATAGATAGCATGTATCCTCTATAGATGGTGATTGTAAGAATTGTGTTAAAATAAATTCAACTTTCTCTTCACCTACTTCAAAGGTTAGCTTTCCTCTTTTTACGTCTATTATAGCTCCGGCGGTAGCTAAGAATGGTCTTCCTAGTATGATAGGTGTAGTGGAGTCTTCAGAGATGTCCATGATTATGAAATCAGTAGGGATGTAGAATTGTCCTATACGTACTGGGACGTTTTCTAGTATGCCTACAGGATATTTAACAGAGCGATTGGCTAGTTGAACAAACATTTTAGTTGGTCTTAGGTCTCCCATGTCTAGCCTTTTGCAAATCGTTAAGGGCATAACACTGATACTGGCTCCTAAATCTCATAAAGCTTTGTCAATGACGAATTTTCCTATTACACAGGGTATAGAGAAACTTCCTGGATCTTTTAGCTTAGGAGGCATATTATTCTGAATTATGGCGCTACACTCAGCAGTAAGTGTAACTGTTCCGTTATCCTCTATCTTTTTCTTATTGGATAAGATTTCTTTTAAAAACTTAGCATACGAGGGCATTTGAGTGATAGCTTCTGTAAACGGAATAGTAATATTCAACTATTTCAGAAGTTCGACAAATTTCTTAAACTGGCCCATCGTCTTGGAATTGGTTAATCTCTGAGGGTACGGAATTGGTGGTTTATAGGGTGGTGGAGGTACATAAGGCTTTTCTTTCTCCACTGCCTCTTGATTATCATCTTCCTTTTCTTCTGGATCGTTCACCTTTTCAGTCGGTTTATCCGGTTTTTGGTACATGGCTGGATTGTCAAGTCTTGGATCGGTAGGTCCATCAAGTTCCTTGCCACTTCTTAATATCACAGCATTGGCATGTCCTTTCGGATTAGGTTGAGGTTGTCCAGGAAATACTCCAGCTGGTGCAGCGGTAGGTGCTTGTTGTTGAGCTACTTGTGAAATCTGAGTTTCAAGCATTTTGTTATGTGTAGCTAATGCATCTACTTTGCTTACTAATTGCTTAATCTGCTCACTAGTGTGAATGTTTTGGTTTAAGAAGTCCTTGTTTGTTTGAGATTGGTTAGCTATAAAGTTCTCCATCATCAATTCAAGGTTCGATTTCCTAGGGACATTAGGAGCAGTCTTTTGATATCCTGGTGGTGTAGCTGGTGCTTGACCTGGTGCGTATAAAGCATTATTATTCTTATAGGAGAAGTTCGGATGATTCTTCCAACCTGGGTTGTATATGTTTGAGTATGGGTTTCCTTGAGCATAATTCACTTGATCTGTGGGAATTCCTGTTAATAGTTGACAATCAGGAACTTCATGTCCTGGAACTCCACATAACTCACAGTTAGGTGTTACTGCAGCCACAGTGGCTGTTGGTGTTATGGCCAAGTTGTCGATCTTTTGGTTTAGTTGGTCAAACTTTGCATTGACTTGGTCCATACTACTCACTTCGTACATACCTCTTTTTGTTGGTTTCTCAGTTGCGACTCTCTCGCTTCCCCATTGGTAATGGTTTTGAGCCATACTTTCGATAAGTGCATAAGCATCATTATATTCTTTGTCCATCGGTGCACCGCCCGCGGCAGCGTCAATTGTCATTCTTGTATTGTACAAGAGTCCATTATAGAAGGTATGGATGACCATCCATTCTACTAATCCGTGATGTGGAAAAAGTTTCAGCATATCCTTATATCGTTCCCAAGCTTCGAATAGTGATTAGTTTTCCCTTTGCTTAAATCCGTTGATCTGAGCTCTCAGCATAGCTGTCATGCTAGGTGGGAAATATCTGGTCAAGAAAACTCTCTTTAGTTCCTCCCACGTAGTCACTGAGTTCGAAGGCAGAGATTGAAGCCAGGCTCTTGCTCTGTCTCGAAGTGAAAAAGGAAACAAACGTAGTCTAATACCTTCTTGGGTAACTCCATTGGCTTTTACGGTATCTGCTTATTGCACAAAGATCGAAAGATGAAGGTTCGGATCCTCGGTAGGATTTCCGGCGAATTGATTTTGTTGCACGGCTGATATCAACGAAGGTTTTAGTTCGAAATCGTTTCGGTTGATAACCGGTGCGGCAATGCTAGAATACGGTTCAGCTTGCGAAGGACTAGCATAATATTTGAGTGGGTGATTCTGCTCTTCAGCCATCTCTGCGTCCTTTGATGTTACGACTGGTTTAGGTGGATCTAATTGAAGATCTGGAATGTTGTAACTTTGTTCGTAATCGAATATTCGTCTTCTTACGTGCAAGAAGCGTTCTGATTCTGGGATTAGAGGTTGCAAGTCTTCGCCTTTAGAGCGAGTACTTGGCATACACTCGGGAATTTAGATTAAGAAAAGAAAATAGTTGTTACCTTAGTCTAGACAATGCTACCTAAAGTGCACTAGTAACTAAATTAAGGTCCCCGGCAACGGCGCCAAAAACTTGATGGGCTAAAGCCGTATCTAATTATGTGTCTAGCGGTATCTTAACTGCAAGTGCACAGCCTATCGAAGTAATATTTAAGATTATCGATCCACAGGGACTCTATGGTTACTTAGTGCTAGATGAACTTCTAGTTTAGCTAAGGTGAAGGGTTGTCACGATTTTTTGTTGTTTTTAAAGATTAAAGGCGGGAATTAAATTTAAGTTTAATAAAATAATACTAAGGCGGTCGGTATGTAATTATGCTAACTTAGGCGGGTCAATCTAACCTAGGCTTATAAAGACGGTTCACTTAATCTATTCTGTAGAGGTTACCAGTTTAAATACCTTTAACTCACACTCTCGTGGTCTTATCTCAGATCTTACCCCTAAAGCCCTATGCCTGCTCTCGCTAGCCCATAAGTGTTTAGAGATAATTTTTGGAAACTTAGTAATTCTAATTTATTTTAAAGCGTTCTGGCTGTGTTTAATTTAAATGCCTAACTTTAGCTATCTGGTTAAAATCTCACACTCTCGTGGTCTTGACCTAACCTAATACACTTTCCTTACTCTCGTAACAAAATGGTTAATTTTATAATAAAAAATATCAGCCAGAATATTACGCTATTAATTATTTTAAGCCTATAGTTGATTTTACCGATTTAGTTTGTTTTAATTACATACCGCCCTAAGGTATATAGCTACTCATTTTTGTTGAACCAGACAGAGGCAGAGAAACAATAAACGAAATATTCATGGCAGAAAAATAAATATCCAACATAAATATAAAATTGCAAATTAATATAAACCTGGTTAACAATAAAAAATGGCAGACTCCTTCTTCCACAGGCTGGAAAGCTCAAATAAACTAAAAATTCTGAAGGCTTTGAAACAAATAAATTTTATAACAATTTCCTGATGTTGGAAATTGTTATAGGTTTGGTTTGGATACAATAAAAATAAAGCAATGAAAATAATGCTGGAAAAATAATAAGGGTGTAAAATAATTCGGAAGAGCTTCCGCAAGAAATTAATAAAACTAAACTCTGTAAATTTTTCATTCAAATTAAGCTATTTATAGAAGATTAAATGGGCTGGTGGTTGAATTGTTGCTTGGGCCTCGTAGGAGCATTGAGAGAATCCAGGAACGTGTGGATATAGGGTCAGCTGGAAAATAGGCATTTCATATGCAGCGTAACGTTATGACCAAGTCTTCAGTCAAATAACCTATTTTTCCCTTGTCACGGCCGTGACAAGGGCATCACGTTCGTGTCCCTTGTAAAATAAGTGTCACGGTCGTGATTGCTCCTTTTGGGGTGTCACGGTCGTGACACCTAGGTGACGACCGTGAGTGTAGCAAAAAATGCAGGTTTTGCAGAATTCTTCATTTCTTCATCTTTTTATGGTTGTTTTCGCTCCTTTTGCTTGTGTCTCATGATTTAGCTTTGTATACGATGTACCTGCAAAATGGCAAGGAAAACTCGAGGAATCGGGTGTTAAAACGACAATTATGCAATAAAACGGTATTGAAACATAGCAATATAATCGATACATTTTCTCGTTATCACAAACTGATGAGAGAGTGTTGTTGGGACATTGTTTATGATAATGTTGGTGAGAATCTTGTTGGAAGTTGTTGTTGTGAGATTCTGGAATATGGATCGTTGCCAGGTCGTAGTAGATAGTAACTGTTGAAATATCACTGTTGGTGTTTGTTGTTGTTGTAGCCGATTTTGTTGAAATGATTTTTGTTGTATTTGTAGAAGTGATTTCTGTTGTAGTTGTAAAAGCTTGAACTGTTGATGTTATCCGCAGGATGCCTTCTTTAATCAGGTTGTTGATACCATTCTTCAAACTTGCGCAACCATTAGTAGTAACCTTACAAGCTTCACAGTAGGCTTCACAACCTGGAAACACTTGGCATTTTAAAAGCTGAGCTTTCACCTCGGCCATAGGTGTTCAAACACTTGCAATATCATCAATCAGGATTGCTGGTTGGTCTTCCTTGATAACATTAATCCTTGGACCACCGTGGTTAGGTATTGGATTTTTGGTGACACTCGGAGGAGGTGCAAAGTTTACAGCTTTGGAATCAATCAGGTCTTGGACCTTCATATGCAGGGCCCTACACTTTTCTGTGGCATGGCCGGGAGAATTTGAGTGGAAGACGCATCTTGCGTTGACATCATAATTTCTTGGAAGGTTGAGAGGATCTGGTGGAGCCAAAGTCCTCAGTTCAATCAAGTTGAGTTTCAACAGTTGTGGGAGTAACACTGCATAGGGCATCGGAATGGGATCGATTACCCTGTTGATCTGAGAAGTCCTTTGTTGAATTGGACGTTGTTGTTAATTGTTGTTGTTGTAAGGTCTCTGCTGCTGTTGTGGGAACTATTGTTGCTGAGGTGTTGGAGTAGGAATTGTGACAGCAACCACTGACCTTTGCAAATACTAAGGCCTACCTCTGCCAATATGCATTGAATTAGTTTCTCCTATCCTTCGGGGTCCGGAGAATGGTTTCTTTGTGTTGCTGGAGCTGGCGCCATTATCAGAAATCTTGCCCATCTTCAACAAACTTTCAATTCTCTCTCCCGCTATGACCACATCAGCAAAGCTAGTGGAAGAGAAAGCAACAAGTTTATCAATATAAGTTCCTTGCAGGGTATTCATGAACATGTCATCCATCTCCCTTTCTGACATTGGAGGTTGGACAGCAGCAGCCAGCTGTCTCCACCTCTGAGCGTACTCACGGAAACTTTCCCTCGAAGATTGAGACATTCCCATTAGGAGAGTCCTGTTAGGTGCCATGTCCAAGTTGTATTAATACTGGCGCACAAAGGCTTCAGCCAAATCTTTCCAATTTATGACGGTGGCCCTGGATAAGTGTGAGTACCATTCTCTGGATGCCCCGGTAAAGCTATCTTCAAAATAGAACATCCATAGCTTCTCATCCATAGTGTATGCCTTCAACCTTCCCAAAAAGGACTGCAAATGAGTGCAAGGACAGGAAGTTCCATTGTACTTCTCAAAAAACGGGGGCTTGAATTTTTGGGGAATCCTTACCCCTTCAACCTGGTGTCGCTCCCGGGATTTTCATCCTAGTACAAACGCGGAAGTGGCGCGGAAAAGGTAGAGTCGCCAGCTAGACATTTTTATCCCAAAGGAATGGGAAAGGTAATGTTGCACAAACCTGAGGAAGAAGGAAAAGGATGAGGCCTTGCGAACCAAAGATCTGGATACGGGAGTCGGTTACAAATTGAGAAGGTATTAGCACCCCAATTCGTCCGTCGTACCCGACGGGATCCACGCTTATAAGACTGTTTTCAAAGGGTGAGAAATAATATGCTGTTTAACTGAAAGACTAGCTATCTTGAATGAAATGGAAATGAGGAAAGAAATGGAATTGAAAAATGGAAATAAAGGGGGGGAAAATGTAGGGAAAATAAAGATGGTGCTCGAATGGGCCCTACCCCACTACCTACGTACCTCATCGGGATAAATGAGGATCAGAGACGTCATAGTTCGTCTAACTAAGGCTTACACTCGTTTGTGATTTTTAGGATGACGTTGCCATAGCTCTAGCTCAGGTGTTACCGGCTCTGACTCGAGGGTGTTTACCGTGTCACTGTTTTGAACTGTCGAGACAAGTCATGTTCGTCCGCAAAGTGTATGAGATGAGATGAGAAGACATGACTTCTTGGTTTGTTGTCTTTTATAAGAAATGTTTTGAATTTGTGTTTATTGAATGTACAACACTAAAGACTATGACACAGGAGTGAATACTTTCCAAGATCGCCCCCAATGGAACGTTTGTAAAGCACCCTAAAAGAGTGAAGGAGACCTCCACTAGTCATTTCCTGTATAGCTTAAGGCTCGTGGCGCATTGTACACCTTTCCTTTATTAAGTGTTTTTGATTTTCTTTTAAGATGAGAAGTGAGACTCAAGTTATAAAAGGAAAAATTCTAAGGGAAACTAGACTTACCCTAAATCAGTTTGAATTTGAAGATAACCTATGGTTAGTGAGGTTTGAGATTTAATCTACCTAAGAGATATTAAACTAGAAATGAGAATACAAGAGTTAATATTGAACAATAGGGTCCTCCTAAGTCATGGTGGGTAAACACGGTATGAAATGTAAATGGGATGAAACAATGGATCGGGTGGGTCGGTTGCGTGGTGCTAAGACGCACGACTTATGGTGTGAAACATACAAGGCTTGCCTTTGGTTGAATGGAGTGGCACGATGGTAATCGAGGAACCCTAAAATAATATGAACTTTATTTATTTATTTGAAAATATACTCGACGTTGGATCGAATACTTTATTTGTTTTTGAAATTTTGGTTTTCTATCGATTCGTTTTATCTTTTCTATCCTACTTATGGAAACTATACAAGCATACAAGTATTACACTATTACATCACAAAGTACACAAAGTATAAAACACAATTGAGGCACAAAAATATCCAAGTCCATAAGCCAATCCTTGAAAACATACCTTGCACAAAAAACAAATAGTTAGTGAATGATATGAACCATGAATATGCATAATATGATGGAAATGAATTAAAATGACAAAAAATATTAAAAGTCATGGAAAAAATGTGAAATTAATTTCCTAAGGTCTTGAACCTGATTATAACACCATGTTAAAAAATCTCTCAAAAATTCTAATCTTAATTATGGTAAATAGCCACTTAATTCTACCTAAAGTTCAATCACAAATTCATACATATCGCACTACCAAAACAGTAGAAAAAATACCCTAAAAAATACACAAAAAAATATTATAGGTACTCCTATTTGTCCTTTAATCATGGAAAAAATAATGGGCAAAAAATATTATGGGAAGTGGTAGAAATAAATTGTACAAATTTATGTGTCCATATGAGAATTCAATAGAAAATCAATTAAATGAAAATTCGAAATTAAATTGAAAAATGATTAAATTCAGAAAGTAAAAATTGGCTATGTTTCTAAATTGACTTAATATTCTACTGTAATTTTTGTGGATTTTTATTAAGCATTTTATTATTTATTTTGAATTAATTTGGAAACTATATATAAATAGAATTTAAAAGAAAAGAGCAATTGGAGGGGGGTGGCAATAGAAATGATTTTGAGTTAGAATTCCAAGCTGGGCCTGAACAAGGGGTGTGAACAGCACTTCGCAAGGCCCACTGCACTAAGTCTGAAATTTATTTCTTTTTTTTTTAAAATAAGACAATTAAAGTGGATTAGAGATTTCTTAATTGACTTTTATGGCAGATTAATTTATTTTAATAATCTTGATTTTCTCATTTTGAATCATAATAATCCTAATCTTCTCATTGATTAACATTGATTTAATAATTAAAACTTTAAATTTCTAATATCCTGTTAATTAAACAAAACAAAATAAAAAATGGATTATAAATCTAAAAACGCAGTGTTCTTCTTCTTCCTACACACAAAACGAACACACTCCTCAAACCCTAACCCTCTTGGAGAAAAACGGCCATGAGACGGAGGTACTGCTAGCGCCGGCCAACCTCCCACCAAGGCATGAATCTCACAAACTCCTTCTTATTTTCCTCACTCGCCCTCTCCTCTCAAAGAAAAACCCTTTCGAAGTCCTAGATTCGCGCCGGAGAAGATGTCTCCGCGGTGGAGGCCGCCATCAAGTCCGGCAATGCCGTCACCAAACCGTGAACCTTCTTCCCTAAACCGCCCTCTTTTCTCAAGCTCTCTATGAATCCGGCAACTCAACAACCTAAATCCTCCTCAAATTACCAAATTCCAAATCCAGAATCACATCTAAGATGATAGTCCGAGGCGGCCACATAATCAAACATCAAGCAAGATCGATTCATTATCATTAAAGCGGAAAATACAGAAAAGGAATACTCGCCTCTTATCGTGATTTTGAAGGTGCAGCGCCACGAGCAGCGTCGATGAAGTTGTAGTGCAAACTCTTTAGACTTAAATGGCGTTGAAGGTCCGTGACGGTATGCTTTTTGATCGAACGTCCCTCTGATATGTTGCGCGGTCTGCTTCCTCTTATACGCGTCCGTTCTGTGAACCTTTTTCTTCTATTTCTTCGTTCGTATGCCACTGCCCTTTCTTTGATTCTTTCACACTTATTGCAGGTTCTGAATCTTGAAGATGCTCAATGCGTTGATAAAGATTGGTGTCGATTTCTGTGAAGCAAAATTCGAACGCAAAGATTCGTTAGTGCTGGTATTGCGATGCTCCGTGATGAATTGAAGCCAACGCAGTGTGAGGAAGATGGTTGGCGAAGATACTGAGTTTTAGCAAGCTTGATGTTGAAGGAGATCGATGATGACGATTCTTCTGGCTAAAGAGTACTTCTCTGTAACATATCCTCAAGGTTTGTTGAGCTTTCAGCTTACTCTCTTCCTAAGCTCTTCTTCTGATATTGTTCTTCTTTTCGTCATAGATCATGGCCATGGCTGAAGATTGATGAAGATGTTTTACGGTGGTTATGATTGAGGCATTTGAAACTAATGAATGAGGAAGAGGTTGTTGCGAGTTGATCAAGAAGGGGATTCGGAGAAGAAGAAGAAGAAAAAGAGAAATGATAAATTTGATAGGGGAGAAAAATCGGAAAAAAAATCAGAGAGCCCATATGCAACCAGTTTCTGTTTTTATAGAAGACCCATCACAGGAGCTTAATGGGAATCTCAGGTAAAAAGTGGTTATGAATTAGTTAGGAAACGGTTAAAACTTGTTGATTGTGTAACTGTATTTCTATTAGTATTCCCTCTCCCCCTTTTTCAATTATGGATTTGAGAAATCTCTCTTGAAATTGCAGGTTCGGGTTTGACACCACGAGATGATTTTGATTGCTGTGGCTTGAGTGAAGTCAGAAATTGAATATAGTTTATTAGGATTCTCCGTAACTGAAATTTTTCCCTTTTTCTTCTGGTGTAACTTGATCCTCATTGAGTTCTTTTCTTCTAATTTTCCTGTATAAATTTCCTGTATAAATTTCCTGTATAAATTTCCTGTATAAACTTTCTGTTATTGTTTTGGAGCTGATATGAAGGATTTTTCTGTATTGTTGAATTGAGAACCTCGGGTGCGAAAACTCTGAACATTATTGAAATTGTCATTGTGCACGTGGTCTTAATTCATTTGAAAACCAAAACTCAATGATTTTGATAAAGGAATTGGATGAGTAGTTTTAAATGAATTTTGTGAATTGGTAATAGAATTTAGATATTAGTCATGCATTAAATCATAAAATGGTAAATTTGGATAATATGAATATTTATAAAATTTGATTTGAGTATATAAATGGATAGAGATATGGATGGACTAGAAGAAAAACTTATAACCTTACACACATTCACATGGAGATTCATTTGGAAAACTTAATCATATACAATAATAAATGTGACTAGACTTTGGACCTATAAGACACATAAAATATGACCACATGACACTTGATGGTATTTGAACTGGAATTGAATTTAAGAAATATACTTGGCTATGAAAGTTTGGAAAATTAGTATGGATACTTAGGTAATGAAAAATGGATATGATGGTTTTCTTTTATCATGAATATGGTTATTAACTTTGGTGAAGACAAATGAAAGGTCTTTGTGAATTAACGGACATTAGTGGTTAAAAGAAAATGAGGTACTCTTGATTTTGATGAAAGCTTTAAGCAAACCTTTAAATGGTTATGAACTCGAATGTTTTCTTCCAAATAAATCATAAACTTATATTTGCTATCCTTAACTTGAACTAAATCCTTGAACGAAATCAATTCTTAAGAATCTCAATGCCGCAATGAACTCTAAATAAACCTGAATTAATGCTCCATGAGAAAATGAATCCCAATTTCCAATTTTAATCACAAATCCAAGATGAAGCCAACATCCACTTGAAAGAGGATGAAACTTGAATCTCTCGCTCCAACAATATAATATTTTTTTTATGGAGAACCTATTTGCGTTGCAACCTCTTTGAACTAACTATTCTAGTTACCATGAGCATATCAGTATCTCTTCCTTGACTTACATTTTAAACCATGATGAAAACCTTCAGGTGATGAGGTGCACCAATGGAGAGATCAGGGAAATAAACCCTTTGTCATACCTGATGAATCATATTTCCAAAGTAGAGAAGCCACGAGGCGCTACAAACCATACCTCTCCACAACCACTGGTCCAAATAACAAACATATGACAATGGACATATGAGGTGTTATATGTGACCTAATGGGAGATGCATATGAAGGCGAACATAAAGTAGTTAGATGATAATAATGAGGGCAAATTTTGGGGTGTTACAGCTGCCCCTATTCAATTATTGTAGACTTGAATGGATGATAGCAGCTGCTTTCAGACATTTGAAGTATGCAGGGATTGAATACTAGAAACAACCAGAAAATTTGCACTATGAGGCAGCGGAAAAGGGATATAAACTCAACCGACTGCACTCTGCTCGGATATAATTATGATGGTAAGGTCATAAACGGGGGATTCCTTTTGAGTGATGCCAGAAGGCTACTGGCCTGCCACACTGTGGGTGGACTTGTGATATGATGCCACCCTGTGGATGGACTTTCGCCAATCTGCGGTTGGACTTCAAAATACTTTGCCACACTGCGGGTGGACTTTGGAAATTGCCACGCTGCGGGTGGACTTTAAGAATTTGCCACACTGCGGGTGGACTTCTGCTTACTGTGGGAGACTTTTGAAACTTGCCACCCAAAGATGGACTTTGGTCAGTCTGCGGCTGGACCTTTGCTCACTACGGGAGACTTTTGCTCACTACGGGAGGCTTTTGCCCACTGCGGGGGACTTTGGAGATTTTCCACACTGCGGGTGGACTTTTGCTCACTACGGGAGACTTTTGCTCACTACGGGAGGCTTTTGCCCACTGCGGGGGACTTTTGAAACTTGCCACCCGAAGATGGACTTTGGCCAGTCTGCGGCTGGACTTTTGCTCACTACGGGAGACTTTTGCTCACTACGGGAGGCTTTTGCCCACTGCGGGGGACTTTTGAAACTTGCCACCCGAAGATGGACTTTGGCCAGTCTGCGGATGGACTTTGAAATCTGCCACCCGAAGATGGACTTTGGCCAGTCTACGGCTGGACTTTGAAATCTGCCACCCAAAGATGGACTTTGGCCAGTCTACGGCTGGACTTTGAATATGTTGAATTGCATGGTATATTGCCCCATGACACTGGGGATATTATGTCTTGAGTATTGTTAATGAATTGGTATGTGTGTAAAAGAATTCCTGACGCGGAAGCAATAAGTCTCTGCTAACTATGTGGGGAAACGCAATGATCGTGTGTTCGATCCCAAGAAGTCCTGTGGAGATAACATCTCTATCGGAGAAGAGTGTGAATAATTCATCTGTCCCGAATTACCACTTTTGCCAAAAATAAATTGGACTTTTAGATTTGAGGGTCGTGCCTGGGGACACCTTGAATATTGAGGAATATCCACTCTTATGGATCTGCTGGGAAGGAGAATGATTTATCTGAAATCTTCTAGGGGAATAGGAATTGCCTTAGATCTGTTGAGGAACCGAGATCAAGGAAACCTTCTGAAGGAAAAACTTCTGACTTTAGTGAGGATAGCTCCCATTTTCCTGTTGGGGAAGACAACACCGAGACACGTCCTGCTGAGGAGGAAAGATTTCAGGTTGTCTCGCGCTGGGGATCAGTGATTTTCGTATGGATTTTACCTCAAGAGGATTTTACAAAAAGACTTGGCGTCTTTAAACTCTTAGGTATCGTAACGACTGCATGAATCAGTGTAATAACCTTGCTGGGGAGGTAACCATTGCCAATGCGGATGAGTTTGTATCTGTCAGAAGTGTTGAACGAGATAGTTGGCTTGACAAGTGACCACGGTATTCTAAACTCCGGGTAAATGCTTCTGATCGTCTGTCTTCGGGAAAGAATGAACTCTCGTACTATTAGGGTGGCCTGCCCCAGTATGAGTACTTGAATAGTTTTGCTCTTGACTGACTAATCTTCGCTCTTAGAGAGATTTGAATCTCGAGGTGATTTCCCCAGTTTGACTGAAGTTTGAAGAGATTGCTCGACTTAACTACCCCGGATTGGCTAGCTCTTACCATGACCAGTTGGGAAAGTCCTTACTCAATGAAGCTTTCTCAGAAAAGTGCACCTCGACGTGACAATCTTTCAGAAGTTTTAAACTTCTCAACTTGGCAAGCTTAAGCTTCTGGATTGAATTTCCGCATGCGAACCATTTATGATGCTCAACAAATGTATGCAAGTGAGAAAATGTTTATTCTTAGAATGAAAATCCTAAACAAACATGTTAATCTTGAAGTTTTTGAAAATGGATCGTTTAACCTTCGTGAGAGAATCACTGGTTAAGATACGACCTTATTTTGAATGAGAGTATGTACATGCAATACCAACAAATGTCTTTTAGCACAACTCATAGGAGTCAAGAACGCGGTCTCGTAGTAGTATGCTCTCAAATTAACCCTGTTTCAGTTAGGACTTTTAAGGGTTGTATTGTGGCTTGGTTCACGGTTATAGAAACAAAGGATATAGGCTCGAAGTTTATTTGTGCCCACCTACTCTTCGTGATGTTCTCCATTCCTATGTTCAGCTAGTTTTCACAAGCATTCACCTTCATAAGGGTTTCGTGTTGATTGAGGAACCATTGCTGCTATTAATTCAAGCACCAATCAGGTTATTGTTGAGAGTCAGTCACTCCACTATCTTTCGTGTCTGTGTCACACGGCTTTGTTCTCATTTTGAGGATCTCTTTTTGTGTAATCCTTTCCGTATTTCTCTTTTGCATTATTTTGCTTATCCCTAACTTTTGCCTGGACTGATTCTTGTGAATCTTTGATTGTGGAGTCCAGCGGGATGCCCTAACTTTTGCCTAAGTCGCTTGTTTTCAAGTTTCGACTTAGCGGGCCTTTTCTTTTCTTTTTCTCTTTTTTTTTGCATTTTGAACAAGTCGCGTGACATTGTTTGTCTTGATTGCTTCACGAGGGTTGTGACTGCCTCATTTTGTGGTCGACGAAGGATAACCATTGTGGTTGTCAATCTTTGGACCTTTTGACCTGGGTAACCATTGTGGTTTCGGGTCTTTGGACCTCTTGATTAGCATAGTAGAATGTAATGGATCTTCAAATACACTCCTTTATGAAAGCCTGAACACTTGGTCCGACTAGCTGACGTCTACCCTGCCCCTGGGTTACATGTGAGGGTTTTTTGTGTGAAAAGAAACTCTTACTTCAAGGCTCGAAGGGGTTAGCAAGGGTATATCTTCCTTATATCTCCAGTGTTTAGGGATTTGAAACAAAGCCTGTACATCGTCAACAGGGCCTTACTCGAGAGCACACAATTAGAGATTTTGCGTTTTTGTTTCGTCATTCTCCTTTATAGAATTCAAGCATGACAATTGGTATTGCCACTACTAAAAAAAAGACATTTGGTTAAATGATTTTACATCAGGCATTTATTAAAAATGATGTAAAAAATAACGCGGTGGCAGTTTCGTAAATAAAAACATAAATTGTTATAAGGGATTTTACATCGGGTATTGCTAAAAACCGATGTAAAAAGTAATGCGGTGGCAGTTTTGTAAATAACAAAAAAATTCATATGAAGCCTTTTACATCGGTTTTTCCAAAACCGATGTAAAAAACCATATTAAAAAACAATAAAAAAAATCAAAAAAATCAAAATACATATTACATCGGTTTTATCAACAACCGATTTAAAATGTTTCTTAAAAAAAAATTAAAAAAAACAAAAAAAAAAAATTAATATTTTACATCGGTGGGTATTATACCCGATGTAATAGGTTTCTTAAAAAAAAAATTAAAAAAAATAGACTATTACATCGGTGGGGTTTTATACCCGATGTAATAAGTTTCCTACAAAAAAATTAAAAAAAAGGAAATTAAATCGGTTCTAGATCTAACCGATTTAATATGTATTTTAAAAAAAAATTAATAAACACATTTTAAATTGGTGGATATACCCACCGATGTAAAAAGTATTATAAAAATTTTAAACCCTACACTAAAACCTAAATTACATTTACTGTACACACTATTCCTCATTCACTATTGCGCCGCCCCCTTAAATTCGTCACTGTTGACAGCTGCCGCCGCCGCCGATTCCTCCTTCCCCTGTCCGTGTTACCGCCGCCGCCGCCCGCTGTTTGCTGTATTGCTGTTGCTGTTGGCCGTTGCTGTTGCGCCGTTTACTGTTGCGCCGTTTACTGTTCGCTGTTGCTGTTGTTGTTCGCTGTTGCTGTTCGCTGCTGTTGCTGTTTGCTGTTTGTTGTTTGCTGTTTGCTGTCCACGCGTCTTCGCCTCACCGTCCGCCGTCCCCTCTCCACGCTCCACGCGTCTTTTCCTCCCCTTCACCGTTCGCCGCCGCCGGTAAAATTTCTGTTCATCTTCTTCTTCCTCACTATTGCTTTTTGAAAATTACTGAATATATATATAGTTTTGTACAAGATAGCTCACATTCCAAAACTACTGATTTGGTAAAGCAAATGTTGAAACTGGAATAAATTGAACAATCTTTCCTGCAAGTGTTTTATTTGTTTATTCTCGAATTTTCCATGTTTGATAGCATTGTAGATATAACTATATGAACCTTGCAATTTATTTTGCAGCCTCATTATGCAGCTGTAGTGTTTGGTATTCATTGTCTTTTAGTTTCATTTCTTTAATCTTCTATATTGATTGTCGTTATGGACTATGGTAACGTAAATAAAAAATCATGCCACTAACTAGTTTGACAATTTTTCAAATGAACATATATATGGTCTGCTTGACTTTCAAATAAACTTAAGTGTTGGATGGAAATATGAATAAAGTGGCCAATATACTTTTTGATGCAACTTGCAAAACAACACTTTGCTTTTTGAAAAAGTTAATAGTTAGTGTTGTCCTATAAAGTGGGGAAGCTAGTTGCAGGTCCATTAGGATTATACCAACCATGCATTCTTCACTCCACAGCCACACAGGTAAAATCACATAACACTGTGATGCTTAATTTGGACTAATCACTCTCGAATCTCACTTTGCACCATAATATGATTATTATATCTTAATTACATGATTAGTAATTAGACTAGAAGGAATATCCTCTATGAGATTTGCTTAGAAAACAAGATCTCATGCATTCTCAATGATTAATTGACAAAGAAAGTAAGAAAATGACTTTTTTTACTTGCAATAAAGGAACAGGACTTAAAGTACAAGTCCATATCAAATTATGCTTTCTCAAAATAATATTTTGCATTGAATAATACTACTAACAGTACCTTCCACTCACATGCATGCCTTGTTGTTTGAATATATATATATATATATATATATATATATATATATATATATATATATATATATATATATATATATATATATATATATTTATATATATAGATATATATATTTTTATATATATAGATATATATAGTTTTATATATATATATATATATATATATATATATATATATATATTTTGTATATATATGTATATATGTAGTTTTATATATATATATATATATATATATATATATATATATATATATATATATATATAGTTTTGTATATTTAGAAGTTTTGTATATATAGTCATGTTTATTTTATACATATTGTGATGATATTGTTTCTTGTAGAAATTGTGTGTCGACGAGAACTTCTGAATCGTCATCCGTGAGTCATCCGACCGGCCACACCATATTACAGGTTCTTTTTTAATTATTTATAACTTCTCACTTCTTATTTATGCATGTCATTGATTTGCACGTAGAGACTTTTGCATTCTTTCTAATGTCCAAGAGAGCGACTATTATACGTGTCTAAATGATTTATCTGATCTGTATGCATTAATTCCGGAACATAGGTATGAATCGTAGTTGGATAAAAGCTAATCGATTAAGTGTTGAGTACGAACATGGAGTGAAGGAATTTCTACAGTTTGCTGAAAGCAATGCTAAAAAAAATCTTCCTCCTCCTAAAAGTAATGGTGAAAAAAGTGTTGATGTGCTTTTTCTCTGTCCATGTGTTCGTTGCGTAAATCGGGAACCAAAACTTAATGAGAAGGCAATCATGGATCATCTAATTTGTCATGGGATTTGTCAAAGTTATACACAATGGATATGGCACGGTGAGGTAGTAGAAAAGTCAAATGTGTCCCAAAAAGATAATATTGGTGTAGAAATGGATGATGATCGTCTGGAAGATATGATGCGTGATATTGGACAAGATTCGTTTAAAAAGGCACATGCGTATGATACTTTATGTAGTGACAAGGATCAACCTTTGTACCCGGGATGCACTAATTTTACACGTTTGTCAGCCGTGTTAAAGTTGTTTAATTTGAAGGCAAATAATGGGTGGAGTGACAAAAGTTTTACCGAATTGCTTGAATTGTTGACTCAGATGCTTCCAGAAGGTAACGTATTGCCAAATCGTTATTACGAGGCAAAAAAGATATTGTGCCCAATGGGTTTGGAGTATGAAAAGATACATGCATGTCCTAATGATTGCATATTATACAGAAAAGAGTATGTAAACTATAATCATTGTCCGAAGTGCAAGGCGTCACGCTACAAAAAGAAAGATGGTGATTCTAGTGATGATGAGGTTGTCAAAAAGGGTCCTCCCGCGAAAGTGGTATGGTACCTACCAATAATTCCAAGGTTCAAGAGACTCTTCGCAAATGCAAATGACGCAAGGAATCTTAGATGGCATGCTGAAGAAAGAAAATGTGATGGACAAATTCGTCATGTAGCTGATTCTTTGCAGTGGAAGAAAATAGATTCTTTGTTTCCAAATTTTGGCAAAGAGTCGAGAAACCTTAGACTTGGACTTTCTACTGATGGAATGAATCCGTTTGGTAATCTAAGTACTAATCATTCTTCTTGGCCTGTTCTCCTAATGATTTACAACCTATCTCCTAGGTTATGCATGAAGCGTAAATATATTATGTTATCCATGATGATTTCGGGCCCAAAACAACCGGGAAATGACATAGATGTTTATCTAAGTCCCTTGATTGATGATTTAAGAGTATTATGGGATGAAGGGGTGGATGTTTTTGATGCGTATTCTGGTGAACATTTCAATATGCATGCCATGTTGTTTTGCACCATCAACGATTTTCCGGCGTATGGTAATTTGTCTGGTTATAAAGTTAAAGGGCATAATGCATGTCCTATATGTGAAGAAGACACAAGTTACCTCCAACTTGAGAAAGGAAAGAAAATTGTTTATCTTGGACATAGAAAATTTCTAGCTCGTTATCATCCATATCGTAGATTGCGAAAAGCTTTCAATGGGGAACAAGAGCATGGTGAAGCTCCAAAGCCCTTAACTGGAGAGGAAGTTTATCAACGACAACAGGGCATTAATGTTGAGTTTGGTAAATACAAAAAGAAATCAAATACGAAAAATTTATGGAAAAAGAGGTCAGTTTTCTTCGATCTTCCATATTGGTCTAGTCTTGATGTAAGACATTGTATTGATGTGATGCACGTGGAGAAAAATGTATGTGATAGTTTACTCGGAACACTTCTCAACATTCATGGCAAAACAAAAGATGGTTATAATGCTCGTGTGGATTTGGGTTTGATGGGTATACGAGAAGAGTTAACTCCACAACATATAGGCAACAAGATATATTTGCCTCCTGCCTGCTACACTTTGTCTAAAAAAGAGAAAACATGTTTTTGTGAGTGTTTACAAAGTATTAAAGTTCCGCATGGTTACTCATCAAATGTCAAGAGGCTTGTATCTGTTAAAGATCTCAAACTAATTGGCTTAAAATCTCATGACTGTCATGTCTTAATGCAACAACTACTACCAGTTGCTATTCGTGGGATATTGCCTAACAATGTTAGGAAGACTATAACCAGGTTGTGCTTATTTTTCAATGCAATTTGTTGTAAATCCATTGATCCATCAAAGTTAGATGTTTTGGAAAATGAGGCTTCAGTTATCTTGTGCCAATTAGAGATGTATTTTCCTCCTTCATTTTTCGACATTATGGTTCACTTGATTGTTCACCTAGTAAGGGAGATTAGAATTTGTGGCCCAATTTTTTTACGATGGATGTATCCAACAGAACGATACATGAAGATCCTAAAAGGTTATACAAAAAATCCACACCGGCCGGAAGCATCGATTGTTGAGAGGTACATTGCAGAAGAGGCAATTGAGTTTTGTTCAAACTATTTGTCAGAAGTGGATGCTGTAGGGGTTCCTAAGTCTCGTCATGATGGAAGATTTGAGGGTATGGGTACACAATGTTTAAATGTCAAGAGTTTAAGTATTGATGTGGTTGTTCAAGCTCATCTGTATATTTTGAATAACACGGATGAAGTTCAACCTTACTTATCTGCTCACAAAAGCATCATAAAGAAAAGGCACCCCAAGATGAATGAAAGATGGTTGTTAAAAGAGCACAATAAGAGTTTCTCTGAGTGGTTTAAAGAGAAAATTGCTAATGATGATAGTGCATCTAATACAATTAAGTGGTTGTCCTATGAGCCGAAATGTAACATAATAACTTGAAGTGGATATGATATAAATAAAACTTGCTTTTATACAAAGTCAAAGGATGACCGTAGTACCACACAAAATAGTGGGGTGATGATTGTGGCCGAGTCCATGCACTTCTCTAGTGCTAAAGATAAAAATCCGGTTATGGCATCTACACCTTACTTTGGGGTGATTGAAGAGATTTGGGAAGTTGATTATGTTGTGTTTAAAGTTCCCGTATTTAAATGCAAATGGATTGATATCAATAGTGGTGTAAGAATCGATGAATTTGGAGTTACATTGGTTGATCTTAGCAAGTTAGCTTATGCGGACGAACCTTTCATTATGGCGTCTCAAGCAAAACAAGTGTTTTATGTCACAGATCCTTCTGATAAAAGGTGGTCGGTGGTTATACAAGGAAAGATGCAAGATAGTGATGAAAATCAAGATGCCAACCTTGATATTTCTGAAACTCCTCCTTTCTCAATAAATGTGCCTACCTTCATTGAAGAAAATGAAGTGGATGATGTGCATGCTATTCGCACAGATCATGGAGAAGGGATATGGGAGGACTAGTAAGTTATTTATTTATTTATTTTGTGCTTGCTTTGATGTCTAATTGTTTATATTTTTGCTTAATTTAATGTCTAATTTTTTATATTTTTGCTATATTTTTTTGTCTAATTTGATGTCTAATTGTTTTTATTTTATGTGAACAGATACATGGCTGATTCAACAGACAACCCTTCTTCATCTAGTGACCCTACAAAAAAAAGAGTTAGAGGTCCCACTTTAATGACACAAATTGACAAAGTTCACCAAACAGGTGAGAAGATAAAGGTGAAGTTTGATCCAAGAACCCATGAATGTACGGGTTTTGGTAAAAATGCTTCAAATTTTAAGAGTTACATAGCATCTCTTGCTCGGCAGAGATGTAGTATTTTGAAAGATGAATGGAAAAACGTAGATAATGACATAAAAGAGGCCATTTGGACTGATGTTCAGGTATTTTTTCTTATTTTGATGTCTAATTATGTTTTATATTCATATGCTAATAACATATGCTATATATTATATGTGTAGGCTCATTTCACTATTCCAGAACCTCTTGATGCAAAAAAGGATCCATTGAAGAAAGAGTGGATTAAATATGCTGGAGAGCGATGGAGAGGTTTTAAGACACAGCTCACAAGTGAATATATTAGAAAGCCCAAAGATGGTCTCGCTCCTGCATATATCAGATATCCTTATATTAAAGAAGAAGTATGGAAAGAATTTCTGAAGTCTCGGGATTCATCTGAATTTAAGGTTAGTATGAGTTATAAATTTTTATTATGTTTATTGTGCTTAATAACATTTTTATTATGTTTAGTATGATTAGTAACTTTTTCAATTTTTAATAGGAAAAAAGTGAAAAGGGTGCAAAAAATGTGGCTAAGAATGCATACCCACATGTATTATCTCGTGGAGGGTATCCTTTGCTTGAAGAGAAAATGATAAATGAAAGGAGATTATCAAGAGCTGATTCTAATGTAGATGATACAGGTAGCCCATCTCCACCTTCACGCCATGAGTTATGGAAGAGAGCACGACAAAAGAAAGGGGGAGAATACACATCACAGGCTACACAAGTTATTGCAGAGAAAATTGTAAGTAAAATTCTTCAAGTATCATTATAATTTTGTTTGATAAAAACTATATTGACAAAGTTGTGGTGCATTTGTAGGACTCTCTAGTTGAAGAAGTTGAAAAGGGTGCATTTGTTCCGGATGGACGTCACGATATCTTAACAGCAGCCATTGGAACATCTGAGCATGGCGGCCGTGTTCGTGGTGTTGGAAAACACCATAAACAGAGCACTTTCTTTGGAAGATCACGTCAAAGACAAGATATCGATGTATCAGAACAATTTGCACAATTGTCATCTCAATTGGAAGCAAAAATTAGAGCGGATTTAGCGCAACAGTGGGTTGAAGAGCGTAAGGCAATGCAACAATCTTTCATGGAGACACTTAAGTATATGGGTATCTCCCAAAGCACAGCAAATAATAATTGCATTGAACAAAGGGAAACTGTGGATGGAAGCGGAAAAGGAAGTTGTTCAATTGTAAAAGTAAGCAAAATGGAAGAGGAAGACAATGTTGAGAGATTAGTAAAAATGGTTCTGAAAAGGAGTGACACACAAATGGAGTACTTTGAATTAGAATTAAGTCATTGTGCGAGTGTCTCAAATTTTTATATGTCAACGAAATGTATCAGAGAGTTGTTGATGGGACAACATTGGCTTGGCGTTTCTACTTTGCAAGTATGGTCCACGTAAGTATATTTGTATTACTCTCAAATATTTTAATATGTTATAACTCCTGTCACTTTGATTCTAATGTTTATGTTATAATTAGGTATATTCATCGTATGTGTATTGATACATCACAATCAGAAGTATATGGGATATTGGACTCTGCTGTGTGTTCGTATGTTGATAATGTGGCAAAAACTGAAGCAAAAGTTAGAAAATACATACAAGACATGTTACGTGATCACGAAGAGAAAGTGTGTCACTTGCTACCATTTATTCATGGGTATGTGAATGAAATTCTATTTTATAACTTTGTTAATATGAAATTCTGACTTTTGTACTTCAACACGCACATACAGATCTCATTGGCAATTAATAGTCATTTGTCCAAAAGACAATACGGTGGTCGTCTTCTGTTCACTTCATCGGGAACTTAATCAAACCATGACGAAACTTGTTACAAAGTAAGTTTATCTTTTATGTTCACAATATCTTATATACATAATTTGTTACAAAAGTAATTCCATATTTTATGTGGCTTTATATGGTTTTTTTGCCTTCTTTATTAGTGCTTTAGGGGTTCATCAAGCGGCACATGGCATTAGAAGAAAGCCTACATGGCTTCGACCCAAAGTAAGTGGTGTAAATTATAAGTATAAATTTATTTTTATCATATAAGTATTCACTAATGATGTCATATATTCATTTGTAGACAAGGAAACAAAATAACTCTGATGATTGTGGGTACTATGTGATGAAAAATATGTTGGATATTGTCTCTGCAAAGATAACCGATAATTGGATGACGGTAATAAATATAACTTTACTTTGTTATTTACTTTTCATTTTGCAACTTAATGTGAATTTTCCAAAATAACTCTATATTGTTATTTATATGTTGTAGGTATTTAATGACCCAACAGAATTAAAAGAAGATGATTTGTATGATTTGCGACTCCGTTGGGCAACATGTTTCTTTGAGTTGTATAAAAGTTAAGCTTTATCTGGTAAGATATATAGAATTCTCTATTTGAAGATATTGACTTTGGTGTTGTCTTTTGGTTAATTGGTGTTATTATTTATTTTCAGGAAATTTGATTTTTGTGTTTTCTACCGAAGTTACAACTCATATTCTTGTGGATATTGTAAGTTGATATTCAAGTGGGGGAAATATTGGTTGAATGTGTATTTTTTGTTGTTGTTGTTGTAGTAGTAAATTTTAGTATAAACCTCATATATATTGAGATGATTATATGTGTATACTAGTACATTTGGAAGAACATTATGTGTACTTGTACATTTGGAAGAATATATGTGTACTAGATATTTGGTTTATTGAATATTGGTGAGAAATATATGAAAATAGCGACCTAAAAATATGGTCTATGTGAAGGAAATATTAGGTACCAAAAAAATTTACAGGAATTGCTAAATAATTAGGTACCAAAAAAATTTACAGGAACTGCTAAAAAATAGTAAAATTATATAAATTTTCTACAGTACTTTTTACATCGGTTTTAGAAAAACCGATGTAAAAAGTACTATATGGCACACTTTTTACATCGGGCGAAAGGATAACCGATGTAAAAAGTACCCTGTATGGCACACTTTTTACATCGGGCGAAAGGATAACCGATGTAAAAAGTACCCTGTATGGCACACTTTTTACATCGGGCGAAAGGATAACCGATGTAAAAAGTACCCTGTATGGCACACTTTTTACATCGGGCGAAAGGATAACCGATGTAAAAAGTACCCTGTATGGCACACTTTTTACATCGGTTATTTGAACGCACTGATGTAATAGCCAACCTATTACATCGGTTTTATCTACCAACCGATGTAAAAAGTCCATTTTACATTAGAATTTTTTTTTTTTTTTTTACATCAGACTTAAAAATTAACCGATGTGGTTGATATATTTTTTACATCGGTCCTAAAACCGATGTAAAATGTCTATGACTTATTACATCGGTTGCCTTTACATCGGACTCGGAACCGATGTAAAAAGTCATTTTCGCCCGATGTAAAAAGTCATTTTTGCACTAGTGTGCGATGTACATATGCAAAATTATAAGGGAATGCAAATGAATTTACTTCAAGAAAAACATGTGAGTTTTATTATTGCTAACATTCAAAAGCAAACAAATTTCATACATGTAGACAAATGTTTTAGCATATAAAAGAAACTACAAATGGAAATGCAGTAAAGAAACTGAATATCGCCGTAGTTGAGGAGGCTTGGCTCCGTCTGGATCTGTCAGTCTTGGATACTTTCAGTGATTAATAGCTCTTTCACAGACTTGTAATCTTCAATTCGCAGTTGTATACCTAACCATGGCAGTCATACTTCTTCTTCTAGCTATTCTGACTCTGACACGAGACATCTGAAGGAAAAAGTGAAGCTGGGGAGTAAAGTTGCCCCATAAGGTTGCTCGGAAAGACCTGACGATCTTCTGCCTATGTATCTCCATTGACTGATGACCAATGAAGAATCAGAGCGACGTAGTTCCCCTCAATAGGGATGAAAAACGAACAATGAAGAAAGGCAAACACATAAATGCCATCACTGAGAGTATTTGAATACTGCTGGCTTTATTTGCTTCATGAATACCCTGGCGTCCTGGGTGATCAACTCGAAGACTTCAGCTTAACGTGAACCATCTGGTAGAATGACCGTGACACCGGTTCCATTATGACTAGGCATCGGATTCTGGAGTACATTTGGGAGAGGAGCGAAATTGATCGCCTTGGAGTCGACTAGGTCCTGTACCTTGTTCTGAAAAGCCCAACATTTCTCAATACTGTGCCCCTGGGCACCTGAATGGAATTCACACCTGGCGTTAGCATCAAAATTCGGAGGTAGATTGTCAGGAGCGGGAGGTCTCATGGTACAAAGCTCGACCAGGTTCAACTTTAGCAGCTCCGGGAGCAATACAGCATATGGGCATGGGACGGGGTCGAGTCTGCGGTTTCTCGCTCTTGTTCTTTCTTGAAACGGTCTCTGTACCTGTTGTTGCTGACCCTGTGGTCGTTGTTGTTGAACCTGTGGTCGTTGTTGTTGAACATGTGGAGTAATAGTCACCGCAGCTGTTTGGTGGTAACCTTGAGAATAACTTCTGTCTCGGCCCCTATACACAGCACTCGTCTCGCCTTCTCTTCTTCTTTGACCGTTGCCAAAAGGCTTTCTCACACCGGAAGAACTAGCACTGCTTGCATCCTGGATCTTTCCCATTTTCAAAAAATTCTCTATTCTTTCTCCAGCAATGACGATATCAGAAAAACCAATGGACGGGCAGGCGGCCAGACGATCCAAGTAAACACCTTGCAAGGTGCCCATAAACATGTCGGCCATTTCCTGATCCAGCAATGGAGGTTGAACCTGTGCGGCCAGCTCACGCCACCTCTGGGCATACTGCTTAAAACTCTCTTTAGGTCCTTGAGACAAGTTCTGCAACTGGATGCGATTCGGAGCCATATCAATATTGTATTGATACTGCTTGAGGAATGCCTCAGCTAGATCTTTCCAACTTCGAATAGAGACCCGACTCAGCTTCATGTACCAGCTCAACGAAGCTCCAGATAAACTGTCTTGGAAGAAATGCATCCAAAGTTTCTCGTCATCAGTATGAGCCGAGATTCTTCCGAAGTACGCATGAATGTGAGTCCTAGGACATGTGCTGCCTTTATACTTGTCAAACGATGGTGCCTTGAACTTTGGAGGGATTCTGACTCCTGGTACTAACCCGGGACTGGTTACATCGATACCCAAGGAATTCTGACATTCCATGGCCTTGATCTTCTCTGACAGCTCTTCATACCTGCGATTGTTGATCTCATTCATGTTACCCATATCAGCATCCAGTAGAGTGAACTGGTCTTCTTGATTGTCTTCTAAACCTGCATTACGTGTTGTGGTCCTATTTGGATTAGGTTCTCCGTTACGGGCAGCATTAGAATCCACATTCTCGGCCGGTATTCCCGTATTAACATTCCCATGAGGTTGCTCAACCATCAACCGGAGACGCTTCTGGTTCTGGGCCATGCCAGTCATCATTTCCATGAACTGATCCATCCTCTGTCGGAGCTCATTGAGATCAGTCTGCATTCGATCATCCATCCTTACTCGGTTTCTTTTAGTCGGATATCGGTGAACGCGTTGACCAGCTATATTGCCTGCAATCAAATAAGTTAGAAACCCTGGGTAACCTGCAAAAATACAAGAATATGGTATGCAGGAAATGAATGCTATGGCATGTTGATTCATTTTTAGGGCATCTCATCCCCTGATTCCAGTTTTGTGAGTTTGATGAAGACAGAAGCTCTTTTTACTGTAAATAACAAACGGTGTTGATAATATAAGGTGCGTGTGTTTAGCAGACGTGCCAAACAATTCCAAGAATACGAAGACCGACGTGTTTTTGCAAATGTGTCAGATGTGTCGGTGATCACAAAGTGAGAGAACACATAATGATAGTAAAGAGACCTTTTTATGATAAGAACTTTGTTGATATAGTCAAAACACCAAAAGTATGGATTCAAACAGAAGTACAATAATAAAAAGATTCCATCAACAGTCCTGATGGTAATTCTACAACATACAAGCAAACAGAAGGATGTCTTTGTCAATGCGATCCTCCATCTAGATCTGGGTCAATGATCGGTCCTGCTTTTGGAACTTCTACCAACTCCTTTGTCTGCACCTGGTTGTCTTCAAACCTCTTCAGCTTCTTCTGATAGCAAATCATCATCCGCTTGTAGTAGGCAGTTTCTTCTCGGGCTTTAGCAAGTTCTTCATCTTTTTCTCTCAACTTGTCGGCCATCTCTTCGTCTTTCTCCTTTAGCTTACTTGCGATCTCTTCAGCTTGAACTTTGTCTTGTTCCTCTCTTTTGATCCTGTAAGCAGAATGTCTCTTTTTCATGTTCTCGAACATCAAGGTCTTCTGATCCAGTTGTCTTCTAGTTTCAATGTGTTCTTTGGAAGAACTTCTAGTAGCAAACTCGAACCTCTCATACCGAGCCAACTCAACTTCATATTGTTTCCTTTCAATAGCATGCCTCTCAGCATCTTCTTGAGCTTTCCACTCAATCTCAAGTCTAGCGTGATTAGCTTTAGCAAGCTCCTGACCCAACTGTGCATTCTCCATTAACAAACCGTCTCTTTCCGTCTTCATCTTGTTGAACTCTTCAATGCTAACTGTGGTAGGTTGTTCAATGACTGTGGGATATAGAAGAGGCGCAGGCCTAAATGGTAATAGTAACACTTCAACCCGTTCTCTTAACCATTCTGCAAATGGTGGATACATTCGACAATTCCCTACTCCCAAATTCTTCTTCCCTCTTGTCTTTCGACTATGCCAAGCATTAGAAGCTTTCTGAGCAATCTCGAATCCATCCGTTGATTGGAAGTACAAGGACTCTGTGATGTCCACAGCAGCTGGTGGTTCCTTTAAGGCATACTCAAACTGTCGAATCGTGAGAGAAGGGTTATAATTAATTCCCCCTTTCCTCCCGATCAATGGAACATTAGGGAATCCTCCGCAACTATGAAGAATGTCAATGCACCGCAAACCCTGATTAACCCAGACAATGTCCTTTGCTTGTAAACCCATCAATCGCTCAGACCATACAAGAGTGTTCTTCGTCTTCTCAAAAGCTCCTGATTGTGGAAGAAAGCGTGTGAACCACTTGTAGAATACAGTCGCACAACAATTCAACATTCCACCCCTTCGCTTCTCATTCTTATAATGCACAGAGTGGTAGAGATCACCTAGGAGAGTAGGAATAGGATTCTTTGCTATGAAAATGCGAATAGCATCAACATCCACGAAGTTCGGCATATTCGGGAACAAAGTGATTCCATAGATACACAAAGCTAGGATCGCATTGAAGGTACTCCAACTTTTTGCCTCAGCTGCTTTGGTAGCCTCATCTAACAAGAAACTCAAATGATATCCTCGGAAGCCTCCTTTGCTATCAATCCGGTCTTCCAATAATGACTTGCTCAAATAAAGAGCAGTTGCTACATCTTTGAAGTCGGGATCAATCTTGGTCCCAAAGAATGGTGCACAGTCTTTCACGGAAACTCTCAGGATGCTCGAATACTCCTCTAATGTAGGTGCCAACACGAAATCAGAAAGTATGAAACATCTAAGTTGTGGATCATAAAACTGCAGCAAGGTGTGCATCCCTCTGAAAGCATGGTCACTGATGGGCTCTATGAAATACAAAATCCACCTGTAATCCTGCTTGAAGACATTCAGAACTTCTGGAGGAGCTAAGGCCTTCACTTTGAGAATTTCTTTCACAACAGGCTGATAAACCTTGTAGGAGATAATACACTCGGTCTTCTTCTTGGGTTCCATGCTCATAGATCAATACCCACAACCGGAATCAAGGATGTAATATGCAGCCCTGCAAATGAATAAACATGCGTTAGGAATGCAAGTATGCGGATGATGTGATGCAATGCAATGGCATGTGATCACTGTTGCATATACTGGGCATTGTTATACTGTCTTCTGATTTTGCCTGAATACCGATTGTCAAGAATACCAGATCATAAGTATGCGTCGGAAGAAAACCCAAGTATCAAGAACAAGGTAGGCTGAAGGTTTAATTTTCCTGCAAACCTGTAAACCCCTCCCAATCTCACGGGTATTGCTACTACGGGTCAACATCACGGACTCTCAAAGCCGAATAGCAATAATACATTCACCATTTCCGAGAAATGGCTCATGACCAAATCAGGGAATCGGTTTGGCATTATGTACTACTCAGGGAGGCCTCAGCTGAATTCCGGAAAAACAAGCATCCCTCATAAGTTCCCGGCTTCAAGCACTGAAGTCGAGAAACAATAGTACATTCATCCCGAAGGGTACAATACTACCGTCATACGACCAGTTGCTTTAACCAGGTTCCTATGAGAGAACAAGGTCATCCTATGCGATTTCTTAGTGGGCCCTCGGGTGCGAATGGGTTTGCCACGAAATGTGGTCTGCCACTGTCACCACTGGAGAGGGTTGTTTCCACTAAGGTCCTCGATGATCGGTTCCCAGTGTTAACAGCTCAGGTGGGAACATTCTATGGTCTGCCTAGGCAGTATAGAACATATCCCAAGAGAGCCTGATCTGGGTGTGGGACTCGTGAAAACTACACGTGCTCAAGACCACGCAAGCCACACGACTGCCCACTCTAAGTCCTATGTGTATACTCAAGCCGGGTATTTGGCTTATCTCACAATAATCCCATCTCGCCAAGGAAAACCAGAACAGCCAGTACAGTATATGCCAGTATATGCGACAGTAAAGTAAAGTGCAGAAAGCCGTAAATAAAGCTGTAAAGGAAAGCGATAAACTGTAAATAAAACAGTAAAGCTAAACTAAAGCATAACAGCGAATGAAAAAGCACCCAAAGAAAACAGAAACAGACAAGCTCTAGGATTGACTCTCGAAGGGGAATTTAGAATTTCTAAGGGTCCCCAGCAGAGTCGCCAGCTGTCGCTCCCGGAATTTTCATCCTAGTACAAACGCGAAAGTGGCGCGGAAAAGGTAGAGTCGCCAGCCAGACATTTTTATCCCAAAGGAATGGGAAAGGTAATGTTGCACAAACCTGAGGAAGAAGGAAAAGGACGAGGCCTTACGAACCAAAGATCTGGATACGGGAGTCGGTTACGAATTGAGAAGGTATTAGCACCCCAATTCGTCCGTCGTACCCGACGGGATCCACGCTTATAAGACTGTTTTCAAAGGGTGAGAAATAATATGTTGTTTAACTGAAAGACTAGCTATCTTGAATGAAATGGAAATGAGGAAAGAAATGGAATTGAAAAATGGAAATAAAGGGGGGAAAAATGTAGGGAAAATAAAGATGGTGCTCGAATGGGCCCTACCCCACTGCCTACGTACCTCATCGGGATAAATGAGGATCAGAGACGCCGTAGTTCGTCTAACTAAGGCTTACAATCGTTTGTGATTTTTAGGATGACGTTGCCATAGCTCTAGCTCAGGTGTTACCGGCTCTGACTCGAGGGTGTTTACCGTGTCGCTGTTTTGAACTGTCGAGACAAGTCATGTTCGTCCGCAAAGTGTATGAGATGAGATGAGAAGACATGACTTCTTGGTTTGTTGTCTTTTATAAGAAATGTTTTGAATTTGTGTTTATTGAATGTACAACACTAAAGACTATGACACAGGAGCGAATACTTTCCAAGATCGCCCCCAATGGAACGTTTGTAAAGCACCCTAAAAGAGTGAAGGAGACCTCCACTAGTCATTTCCTGTATAGCTTAAGGCTCGTGGCGCATTGTACACCTTTCCTTTATTAAGTGTTTTTGATTTTCTTTTAAGATGAGAAGTGAGACTCAAGTTATAAAAGGAAAAATTCTAAGGGAAACTAGACTTACCCTAAATCAGTTTGAATTTGAAGATAACCTATGGTTAGTGAGGTTTGAGATTTAATCTACCTAAGAGATATTAAACTAGAAATGAGAATACAAGAGTTAATATTGAACAATAGGGTCCTCCTAAGTCATGGTGGGTAAACACGGTATGAAATGTAAATGGGATGAAACAATGGATCGGGTGGGTCGGTTGCGTGGTGCTAAGACGCACGACTTATGGTGTGAAACATACAAGGCTTGCCTTTGGTTGAATGGAGTGGCACGATGGTAATCGAGGAACCCTAAAATAATATGAACTTTATTTATTTATTTGAAAATATACTCGACGTTGGATCGAATGCTTTATTTGTTTTTGAAATTTTGGTTTTCTATCGATTCGTTTTATCTTTTCTATCCTACTTATGGAAACTATACAAGCATACAAGTATTACACTATTACATCACAAAGTACACAAAGTATAAAACACAATTGAGGCACAAAAATATCCAAGTCCATAAGCCAATCCTTGAAAATATACCTTGCACAAAAAACAAATAGTTAGTGAATGATATGAACCATGAATATGCATAATATGATGGAAATGAATTAAAATGACAAAAAATATTAAAAGTCATGGAAAAAATGTGAAATTAATTTCCTAAGGTCTTGAACCTGATTATAACACCATGTTAAAAAATCTCTCAAAAATTCTAATCTTAATTATGGTAAATAGCCACTTAATTCTACCTAAAGTTCAATCACAAATTCATACATATCGCACTACCAAAACAGTAGAAAAAATACCCTAAAAAATACACAAAAAAATATTATAGGTACTCCTATTTGTCCTTTAATCATGGAAAAAATAATGGGCAAAAAATATTATGGGAAGTGGTAGAAATAAATTGTACAAATTTATGTGTCCATATGAGAATTCAATAGAAAATCAATTAAATGAAAATTCGAAATTAAATTGAAAAATGATTAAATTTAGAAAGTAAAAATTGGGAATGTTTCTAAATTGACTTAATATTCTACTGTAATTTTTGTGGATTTTTATTAAGCATTTTATTATTTATTTTGAATTAATTTGGAAACTATATATAAATAGAATTTAAAAGAAAAGAGCAATTGGAGGGGGGTGGCAATAGAAATGATTTTGAGTTAGAATTCCAAGCTGGGCCTGAACAAGGGGTGTGAACAGCACTTCGCAAGGCCCACTGCACTAAGTCTGAAATTTATTTCTTTTTTTTTATAAAATAAGACAATTAAAGTGGATTAGAGATTTCTTAATTGACTTTTATGGCAGATTAATTTATTTTAATAATCTTGATTTTCTCATTTTGAATCATAATAATCCTAATCTTCTCATTGATTAACATTGATTTAATAATTAAAACTTTAAATTTCTAATATCCTGTTAATTAAACAAAACAAAATAAAAAATTGATTATAAATCTAAAAACGCAGTGTTCTTCTTCTTCCTACACACAAAACGAACACACTCCTCAAACCCTAACCCTCTTGGAGAAAAACGGCCATGAGACGGAGGTACTGCTAGCGCCGGCCAACCTCCCACCAAGGCATGAATCTCACAAACTCCTTCTTATTTTCCTCACTCGCCCTCTCCTCTCAAAGAAAAACCCTTTCGAAGTCCTAGATTCGCGTCGGAGAAGATGTCTCCGCGGTGGAGGCCGCCATCAAGTCCGGCAATGCCGTCACCAAACCGTGAACCTTCTTCCCTAAACTGCCCTCTTTTCTCAAGCTCTCTATGAATCCGGCAAATCAACAACCTAAATCCTCCTCAAATTACCAAATTCCAAATCTAGAATCACATCTAAGATGATAGTCCGAGACGGCCACATAATCAAACATCAAGCCAGATCGATTCATTATCATTAAAGCGGAAAAAACAGAAAAGGAATACTCGCCTCTTATCGTGATTTTGAAGGTGCAGCGCCACGAGCAGCGTCGATGAAGTTGTAGCGCAAACTCTTTAGACTTAAATGGCGTTGAAGGTCCGTGACGGTATGCTTTTTTATCGAACGTCCCTCTGATATGTTGCGCGGTCTGCTTCCTCTTATACGCGTCCGTTCTGTGAACCTTTTTCTTCTATTTCTTCGTTCGTATGCCATTGCCCTTTCTTTGATTCTTTCACACTTATTGCAGGTTCTGAATCTTGAAGACGCTCAATGCGTTGATAAAGATTGGTGCCGATTTCTGTGAAGCAAAATTCGAACGCAAAGATTCGTTAGTGCTGGTATTGCAATGCTCCGTGATGAATTGAAGCCAACGCAGTGTGAGGAAGATGGTTGGCGAAGATACTGAGTTTTAGCAAGCTTGATGTTGAAGGAGATCGATGATGACGATTCTTCTGGCTGAAGAGTACTTCTCTGTAACAAATACTCATGGTTTGTTGAGCTTTCAGCTTACTCTTTTCCTAAGCTCTTCTTCTGATATCGTTCTTCTTTTCGTCACAGATCATGGCCATGGCTGAAGATTGATGAAGATATTTTACGGTGGTTATGATTGAGGCATTTGAAAGTGATGAATGAGGAAGAGGTTGTTGCGAGTTGATCAAGAAGGGGATTCGGAGAAGAAGAAGAAGAAGAAGAGAAATGATAAATTTGATAGGGGAGAAAAATCGAAAAAAAATCAGAGAGCCCATATGCAACCAGTTTCTGTTTTTATAGAAGACCCATCACAGGAGCTTAATGGGAATCTCAGGTAAAAAGTGGTTATGAATTAGTTAGGAAACGGTTAAAACTTGTTGATTGTGTAACTGTATTTCTATTAGTATTCCCTCTCCCCCTTTTTCAATTATGGATTTGAGAAATCTCTCTTGAAATTGCAGGTTCGGGTTTGACACCATGAGATGATTTTTATTGTTGTGGCTTGAGTGAAGTCAGAAATTGAATATAGTTTATTAGGATTCTCCGTAACTGAAATTTTTCCCTTTTTCTTCTGGTGTAACTTGATCCTCATTGAGTTCTTTTCTTCTAATTTTCCTGTATAAATTTCCTGTATAAATTTCCTGTATAAACTTTCTGTTATTGTTTTGGAGCTGATATGAAGGATTTTTCTGTATTGTTGAATTGAGAACCTCGGGTGCGAAAACTCTGAACATTATTGAAACTGTCATTGTGCACATGGTCTTAATTCATTTGAAAACCAAAACTCAATGATTTTGATAAAGGAATTGGATGAGTAGTTTTAAATGAATTTTGTGAATTGGTAATAGAATTTAGATATTAGTCATGCATTAAATCATAAAATGGTAAATTTGGATAATATGAATATTTATAAAATTTGATTTGAGTATATAAATGGATAGAGATATGGATGGACTAGAAGAAAAACTTATAACCTTACACACATTCACATGGAGATTCATTTGGAAAACTTAATCATATACAATAATAAATGTGACTAGACTTTGGACCTATAAGACACATAAAATATGACCACATGACACTTGATGGTATTTGAACTGGAATTGAATTTAAGAAATATACTTGGCTATGAAAGTTTGGAAAATTAGTATGGACACTTAGGTAATGAAAAATGGATATGATGGTTTTCTTTTATCATGAATATGGTTATTAACTTTGGTGAAGACAAATGAAAGGTCTTTGTGAATTAACGGACATTAGTGGTTAAAAGAAAATGAGGTACTCTTGATTTTGATGAAAGCTTTAAGCAAACCTTTAAATGGTTATGAACTCGAATGTTTTCTTCCAAATAAATCATAAACTTATATTTGCTATCCTTAACTTGAACTAAATCCTTGAACGAAATCAATTCTTAAGAATCTCAATGCCGCAATGAACTCTAAATAAACCTGAATTAATGCTCCATGAGAAAATGAATCCCAATTTCCAATTTTAATCACAAATCCAAGATGAAGCCAACATCCACTTGAAAGAGGATGAAACTTGAATCTCTCGCTCCAACAATATAATATATTTTTTTATGGAGAACCTATTTGCGTTGCAACCTCTTTGAACTAACTATTCTAGTTACCATGAGCATATCAGTATCTCTTCCTTGACTTACATTTTAAACCATGATGAAAACCTTCAGGTGATGAGGTGCACCAATGGAGAGATCAGGGAAATAAACCCTTTTTCATACCTGATGAATCATATTTCCAAAGTAGAGAAGCCATGAGGCGCTACAAACCATACCTCTCCACAACCACTGGTCCAAATAACAAACATATGACAATGGACATATGAGGTGTTATATGTGACCTAATGGGAGATGCATATGAAGGCGAACATAAAGTAGTTAGATGATAATAATGAGGGCAAATTTTGGGGTGTTACACCTGGCCCATGTCCATTACATCAAATCCCAAGGAGTTCTGGGATTCCAAGGATCTTAACTTTTCTGATATCTCGTCCAACCGACGGTCATGAGCTTCATCTACCCCAACACCTAGCACTGTAAATTTCTCATCTTGAGGATCTTCCTGTAGAATACGACCTCTGGTATTCCTTTGGCCATTCCCAATGATATTAGCTTCAGGATTGTTAGCGGGTTCAAACTCTTTCGGATTCGTTCGCGGCTGCTCGCGCTTGTTGTTACTAGTACCTCCATTGCCTGCATGGTTATCTTCCGGGGTTTGCCGCTCGACCAACTCCCTCAATATTTACTGGCCCTGGGTCAGTCCAGTCATCACAACCATAAATTGATTCATTTGAGTTCTCACATCTGTCAGTTCCTGTTGTAGCTGATCCATTTGTAGACTCGGAAGGTTGCGTCGAGTTGGATATTTGTGGACTCAGTTGAAGGAAAAGACCCTTCTGCAAGCAATATTTCCTGAAAAAATCAACAAAGTGAGAAAACAAAAACAAAACACCTGCAAAAACAAAATATTTGTGGTTATAATGCAATGCAATATGCCTTTTTGTCTTTCGAGGGTATCCAATTTGGTTCTTGGTTTTGACCTTCCAGACCCCTTGGAGGAGATGAAGATGTTGGAGCGAACGAAATCCACAAGAAGAACCAATAATACATAAACCATAGAATACAAGTGGCATTTCCAAAATAAAACCAGTTCATGAATACAACAAAGCAAAACTCCCATGGTGAGTCGAAATACAACAAGTTCAAGTTCAAGAACAAAACAAAACCCCCATGGTGAGTCCAACACAAAAAAAAACAAGTACAAAGAAAATCAGACATCCAATCCATATGCATCCTCCATGACTTCCTTCAGGGGAGCATCAGTCACAGGTCCAACTGGGTGCTCTGTGATGGTCCTGATGAGAAGGTTTCTGGTTGCGATGGCATTCGTCATCTTCTGATACTTATCTTGCTCTTTGGATCTTTTTAACCCTGCCCAGAGTTTTAACTCTGAGATTTCCTTCTGAGTGGCTAGAAGTGCTTCTTGGCTTCTTCTCTCACTGGACTCCAACTGCTCTATCTTGGCTTGCATCTTCTGGTCTTCTTTCAAATGAGCCTCAGTTATTCTGACCCATCTACCTTGACTCTCTTCCAGATAATGCCCAACTCTTGCCTTATGAATTTTTGCCTCCTAACATGCATTCTTCAACACAAGTTCCCCTGCCCGGGCTTTCCCGATGAAGTCTTCAGTCTTCTCAATCTTGGTTATATGCTCAATGCGTAGCTTCTCTAACCTCTCAATGTCTAAACGAGCATCATTCCTTTCCCAAAGGGTCTTCTTTAAAGCTTCGGCGAGCTGGGTATTTCTTTCCTTCAACTTTTCAAACTCTTCCAGGCTCACTGTGGCTATGGGCTCAACTGCTGATGGCCCTGGTACATCCTCCAGGGTGAATGGCATACGAGTAATTTGTCCTCTGATGCGCGACCATTCAGTGTACTGAGCAGAGTCTATGTTATTGCACTTTCCCAGAATGGCGGTTCCTTTAGTCTGTATATTGTCCCAAGCCCAAGCTGCTTGTCGGACAGTGGCATGGTTGTTTTGAACAGCACAATAAAAAGATTATGCTAGGTCTTGCTCCCTAGGTAGATGTACCAAGGCATACCCCAACTATATTTTGAAAAGTAAAGGGTTGTAGTTGATGCAACCCTTCACTCCAATGAGAGGCACATTTGGGTATTGACCATAGCTGGTTACTATATCTCGACCCTTGGTGTTCTGAGTACACCACCTGATATCTTCTGAAGTAAGTGCAATCATCCTCTTAGACCAACTTCTTGTCTGATGTAGGTTTAAGAAAGCTTTCGTCTTTGGCATATGTTTCATCAACCAACTGTAGAAAAGAGGTGCACAACATCTTACCAGTCTTCCTCTCTATTTCTCATTCCTCTGATGAACTGAGTAATAAAAGTCTCCTAACAAGGTGGGAACCGGGTTCTTTAGCAGGAAGATGTGGATGGAATTTTTGCTTACAAACTTAGGCTCGTCTGCAAACAAAATGATACCATAAATGTTGAGAGCTAGGAGAGCACATATAGTTTCCCAATTCCCTTTTGCAGCGTGCTTCGTAGCCTGAGTAATCAAGAAATCCATATGAAGGCCTAGGGTTCCAGCTTTGGAAGTAATGTGTTCATCAATGGTGGTTACTTCCAGATGTAGTGCTTTGGCTATGTCTTCATTCTTTGGAGGAGTCATTTCAGGATTGAAAGGAATTCCTCTTCGGATGGGGATATCCAACAACATGGAGTACTCTTCCAGCAACGGACCTATCTGAAAGTCTGGGAAAGTGAAACAACGCAGGGGAGGGTCATACAACTGCAGACAGGTGTGAATCATGCTCCTTTGCAATGTATCCAAGTCCATGATTATGTTCAAGATTCCACCGTAACTTTCTCTAAAAAGAGGTATATGATCAGGATTAATGAGGGCATGTATTTGTTTAATGCCTACTAAGGGATACTCGAAGAAATGATAGGTGATGTTGCTTTTCCTTGTTGAATCCATCTTGAAGATGTGTGCTGAAGGAGATAACTGAAGAAGTGTTGTAGCAGATAGGCTGAGCAGAAGAATAGTCCAAACCAAACCAAGAAAAGTGGATACCTTGTAAAACAAATAAACAAATGTTAGAAATGATGCAATATGATGCATGATGATGATATGCAAGGGTTTGTGATCATGTGATGGGTTATCAGTCGTCCTTTGGTAGAATCCTTGAGTGTTTAGAGTTTCAAATGGAGGCTCGAGAACCGGTAACCAGGTGGGGGACTCAAATAAAGAGTCAATAGTCCAGGGTTACAAAGAATCAGTCCAAAAATAGTACAACCTCATAGACATTCTCCAGTAGCAAGGTATGATGAGGTCAATGGTTCCTGAAAACCTATAAACATCCCAGCCCTCTCACATGTATGTGCTAGAACAAGAATCCTTAGGTTTGGATTTATCATGAGAAGTGTAAACACATATAAACCGGAGGGTACAGTGTTTACCTTAATCATAAAGAATCCTTCCCTAATTCACCTCAGATACTGAAGGTCATCCAAACTTAGCAGACTTCCCAGATAGCTCTAGCACTACAGGAGATCCGTAGCACAGAGTTCTCAAAAGGAAACCCATGTCTGAACCGTGTTTTCATATTCCCGCACCAAATCGAAATGGAATGGAAAGAATATGATACCACTCTAATCCTATGTGTCACTCAGGCCTTTGTATTGAGCCTTTCTCACTGGAATACCCCACCCACCAAGGTAAACCAAAATCCAGCACTGTGATGCAATAATAATAATGAAATGTAGAAAGCAGTAAACAAAAACGATAAAACAATGCGATAAATAAAGTTGTACAGAAAGCGATAAATAAAGAAAAAACACAAATACGTATACACATAACACCCCCGTAAACACAAACAAACAAGCGCTAGGAGAAACCCTCTCAGGAACTCAAAAGCTCTGGTTGCAAAGTCCCCAGCAGAGTCTCCAAGCTGTCGCTCCCCAAAATTTCGTCCCGGTGCAAACGCGAACCGTCGGCGAGAACGGTCGGATGTTGAAGGTTGAATAGAGTCGCCAACTAGGCATTTTTATCCCGAAGGAAATGTAATGTTGCATAAACCTAGAAAGAAATGGATAAGACGGTTGCGAACCAAAGAAACTGGGTAAGGGGGTCGATTACGACCTGGGAAGGTATTAGCACCCAGATCTTCCATCGTACTTGACGGGATCCACGCTTACCTGATTGTGTTTTAAAAAAAGGGAAGTGTATGTGCTAACTGTGTATAAAAGAGATAGATGTACAAAGTGACAATGTAAAAAGAACAGGAGTTCAAACTGAGGCTAAGAAGAGAAAGCTAGAAAGAGAAGAGGGGGGAGACCTGGGGACTTTTGTTCGATAACCGTTAAGCCATGCCTACGTATCCTCTCGTGCAATGAGGAAGTCAAAACACCGTAGTTCGACTTAAAGAGACTTGGTGTTTTGGTGTCAACTGCTTTCTTGTCTATGCTCAAGTGTATGACTTGTCTGGCTCAAGTGCTGACTGTCTTGCATTAGACGAAAGAAGTGAGTTCTCGTTTTCAGAGTGAGTGTGATGAGAAAAGAATCCCGGAGGAGACATTTATTGTTTGTTTTTTTGTGTTTTCAGTTTTTTATTGTTTTTGGTGTTTTGCATAGGATAATGAGCTTAAGCCTTAATCAAGGGTCGTAAACTCATTATATCACCCATGACTAGGGATAATGAGTCTACTTAAGTGTGAGATGAATATCCCAACTTAATTACCCTAATGATACAGGATTAAGATCATTAACCTACTTGTAATTATCAAGTGTTTTTTTTGGATTTTTTGTGTGTTAAGTAATGAGTTTAATCCCTAATCAAGGATTAGTGAACTCATTACACCATCCTAAGAGAAGGATGATAGATGAGGACACTTAAGATGAGGAAGATACCTCAACTTAATCCATGGTCAGGGATTAAAATCATTATATAACAAACCTTTATTAAAGTGGTTTTTGATTAGAGGTTAGTTTAAGTGAATTTTATGTTTGTAAGACTAAACCTGAGGGGGACTTGTCCATTAAACACTAGGGTTAGTCCCTCTGACCCAGAGGCAGAGATGTAACCCTAATATAAGGCCCAAGTTACAAGCTTAAGTCTTGATAATTATTAAGTGTTTTAATTAGAAGGTGAAAACAAATTAAATATTTAACACTAAGTATTACAATTATTCACTCCATCCTAAGATAAGGATACATGCATAACCCTAATGAAGAGCCCTAAAACTTTAACTATTTAGCCTTTGTTATTGAGATGAGAAGAAGAGACTCAAGGAGACTCAAAAGGTAAACAAAAACTAAGGGGAACTATTCACAACCCTAAAGTTATCATGCTTGTTAGTTCCTATGGTTTGTGAGGCATAAAGAAAGTCTTTAGATTGGCCACCAAGGAAGGAGAAGCAGATGAAAAAGGAAGGAGATAGAAGAATAGGTTACTTACTTCCAGAAGAAGTTAAGTAACCTAAGAGTGGGATAAGAGCAAGAGAGAACACAAGTGAATCAAATTCACTTCAAAGACAGGTAAAGATGCATATGAAAGGATAAGAAGAGGTTGGATGTGGATGCACATCCACATCCTGATCAACTTACCTGAAGCACCTGAAAGGGTTAGTATGAATGCATAAGGTATGAAATAAGATGAAATGAAACAAATGAAGGTGCAAAGATCCAAACTAGAATAGAACACATGATGAAAATGTGTCATGAAAAGATGAAAAGTCAAGTACAATTCATATGTATGATCATACAAGTGTTGGATGCAAAAACAAACATGTTAGAAGCTTGAAAATACATGAACATACATAAGATGTAATGCATGCAAAGCATACCAAATGAATGTAACAATGATCAGCCAATGTTCTCACATGACCTAATGTGTCTAAGATGACATACAAATACATGAGATGTCATGACAAGTTCATATGATGAGGATATGAAAAGATGAATGCAAGTATACATGGCAAATTAGGGTTTTAGAATGCATGAGATGTCCATGATCAAAACAAAAGTAAAACACAAGATTAAAATTTGAAATTGCAACCAAACAAACCCTAAACACACACAAGAACACTCCCTAAAGATGGAGGTCATAAGCTATACCAAAGTCAAGTTATGGTTTTTCTAAGTTAGGCTAGGGTTTTGGGTACCTCTCAAAGAAAAATGCATATCAAATTGAAAATGCAATGCAAAAATATGATTTAAATGTCCTAGATACTAGATGCAACATGTAAAAGAATGCAAAAATAACCAAGTACGAACTCATTTTTATTGATCAAAAGTGAATTTTAGAAGTTAGGTTGTGAAAAAGGGGATTTTGAAAACCCTAATTCAAGTTTAATTCTCAAAATAGAATCAAAACCTAAAATAAATGAGTGAAATGAGTTTGTACATTTATTATAATATTCAAGGATGCTTCATGATTGTTTTGGTTATTTTTAAATACCTAAAAGTATTTTTAATTAATTAAAATGAATTAATTAATTAAATAATACAAATAAATGATTTAAAAATAAATTTTTAATGTAAAAAATGAAAATAATTTTTTTTGGGTTTTTAAAATTAATTAGAGTGAAAGTGCAAAAAATCTTAATTTTTAAAAGTGTTTTACTATTTTTAATAAATAAGAGAAAACAAAATGAATAAAATGAAGGGAGAAGGATCAAGAGTCATGGGCGCAAGTCAGCAAGATTGGGGGTATGCAAATCCTAGGGTCCAGATTCAAATTCACTAAATGCGCGTGATCTAATGGTCCACATTTAATCTGAGGAAATTAATTATAGTTTATTTTAATTAATCCAAATTAGGGCTAATGGTGCATCTGGAGTGTCCATCTCTTAATCTAAACATGATCCAATGGTCCATAATCAATCTAGAAATCATAATCTCACTTAACCCTAATCACCCTCAGATGACCGAAATAGTGCTCCGGTCATCTTCTCCTGCGAGACCAAACACCAATCTTCTTCCCTAGGCCACTACAAACCCTCTAACCAACCCAGAATCAATCCTCATACTCCAAGGAACTCAAATTAACCATCAAACATGATTTATAACACATGAACAAGCTGAATCGAAGCAAATTAAAAACATGGGCGAAATTTCAAAAACACATAACATACTCATTTCTTCATCATTTTCAATTCTAAAGACATCTATGTGATCCCTAGAGCATGTATTTTCATTCTATGACAAGAAATTGAAGCTTTGAGACAACAAGTTCTTGAGTATACCTGAGCTGGTGACTTGAAGATATGAGCTTTAAAAGCCTCCCTCTTGTGCAAATGGCTTCCTTTGAACCTCCTGAGGCTAATGGAATGCTTGGAATGTTTTGAAAATGGCTGGTTTGGGATGTCCGGTTCTGATGTAGCAGAAATGGAGGTTTTGATATGTGATGTTTCAGGCCATTTCAGTGGTTGATTCTTGTTCTATGAGTGATATGTGGTTGATTGGTGAAGGAATTTGTGAAGTTTGATGGCTGGATTAGGAGAATCAAAGAGAGGAAGTTTTGAAGGATTTTTGTGCAAAACTGAGCATGGGTGGTTCTGAGCTCTTGTGAGATGTCTTTTATGATTCTTATGCATTGTATAAAAAATTGAGATAGGTCAGAAGAGTTGTTATGCACTGTGGGATTGGTATGGTTCATTTGGCAAAAAATTTAAATATTTTGTACTTGAGGAATGGGCCATGGAAGAGCTGATTTAAGGGCTTGAACTGCTTCAGTTGGCTTCAAGGAGAGCCCTAGGATCAATTGTTATGAGTTGTGAGGCTTGGATCATGAGTTTGCATAGGTTTTGCAATTTTGCAACTTTGTGATTTCTTGAGAAACAAGTCATGAAATCCCTTGGCTCAAAGCCCAAATCTTATTTTGAGATGTTGTTTGATCATGCCATGATACATTTTAGTGGATTAGAAGTCACATAGAGGCCTGAAATTCAATTTTGCACATTTCCCTCTTTGACCTAAACTTGAAAATTACAAGATTTTTCCCAACTTTGACTTGCTATATCTTGAGTTCTAGGATGAATCAAGAGGAGTTCTTGTACTTTTTGAAAATGGAAAGATCCAATCTACAACTTTCATGTTTAACAAAATTTCATTTGAAGCATTTTTTATCAAGAAATAGGAGGTTGAAAATCTTTCCCAAAATGGAAAGTTTGCATTTCAAGTAATGTCCATTTTTGGCAACTTTTGACTTGGCTCAAAATTCTTCAATATTTTTATCATCCAACCTCTCCTAAGACCAAATAAAGGTCATAGGATTTCAAAATGATGGAAATGAACCTTTGGAACCCTTGGTTGAGGCCTCAGATGCCCTAATCCTGACTTTTCTTGCACAACAAGTTACAGCTTGATCAGATGACTTCCTCAGTGAATTTTTGCATCAAACTTCATACAAAAGCTCCCTATATCATATAAAGACCAATGGAATCAAGAATGACCAAATATTTTGGGTGTAAGGGCCTCAAATCCAAAACCCAAATTTTCAAGTCATCTGTGTAGGAGCTTCAAGCTTGCCTTTATAGCTCTACAATCCCTTGAGATTTCTTGACTTCAAAGAAACCTTAGGGGTATAAAACAACCATAGAACACTCAAGGACCCTCTTGGAATGCATCAAGGCCTCTGAGATTGCTCAAATCACTTCTTGGGTTCACCTGATCACAAACCCTAGTTATGCTAAAGGATAATTACGCAATGTGAGATGTAATGATATGCTATGCAATATGTGTGATCATAAGCCAAGACATGTGAAAGTAAGAGGCGAAATTTGGGGTGTTTACACTCTCAGAACAACTTTCAAGGCCTTGTTGTCTAAAGATTTCAAGAAGGCAACTATCATTGGTTTCCAATAATCATAATTAGTTCCATCCAGAATGGGTGGTCTGTTCACAAACCCCACCTCCTTGTCCATTATACCAAAAAGTAACTTCCCTGGATCTCACCCAGATACAGAGCATGATGCCTACTTTGATACCAATTGAAATTCTGGTATCAAATACGTGAAGTCGTAGGGGATGTCACGACATTACTATTTAAGTAATAACAAGGTAAAAACATTATAAATAATAGCAATAAAAACAAACATGATTGATAACCCAGTTCGGTGCAAATAACACCTACTCTGGGGGCTACCAAGCCAGGAAGGAAATCCACTATTAGTAGAACAATTCAAAACCTAAACAGTCCCAGTTTACAACTTCTCACTTGAACCTACCCTGTGTAACTTCTACCTAGAAATCAACATCTAGATATGAGAAATCAACATCTCCCCCCCCCCCAATCACACACTGTGATGAGCAACCAGTTTAAAGAAAATAGAAGATCACTCTTCCAAAACACAACACCTTGATCTTGCTTAAAAGCTTTGATCAAGAACAAACACCCATGCTTAAAATCTTAGAGTGGACAAAATTATAACTCAAAACTCAGTCCAATTCAAAGATCTAGGTGATGTATGAATGACTCACAAAAAAAACACGCACACATAAAAACCCTAACACTCAAAAGTACTTTGCTCTACACAATATTCCGTACAGAGAAATTAGGTTAAACATCAATAATATAGAATTCGGAATGGGCCTGGATCTGATCAGAAACTTCCTCAAAAAGATCACATGAATCAAGCAAGAAAAAATCTTCAATAATCTCCAAAAACTAACGCATAACAGCTTCTGTTTTTTACAGCAACACTCCCTTGATTTTCGCACATCCTGGAGCAAAACAAAATACCAAATACCTACTAAAAATTATACATAAATTAAATCAAAACTTTCTGTATTTAGAAAGTCCCAGAACTGTCAAGACAAATGTTACAACATATGTTATGACATCACAAAAGCATTGCACACCAGAAGATCCTCAAGCATGTCAAGGACATCTTACAAGACATCAAGGCAAATGATAATGTTTTTCTACATATGCAGCCAAACCAAGAACCTTCAATTAAGTATATGAATGAAACATGGTTGACATCATATAAAGAAATGTTTATTACTGCATGGACAAACAAAGTTACTCATATGGGAAACACAACAACGAACATGTATACCGACATCTTTGATTATTGTTATTTAGGATGGAGTCGACTCATTGGAGACTGAAAAATATGTTGTCACATAGTCATATAGATTTATGTCGCAGTTGGGATGTTGTTAACACCATGGTGAAGCTGCAACTAGGTTCAATCAGAGTGTCGTTTGAAAAGAGTATTATGAACATTGAGCATCAGTATAACACTCCATTATATACCAACTTGCACGGTTTTGTTTCAAGACAATGTATACAACACATAGGGAGGGAGCTAGAAAGGGTGAAATTTGTTGGTACAAACAAGGATATTTATGGTTGCTTCATTAGATCTACACCTGGGTTACCTTGTGCATGCCAACTTGTTGGTTTCAAAATACATGGTTTTCCCATTCCTTTATAATAAATTCATGTTTTCAGGAAGAAATTAAACATTCAAGAGCATATTGATGGTCTAGAGGTTAGTGGTTCAAAGATGGATTTAGACGCAAAATATGAAGACTTGAAGACATATTTCAATTCTTTGGATATTGTAGGTCAGAGGGTGTTGAAGAAGAAGGTTAGGGAACTTACACTTCCAGCCACATCTTCTATGTGTCCACCGCCGGTAAAGTATAAGGAAGTCAAGAAGAAATGAGTTAAGAAGAGCATAAATGGTGAAGAGAGTGATGTGCATCGTGATCCCTCGCAGTGGGAGTATGGTGAGGGTTAACAAGGAAGTCAGACTACAAAGACATCATGCATAAACCCAACAAGAAGTCAACCTTCTAGTAAACTTTCCATTGTATCTTCTAGGCATAAATACTTGTCTTAGTTTCCTGGTTTCATGCACTCATACATTGATGATTTAATTGATGTGGGTGACAATGGAAAATGTAGTTTTCGGGCTATTGCAGCTTTACTTGGACGGGGTGAAGAGTCTTGGGCATTGATCCAGAATCAGTTGGATACTCAAATTTATCAATATCCAAAACTATTTTCCAAGGTGTTTTATGATACTGTTGATGTAGTTCGAAGTTCCTTAAAAGTAGAACACTTGGGTGTACAGGGTAGAGAGAAATAAATGTCGATTATTGATATGGGTTATCCTATTGCGAATATGTACAATGTGGTTTTTGTCTTATTGTCAATGACACTTAACCAAACATTTTTCCTCTTACCATAGCTCCATCTATGTATAAAAGCTTGCATAAAATCACGGATGTTGGATTTGTCAACAACAATCATTGGGTTCAGGTAAAATTAAAACCTGATAGTCGGTTGCCTGCCGTCATTGCCCGGTGGAGAGAGAACTGTACTTAAGAGACAAGAGCATGAGAATCAGCATATGCAGGACGGATTCGACACTGGTTGATGTTATCTAATTTGTTATGTAATCACGTTGATGTTATCTAATTCTTACAATGCAAGTCTTTTTTTTCAACTACTAGACGCATACCAAAAAATTTAGGGAATCTGAAATTTCCGGAATACAGGTGTTCGCAGTGGTTTCTGGCGAACAACCTCTGGTTAACCAATCTTTTACAGGACTGGGTTACTTGCAGGACCAACCAAACAAGTCCTAGGACACATGTGCATTGTTTCTGTCGAAATCTTCTTAGAATTTGGTGACTGATTTGTGGTTTGTTTTATCAGTATTGTCAAAGTATTAAGAACTTTGATTTTTGCAAGTAAAGTAAAGTTTAAACTAGAAATGAAATAAAATTGAAAGTTTTAAACAAAGATAAGAAGAAAGTGTCGAAGGCTGTAAACTTGCAGAAAAGTAAATAAAGTTTAAAATGACATGAACTTGAAGAATAAACAAGTAAATTAAATAACTTTGAAATATAAGTGGTGTTCAAACGTACATAGTTCCAAATAGCAAACTCATTTTCTCTCACACTGGGTACTTAGAGTATTTTTACAGGAATTCTGTATCAATTTTCACACACCTATTCTAACCACAAACTATCCTATTTATACATAAACAAAATAACTGCTTAGAACGGAAAAACTATAACTAAACGACAAGTGTCAGCCTGCATGTAAATTTCTTCTCTGAAACCTCCATGTGTCCAACTGCCAAAGGTTACAACCTTTTGAATTTGAATCTCTTCCTTGGTGACGAAAATCTTGTAACTCTTCAAAACTGTCGAAACCCTTTTAAAGAAGAACAAAATTCTTCAACACTTGCCAAATATTCTTTTGTCAGATGTCTTCTTCTGTCGAAATCATTGAAAGACTATCTTCTGTCGAACCGTCGAAAGAGAACTTTCTTCTACCAAATACTTAGTCACAAATACCTTCCCAACTTTATTCTGCCAGAACAACATTTATCTCTCTGTCGAAGTAATGGATTTTAAACCTTGTCAGCAGTTCCTTGAACCTCTTTCCTTCATCATTATTCGACAAAAACAACCTCACACTTTTAAATTTCACCTTGTCGAAATTGTAGGTTTACAAATTGCCCCCCAGCAAAGACATTTTCGACTATCATTGGAGAAATGTCTTTTGCTGTCGAAGTGACCTTTGACTTCCTGTCAGTTGCATTTATTGTAAAGTGATTTTGTTGAGTCCCAAGAAAACATCATGATTTTCACTTGTCCTAGGACACATCATGATTTTGTTGGAGGCTTCGACTGAGGAAAGCCGTTTGGTGATGGATTTGATATCCTTAATTGATTCTGTTAGTGCTGATCTGGTTCGACAAAAAGAATTTTCCCAAAAAATCACAGCCAAGTCTGAAGAGCAAGTTTCAGAATGGAACATAGTGGCTTCTTCGACAGAAAAGATTTCATAGCTGAATAAGCTTTCTGACGAATACACCAAGGCTGCTGCTGAGTGTGAAAGCAATATTCAAACCTACCAAGCCCAGATTGCTGATCTCCAAAGAAAAATCCTTCAAGAAAAAGAACGCCAGGTCTCTCTTCAAAAACCAAATCAGGAAGCAATAGACAGTGAACTCCAGAAGGGGCTACAACATGCAGAAACAGCCCAGCAACTTCACAGGGAGCTTGACGAAATGACTGTCAGCAAAAGCCTTTGCGAGCGTCGAATTCAACTCCAAAAGAAAAAATTCGATGAGCTCAAAACCACATTCCTTCGACAGTGATTTTGTAATAGGACTTAGGAATTTTACTTGTTTTGGGATATTTTCTTTTAGCACTTTTTATATGTAATGCTATTTTACGCCATTTGTTTGGCGAAGACAAGTTTCATTTATAATTTTAATTTGTTCTTATTTTTATTTCGTGCAGCGTTGGTTTATACTTTTTTAAGTACTTCCCATTTATTTTCATCACTCTTCTATCTTTTTCTATTTCTTCGACTTCGTACGCACCATTGGAAAAAACTCTTAGAATTTTAAAAGGTCCTTCCCACTTAGGGGACCATTTTCCTATCACTCTGTCTTTCTTCTCCATGGGCAAGATCACTTTCCAAACTAAATCATTCACTAAAAAGGCTTTAAATTTTACTTTTTTGTTATAAAACTTTTCAACTCTTTCTTTCTGCCTTCTTATTAGTTCTAAAGCACGCAACCTTTCTTCGTCTAAATCAACCAATTCATCCATCATCATACTCCAATAAATTTCAGATGGAATCTCATGATGTCTTTGAATTCGTATTGACTGTAAACAAATTTCGACAGGCAATACTGCATCATGTCCATAAGTTAATTTAAATGGGGTGGAATTAGTTGCTTCCTTAGGAGATGTTCGACAAGCCCAAAGGATTTGATCCAGGGTCTTATGCCAATTTCTGGGTTTTTTCCCCACATGCTTCTTTATCAGGTTTATCACCACTTTGTTGGCTGCTTCGACCTGGCCATTTGCTTGGGCATAATAAGGTGTCGAAGTCAACAACTTAAAACCTGTCTCTCTTGCAAATGCTTGCATATTTCTGCCAGTAAACACAGATCCTTGATCAGTGGTTATAGTCTCTGGTATTCCAAATCTATACATTATGTGTTTCTGGATGAAATCTATGACTGCTTCCTGATCCACATTTGTCAAAGGTATGGCTTCAATCCATTTAGTGAAATAGTCTACTCCTACTAAAATGTACTTCTGCCCTTTTGAAGAAGCTGGTCGAATTTCACCAATCAAATCCAAAGCCCAACCTCTGAATGGCCAAGGCTTTACAATAGAATGTAACTCACTTGCTGGCACATGAGGTACGCCTGCATGGATTTGACATTCCTGACAACCTTTTGCAAATTCGACACAGTCTTTCAACATAGTTGGCCAATACATCCCTTGTCGAAATAACAGCCATTTCATTTTATGTCCTGCTTGGTGGGCACCACATGCACCACTGTGTACATTCGACAAAGCTATATAAGCTTCAGTCTCTCCAAGGCATTTTAGTAGAACTCCTTCTGCAGTCTTTTTAAACAGTTCATTTCCAAAAAGCACATAACTTATGGCTCTGTACTTTATCTTCCTTTCGACAGTCTGATTTGGATTTTGTAAATAATCTTTGATGGGTTTTCTCCAATCTCCAGCTTCTAAATCACCTACATTGAAAATCTCAAAGTTTTCTTCATCACCATATCCTAATCTCATTGTCTCCAAATCAGATGGGGCCAGCTTAGTAGATAAAACTTTACCTCTCACTTCGACAACCTTCAACAGATTTTCTTTCGACACTTTATACCCTGAAGCCAATTGAGCCAAGTCATTTGCTTCCTGATTTTCCAATCTGGGAATGTGTCTAAAAACTACACTGTCGAATCTCTTGAGGAGCCTGTTGGCTATCACAAAGTACATGATCAAATTTTCTTTGACACATTTGTACTCTTTCGTCAATTGTTTTATCACCAATTCGGAGTCGCCCATTATTTCGACCTCTGTTGCCCCCAGTTCCAACAAGATTTCAAGTCCAGCTATTAAGGCTTCATATTCTGCCTCATTGTTTGAACAGAATCCTTCTATTTTGTACTTGAACTTTGTTGGAATTTTATTGGGAGAAATAATTAACACCCCAATACCTGTTCCATTTTTGTGGCTGGAACCGTCGAAATATAACCTCCAAGGCTCTTTTTCGACATAATTTGTTTCATCTCCAAGTATGGAGTGGTCAGCTATAAAATCAGCAACTACTTGCCCTTTAACAGCTTTTAGAGGCATATATTTTAAAGAGTATTCAGTCAAAGCTAAAGCCCATTTTCCAATTCGACTATGTAAAATAGATTTAGACAACATATGCTTTATTACGTCGAAATGAGAAGATACATGTACATCAACGGGTTTTATATAATGCTTCAACTTTATACAAGAGAAATATACACATAAACATAATTTCTCTATTATACTATATCTAGTTTCAGCATCATTTAAGACTCTGCTGAGATAATAAATGGCTCTTTCGACGCCATGTTCATCTTCTTGACAAAGCATACTTCCTAATGTTCTGTCAGATGCTGATATATAGAGCCTCATGCTTCTTTTTCGACAAGGAGATATTAAAACTGGAGGGTTTGCCAGATACTCCTTGATCTTGTCGAAGGCATCTTGCTGCTCTTGCCCCCAAGTGAAACCTTCCTTCTTCAGTCGAAGCAGAGGTGAGAAGGCCTGAGTCTTTCCACTAAGGTTGGAGATGAACCTTCTGAGAAAGTTGATTTTCCCTAGTAAAGACTGCAATTCCTTCTTTGTCGATGGCGCTTTTGCTTCCATTATTGCTTTAGCTTTGTTTTCATTAATTTCAATCCCTTTCTTGTGGACCACAAAGCCTAAGAAGTCCCCTGCCTGCTGTCGCTCCCGGGATTTCCATCCTGGTACAAACGCGAAAGTGGCGCGGAAGAAGAATAGAGTCGCCAGCCAGGCATTTTTATCCCGGAGAAAGGGAATGGTAATGCTGCACACACCAGAAGAAAGAAAAGGAAGGACACAGGTCCTGCGAACCAAAGAGACTGAGTTCGGGAGTCGGTTACGACCTGGGAAGGTATTAGCACCCAGATCGTCCGCCGTACCCGACGGGATCCACGCTTGCAAAAGAAAACTGTTTCAAAGGGTGAGGGTATGAAAACTGCAGCAAAAGAAAAGAAAATGAACCGGAAAAGAAAAATGAGAAAGGAAATGAATAAGAAAAGAAAAGGAAAAATGTAGGGAAAATAAAGATTGTGCTCGAACGGGCCCTACCCCGCTGCCTACGTACCTCATCAGGATAATGAGGATCAGAGACGCCGTAGTTCTCCTAACTAGGGGTACTAAAAGGAAATTGCTTGTGAATTAAGGCTTGAACTGCCTATGCCATTGCTCAGGTGTTGCAGACTCGGACGACGAGTGCGTAACCGTCTTGCAAAATGACAAGTAGGAGCAAGTTCGCGTACGGAGCGAAGGAGATGAGAAAAGAATTCCCGAAGGAAAGACGTTTATTGTTTGTTTGGTGTTTTTTAGAAGCTTTTATGAGTGAAAGTTTGCATAGGTAAGTGTACCCAAGTCTTACTCAATGGGATGTGTACATCTCACATCATCCCGAAATGGAATGCGCAAGAGGCACACCTATCTATGGAGGAAATCCCCAAAGCTAGTCCCACAAGTGAAGGCTCAAGCACACTAACCTATTATCATTATTAAGTGTTTTTGTGGTTTTGATTAAGAAGTGTTTTTTTTTTAGCTTTTCTTTGTGAGGTACTCATGTTAAGACCTATCCCCCACGAGTGATGACTCACACCTCGCCCCGAAATGGAACGCATGTGAGCATCTCATAGCAAAGTCTCATGTCACATGAAAGTACTCAACCTTTATTAAATGAATTTGAATTAAGTTTGAAGATGAGAAGAGAGAGCACCAAAGGATCTTAAAGGAAAAATTCTAAAGGGGGACTAAAATAATCCTAAGTATTCACATGCATGGAAGTCCTAAAGGTTAGTGAGGTTTCTATCCTAATGAAGGAAAAAAGAAGAAGATAGAAGAAGGGATGAGAAAGGCCTAAGCCCAACAACAAAGGGTTAGTAACATAAACATAAGAGGAAGATGAGAATTGGAGATGTGGAACTCAATTCTCACATCTCTCACTTACCATAGCCCCTGCAAGGTTAGTATGCACAAAAAAATCCAGCAAAGTGACCAACACAATCATGGAATTAGTCATGCTCAAAGGTTCTTGTGAACAAGAATCAAACATCATGCCAAACATTGCAAGTACACGACTTACGCGTCGAAAACATGAAAGCATACATCAACCAGCAAGCAAATCACCCTAAAATATCATGCTTAATGATCATGCAATGATCCAAGGCAATTAGAACAAGCAAAGGGATCAAACAAGCTCAAAACAACACTAAAAAGTCATTCTGCTTCAGTGTTAACCGGTTAACCAAATGCGTTAACCGGTTAACCAGCTCAAACCTGCACAAAATACGCACAAAACAGGGGCGTTAACCGGTTAACCATATACGTTAACCGGTTAACACTGATAAAACAGCAACAAATCCTGCAGAAAACAGCATCTCAAAACAGCTTATCCAAATAAGCTTGCACCAGACCAGCAATCAATTACACATGGAAAAATTAGATCAATTCACATTAATCCATATCATTAAGCTCATGAACAATAACATTCGGATCCGGATACAAATCAACCAATCAAATCAAACAACACAAGCAAATACACAAGCACATGGTGGATCTAAAGCACAAGCATGCAAATAAGCTAAAAACAGAGCTAGATCTGAAATTAACCAACCTACAAAGCTGAGGTATGCTTTGGTAATTGTTGATTGAGCTGAAAACGGTAGATCTCGCGCAAAACTTTAAAGATCCGATGCTAAGCTCCACACTCCATGCAAAATAGATGCAAGAACAAGCTCTTGATGCAGAATTTTGGATCCAAAAGCACTTCTAGATCTCAAACCAGATCTGAATCTCCAATAAAACCAGCAAAAAGATGCAAAGAGGCTATGAATGGAGGTTTAATTCCAAGATCTACACACCTCAAGGCAAGGTTGTGTGATCTTCAAAGAGGAACTTTGAGTGATTTGGAAAATTGGGAGAGAAAAGTGAGAGAATTGTGAGTGAGAGGAATGAAAATTCAGAAAATGAGAGTGAAAAATGAGTGAGAGCTTCTTTGGTTTGGAGAGAAATGATTAAATATGGTTTAGGTTTGGGGCCCAAAATTTTGGTTTGGGATCCAAAAATATGGCTTGGCATTAGCTTAGAAAGTGATTTGGATTTAGGGTTGGAATGAGGCTTGGATAAATGCTCTAGATCCTTCTCTCAAATTCAAATTTAATTCAAATGAATAAAAATCAGAAAATTGGAAAATGGGGCCAAAACACACATGCTGAAATTGCTGCTGGAAATTCAAATTTCGCAGCTGTTAACCGGTTAACCATATGCGTTAACCGGTTAACGCATGAAAATTTTGAATTTCCCTCCCTTTGGTGGGAACCTTCAAAAATAGACCTGCACCAACCGTTTCAAGCAAATTTTGATCCATCTTCTCTTTCTAGGGCTCTGAACATGATACCAGGCTTGTGCAAAATGATCCTGTGAGATTCTTGCCAGATCACCATGCTCTTGATTTTGACTTGCAGATTCAGATTTTCCCAGATGACCGATCATATGCCTTATGCTGGAACATGCGAGTGTTATGCCTCATTTTTCTATGCAAAATGATAAGGATATGGTATGCTCATGATGATTATGATATGATAACGATGCTAAACAAGAAGAGGGCAAATTTGGGGTGTTACAGCTGCCCCTATTCAATCAACTGTTAATCTGAAAAGGATGAGAGCAACGGCTATCAGACATTCGAGATAAACTGTGATTGAATACCAAAAAGACCTGAAATTTGCACTCTGACGAAGAATGCAACACTGGGAAATAAACCCAACCAGATGACGCTTTGGGGATAAGAAGGAGAGAAAAAGCAGACGAGCTTCTTCCAAGTTGAAACTGATATCTGGAATACTATCATGCTGACAGACGAGTCTTCGCATGACCTGTGACGCCAGGTACAGAGAGCGGACGAGCCCTTAAGGATCTTCAAAGTAACCTGAGATGGACGAATCTCCTTCACTAATCCTTACGCAGATAAGTGGAATAAGACGGACGAGTCTTCTTCGGATAACCCTTACGCAGGCTCCGGGAATGCATATAAGTCTGTGGGATAGACATGCAATCAAGGTAGACGAACCTTCCTCATATATTATCCGCGGATATATGGTATAAGACAGACGAGTCTTCTTAACAAACCTGTTACGCCAGGTGCAGCAACAACAATAATTGGTGCCTGAGACAGACGAGTCTCCTTCGGATTTACCTGTTACGCCAGGACCGGTAACCATTTCGACATTTAATTCCCACTGTCAGGATTCGAAACCTCTTCAATACAGACGAGTATTGGATGATCATCAAGATAACACAGACGAGTGCCAATAGTCAAAGATACAGACGAGTATCGGACGATGATCTGAGAAACACAGACGAGTGCTTCAGGCGATGATACAGACGAGTATCAGCCACTGGTATAGACGAATACCAGAAGTTCAAACACAGACGAGCATTTGAAGTAGTCACAGAAATATCAGGGTAAGCAGCAAATCTTCACATTCAGGTGCAAGCTAGCACAGACGAGTGCTGAGGATGATACAGACGAGTATCCAGGCAAAGCAGACGAGCTTCAGAACACAAACGACTTCTGGGGGATAAAAGCAGACGAGCTTCAAACACACACAGACGAGTGCTGGACAGTTGCAGACGAGCAACAACAGAGAATACATATCAAGGCACAGACGAGTGCAGCAAAGGATCCAATACCAAACACAGACGAGTGTTGGAAGATTGCAGACGAGCAACAGCAAATATCATCTCAGAACACAGACGAGTGTTGAGGAGTTGCAGACGAGCAACAACGGAGGCATCATGACACAGACGAGTGCTGGAAATTGCAGACGAGCAATAATAAAGTAATCACTTCAAAACACAGACGAATGCCGAAAATTGCAGACGAGCAAACAGCAACACCGAGCTAACACAGAAGAGTGTTGAAAGATGCAGACGAGCAGCCATAAAGCAGTAATACCAATGTTTGGGAAAACTCCGTTTAGGGATAACACAAACGAGTGTTGACAAACGCAGACGAGCGGTAGACAAATGCCTGATTGGCAGCAAGAGATACAACTCTGCAGGGGAAGACAAGTCAAGAGGTTTGGACACTCAACTCTGACTGAGGTGATGAATATCTGGTTGTATCATCAAATACCTAAAAGTATGGCAACTTGGCTGGGAAATATTTCACGGACGGAGGTGAAAATCAAATATGAACTCTGTGGGGACAGGATCATCTTCGGACTTGGCTGGGGAATCAAAGGCATGGCACCGCTGAGGGAGCAAACTGCTGGGGAATATTTCACGGACGGAGGTGAAAATCAAATATGAACTCTGTGGGAACCAATCATCTTCAGACTTGGCTGGGGAAGCTTCCTGGGCAAATACTCTGGCTGGGGAGAGCATCCGATGATTCAAGACTCTGAGGGGATATCAGGCTTTCGGGTACCTGATAGGCAAGGACTCTTACTGAGAACAGAATACGGTTAATTTCATCTCTGATGACGTCAGGCTTTCGAGCACCTGCTGGCTATACTTCACTGGGGAAGAATGGACTGCTACTTCACTTGGGAAGAAGAACCTGCTTGGGCTGCTGCCAAGACTTAGCTGGATAAAAATATCTATTTAGACAAGTCAGGCTTTCAGCTACCTGCTGGAGAAGAAAAATCTCTGCTTGGGGAGATACTCTACTGGGGGAGAGTAAATTGCTTGATGTGACGCCATCCTGCAACCTGCAACAACAGAAAACACACGTGTGTCCCGGGGATTTGCATGGCGTGATCTGTTCATCCATTATCACCCGACACTCAAAGAGGGTTACAGTTTCCCTGCATGTCAGTTTTCTTTTCAAGATTATCACCATGTTTAGATGCAATGCTATTTTTGCCAAAAATTCAGGACATTTTGCAAACAAAAATAAACACACACAGCTTTTTGACTGAATATTATTTTTATTGAATGGCCTCTGAATAGGCACAGATTTACATCAGGAAGCAACCACCTGGAAAGAGGTAGCCACTATAAAAATTGAGAAAAGAAACTATCCTAATGGCAATGTACATGGCATTCCAAAGAGTTCCATTTCTGCTATGACCTGCATGTCTTCAAGACTCTCCATTCTGTTTTGGCTTTCTGAGAAGACAAGGAGACTGTTTCCTATCTTTTCGATATTGTCAAACCGTACGAAACGATGACGTGGTTCAGATAACTTGGATCACAGTTGTTCGCTTATTCCCTTATTTTGCGTGGATCGCCCTCTCGGGTTTTCAATCCACCGGGATACCCTTTTTTGCCTGAGCTGTCCAATGTGGCTTTTCAACTCAGCGGGTGTACATTTTTTTGTTTATTTTCCCTAATTTTTGCCCGAGCTTTTTATTCTGTTTTTAGCTCGCCGGGATGCCCTTTTCTTGCCTGGACTTACATTCTGTTTTTGTGTCCAGCGGGTCTCTTTATGCGAAGTATTTTTTAACTGCGTCCGAGTTAACAGGGGATGGGAAGTCTTCTCCATCCATAGTGGTGAGCATCAGTGCCCCTCCTGAGAATACTTTCTTCACTATGAATGGTCCTTCGTAGTTTGGGGTCCACTTGCCCCTGTTATCTGAACCTGGAGGAACGATCCTCTTCAATACAAGCTCTCCCACTTGATACTCTCGAGTACGTACTCGTTGGTCGAATGCCCGCTTCATTCTCCTCTGATAAAGCTGACCATGACAGATAGCCGCTAATCTCTTTTCCTCAATTAGACATAGCTGGTTGTAACGAGCACGCACCCATTCAGCCTCATCCAGTTTGACGTCCATCATCACACGCAGTGAAGGAATCTCTACTTCAACAGGCAGGACTGCTTCCATGCCATACACTAGAGAGAAGGGAGTTGCCCCTGTTGATGTCCTGACCGACGTTCGGTACCCATGCAAAGCAAACGGTAACATCTCATGCCAATCCTTGTAGGTGACAACCATTTTCTGCACAATCCTCTTGATATTCTTGTTAGCTGCCTCTACCGCACCATTCATCTTTGGTCGGTAAGGAGAAGAATTGTGATGCTGTATTTTGAAGTCCCGACATAAGTCTGCCATCATCTTGTTGTTGAGATTAGAACCATTATCAGTAATGATCCTTTCGGGCACTCCATATCTGCATATGATATCTCTTTTCAGAAATCTTGCCACCACTTGACGAGTGACATTGGCATAAGACGCTGCTTCTACCCACTTGGTAAAGTAATCAATCGCGACCAGGATGAAGCGATGACCGTTCGAAGCAGTCGGTTCAATCTTCCCGATCATGTCAATGCCCCACATAGAGAAAGGCCAAGGAGATGACATGATGTTGAGCGGGTTAGGAGGAACATGCACTTTATCTGCATATATTTGGCACTTGTGGCACTTTCGAGCGAATGAACAACAGTCTGCATCCATTGTCATCCAGTAATACCCTGATCTCAGCAGTTTCTTTGCCATAACATGCCCTCCTGCATGGGTACCAAAAGATCCTTCATGGACTTCCTGCATCAACAGGCTTGCTTCGTGTCTATCCACGCATCTGAGCAAGACCATGTCGAAATTCCTCTTGTACAAAACCCCGTCTGTGTTCAAGAAGAAACTAGCAGCAAGTCGTCTCAAGGTCTTTTTGTCTTTGGACGATGCCCCTGTTGGGTATTCTTGCTTCTCCAGGAACAACTTGATATCAAAATACCAAGGTTTCTCGTCAGGCACAGCGTCTACAGAGAAAGCATAAGCTGGAGAGTCAAGCCTGGAGATGTCAATTCTGGGCACAAAGTTCCAACACATGACTTTAATTGACGAAGAGAGAGTGGCCAAAGCATCGGCAAATTGATTTTCGTCACGTGGTATGTATTTGAGCTCAACTGTCGTGAAGAATGTCAACAGTTTTCTAGCATAATCCCTGTACGTAACTAGATGCTCTTGATGTGTATACCACTTGCCGGTAATTTGGTTAATGACGAGGGCTGAATCTCCGAATATGTCGAGGTTCTTAATCCGAAGATCAATTGCCTCCTCTATTCCCATTATACACGCCTCGTATTCCGCTTCATTGTTGGTGCAGCCAAAAGTAATTTTGGCAGCGAAGGGTAAATGAACACCTTCAGGAGTAATGAGTACGGCACCAACTCCACGACCATTGATATTGACAGCCCCATCAAACATCAACTTCCATTTGGATTCAGGGTCAGGCCCCTCCTCCGGAAGTGGTTCCTCATAATCGTTTGTTCTGAGGTACATGATGTCCTCATCAGGGAAATCAAATCTCATCGGCTGATAGTCATCCTCAAGAGGTTGCTGAGCAAGGTATTCCGACAATACACTTCCTTTGATGGCTTTCTGAGAAGTGTACTGGATGTCGTATTCAGTTAAAATCATCTGCCATCTAGCAACCCTTCCGGTCAATGCTGGTTTCTCAAAGATGTACTTGACAGGATCCATCTTGGAAATGAGAAGTGTAGTATGGGTCAACATGTACTGCCTCAGTCGGCGAGCAGCCCATACCAAAGCGCAGCAAGTTTTCTCGAGCAGTGAGTATCGGGATTCACAGTCGGTAAACTTTTTGCTAAGGTAATAAATGGCGTACTCTTTTCGACCAGACTCGTCATGTTGGCCAAGCACACACCCCATCGACCCTTCTAGCACGGTCAAGTACATGATTAACGGTCTCCCCTCCACTGGAGGCATCAGAATTGGAGGCTCCTGCAAATATTCCTTTATTTTGTCGAAAGCCCTTTGGCAATCATCATTCCACCTGACTGTTTGCTCTTTTCTTAGCAGTTTGAATATCGGTTCGCACGTGGCAGTTAGGTGAGATATGAACCGAGAAATGTAGTTCAATCTACCTAAGAACCCGCGCACTTCTTTTTCTGTCTTTGGTGCAGGCATATCTTGAATAGCTTTCACTTTAGCAGGATCTACCTCAATTCCTCTTTGACTTACAATGAAACCCAGCAATTTTCCGGAACGCACTCCGAAAGTGCACTTGTTCGGATTCAACCTCAACTTGTACTTGATCAATCTGTCAAACAACTTCTTCAGGTTAACCAAATGCTCCTCTTCGTCTTTGGACTTTGCAATCATATCATCCACATAACATTCGATCTCCTTGTGGATCATGTCATGGAACAATGTGACCATTGCCCGCTGATAAGTTGCCCCAGCGTTCTTCAAACCGAAGGGCATGACCTTGTAGCAGAATGTTCCCCACGGGGTAATGAACGTTGTCTTCTCCATGTCTTCCGGCGCCATTTTTATCTGATTATAACCGGAGAATCCATCCATGAAGGAGAATACTGAGAATTGAGCAGTACTGTCGACCAACACGTCAATGTGTGGCAACGGAAAATCATCCTTTGGGCTTGCTCTGTTCAAATCTCGATAGTCAACGCACATCCGGACCTTGCCGTCCTTTTTAGGCACTGGTACGATATTAGCTACCCAAGGTGGGTAACTAGTCACGGCAAGGAACCCGGCATCCCACTGTTTCTGCACCTCCTCTTTAATCTTCATCGCCATATCCGGGCGAGTTCTTCTCAACTTTTGCTTTACAGGAGGACAGTCTTCTCTCAGGGGTAGCTTATGCATCACGATGTCGGTATCTAGACCTGGCATATCTTGATATGACCAAGCAAAGATATCTACATACTCTCTCAGCATACTGATCAGCTCTTGTTTGACGTCGGCCTGCAGATTGGCTCCTATCTTGATTTCTTTCTTTGCATCTTCACTGCCAATATTGATGGTCTCAATCTCTTCTTGATGAGGCTGAATAACTCGTTCCTCTTGTTTCAACAATCTGACCAACTCTTCAGGGAGGTCACAGTCTTCCTCAACCCCTTCATCAGCTTGGTAGACTGGATTATCAAAGTCATGCATAGTCATAGCAGGAACGTTATCCGTGGAATCCGGATGATCAATACTGCACAAATGATGTGCTTATTCAGAATCTGCTTATTTTGAAAAGAGACGCTAACACAAAGCAAAAAATGAAAAAAAACACATTGCCATTTTTATATTGTTTTTTGAGAAAAAGTTTAAAAACAAAGAAAGAGAGCACAATTTGTCTGAAAATGTCCTTTTATTTCATGGCAAAAAATAACGATGCAATACAAAACATGGTGGCCCAGTACAATGGATCCGAACATCTTGGGCAGAATGCTGGATTTGACAATGCAGTATGCTAATAAAAGGAAACAAAACAATTACTTTGAGAGCCAGGTGACTTGAACAATGTCCTCAGCAGACCAATTTCCTAGCTCCTCGCCGGGTGCACACGGGCGGATCCAATTGTTGTCCCAGTCTCTGCCACTATCCCCGTCTTGGCTTGTCGTACAGATTTGATCACGGTCAAGCAACCCAGCGCTTGTGAATGAGATAGCTTTACCACTCTGAATAGACCCCCCAGGTTGATACCCAAAGCCGAATTTATCACCCTTCTTTTCCACCTCCAGTAGCTTGCCCCAGCCCTGGGCATTGCCTGATTGGACGACCTCCTTTGCTTCCTGGTAGGAATGAATTGACGTGCCTTCGTTGTTTTTCTTCACCGGAGTCAAGATACTAACATCTGCCTCAAAAGCTTGGCACAAAGTCTCGTGAATTTCCCCGTCCATTTCCACATATTTAAATGTCGACAAGTGGCTGACGAAAATATCTTCTTCCCCGCAAACTGTGATGACCTGGCCATCCACCACATATTTAAGCTTTTGGTGCAGGGTTGAAGTGACGGCTCCCGCTGCATGTATCCATGGTCTGCCCAACAAGCAACTGTACGCAGGCTGGATGTCCATTACATAGAAGACACTCTTGAAGACTTGAGAACCTATCTTGACAGGCAACTCAACCTCTCCAAAAACTGATCTTCTTGAACCATCGAAAGCTTTAACCACCAGATCACTCGGCGTCAGAATAACCCCATCAATGTTAAGCTTCATCAACGCCTTCTTCGGGAGCACATTCAAGGAAGAGCCTGTGTCCACAAGAACATGAGACAAAACAGCGCCCTTGCATTCCATCGTGATATGCAGTGCTTTATTGTGATTCCTTCCCTCCGAGGTGAGATCTCGGTCGGTGAAGCCTAAACCATGGCTGGCATTAACACTTCCAACAACAGCTTCGAGTTGATTAACAGTGATTTCTTGAGGAACATAGGCCATTTGAAGTACTTTCAGCAAGGCCTCTCGGTGCGCGGGAGAGCACATCAACAGTGACAAAATAGAAATCTTTGAAGGCGTTTGATTCAGTTGGTCAACCACCTTATAGTCACTCCTTTTGATGATCTTCATAAACTCCTCTACCTCCTTTTCAAACGTCCTCTGCCCAGCCACAGGAGTAGTTGACTCGTCATTCGCAATTTGCTTCCCTTTGTCTTTGGACGAAGCTTCGGCCTCAGGATCCTTTCTCAGTGCAGGGGGAGCAAACAAACGACCACTTCGAGTAAAACCCCCAACACCTCCCACATTTTCAATGGTCAAGTCAGCAACAGGTCTACTTTCCATCTTCTGTCCCGCCACATAGACATCGGAACCATAATGCCACGGAATGGCTCTATCATCATTATACGGCATTGGCCCAGGTACAGTTATAGTCACAGGACTAATCTGAGGAGTGTAAACGGTAACAGGCTCTTGTCGAACGGGCATGTCAGCCTCATTGTAGAAGATAGTAATGGTTGACACATCATCAGCCTTTTCATTACTAATCTTGCTAAATTGTAGAGACCCAACATCAATCAACTCTTGCAAACCCGTCTTCAATTTCCCGCAGCCATTCACAACACTTATACAGTCTTCACAATCGAGAGAACAACCAGGAAATACTTGACCTTTCAACAGTCTCTCTTTCACCACCTTCAACGGCGTCTTGACTTCATCAATTCTCAGTACCAAACTCAACTTGTCATCACGCTCAACAGCATTAACTCTTGCCCCTCCATGATTAGGTATAGGGTTCGAGTTGATATTCGGTGGTGGCGCAAAGTTGATTGCCTTTGAATCCACGAGATCTTGAACTTTGTGATGTAGCGCCCTGCACTTCTCGGTTGAGTGCCCGGGTGCCCCTGAATGAAAAGCGCATCGCGCGTTGACGTTATAACCAGCTGGAAGCTCTCCAGGAGGTGGTGGTGCCAAAGTCCTTAATTGAATAAGGTTCAAATCTAGTAGTCTCGGCAACAAGGCAGCATATGTCATCGGAATAGCTTCAATCACCCTGTTAGCAGGACGAGCCTGCCTTGGCTGATAAGGTCTTTGCTGGTAGTTGGCTCTAGGTTGTTGTTGTTGTTGTGGTGGAGGTGGCATCTGTTGTACGGGAGCTGCAGGAATAGTGACAGCAGCCACATGTTCATAAGGTCTTCTGTAACCACGACCCTGGCTTCGGCCGAATACAGCATTGGTCTCTCCTTCTCGCCTTCTTGGAGGTCCGCTAAAAGCTTTCCTCGCTCCATTTGAGCTACTAGCACCTGGGTCTTGTATCTTCCCCATTTTCAACAGCGTTTCAACCCTTTCTCCCGCAATGACAATATCGTTGAACTTTGTAGCAGAACTTGACGCCAATCTCTCAAGAAATACCCCCTGGAGGGTACCCATAAACATATCGGCCATCTCATTCTCTAACAAGGGTGGTTGTACTCTAGCAGCTAGCTGACGCCACCTCTGGGCGTATTCTTTAAAGCTTTCTTTTGCTGTCTGAGCCATATGTTGCAACTGGGTGCGATTCGGAGCCATATCCATGTTGTACTGGTACTGCTTCACGAAGGCCTCAGCGAGATCCTTCCAGCTCTTAACATTGACCCTGTTGAGCCTCATGTACCACTCAAGGGAAGCTCCCACCAAGCTGTCCTGAAAGTAATACATCCATAGCTTTTCATCGTCTGTATGCGCGGCAATTCTCCCCACATATGATTGCAGATGAGTTTTTGGGCAAGCAGTGCCGTTATACTTCTCAAAAGTAGGAACCTTGAATTTGTACGGGATTTTGACTCCCGGAACCAAACCCAAGTCTGTTATATCGAATCCCAAAGAACTCTGGGACTGAATAGCCTTGATTTGCTCGGCCATCTCTTCGAATCTCTTGTTCATTTCGACCCCTTGACCCTCGGTCTCATCAAGTAAAGTGAACTGGTCCTCCTGGTGGTCCACATGAATGTTATGCATTCCGTCATTGACTACGGTCGCCCCTGGTTGTATAACATGAGGTCCACCCTGACGTGCGCCCGCACCGGTATGATTATCAGCATTAGCAGCAGCAGCAGCGTTTCTATTCTGATTCTCAACCAACTCTCGCAGCCGTTCTTGATTCTGCCCCATGCCGGTCATTAACGTCATGAAATTATCCATTCTCTGTCTTAGATCTGCCAAATCTGCCTGCATTTGATCCATGGCTCTCTCTCTGTTAACCTTGGTTGGGTACCTGTGTACTGTTGGCTGCCCCCGAGCTTTTCGGGGAGCTATAGTGCCTGAAACACAAAATACGTTAGTAACCGAGACACTACCTGCAAAACAACAAACAGGTTATATGGATGCAATGCAGTTGTTTATGCTTCCAAACACAAGTCACTTATGCCCCGGCCCCGGTATTTAGCAAAGAAAACCAGATGGGTACCGATCCTCGACTTTCAGAAACCTTTGCGGGAAACCACATTCAAACCATACTAGCAAGCAAACCAAGAAATAGTGAGAAACATCTTAACATAGATCAGCCCACTAGGCACAATAAAAACAGAATACCTCATAGAGTACGAGTTCTTACAGAGTATAAACAAACAACTAGGACTCCTACAACATGCCCGTAGGTAATCCAAATACAAAGAAAACAAACTAAGAAGCATAACCGCCGCCTGAGGATCCTGAAACTCCATCATCAGACCTGACCTTCTTGACTCCTGCCATCAACTTGAGGTCTTCAATCTCTTTGAGTGCTTCTTCGAGGGCTTGTTGACTGTCTGCAAGCTGTTGGGTCTTCTCTCTGCGAATCTTGTGGGCCTGCTCCACCTCTTCTTTCTTGTAAGCCATCTGAGTCTCAAAGAACTCCTCTTTTTCCTTATATTGCTTCAACTCTTGCTCTCTTTGTCCCTTCAACCAGACAATAGACTGATGAGCATCTCTAAGGGTCTTTGACTTCTTCTTGCGCTCAACTTCTCTTTGGGCTTCCATCATCCCCAACCTGCGGAAATGCGCTTCTTTTCCTGCAAAGTCTTTCTCCTTAGCCTCCAAAGTCGTCTGTATCTTCAGCAACTTCTCCTCAGCTTCCTTCTTGGCCCTGTTAGCTTGGTAATACAAGCTTGCCATCTCGGTATTTTCAACTCTAACTGCATGTAACTGGGCTTCTAACTTCTCGAATTCCTCTAAAGGCACAGTATCAATGGACTCAGCAACTGGTGCTGAAAATGGTAACAAAACTCTTCTGGCTCTGTCTTTCAACCAAGCTTCGTACCCTGGGAACGTCTGATTGTTGCACTTCCCGAAACTAGCTATTCCTTCTCCTTTGATGCTTTTCCAAGCCCCCGCAACCTTCCTCACTAAGGGCATATTATCTTTCACGGAAAAGTAGAAAATGGGGGTCAGCTTCAAATCTTCAGGCACATCTCTCAAAGCATATCCTAATTGTCTTCTTAACAAGATTGGATTGTAATTAATCCCTCCAGTTATTCCCAACAAAGGCACACTATGATAACTTCCGCAGCTGGTAATGAAACGTGCACCTAGCAGCCTCTGAGTGAACCACCTAACATCCTTGGCAAGCAACTTTTCCAGCTTCTGAGCCCATATCAGACTATGGTCACTAAACACTCCCGTACTAGGCAAATGCCTCATGAACCACATGTGAAATAATGGAGCACAGCAACGAACCAAACCTCCCCTCTTCTTTTCAGTCTTGTAATGAACCGAGTAATACAAATCCCCGAGTAAGGTAGGCACAGGATTCTTCAGCAAAAAGAGATGTATGGCGTTTATATCTATGAACTTCTCCATATCAGCAAACAAAATGGTGCCATAGATAGAAAGAGCCAAGATAGCACAGACCGCATCCCATTCTTCTTCAACAGCCAATTCTTCCGCCTTCTTTACCAGAACCTCCAAAGAAAACCCAGACACACCTCCTTTGATAATGGTCAAAGACTTCATAGTAGAAGGACTCAAATAAAGAGCCTTAGCAATAGCCTCCGGTGCTGGTCTACTCATCTCAGAGTTGAAAGGAACCTGATCTTGAACTGGCACACCCAGGATCAAAGCATACTCCTCCAGCATAGGGCCCAATTGGAAATCAGGAAAGGTGAAGCAACGGAGCTGAGGATCATAATACTGAAGCAATGTATGAATGGCACTCCTCTCTGAAGGATTTAGCTCTATCACCACATCAAGAATACTCCCATAAGCTTTTCTGAATCTCTCTACCTGGTTGGGCGTAATCAGCTTTACCATCTTCTTCAGCAAACCAATCTTGACATCAAAGAACTTGAAGTGAATATTCTGCTTGCGAGGATCTTCCATCTTTGAAGAGAATACCGGAACCGGAAGCAGAAATATGAACCTGTGAATGAAAACAAAACAATGATTAATGATGCAATGATGCAATGCAGATGCAAATGCAAAGACATATGGTCATCTGAGACTGTCTGGAATCTGGCCACTGACAAGGTCCCTCTGAATAACCGACAAACCAAAAGTTCACTGAGTCACCTTCTCTGATAACCACAACCCTCTGAAGAAAATCTCAGGACCATAGTATCACGAATACCAGAACCAGAAAACCAGAACTCCGGAACCAAAGTAACTGCATCATAACATGAACTGCACTGATAACAAGGGTGTGATGAGGTCAAGTGTTCCTGCAAACCTGTAAACCCATCCCAAATCTCACGGGTGTGCTCCGGGTCAAACATCACGGACTCTCAAAGCCGAATAGCAATAATACTTTCACCATTTCCGAGAAGTGGCTCATGACCAAGTCAGGGAATCGGTTAGGCATTATATACTACGCAGGGAGGCCTCAGCTGAGTCCGGGAAAAACAAGCATCCCTTACAGGTTCCCAGCTTCAAGCGCTGAAATCGAGAAACAATAGTACATTCAGCCCGTAGGATACAGTACTAATGCCATACGACCAGATGCTTTGACTGAGTTCCTATAAGAGAACCAGGCCATCCTATGCGAGTTCCCAGTGGACCCTCGGGTGCGAATGGGTTTGCCACAAAATGTGGTCTGCCACTGTCACCACTGGAGAGGGTTGTTTCCACAAAGGTTCTCAATGATCGGTCCCCAGATGCACATAACCATCAAGGTCCTATCCCGAAGTGGAGGAAATCCCCACACAAGATATTTCCAAGACAGTCGCAATCTGGGCGTGAAACAAATCGCCACTCATCATGCCACATGCGAGTACAATATGTCCACTCTAATCCTAGGGTGCACTCAAGCCGGGTACTTGGCTTATCTCTCAGAAACAGTATCACCCATCCCACCAAACAGAAAACCAGTCCAGACAGTCCAGTATGATATAAATGATGCGGGAAATAAATACTGAAGACTGTAAATAAAGCTGTAAATAAAGCTGTAAATAAACAACAATACAGTACAACAAGCCACATCAAACAAGCATCACCCAATGAAACAACAACACACAAGCGCTAGGAGAGACTCACAGGGGAACCAGAGATTCTGGGTTCTCATCCCCAGCAGAGTCGCCAGCTGTCGCTCCCGGGATTTCCATCCTGGTACAAACGCGAAAGTGGCGCGGAAGAAGAATAGAGTCGCCAGCCAGGCATTTTTATCCCGAAGAAAGGGAATGGTAATGCTGCACACACCAGAAGAAAGAAAAGGAAGGACACAGGTCCTGCGAACCAAAGAGACTGAGTTCGGGAGTCGGTTACGACCTGGGAAGGTATTAGCACCCAGATCGTCCGCCGTACCCGACGGGATCCACGCTTGCAAAAGAAAACTGTTTCAAAGGGTGAGGGTATGAAAACTGCAGCAAAAGAAAAGAAAATGAACCGGAAAAGAAAAATGAGAAAGGAAATGAATAAGAAAAGAAAAGGAAAAATGTAGGGAAAATAAAGATTGTGCTCGAACGGGCCCTACCCCGCTGCCTACGTACCTCATCAGGATAATGAGGATCAGAGACGCCGTAGTTCTCCTAACTAGGGGTACTAAAAGGAAATTGCTTGTGAATTAAGGCTTGAACTGCCTATGCCATTGCTCAGGTGTTGCAGACTCGGACGACGAGTGCGTAACCGTCTTGCAAAATGACAAGTAGGAGCAAGTTCGCGTACGGAGCGAAGGAGATGAGAAAAGAATTCCCGAAGGAAAGACGTTTATTGTTTGTTTGGTGTTTTTTAGAAGCTTTTATGAGTGAAAGTTTGCATAGGTAAGTGTACCCAAGTCTTACTCAATGGGATGTGTACATCTCACATCATCCCGAAATGGAATGCGCAAGAGGCACACCTATCTATGGAGGAAATCCCCAAAGCTAGTCCCACAAGTGAAGGCTCAAGCACACTAACCTATTATCATTATTAAGTGTTTTTGTGGTTTTGATTAAGAAGTGTTTTTTTTTTAGCTTTTCTTTGTGAGGTACTCATGTTAAGACCTATCCCCCACGAGTGATGACTCACACCTCGCCCCGAAATGGAACGCATGTGAGCATCTCATAGCAAAGTCTCATGTCACATGAAAGTACTCAACCTTTATTAAATGAATTTGAATTAAGTTTGAAGATGAGAAGAGAGAGCGCCAAAGGATCTTAAAGGAAAAATTCTAAAGGGGGACTAAAATAATCCTAAGTATTCACATGCATGGAAGTCCTAAAGGTTAGTGAGGTTTCTATCCTAATGAAGGAAAAAAGAAGAAGATAGAAGAAGGGATGAGAAAGGCCTAAGCCCAACAACAAAGGGTTAGTAACATAAACATAAGAGGAAGATGAGAATTGGAGATGTGGAACTCAATTCTCACATCTCTCACTTACCATAGCCCCTGCAAGGTTAGTATGCACAAAAAAATCCAGCAAAGTGACCAACACAATCATGGAATTAGTCATGCTCAAAGGTTCTTGTGAACAAGAATCAAACATCATGCCAAACATTGCAAGTACACGACTTACGCGTCGAAAACATGAAAGCATACATCAACCAGCAAGCAAATCACCCTAAAATATCATGCTTAATGATCATGCAATGATCCAAGGCAATTAGAACAAGCAAAGGGATCAAACAAGCTCAAAACAACACTAAAAAGTCATTCTGCTTCAGTGTTAACCGGTTAACCAAATGCGTTAACCGGTTAACCAGCTCAAACCTGCACAAAATACGCACAAAACAGGGGCGTTAACCGGTTAACCATATACGTTAACCGGTTAACACTGATAAAACAGCAACAAATCCTGCAGAAAACAGCATCTCAAAACAGCTTATCCAAATAAGCTTGCACCAGACCAGCAATCAATTACACATGGAAAAATTAGATCAATTCACATTAATCCATATCATTAAGCTCATGAACAATAACATTCGGATCCGGATACAAATCAACCAATCAAATCAAACAACACAAGCAAATACACAAGCACATGGTGGATCTAAAGCACAAGCATGCAAATAAGCTAAAAACAGAGCTAGATCTGAAATTAACCAACCTACAAAGCTGAGGTATGCTTTGGTAATTGTTGATTGAGCTGAAAACGGTAGATCTCGCGCAAAACTTTAAAGATCCGATGCTAAGCTCCACACTCCATGCAAAATAAATGCAAGAACAAGCTCTTGATGCAGAATTTTGGATCCAAAAGCACTTCTAGATCTCAAACCAGATCTGAATCTCCAATAAAACCAGCAAAAAGATGCAAAGAGGCTATGAATGGAGGTTTAATTCCAAGATCTACACACCTCAAGGCAAGGTTGTGTGATCTTCAAAGAGGAACTTTGAGTGATTTGGAAAATTGGGAGAGAAAAGTGAGAGAATTGTGAGTGAGAGGAATGAAAATTCAGAAAATGAGAGTGAAAAATGAGTGAGAGCTTCTTTGGTTTGGAGAGAAATGATTAAATATGGTTTAGGTTTGGGGCCCAAAATTTTGGTTTGGGATCCAAAAATATGGCTTGGCATTAGCTTAGAAAGTGATTTGGATTTAGGGTTGGAATGAGGCTTGGATAAATGCTCTAGATCCTTCTCTCAAATTCAAATTTAATTCAAATGAATAAAAATCAGAAAATTGGAAAATGGGGCCAAAACACACATGCTGAAATTGCTGCTGGAAATTCAAATTTCGCAGCTGTTAACCGGTTAACCATATGCGTTAACCGGTTAACGCATGAAAAATTTGAATTTCCCTCCCTTTGGTGGGAACCTTCAAAAATAGACCTGCACCAACCGTTTCAAGCAAATTTTGATCCATCTTCTCTTTCTAGGGCTCTGAACATGATACCAGGCTTGTGCAAAATGATCCTGTGAGATTCTTGCCAGATCACCATGCTCTTGATTTTGACTTGCAGATTCAGATTTTCCCAGATGACCGATCATATGCCTTATGCTGGAACATGCGAGTGTTATGCCTCATTTTTCTATGCAAAATGATAAGGATATGGTATGCTCATGATGATTATGATATGATAACGATGCTAAACAAGAAGAGGGCAAATTTGGGGTGTTACACCTGCACACCAAAAGCACATTTAAGAGGATTCATTTTCAAACCAAACTTCCTCATCCTTTCAAAGGACTGTCGAAGATGGTTAATATGGTCCAAGCCTGAAGCAGATTTAATCACAATGTCATCTATATAAATTTGCATAAATGTTTCGATGAAATCATGAAAAATAGAATTCATAGCCCTTTGGTAAGTTGCTCCAGCATTTTTTAAACCAAAGGGCATGACTACCCACTCATATGTTCCTATTGCTCCTGGACAACGAAAAGCTGTTTTTGGAACGTCTTCTTCAGCAATAAAAATCTGGTTGTAACCAGAATAGCCATCAAGCATACTTAAATACTCATGGCCTGCTGCAGAATCTACTAGCATTTCTGCTACTGGCATAGGATACTCATCCTTATGGGTGGCTGAGTTTAGATCTCTAAAATCAATGCACACCCTTAATGTGCCATTTTTCTTAATCACAGGAACAATATTAGCAATCCATTCGACATACCTTGTTGTACGGATGAATTTGCATTTTAGAAGCCTTTCGACTTCTTCTTTGATTTTCGACAGAATCTCAGGTGCAAATCGTCTGGGGGTCTGCTTTATTGGCTTCTTCCCTTCCAGTATTGGCAACTTCAATTCTACCAAACTTCTGTCTAAACCAGGCATTTCGTCATAATCCCAGGCGAAACAGTCTTTAAACTCATTCAGCAGTTGGATTATTTCGACTCTGAGTTGAGGATCCAACTTGGCACTGATGTAAGTGGGCCTTTTTTCTGCCCCCAGTCCCAGATTAATCTCCTCTAAAAGGTCCTGTGCCACCATTTTCATATTGGTTGAGGTTGGATCCTTTTCGAACCCCAAAGGTTCGTCATCATGAATGGCATCAAGCCTTTGGTTCTGCCATTCACCATTTGAGTCTTCTTCAAAACTCTAATTTGCATGTTGCTCCTCAATATTTTCTTGAGGATGTTGTCCTTCGACAACTTGAGTACTGGCTTCGACAGCCATATTCCTAATTTCAGCCTCAAGGGCCGTTTTGAGTTGTTTTTCGGCTATATAAGCCGAAATCCTTTCCATGGCTGAAACTTCAGTCATCTTCACTGAATTCACTCCCCCATCCAGTTGGGTTGACATGGGCAGTTCCCCAAGTGTAATTTGTCTCCCCAATTATTTCTTTATCCCACTGGAAACCATGCGTAGGATGGAGGTACATGGAACAGTAAGCATTGTCGGAAGCTGTTAGGTCGAAAGCAGCAGGGTTGCATGGTGCTATATGGGCTAGGTTTTTGTCGAAGTTACGACTAGTAACATTGTTCACATCAGCTGTGAAGTAACTCTGATCTGCTTCAATGTTTTCGACAATCCCATCTGGCCTCCAGATTGCTATTCTTTGATGCATGGAGGATGGCACGGCCCCGATCCCATGGATCCATTCTCTTCCCAACAGCAAGTTGTAATTTGCTTTTGATGCTATCACCACAAACATGGTAGGCCTGGTGATGGATCCTACAGTCAAGTTCAGTTGTATTACCCCCAATGTTGTCCCTACTTTACCTTCATAGTTGGACAACACCATATTGTGAGGCTTAGTGTCGGAGTCATCTTTTCCGATCTTCTTTATCATATAATGAGGGATTAAATTCACAGCTGCTCCACCATCTATCAGAATTTTGTTGACACCCACATTTTCCACCTTTCCTTTTATGAAGAGAGGCTTTAAGTGAGCCTTCATTGCATCATCTGGCTTTTCGAAGAAAGCATTCTGCTCTTCGACACAGCCATTATTCATTATGTAGTAGCACACAGGTTTCAAGCCTATGCTGTCATCTATCATGTCATCCTCCTCATCTTCGACTTCCATTATCCTGTCGTAATCTCTGGGCAGCACAGAAACCACATTGCAGGTTACGTCGAAAGAGGCATCTGACTCTGAACTAAATTCATCTGTGACTTCTTCGTCCACTGGCATTCTGTTGTTTGTTTTCTGCACTTCTGTGGTGTCACTAGATCCATTCTTCTCAGGGGTTTCTTTTTCTGCCAGAGGTATCCCCTTGTTTGTGATCTGCATACATTTGCTTGATTCAGCTTCCTTCTGCCCAACCCTTTTGTGTTCTACAGTTTCCTTTTCAATTTTCTTCTGCCTTTGGAATCTTCTCCATTGGGATCTGGACATAGGATTCTTCCCTTTGTAGTTTTCAGAGACGTATTTCGGCTTTGCCTCCTTTTTGACTTCCATTGAGGGACCCCTGTTTACTTCAAAACTCTTCCATCTCTTCTGACCTTGGGCATCCCTTATAGGCTGAACCCATTTGTCATCATTTGGCCTGTTGGATGGTTTGTAAGTGTTGAAACGTCTTTCTCCCACCCCTTGACTGTGATGCTTCCCTCTTCTTGGGTCGAATCTTTCATTTCTGGTTGGTGGGACTGTTCCCCAACTTCTCTTTCTCTGGGTCTTTTCTGCTGTTTCTAAGTCATCAGCTGCTTTCTTGTCGAACACGGCACTGCATCTTGGGCAAAGCATGACTTCTGCATTCTTCCTTTGACACCTCTGGATGAATTCGACAAGACTCTCGTTCTCCTCTGGGTAAACCAGTTTCTGATGCTTCTCTTGATGTCTCTTTCCCTTGTTTGTGTCTGGTGCCACCTTCTGAGTGACTTCCACCATGTGAATCCCAGCATTCTGTTCAGTTGTGATCTTCAATTTATTCATTTTTTCGACCAGCATGATTTCCTCTGGGATGTCCTCCTTTGACTGACTCACATTGCCTTTTGGGTGTAAGCCCTTATAGATGTATTTGCAGCAATGTGCAACCCTTTCGACAGGATGTTCTTCAGTTCTGGTGGTACCACTGTTTATTGGTTCGACAGTGAGGGGATTGTCATCAGCCCCTGCTGTTTTGATCTCCTCTTGGTCAGGGCCTTCAGTGGCCTCTGTTTGGACCGTGAGGGTTTTGCTATCCTCCTCTTTGTCATTCTTTTTGAAAGAATCTCCCCATCCTGTGGGTTTGATTTTGTTGATATCTGTTTTGGAGCTTGGTGGTGTTGAATATTTCACCATGAAGTCGAACTTCCCATTTGACTCTCCCAAAGTGTCCCAGATCACCCCTTGCTCAGCATCTCTTTCACAGTTTTCCTTGTCGAAGCTTCTTCCCACTTTGACTGCATTTCTTTCGTCGAAACCTTCAGTAGTTTCGCTAGCATTATTACTGTCGAAGTCTTCAGAAACTTTGACTTCTTTCTCTTCAGTCTGGTCAGCAAGATCATCACCTTCTTCCACCACATTTACATGGGTGTCGAAACCTTCAGCAGCTTCTATCATGGTGAAGTTGGTGTCGAAGCTTTCAGTAACTTCCACCATTTCAAAATTTTCTTCAGCCACGATCTCCATTTCGACCACATTTACCATTTCTGGTTCAGCATAATTGGCCTCTACCACCTGCATAGGATTAGAGTCAATCCTCATCTGCTGCTTGGCTTTGTCTCCAAACTTCAGCCTTCCATTTTGGATTGCGTTCTGGACAAGATCCCTGAAAAGGTAACATTGAGAAGTTTTATGACCCAAGAAATTATGGTATTTACAAAAACCTCTCTTTTTCTGTTGGTCTACAGGAGGCTCTTTCGTGCCTGCTGGTTTTATTAACTGACCATCTCTGACTAATAAATCAAATATTTCATCACACTTAGTGATGTCGAATGTATAGGTTCTTTTAGGGAACCTGTCATTCTTTTCTACTTCGACTGGATTTTTTCCATTCGACGGGGCTAAAACTTTACAAGAATATGGAGGGCCTTGTTTTAATTCTGCCAGATCAATTTCTTGCTGGTCGAAGATGACTTGTTCGTTTTCGTCATAATCATCTTCATGAATTACTCCTACATAGGCCACTCTTTCCTTCTTGTTTTTGTTTGATCTGAATTTTTCATTTTTTAGTCTTTCTATTTGCCTCACTCTGTCTGCCAGTTGTGCCATATCTCTCAAGTACTGGGTATCCAGTTTCTTCCTTATGGAATAATCTAGACCCCCTGCAGCCATTTCGACTAGTTCTTGTTCCGGCACTTGCGTAAAGCATCTGGCTTTTAGTAATCTAAACCTATTCAAATAGTCATCTATAGGTTCAGAAAACTTTCTTTTGACACTTGCCAACTCCTTCAAACTTATCTTGGTTTGTCCCATATAAAATTGTTCATGGAACAATCTCTCTAATTGGGTCCAAGTAAAAATTGAAGTTGCAGGAAGTGATGTGAACCAAGTGAACGCATTTTTTGTTAAAGAACTTGGGAAATATTTCATCCTTAGGTTCTCATTATTCGCAATTTCTCCTGCTTCTATCAAGTAACGTGCCACGTGTTCTATGGTGGACTCACTAGTATCCCCTGAAAATTTTGTAAATTTGGGGACTTTCCACCTTGGTGGTAATTCTTGTTGTAAGACAAATTCAGACAAAGGGGAAGTATAACTAGGCCTTTGTAATCCTACGTTTACTCCATTTTGTGCCATTATTCTCTCAACCATGGTGGCAATATTGTTTTCGACAGGCATGTTATTGTAACGCATTCTCTGCTGTAACACTTCGTCAGCATTTTGATTTCTCTGGACTATTATCCTTCTTGGTTCCTGTCGAATAGGCTCTTCTACATTAGGCTGTTCGACTATCACCTCTTGCCCCCTGGGATTTTCATGAGGATTTCCTAAGGGCCTTTGGTTTATAGTAAGTTCTTCTTCGACAGCCCTATTGGCAGGGTTTTGATTCAATTGCATCCTTTACTGTGCTTGCGGGACTCCAAAAAAGTCAGCAATGCGTGCCATCTGTTCTGCCAATATTTGGTTTGTTTGGGTAGTGTTCTGTATTAAAGGGTTGAACACTTCTCCCATTTGGTGTGTCAAAGCCTGCACCATATCATGATTGCTTTCATCCATCTGTTGACGAATTACTTGTGCAGAATGGTTTGTCAAAGCAGGCATATGGAAACCTGGTGGAATTTGATTCATTCTATTTCCATTTCCACCATATCCTGATCCCTGCAATGGTGATGACACTTGAACCATAGCATCAGAGAATAATGGTGACGAATTATGTAGGCTTGCCATCATTGAAGTTGGCATTCCATATGGTTGTTCCCCCCCATTTAAAGGCTGAGAATAATTCAGATATGGCCTGAATGTATTTCCTCCAGGGGGAGGGGTTCCAAAGGGTCTGGCGTGTCCCATGGTGGAAGAACTAGGCGCATTCTGGGATCCTGAACCCGTTGGTATGGCATCTCCCAAAGGAGGCCTAATTTGTTCTAGAACAGGGCCAGACGCTGGTATTGCTCCTGACGAAGGGATAGGATTAGAAACTGGTATTGTTTCGTCAGGGTTGTTTGAAGTATTTGGCAAGTTAGCCATGTTCCTTCTTCTTGTTCTCTTTGGTCTCTCTACGTCGGTTACGGCTAGTTTACCGCTTCTAAGAATCATACAACGTAACAAGGAACAATTAGTCTAAGAAGTTCTCTATAAAAAATTTTGAATGCACTGTCCCACCAGGTGTGCCAATTTGTTCGCAGTGGTTTCTGGCGAACAACCTCTGGTTAACCAATCTTTTACAGGACTGAGTTACTTGCAGGACCAACCAAACAAGTCCTAGGACACATGTGCATTGTTTCTGTCGAAATCTTCTTAGAATTTGGTGACTGATTTGTGGTTTGTTTTATCAGTATTGTCAAAGTATTAAGAACTTTGATTTTTGCAAGTAAAGTAAAGTTTAAACTAGAAATGAAATAAAATTGAAAGTTTTAAACAAAGATAAGAAGAAAGTGTCGAAGGCTGTAAACTTGCAGAAAAGTAAATAAAGTTTAAAATGACATGAACTTGAAGAATAAACAAGTAAATTAAATAACTTTGAAATATAAGTGGTGTTCAAACGTACATAGTTCCAAATAGCAAACTCATTTTCTCTCACACTGGGTACTTAGAGTATTTTTACAGGAATTCTGTATCAATTTTCACACACCTATTCTAACCACAAACTATCCTATTTATACATAAACAAAATAACTGCTTAGAACGGAAAAACTATAACTAAACGACAAGTGTCAGCCTGCATGTAAATTTCTTCTCTGAAACCTCCATGTGTCCAACTGCCAAAGGTTACAACCTTTTGAATTTGAATCTCTTCCTTGGTGACGAAAATCTTGTAACTCTTCAAAACTGTCGAAACCCTTTTAAAGAAGAACAAAATTCTTCAACACTTGCCAAATATTCTTTTGTCAGATGTCTTCTTCTGTCGAAATCATTGAAAGACTATCTTCTGTCGAACCGTCGAAAGAGAACTTTCTTCTACCAAATACTTAGTCACAAATACCTTCCCAACTTTATTCTGCCAGAACAACATTTATCTCTCTGTCGAAGTAATGGATTTTAAACCTTGTCAGCAGTTCCTTGAACCTCTTTCCTTCATCATTATTCGACAAAAACAACCTCACACTTTTAAATTTCACCTTGTCGAAATTGTAGGTTTACAACAGGGAATTTGAAAATTACAGTATTCACCATTTTTCAGTAACCTTGAAATAACCGGTACCGGTAACTTTAGAAAAACCGGTAATTTAAGAATTACCGGTATTATATGGTAAAAAAGATCAATCCACTGTAATTTTGCCAAAATCACTGGTATCCACCAAAATTACTGGTATGAATCTGGAAATTGCGAATATCTGATAATTTTTTAAGAAATATAATTGATAATTCATTGTTTTTAAGGGGGTGTCAGATACAAGTGGCAAGAAGAATCCCCTTATCGTAGGCTTTATCCATGTCTAATTTTCGTATCCATGTCTAATTTATGCGCCACATAATATTTACACTTTTTTTAAAAAGGTATGAAAAGTTTCATAAACAAAAATGACATTATCAGTAATTAATCTATACAAAATAAACGCATTTTGGTATAACTTAATAATAGTATTGAGGTGGGGTTTAATTCTATTAACTATGTATGATTTTGGTGACCATATTAAGGATAAATTAATATTAAATTTTCTTTTCTAGAGTAAAAGAAACAGAAAAAAAAAAAAAAAAAAAAGTCAATAAAAAAACTCCCTTTTTTAGTAGCCTACAAGCTGACAACACACCTCCAGATCCTTCAATCATACACACATATCGTAGACTCTCACTTGATCATGCCAATGCTCTTATATAAAGAGATGTTCCTGCTTGTATTTGGCTAATGAAGGGGACATTAACTGTAACTTGTTGGACACAATGTGCTTCTTTGCTATACTTGGCATGATTAAGGATTCTTTAGCCAAGAGAGTTTACGATAATTCTCAAAAAATAAATTAAAAAATAATTTTGGATTATAAAACTTAAAGATAATTTTATTGCTACGTGTCACATCATAAGTTTGCAATCTGTAGTTCTATTAACAGTAGGCATTAGAACCTGAATAAACTTGCAACTATGTATTAGGAAAAGAATAATCCAATTCTTTTCATATCATAATGGATAACTTTTGTTGCTTTGATTCAGTTACTTTCTTCACACACGTATTCTTTTATTTCTTCACCTCTCTTCTTTTATATTCACATGTTGCTTTCACATTTTTTCATGTGTATCTCAATCCAAGCCTTATTGAATTGTAGCAACCAAAGATATGGCATTAAACTTTCAAATGATTCTACCTATCTCATTGGTTCTTGCCATCATTTTATCAGGTAATAAACAGCTCTACATTCATTTGTTGCTTTTTTATATTATTTTGTATCGTGCTTTCGAAAACGACTCTATATTCTGATATCTTTTTCTGGATAGTTACCAATTGAGTTGACCTAGCGGAACTTTATATTACTATTTTCTTTCCTATAACTGCTAAAAATGTGTTGATGAGGACAGGTGAAAGAACCTGTGAATCAGCAAGAGTATTCACTATAGTAAACTATTGTAAGGAGACTCTTTGGCCAGCTGTAATACCCGGGGAAAATTTCAACGGCGGAGGATTTGTCCTTAAACAAGGACAATCCTCAGTGTTCAATGCTCCAATCAGTTGGAGCGGTCGAATTTGGGCTCGAACAGGCTGCAACTTCGACCAAAACGGAGACGGACAATGCCAAACTGGTGCATGCGGCACCACTTTAAAATGTGGAGGCGCGGGAAAAACCCCGGCGTCACTAGCTGAATTCACACTCGCTAACCCTGACTTCTACGATGTTAGTCTCGTCGATGGCTTCAACGTGCCAATTTCCGTTAAGCCGATAAACGGAAAAGGAAACTGCTCGACTGCCGGATGCGATTCGGATCTTAGGTCAACTTGTCCCAAAGAACTTTCCGTTAAGTCTAACGGAAAGACCGTCGGGTGCCGAAGCGCTTGCGATGTGTTTGATACAGATGAGTATTGTTGTAGAGGGAATTTCGGAAACCCTTCAACTTGTAGACCAACGTTTTATTCGAAGAAATTTAAGGAGGCTTGTCCAACTTCTTATAGTTATGCTTATGATGATCCAACAAGTATTTTTACATGCACTGGAACAGATTATGTCATTGCTTTCTGTGCTGACAGGTTTGTGAAATTATGTTTTGATCATAAAAAAATTCTAATTATATTAAATTAAATTAACCGAAATTAACTCTTAATTATGTTTTAATTTGGAGTTTCAGGAAGAAACAGATGTGCACTTACCATGATCATGACCTTAAGTGTAGTGGATCACAAGGTTTGAAGTTGTTGATTGGAAGCTGGTGGATGGGAATATTCATAATGGTGTTTTCAGTTGTTAGATTCTAGAGCCTAAAAAAAGCTATGAATCTTGTTGAGTTGAAATTGAATTTCATGAGTTTGTATAAATGGAAACTCTTTTCATTTTTTGGTAATAAATGGAAACTGTTTTCTTTTCAGTGTGTGTGTTTTTTTTTTTAAATCCTTGTTTGATTGAAAATGTTTTATTATTTTATATAACTGGCACTGGCACATATACGTGATGGAAGTTACTATTATTATATTTTAGTATTAGTTAATTGATTCAATTATTCATATTCTTTTCCTTCAGTTTAAGGAAAATGGTGATGTGCAGTAGAAGTTATTCTTATTGATCCATCAAAATGAAATGCTAAACGAAAACATTCAGACATTAATGTCTCTCATCAGTCACATACCACTCAAAGGTATGCCTTCAGCAATAGAGCAGTTGTGATGTTGAAATGCTGAGTATGGTGGTTCATTTTGAAATTGTATCTCGTTTGCTCTTGTAATAAAACGGAAGTCTTAAATAGTTATAAAATTATTCAACTTATGATTACCACATATGGATATATAAAATACAAGGGATATCTAGATTTGTAGTTAAGGGATTGCTCTTTGCCTATGTCTTGCCTGACTTCTAGATTAGATCTGGGTAGTGTTGGAATTAACCCAAAAGTATATGAAAATTCCGAACCTTGCTTTATGAACAAGAAGGGTTCTTAGCGCAGTAATATTAAAGAAAAGAAGAAAATAGAGAAAGAAAATAAATTAGGTTCTAAGAAAATTTGGAGAAGAATGTTCTTACCCACAAACTGTGAGTTTTTTTTCTATTCACTTGCAAGTGCAAACCGTGAATTATAATGTGTTGGAATGTATTGATTGATTACAAAATATAAGGGTTGCTCCCTATTTATAGAATTAAGTTTGCTTGCACCCCAAGCAAAAGCCCAAAATACGTATTTTGGAACTAAATCAAATCTAGATCTAAATCAAATCTAAATAGAATCAGAATCAAATATGTGTGAAACAACTATTTCGACACACCCTTCCTTCTATCGAGCAACCTGCTTCGACACAAGGAATTACAATTTCAACGCACCACCTAATTCATTGTGTCTAAGCTATCTACATTCATCATAGACCTTAACTTCTTGAACACTTCGACCTGCACTCCCTTTGTCATGATATCTGCAATTTGATTCTCAGTTCTGCAGTGTTTCAAATTCATCTTCCCGTCTGCTACCTGCTCTCAGAGATAATGGAACCTCGCTTCGATGTGTTTGTTTTTGCCATGCGCTATCAGATTCTTCGCCATATTGATATCTGACATGTTGTCGATCTTCATGGTGATTGCTCAATGACTCTTTGATGTAATCTCTTCGACCAAATTCATCATCCATGTTGCTTGACATGCACAAAGAGAAGTAGTTATGTACTCTGCTTCGCATGATGACAATGTCACTACTGGCTCCTTTCTCGAACTCCAAGTAGTTGGTGCACCACCTAACACAAACACATATCTAGCTGTGGATTTTCGATCCTCAGCATCACTACACCAACTCGAGTCGGTGTATCCCACTATCTTGCATTCTTTTCCTTCATCAGCTGCAGGAAACAAAATGCCATAGTCGAGAGTTCCTTTCAAATACCTTAATATCCTCTTCGCCACTGGTAGGTGTGATACATTTGACTTCTTCATGAATCTACTTATCATTCCAACATTGTATGCTAAATCAGGCCTTGTGTGACAAAGGTATCTCAATGACCCAATAAGTCTTATATATTGGGTTGGGTCGACATCATCTTCATTTGAATCTTCCGACAATTGCAATATGGGCTCAACTGTAGTCGAAGTTGGGTTGCAATCTTGCATCTAGAATCTCTTCAGTATTTGCCTGCATATCTTCTTTGGTGCATCATCAGACCTCTACCACTCTTGTAAAATTCGATGCCAAGGAAAAATTAGAGTTTTCCCAAGTCTGATATTTCAAACTCCTCGCTCAAGTCACGTTTGAAATCTTTGACCTCCTTCTTGCAACTTCTTGTTATCGACAAATCATTGACATAGAGACATAGTATATGAAATTTCCCATTGTCTCTTCTTACATATACTCCATGCTCTATTGTGTACTTCACAAATTTGTTCTCCCTTATAAATACATATATCTGGCATGTGTGCCAATTGTTCATATTCGTTAGACCAACAACCAACGTGATTGTCTCGATCCTAGCAACAGGTGCAAATACTTCATCGAAGTGAATTCCTTCCATATGAAGAAATCCTTTCGCCACAAGTCTCACCTTGTGTCGAGTCACTTCCCCTATAGGATTCACTTTCACCTTATATACCCATTTCACATCAATTGCCTTCTTGCCATGAGGAAATTCGATAAGTGACCAAGTGTTGTTGACTTCGATGAGCTTCATCTCCTCATTTATTTCTTTCATTCACTTCGAATCTTTCAATGCCTAAACTGCATTGACAGGTTTGACATCTTCATACAAAGCATAATGTACCAACTCACCTTCTTCATCGACCACATCATTTAATGTAATCACACATTCTTGTAACCTTGCAAGCATGTGTCTTGCTCTTTGAGGTCTTATTAGGCTTGCTTCACCTCTAACATTTTCTCGTTGAACATCTCTTTTAACTTCACTAGTTGGTTCTTAACATAATATTCCAACTGAATCTTTCTTGACATTTTCAGTCCAATCCCATTCTTTAAGCTCGTCTATGATCACGTCCTTGTTGATCACAACCTGCTTGTTTACTGGGTCGAACAACATGTAACCTTTAGTCGAATGATATCCTATCAGAATCATTTGACTTGACTTGTCATCAAGCTTCCTTCTCAACTGATCTGACACATGTCTATATGTTATAGATCCAAATACCTTCAGATGACTTAAGCTAGGCTTGACACTAGACCAACACTCTTCTGGCGTAACTCCCTATAGCTTCTTCGTTGGACATCTGCTCAAAATATATGTTGCAGTTGACATAGATTCTCCCCACAGTTCTTTGGGTAGATGCTTGTCATTCAACATACTCCTCACCATGTTCATGATGGTTTGATTCTTCCTTTCTACAATTCTATTCTTCTGTGGAGTGTATGGTGGCACCACCTTATGCACAATCCCTTCTTGTACACATAATGCATCGAAATCTTTCGACACATACTCTCCACCACCATCATTCCTCAAAATCTCGAGCTTTTGACCACTTTATCTTTCGACCATATATTTAAACCTCCAAATACCTCGATCACTTCACTTTTCTTCTTGATCAGGTAAGTCCATAATTTTTAACTGAAATCATCTTTAAAACTGACAAAGTATCTGTTACCTTCAATTGAATCCCCTTGGATATGACCACATACATCAGAGTATATGACTTCAAGAATTGCCTTCGACCTGCTTCCTGCATTCTTGCTGAAGTTATTCTTGTGTTGTTTCAACTGAACACATTCTTCACACACTTTGTTTAGGATGTCGATTTCTGGAAATCCTGAAACCATATTTTTTCTCTTCAAATCTCTGATGTCTTTGAAATTGAGTTGGCCAAGTCTATAGTGCCACATCAATTAATTTCTGCTAGCTTCAGTTGCAAGGTATTTATGCTCCATCACATTTAGTTCGATCTTGAAGGTTCTATTATGAGACATTGGAGCCTTCAAGATCAACCTACCACATGCATCGAGAACTTTCACCATCTTGTCTTTGATCGACACCTTGTAGTTCTTTTCGACCAATTACCCTATACTGAGCAAATTGCTCTTCATGCCTGGTATGTAAAACATATTATAAATTATTGACCTCTTGCCATCTTTCCTTATAATCAGAACGTCACAATGTTCTTCATTTGCAAATTACTGACCTCTTGTCATTTGCAAATTTCACCATGTTCTTCATCGAGGGATTCATGTTGACAAACCAATATTTCCTACTAGTTATGTGTGATGAGCATCCTGAGTCCAAGTACCATTGATCTTGGAATCTCTCTTCATCTCTTGTTGTGACCATCAACAACATCTCTTCTTCTTCTTCATGTTTTTCTATCTTTGCATCAACTTCTTGATTCTTCTGTTTTTCAAGACAAACACTAAAACAGTGACCATACTTCTGACAATTGTAACACTAAATGTGACTCTTGTCTAGATTTCGACCACCACATTTTCCTCTACCTGCAGCACCACCTCTTTAGTTGCATTGGTTCCAGGGTTTTCTTTGATTCAATCACCCTCCTTCTTTCAGATTTTGACCATTTGAATTGTTGTAGCCACCTCTGCCTTTGTTGTCGAATACCTTTCATTTTCCTTTCTTATATCTTGTTGATTGAGCCTACAGAGCCATATCACTCTTCGGCTTGCTTGCTGCTCTTTCATCCATTCTTTGTTCATGATATTTAAGTGTTCCTTGAAACTTTTCCTTCATCAATAATGACAAGTCTTTCAACTCTTCTATGGCTACTACCACGTTGTCGAACTTTGGAGCAAACAATCTCAAAATCTTTGAGACAACTGCTTTCATCGTCATCACCTCTCCACATACTTTGATTTGATTCACAAGGTTTGTAACTCTTGTGAAGAAATTCGTAATGCTTTCATTGTCTTCCATCTGAAGAAATTCATAATCCTTTTTGTGAGTTTGTAACCTCACATCTTTCACCTTATATGCATCTCCAAACAACTTCTCCAGAATTTTCCACGCATCTTTTGTTGATTATGCATCACTAACCTTCTCAAAGTTATCTGAATCAACACATTGATGGATTATAAAGAGAGCTTTATAATCTTTCTACTTCAATTCTTTGTGTGCAACCTTTTCTTGATTTGTTACGTTCTTTGAAAGCATTGTTACTCCTTCCTTCACAAGATCCCATAAATCTTGATAACAAAAAATTACGTTAATCTGTTTGCACCAATTCTCGTAATTATCTTTCTTGAGAATTGGAAGGTTTGCTGGAAAGTGCTGATTCGGATGATTCATCGCCATCACTTTTGCTTCCCACAGATCATTCAAATCGGAGCTCTAGATACCAAATGTTGGAATTAACTCAAAAGTCTATGGGAATTCTGAACCTTTCTATATGAACAAGAAGGGTTCTTAGCGCAACAATATCAAAGAAAAAAAGAAAATAGAGAAAGAAAAGAAATTAGGGTTCTAAGAGAATTTAGAGAATAATGTTGTTACCCACAAACTGTGGGATTTTTCTTTCTATTCACTTGCAACTGCAAACCGTGAATTACAATGTGTTTGGATGTATTGATTGATTACAAAATATAAAACATGTTCCCTATTTATAGAATTAAGTTTGCTTGCATCCCAAGCAAAATCCCAAAACTATAAAAGCCCAAAATACCTATTTTAAAACTAAATCAAATCTAGATCTAAATCAAATCTAAATAGAATCAGAATCAAATTTATGTGAAACAACTGTTTCGACACACCCTTCCTTCTATCAAGCAACCTACTTCAACACAATGAATTACAGTTTCAACAGTTAGATAGACAAAAATCGGTTTCGGTTGGGTTTGGATGAAAAAACTAAATCCGATCAAACATATAGGTGAGACATTTTCATTCAAAGTCTTATGTCTTGTACATCGATTAAGGAGGATTCAGTTTAAACGGATTGTCGGATACGTAGGTGGGTGGTTGTGGTTTGCAAATCTAAGAGAAAGGGATGAAAAACATAAGAACTTACAATAAAATTATCCATTTCTAATGCAACTTATTCACAATATATATGAAATATTATTCTTCTCCATTTTACATCTTCTCAAAAAAAGTAACAACGGTGGTTAATGATTGTTGAGGCAAAAATATAATGAATAGAATGTAAAAAACATGAACTAACATACAATAGAAGAGAGATTTGGAGGATAAAAATTTAGAGTTGTATTCATTTTGGGTTGTGGAAGATCTATGATGGGAAAAGAAGAGAGATGGAGGAGGATAAAAATTTAGAGTTGATACCGAAATAAAATATGGGACTTCTGAATGAGAAGTGTTAAAAACTTTTGCAAAGAACATTCTATAAAGTAGTCTATGTTATGTCCACTTAGGAGTATTGACAAATGCAAACTTTATTATTTTTATAGGTAATGGTTTCGACCTGTACTTTCATTTTCTATAATGTTAAAATGAGTTTCGGTTGGTTATGGATTTTTGGTCCATCCCTAGATCTGTTATCTGAAAGTCTGCATATGTAAGAGTGTTTATGGGTACATATACATTTATGAATCCACTTACTAAATTCAATTCAACCTTTATTTTTATCCAACTCAATTATGTATGGGTTCAACCCGAATCATCTCATTCAAATCCAATAATATTTGATCCAGATAACCGATTTGAAGTTTTAAATCCACGAACCCGCGAACTCAACCCATTGATATGTCACACTATTTTTATTTTATTTTATTTATAAATTATCTAACTTAATTTTTACCATGCATATATATTCTTAAATATAATTATAGTTTTTATTAATTATAAAAGTCTAAGTGTAAATTAAATTTGAGAGATCAATCTTATTTATTCAAAGAGAGGTATATCTTACCTTTTGAATTATACTTTACACCATTTTGTATATTTTTTTAACGTGATCTAAATTGTAAAAGAGCTTTTAGGTATTAATCGATAAATTTTATTCAAATTAAATACTAAAATTTTATAATTTATGAACGTTCTTGTAAAATAAATATGTTAATTATATTGATATTTCATTTAGAATTTGGAAATTATTTTTAATGGATGACCCATGAATTCAACTCAACTCAACGCATTGATGAGTAAGTTGGTTTGATTCGGGTTTAGTCTTATAAGTACGGATTGAACACTCAACCCAACCCAAAGACTATTGATCAGATCAAATATTAGATTTAATTAAATTAGACCTGATCCATCACACGAATAGAGATATCAAAATGCTTGGCTAGATAAGATAACTCTATAGGAGAATGTAAACTTGCATATACATATGAATATAGATTATTTAGCCTTTGACTTCTTTATGAGAGTTGTATTTTTGGATGTTAGTTTTAATTTTCCATTGATCACAAGTCAATTTAAGTTACAACTTTTTAGATATAAATAAAATGCCACGTATACATCATAAAATAAAATGTTAGAAAATAGAATTTATGAGTCTTTCTAAATATTCACGTTTTCCTTTTAATTTAAGGTTAAACCTTTTCAAAATGACATATTATCAAGAAAATGCCATTTAATAATTAGAAGCCTCATTGGTTTATTATACTTGCAAATTTCATTTAATAATTAGAAACCTTAATTATTATACTTGTAACTATTACTAAATTTATAATTTAGAAACAATAAATGATTATAAATTTGATGCAAATATTTGGATAAAATTTAGTAAAAGTATTTGATTGAATAAAACTCGATAAAAATCGTGACCCAATAAAACTCAAATTTAAAGAGTAGGACATCAAGTTGAAGAACCATAACGAATTCATCACCGACAAATCAAGTTAAGACACCATCAATTCATCATCAATACAACATTAAGTAGATCTATAGCACGAAGATAATAGAAAAAATGTTAGAAAAATCATCACAAGAAAAAATCCAAAGCCTAAATAACAAAGAGTCAAATAAATTAAAATGAGTGAACCCTAAACTATAGTGTTAAACAATTTAAGCTCATCGGAGCCAAAATGATTATAACAGTAATATGAAAAATAAAAAATAAAATATCAGGAAAAAACTCAAATACCAAACAACCAAACCCTAAATCTCACATAAGTGAAAGAAATATGAATCACATACCTTATTCCAAATCAAAATGTTGTGTAGTTGTATTCTTCTTAGAATATGAGTGCCATCAAACTAAAATCAGAGAAAAAATTGAAATGAACTTTGAGCATAAAAAAGATTAAAAGTTTTCAAAACAATGTTGAGAAGTATAGTTTTACTTTTAATCAAAACAACGTTGAGAAGTATAGTTTTACTTCTGAGTTTCAAAAAGAAGAAAGACATGAAACGAAAGAAAATGATTGAAAAGATCGAAGAAGGAGAGAGAGGGAGAGAGAGTGAAAACCAGGTACTTCTCTTAGGGTTTCTATCTCAAAATTTCCTCTTTCTCTTTTACATATAACGATGCCACTTGAATTTGATTGGGCCAATAATTTTTCTTTTTTAGCTAAAGCCCAAAACTTAAAAATATAGCTCTATTATAAGAGGAATCTACCTGCCACCCCCAATCGTACATAACACCCCCTATTACAACCAGAAATATCATTTTATCCTTCTCAAGAATCTCGATTTTTTGAAATTTACGGTATCATACCGGTAATTTTAAATAATACCGGATATTTCAACTTGTTTTAGTGTTTTTTTACCTGAATTTACAGGTAGTACCGGTAATTTTGAAATTACCGGTAACATCCACCGAATATTTTCATTACCGGTATACCATGTACCGGATTTCATAATTTTACGAAATTTTAAAATTACCGGGTGTTGCTCCCCGGATTTTCATCCCGGTGCAAACGCGAACCGTCGGCGAAGAGAAAGGGTGGTTGAACTGAATAGAGTCGCCAGCTAGGCATTTTTATCCCGAAGGAAAGGTAATGCTGCATAAACCTGAAAAGAGATTGATAAGACGGTTGCGAACCATAGAAACTGAGAAAGGGCGTTGGTTACGACCTGGGAAGGTATTAGCACCCAGATCGTTCGTCGTACTCGACGTGATCCACGCTTACAAGATTGTGTTTAAAAGGGGTAGGTGTATGTGCTATCTGTGTGCAAAAGCTAAGGAAATAAAGTACAGGTGTCAGTGCAAAAGGTGTAAATTGCTCAGGAACTGAGGCTTTTAGAAAGAAGGATGAAAGAGGGGGATGACAAAGTGAATTTTGTTCGATAACTGTTAAGTTATGCCTACGTATCCTCTCGTGCAATGAGGAAGTCAGAACACCGTAGTTCGACTCAAAGAGACTGAAAAATAAATTGACTATGAACTACTTACTTGCCTATGCTCAAGTGTATGACTCGTCTGGCTCAAGTGCTAACTGTCTTGCATTAGACGAAAGAAGCGAGTTCTCGTTTGTGAATGAGTGTGATGAGAAACGAATCCCGGAAGAGACGATTATTGTTTGTTTTTGAGTTTTCAGTTTTTTATTGTTTTTTGTATTTTGCATAGGATAATGAGCTTAAGCCTAAATCAAGGGTGTTTAACTCATTATATCCTCCCTGATTAGGGATAATGAACCTACTTAAGTGTGAGATAAGCACCTCAACTTAATTACCATGATGATGTAGGCTTAAGATCATTAACCTAATTGTGATTATTTAGATGTTTTTGGTTTTTTTTTAGTGTTAAGTAATGAGTTTAATCTCTAATCACAGATTAGTGAACTCATTACACCATCCTAATAGAAGGATGATAGATGAGAACACTTAAGCTGAGGAAGATACCTCAACTTAATCCATGGTTAGGGATTAAATTCATTATATAACAAACCTTTATTAAATGGATTTTAATTAAAGGATGAGATTAAGAAGTGGATTTTATGGTTTGTAAGACAACGTTAGGGGGACTTGTCCATTAAACACTAGGGTTAATCCCTCTTAACCATAAGGAAGAGATAAAACCCTAATGTAAGGCCCATGTTACAAGATAAAGTCTTAGTGATTATTAATGTGTTTTGATTAAAAGGTGTAAAAAAATTAACGGTTTAACACTAAGGATTAAAGTTATACACTTCATCCTAAGATAAGGCTGCAGGCAAAACCCTAAATCAAAGTCCTAAAGCTTTAAGAGTTTAGCCTCTGATTATAAGATGAGAAGAGAGACTCAAGGGGACATAAAGGTAAAAAACTAGGGGGGACTATATACAACCCTAAAATATTATCATGCTTGTATATCCTATGGTTTGTGAGGCTTAAGAGAAAGGATCTTCAAGAGGCCACCATGGAAGAAGCAGATGAAAAGAGAAGGAGGAAGAAGAATAAGTTACTTACTTCCTGAAGAAGATAAGTAACTTAGGTGAAAAGAAAGGAGCAAGAGAGACATAAGTGAAGCAAGTTCACTTAAAAGACAAATAAATATGCAAATGAGAGGAAAGAAGAGGTGGGAGGTGAAGGCAAATCCACCTCCCAGATAACTTACCAAAAGTACCTGAAATGTTAGTATGAATGCATAAGGAATGAAATGGAAAGAAATAAGACAAATGAAGGTGAAAAGACCAAAGTTAGAAGTGAATATGCAATGCAAATGTGTTATGAGATGATGCAAATTCATACAAAATGCATATGAATGATCATACAAGGATGAGATGCAAAGGGAGCATGTTTAGAAGCATGAAACACATGGATGTTCATGAAATGTAATGGATGCAAAACATAGCAAATGAATGAAGAAATGATCAAGCAATGTTCAATCATGTCTTAATATGTCTAAGATGTCATACAAATTCTTGAAATGTCATGGCAAGTTCACAAGTTCATGATGTGCAAAGAAGAATGCAAATGAAGATGCAAAATTATGGGTTTAAGGCAACATGAGATGCATATGACCAAAAAAGAAGCAATCACCATGATAAAAAATTGAAATTGAGCTCAAAAAAACCTTAAACCTATACAAGATCACACCCCAAAGTAGAAGGTCAGAAGCAAATCCTAGTGAAAATTATGAAATTTCTAAGTTTGCTAGGGTTTTGGGTGCTTCTAAAGGGAAAATGCAAATCAAATTGAAAATGAAAGATAAAAATATGAGATAAATAACCTAAAAACTATATGCAATATGTGAAACAATGCAAGAAGAACCAAGTTCAAACTCATCATGGTTAGGCAGAAATGAATTTTTCAAGTTAGGGTTAAAAATGTGAAATTTAAGAACCCTAATTCAAAGAAAATTCTGAAAATGTGATCAAACCTAAAAAGAAATTTGTATGGTGAGTTTGAAAAAGTTTCTAAATGTATTGGAATGCTTCATGATTTTTTTGGTGATTTTTAGAAACATAAATGCATATTTAATTAATTAAAATCAATTAATTAATTAAATAAAACATTTAAATATTTTAAAAATACTTTTTTAATGAAAAAATCAAAATAAAAAATGTTTTTAGGTTAAGAAAAATATTTGAAACAAAAATGCAAAAAATGAGATTTTTTGAAAGTCTTTTGCTATTTTAAATAAAATGGACAAAAGAAAAGAAAATGAATTAAAAATCAAATAAAATGGAAGTATCCAGATCTGATGGTTGAGATTCAAACGTGGAGGGATTCAGTTGATTGCACGCGCTATCCAAGGTTCAGGATTCAAACTGAGTTAATTTAATTAATTAAACCTAAATAAACTAATTAATTATGAATTAAGATTAATGATGCAATCAGGACCACTCAAATGCACGCTAACCCTAAGATCCAAAGGCCCAGATTCAAACTGATTGATAAACCCTAATTAGAACCCTAATCATTTTCAGGTGACTTGAGCAAGCTCCGGTCATCTTCTCCGAAGACCCCAAAATGGCTTGCATAATGTTAGTATAGGCCAATGAGAGTGATCAGAAAGTGGGTGGTGGCATAGTGTGATTGGTATGGGCCAAGTTGCAAAATTTCAACATTGTGTACTTGAGGTATGGGCATGGTTCAGAGCTTGCTTTAGGGGTGTCTTGGCCTCAACTAAGTTGTGGAGAGCCTTTGGATCATTAGAGTGCAACTGGATGGCCTTGATCAAGTGTTTGCAAGCTTTATGCATTTTGACAACTTTGGAATTTCTTGAGAAATTGGACATGAAAAATTGTGATGCAAGGCAAGATTATGATCCAAATGTGTTGCACTATGTTGGTATGATGTTTAGAAGTTGATTAGAGGTCATGAAATGGCTTGGCAAGTGAATTTGCAAAATTCCCTCTTTGGTGCACACTTGAAAATTATAGGATTTTGCCAACTTTGAAAGGCCATATCTTGAGTTCTAGGATGAATCAAGACATATTCTTGTACTTTTTTGAAAATGGGAAGACATAATCTACAACTTTCATGTCCAAGAATTTTTCATTTGAAGCATTTTTGGTCATGAAAGAATAGGTTGAATATCTTTCCCAAAATGGAAAGTTTCGATTACAAGTCCTTTCCAAAAATAGCAAGTTTGCATTTGGCTCAAAATTCTTCAGCTTTGTGAACTTATAACCACTTATAAGATCAAATAAAGATCATAGAGACTCAAAATGATGATGATGACCCTTTGGTACCCTTGATGGATGCTTCAGATGCCCTGATTTTGACTTTACTTGCTCAAGAAGCTACCCAATGATCAAATGGCTTCCACAGTGAATTTCTTCATAAAATTTGGTACACATGATCCTTATAACATATTAAGACCATTAGAAACAAGAATGACCAAAAAAATTAGGATTAAGGCCTCTGAAACCAAAACCCTAATTTTAGGTCATCTGTGCAGGAAATCTTCAGTCTACCTCTATGCCTTTGCCATGCTTTTAGATCCCTTGACTTTTATGAACTTTGGGAGCATATTATGATCATAGAACACACATGGACCCTATCTGCATGCTTCAAGACCTTTGATATGGCTCAGATCACTTCTTGGATTGCTCAGATCACAAACCCTAGATGCAGATGAAATGCAACTATGCAGTGGGATGGTATGCTTATGCTAATGCAAAAATGAAAGATCACAAGCCATGGTGTGAGAAAGAGTGAGGGAAAATTTGGGGTGTTTACATCTGCCCCTATTCAAGCATGAGTTAACTGTGCAGGGTGTAAGCGCCCAACTTAACAGACAAACAAGATAACTTGTGGTTGAATACCAAAGACAATCCGAAATTTGCACTCGCTGGGGAGAAGAAGGAAATTGATATAAATTGTAAAAGATAGTATAGTATAAGTATCAAATGAAAGTGATGGAGGACGACCATCAATCAGAGAATGACTACTGGGGGTAAACGGTAAGCAAAGCAACGACGGGGACGACCATCATGCTGGGAAATAAAGAAATCGCGACGGGGACAACCATTGGGTAGGGAAATAAAATTCTCTGGGGATCGAAGGAATGAGGGAAACACTGACGGGGACGACCATCAGGTTGAATGGTAATGTAAACAACGATGGGGACGACCATCGGGTAAAAGCTGATGAAGGACGATCGTCAGGAAAAAGAAAAGGGACCACGACGGGGGCGGCCATCGGGTTAAAGAATAAATGAAATATTTGATGAGGGACGGTCATAAAAGGTGAAGGACGATCACCTAGAAGGGGACGACTGCTCTTTATCTCGATATAGGACAAATGTCGGATAGAAAAGATCAACGACAGGGACAACCATCAGATAAGCATGATGAAGGACGATCATCAAGAGGTGAAGGACGATCACCTAGCAGGGTACGACTGCTCTTGGGGATTATCGTGACATAGGACGAATGCCGGATAAAAAGATCAACGATGGGGACGACCATCGGATAAATGATGAGGGACAGTCATCAAAAGGTGAAGGACAATCACCTAGCAGGGGATGACTACTCTTTATCACGACATAGGACGAATGCCGGATAGAAGGTTCCAACAATAGGGATTCCACTGGGGGAAGGATGAGGGACGGTCATCCAAAGGTGAAGGACGATCACCTGGCAGGGGACGGCTGCCGAAAGTATCACAAAATTGGACGAATGTCGGATATAGCAATTTGTTTTTCCTTTGTGGGGATGTAAACACGGACGAGTGATTACGCTTAAAAATAGAAAGTATAAGTGTTTGACAGTGTGTATAGATCAAAGATGCGGACGAGCATCCTTAGTACCATGATACGGACGAGTATCGGTAGAAACAAACGCTGACATGTGTTTAAGGGTGATGATACGGACGAGTATAAATTGGTTGAGCAAAGAACACAGACGAGTGTTGAATCTGCTGAGGGGTGATATATACAAGATACAGACGAGTATCAAAGACTTCTGTATAAGTATGTACAAGTATGAACTACTGGTGAAGTATGTGCAAGACACAGAAGAGTGCCAAAAGATTGAGCAAGGGACACGAATGAGTGTTTTGCCTTGCCGGGGAAGTATGACACGAGCGAGTGTCAACAAATAATATGTATAGGTATGAACAAGTGTTTGAGAACTCTGAAGGATTTATGGCGACTTTACTGGGGAAAGATGACACGGACGAGTGTCGAAAAGAGCATGTATAATTATGAACAGGCATTTGTACTTGAGAGTGCAAAGGGGATTTCTTATCTTTTATCCGTAGGGGATATGAGTTTTATATATTGCTGGTGAAGTGATTCTGACATTTGCAGGTGACGGGCTCGAACCTGGCTTATGATCATGCAAACGTTTGATTTTTTCCGTAATGCTCCGTATTAGACGGAATGCTACGCTTATTTTGGGGAAAAATGATGCGAATGCCATGATTATGCAAATGAGAAAACCGATCCGAGATCCGCATCTTGCGGGGATAAAGATCTCTGACCTATCCTGTACGGATGGAGAACTCCGATGGGGATGAGGAAGTTTCAGTAATTCCCCTGGGGAAGTATTTCATGCATTACTCTACTGGGAGAGAATGACAAATCTGTGGGGAAGCAATTCCACCGACTTTGCTGAGGATGAGGAAGATCCTGGCAACTCTGATGGGGAATAGAAAGTTCCTGACTACTTTGCTGGGGAAAAGCCGTCAGGCATTGCTCGGGAGATCCTGCTTGGGGAGGAGATAACTTCTTGGAAGTAATATGTTGCTACTCTTTCGTCCAAGCGACATGTTGGGGATTTAATAAGTTTCTTGAAGGATCCTCTGAGGGGATAACAACTTCCTGGGGAAATACTTCTGTCAAGTAAACCTGTTGATGAGGTGATTGCTGGCTTGGTTGGGGAACAATACTTGATATTCCCCATGCTGTGAAATGGTCTGCCTTGAGTACCTGCAACCTGTTAAACAGAGGAAATGCACAAGTGTCCCGAGGTATCCTCAACCGGATTCCGTCATAGGAGTTAGATTTGCTTAATAATTTATATTTCCTGAAAGCATTTGTTAAAAATGGCCTATATGTTTTCATGCAAATGTTGTATTACGAACTCTGGAAATTTTTGCAAACGAAACAAAAATGTACAAAACAAAGTGTGACTGAATATTCTGATTTTATTAATTTGTGTGCCCTGAATAGGCAAGTACAGTCAAAGAAGCGAATCCCCTCAGAGGAGGAGATTGCTGTAAAATTGAGAAAATAAAAGTGTTGGCAATGTGTCGCTCCCGATAAGTGGGACTGGCCCAGATAAAGGTACAGACGCGAACGGTCGGCGAGAGGGACAATGAGAACACACAGCAGTGAACTCACTGGAGATGAATAGAGTCGCCAGCTAGGCATTTTTATCCCGGAGGAAAGGTAATGCTGCATAGACCTAGAAAAAGATGGATAAGACGGTTGCGAACCAGAGAGACTGAGAAAGGGGGTTGGTTACAACCTGGGAAGGTATTAGCACCCAGATTGTCCGTCGTACTCGACGGGATACACGCTTAAAAGATTTGTGTTTTAAAGGGGTAGTGTCAGTGCAATCTGTGTATCAAAGCTGGAAAAGGATGCAAGTGTCAGTGTAAAAGAAGTGTGAAGTATATAAGAGAAGTGTCAGTGTAAGAACAAGAGTGAAATGCTCAAGATCATGAGGCTAAAAGAATAAAGCTGGAAAGAGGGGGAATATACAGAGACTTTTGTTCGATAACTGTTAAGTTATGCCTACGTATCCTCTCGTGCAATGAGGAAGTCAGAACACCGTAGTTCGACCCAAAGAGACTGAAAGGTGAATTGACTTGTGAACTGCTTACTTGCCTATGCTCAAGTGTATGACCTGTCTGGCTCAGGTGCAAACTGTCTTGCATTAGACGGAAGAAGCAAGTTCTCGTTTATGAGTGAAGATGGTGAGAAAAGAATCCTGAAGGAGACGATTATTGTTTGTTTTTGTGTTTTCAGTCTTTTATTGCTTTTGAGAGTTTGTCATAAGTTAATGAGCTTAAGCCTAAACCAATGGGTTTAGTAAACTCATCACATCTTCCCTCTGATTAGGGGTAATGAGATTACCTTAAGTGTGAAGTCAGATTCTCACACTTAATCACCTTTGATATAGGATCAAGATCATTAACCTACTTGTGATTATTTAGATGTTTTTGGTGTTTTTGTTTAGTGTTAAGTAATGAGGTTAAGCCATAATCAAGGATTAAACAGACTCATTACACCATCCTAATAGAAGGATAATAGATGAGAATGTTTAAGCTGAGGAAAGCTCCTCAACTTAATCCATGATTAGGGATTAAACTCATGACAAAACAAGCCTTTGATTAAGTGAATTTTATTTAATGGTATGATGATGAAGTGATTTTTAGAGTTTGTAAGACAACTTGAGGGGGACTTGTCCATTAACACTAGGGTTAGTCCTTCTTAACCAATTAAGGAAGAATTAGAACCCTAATGCAAGGCCCAAGTTACAAGTGTGATGTCTTGATGATCATTAAGATGGATTGATTAAAGGAGTTAAACACATTAAGGGTTTAACACTTAGGATTAAAGTTATACACTCCATCCTAATAGAAGGATGCAGGCATAAGCTTAATCACAAAGCCTTAAAGCCTTTAGGGTTTAGTCCCTGATTATGAGGTGAGAAGAGAAGACTCAAAGGAGACACAAAGGTAAAACTAAGTGGGGGGACTAATCAAAGCCCTAATCATTGTCATGCTTGGTTGTTCCTAAGGTTTGTGAGGTTTACAAGAAAGATCTTCAAAGGAAACCACCAGGAAACAGATGAAAGGATCAGGAGAAGCAAAGTAACTTGCTTCATTCAAGAAGTCAAGTCACTTGAAGAAAGAAAGTGGGAAGAAGAAGGATGAGCAAGCTCAATCTCAAACACAAACATAAATGCAGCAAGGATGCATAAAAGGAGATGAAGAGAAGTTATGAGAAGTGAAGGCAAATTCACTTCTCAAGATAACTTACCACCTGAAAAGTTAGTGAAGGAGATGCAATGCCATGCAAAATGAGATGATATGACATGATGAGGGACCAAACCAGAAGCATTTACATGATGCTGATGATGCTATGAGATGCTACAAACATGAGACAAGGCATGGAGATGATCATACAAGCTTGTGAATGCAAATGGGGCAAGTTAAGAACCATGAACATACATGAAAAGCTATGAGATGCAAATGACATACAACATGGCAAATACATGATGCAATGATCAAACATGCTTTCAATATGTCTTATGATGTCAAATGAATCAAATGGATGCTTGAAATGTCAAGGCAAGTCATGGTATGCAAGCAAATGCAAGATGGATGCAAAAGGAAGATGCAAATTAGGGTTTATGTACAACATGAGATGCAAAAACCAAAATCAGAAGCAAACAACAATATAAAAAATTGAAAATTCACTCAAAGGATCCCTAATCCTATACTAACTCACTGCCCAAAGGAGAAGTTTCAACTCTTAACCAAATTCAAGTTATGATTTTCCTAAGTTTTCTAGGGTTTTAGGGTTCCTTAACAAGAAAATTATCAAACAAATTGAAAATGAAAGATCAAATCATGGCCATTTAATCTCAAAAACTACATGCTAGACACAATGCAATGCAAGAAGAATCAATGTCCAACTCTTTAGGGTTAGGCAGAAATGATTTTTGGAAGTTTGGATCAAAATAATAAATAAAAATGATTTTAATTTAATGAAGAATTCTCAAAATGCATCAAGATCAAAAAATAAATTTGGTTTGAAGGTTGGACAATGTTTCTAAATGTCTTAGAACATTTCATGAATTTTTTGGTGATTTTTAAATACCTAAAAGTATTTTTAATAAATTAATTTTCATTAATCAATTAAAAATAAACTTTTAAATATTTAAAAATACTTTTTTAATGCTAAAAATGAAAATAAAAATATTTTTATGTTTTAAAAATTAATGAAACTTTTGACAAAAAGTTTCATAATTTTTAAATAATTTTTGCTATTTTAAATAAATTGTACAAATTAAATGAGGAAAAATGAAATTAAAATCAAAATAAATGGAAGTATGCAGATCCAACGCATGAGATTTGAAGCTGGGGGGAGACCATTGACTTGGCGCGCAGATCAAAGGCCCACATTCAAACTTGGTTAATCTGAATTATTAAATAATTAATTGTGATTAGGGTTTCTAATGATGAATCACAGCCACACACACGCGCGCGAAGTCAACAAAGTCAAGGCATCCAACGTTCCAGATTCAAACTGCCTTAATTACAGGATTAAAACCCTAATTATTTTCAGGTGGCCGGAGAAGACCTCCGGTCGTCTTCTCCGGTGGGAACCCCACCTAAAAATTTCTAAAACTCTCAAAACGTAACTAAAATGAAATCTAAGAACACAGAAATGATCCCCATAACCCACTGAATCAAAACCCTAACACAAACATCATTTATATTTCATCAATCTCATGAATCGAAACAAACAAAATTTTAGGGCAAGACTTTCAGAACACGATTACATCCTTATTTTTCCACCATTTTCAAAACCAATGACATATTTATGATCAGGGAAGCATGAATAACAACTTAAGAACTTAAAAAAGGATTTCTGGAAAAAATGTTCTTGAGCTACCTGAGTTTCGAAGCTTTCAATCTTGCAACTTTCTGACCCCTTCCTTTGATGCAAACCACTCCCTTTGGTCCTCTGATGTTGCTTGGATGCTTAGAAAAGATTTATGCTGGCTAGTTTGGGAGGTTGAACAAGTTCTGTTCAAGCTCAGGTGAGAATGGTGTTTGTGATTTAGGCAGTTTCAGGCAAGGGTGAGGGGTTCGTTGTGACCAGGATGATGATTTGAGAAGGTTTGTAAAGTTTGTTCAAGTGTTTGTGGCCTGTGGAATGAGTTTCGAAGGCTTTGGCTTTGAGAGTGAAAAATGGGAAAACTGAGTTCTTGCTGGTTTCAGGCTTATGTCTTGTTGGTTTTGGTTCAATGAAGCATGGTGAGCTGATTAGTGGAGTTTGTTTGAATGTTGGTTGCTTGTGGAATGAGATTCGAAGGCTTTTGCTTGAGGGAGTGAAAATGGGAATGTGATCTTAGGGCTTGCTTCAGGCTTGCTTGTTTTATGAAATGGCTGGCATTTGATCTACATAAACAAATCCCATTGGTCAGGTGATGTGACTTGGCCTGTTGTGATAGGTGAGCTAGCTTTTGCAAAAAGTCCACTCTAGTGTAAGACAAAGCATGGGCAGCTTCTAGCTTGGTACAAGGGGTGTGGGCTGCGCAGCAAGGTGAGGGGAAAGGCTAGGGTTGGTTCAGCAGCCAAGGCAGCAAGTGGATGGAAGTGTGATGATGGCTTTGCAACTTGATCACTTTTGGTTCACATGGAAATGTCTTGCTTCACAAACCATGAAACATGAGAAATTCTTAGTCCATTCTGAACTTTAGGGTACATGTGATGTTTGTGTGATGGTTAGACATGAATTAGAAGTCACAAATGCCTTGGTACAAATTTTTTGCAAGTTTTCCATTTGGTGCATATTTTGAAAATTAGTGATTTTTGCCAACTTTGACACACCATAACTTTTGATCCAAAATGAATTAGGTCATGTTCTTGTACTTTTTGAAAAGGGAAAGATCTAATCTACAACTTTCATGACCAAAGTTTTTCCATTTGAAGCATTTTTGGATCAAAAAGTAAGGGTTGAAAAAGTTGCATAAAATGACATTTCATTAAAAGTCAACCATGCCCTAAAAAGTCAACTTTGCAAAAACTTGTAATTCTTGAATTTTGTGAACTTAAACCTTCTTCCATGATCAAATAAAGATCAAATACACTCAAAATGATGAATATCACCCCTTGGTTGGGTCATTGGGGGCCTCAGATGCCCTGATTTTGCACTGAGTTGTCCAGAAAGTCAACTCTTGATCAGATGACTTCCCCATGGAATTTCTTCATGAAAATTGATATGCATACTCCCTATACCATATAGAGACCAATAGAAACAAGAATGACCAAAAAATTTGGAGTTATGGCCTCTGAAACCAAAACCCTAATTTTAGGTCATCTGTGCAGTCAAACCTGGCTCTGCCTCCATACCAATCCCAGTTCTTGTGATTCTTTGGCATTCTTGACTTTGAGAAGATGTAATATGATACTTGAACACATATAGACCCCTTTGAAGTGATATATGACCTTTGGAGTGGCTCAAGAAGCTCTTGGATTGCTCAGATCACAAACCCTAGATGCAGATGACTTAGAACCTATGCAGTGAATCAAAAATGTGATATGAGATGCTATGATTATGTTCATGCATATGAAATGATCACAAGCCATGGTGTGAATGGGTGAGGGAAAATTTGGGGTGTTTACAGCTGCCCCTATTCAAACATGAGTTAGCTGTGCAGGTTGTAAGCGACGGCTTAACAGGCAAACAAGATAACTTGTGGTTGAATACCAAAGACAGTCCAAAATTTGCACTCACAGAATGAAGAAGAAAAGGGATATAGATTGTAAAAGAAAGTAAAGTGTATTATAAAGTGTGGGCGACGGAGGACGACCGTCGAGCAGAGGACGACTGCTGGGGAAAGAACAATGACGGGGACTGCCGACATGCTGGGGAAAAGTGCGGGAAATAAAGCAATGACGGGGACGGCCGACATGCTGGGGATAAAAGGGAATATGATGGGGACGGCCATCAAGTAAAGTTATAAGATTCTCTGGGGATTAATGAAACATGATGGGGACGGCCATCAAGTTCATAAAGTAAAGTAACCAACGATGGGGACGACCATCGGGCTAAAAAGAAAAGGGACCACGACGGGGACGGCCATCGGGTTAAAGAATGAATGAAATAAACAGATGATGAGGTACGGTCATCAAAGGTGAAGGACGATCACCTAGCAGGGGACGGCTGCTCTGTTGGGGTTAAGATGAGGGACGGTCATCTAAGGTGGAGGATGACCACCTGGCAGGGTACGGCTGCCGAAAATATCGCGACATAGGACGAATGCCGGATAAAAGGTCAATGATGGGGACGGCCATCGGACGAGCATGATGGAGGACGACCATCAAGAGGTGGAGGACGACCACCTAGCAGGGGACGGCTGCTCTCAAGGTCTGTCATGACATAAGACGAATGTCAGATAACCAAAATCAACAATGGGGACGGCCATTGGATAAAATGATGAAGGACGATCATCAAGAGGTGGAGGACGACCACCTAGCAGGGGACGGCTGCTAAATATCAACGATGGGGACGGCCATCGGATGAGCATGATGAAGGACGACCACCTAGAGGTGGAGGACGACCACCTAGCAGGGGACGGCTGCTAAATATCAACGATGGGGACGGACATCGGATGAGCATGATGGAGGACGACCATCAAGAGGTGGAGGACGACCACCTAGCAGGGTACGGCTGCTCTCAGGGTTTATCATGACACAGGACGAATGTCAGATAAAGGAAAACTGCTTACTTGGCGATCTACTGGGGATATAGTAAACACGGACGAGTGTTTACAACCAAGAAAAGAAAGTATAAGTGTTTAGATGTTTGTGTATATATTTAAAGATGCGGACGAGCATCCTCAAGACTACGATACGGACGAGTATCGGGTAGAAACAAGTACTGACACGTGTTCGGAGATGATGATACGGACGAGTATCAACTGGTTAACAACGAACACGGACGAGTGTTGAATCTGAAAGAACTCTTCTGGGGAATAGTTAGACACAGACGAGTATCTATATTCACGAAGACAAAAGTGTTTGACACATTGTATGGATTAAAGATGCGGACGAGCATCCTTAAGACTTATGATAGGGACGGGTATCATGTAGAAACAAACACTTTGACGCATGTTCTGAGACGATGGTACGGACGAGTACCAACTGGTTAACAAAGAGCATGGACCAATGTTGAATCTGTGGGGATATGAATGGTGTATATAAGATACGGACGAGTATCTGTATAAGAACAACATGAGTAGTGTATAGATGAGTGTTTAATCTGCGGGGTAGAGTGACACGGACGAGCGTCAGAAGGAGAAAAGTATAGTATCAACAAGTATATGGGTTGTAAAAGTGTAGGCGACTGCGCTGGGGATATGACACGGACGGGTGTCAAGAAAATGTACATACAAGTATAGGTGAGTGCAAAGAGGATGTCTTTGGCTTTCTGCTGGGGGTATGACATGGACGGGTGTCAGGAAGTATCTGTAATACAAGTGGTATTGTTTGTAAAGAGTGTTCAGGCGACTTTACTGGGGGAAAATGACACGGACGGGTGTCAAAAGGAGTATATATACTGGTGTGTGTGAATGTGAGGCAACTGATTTTGCTGGGGAATTTCCGCTGGGGATTTTGGGGGAAGTCTGTACATTGACGGATTGTCATTATTCACAAGTGTTGATTCAAAATATGGCTTATGATTATGCTATATGCTTGATTTTTGCCGTAATGCTCCGTATCAAACGGAATGCTACGCTTTATGGGTGAATATGATGCGAATGCTATGATTATGCAAAGGTACCAAGCCGGGATCCGGATCCCGCTGCTGTGAAGGTTTCCGGCTGATCTGCTTGAAATGGGCATCCCAGCTGGGGATGAGATCATTGGTAGATCTGATGAGATGATTCTGCTTGGGGAGATAAGTCACTGATTGACATATTCCTGTAATAAGGGACCCAGCTGGGGTTTGTAGAAGCTTTCCGTACTCTGTTGTGACTCCTTCATGCGTTGCTCTTCTGGATAGAGGCTGACACTCTGTGGGGAAATAGTTCCCTGGCTTTTGTATTCTGCTGAGGAAGAAATGATTGGCAACTCAGTTGGGAGAAGTTATCGGTGACGACTCAGCTGGGGAGAGAGAAACTCAGGTGCTGAGAATGAGTGTTGATTTGTCAACTTGCTGGGATGAAACTTTCATGCCCCGAGTTGCATTCTGGACACCTGCAATCCTGCAAAGATAGGGAAACGTACAAGTGATCCCGAGGTATCCTTTGCTGGATTCCGTGATAGGAGTTAGGCACTTTTGAGAGTGAATATATTCCCTGCAAGCATGTATTTTATTATTTTTATTTGAGAAAAGCATTTGTACTTATGCAATCAGTTTTTCTTTAGAGACATCAGACATTCTTTGCAAATAAAAATGTACAAAACGAAACATGACTGAAAATATGATTTTATTAATTTATGCGCCCTGAATTGGCGAGGTACAGTCAAAGAAACAAATCTCCTAAAATGAAGAGACTGTTACAAATTGAGAAACAAAAGGCTGGCGATGTTGATGACGCTTTCAAAGGAGCTTCCTCTTTCGCTATGACTCGTATGACTTTTGACGTTCTTCTCGTCTTGCTTTCTGGAGAAGGTTGATTCTGATTGAAGCTTGATCCTTTGGAGGCTTACCAAGTTGCAGGTAATACAGACGAATTCAGAATGCAGTTGTTCGCTTATTCCCTTATTTTGCATGGATCGCCCTTTCGGGTTTTCAATCCATCGGGATACCCATTTTTGCCTGAGTTGTCCAATGCGGCTTTTCAACTCAGCGGGTGTACATTTTTGTTTATTTTTCCTTTATTTTTGCCCGAGTCTTTTATTCTGTTTCTGACTTGCCGGGATGCCCTATTTTTTCCTGGACTTACATTCTGTTTTTATGTCCAGCGGGTCATTTTATGCGAAGTATTTTTTAACTGCATCTGAATTCACAGGGGACGGGAAGTCTTCACCATCCATGGTGTTGAGCATCAGTGCTCCACCAGAGAAAACTTTCTTTACTACGAATGGTCCTTCATAGTTCGGAGTCCATTTGCCCCTGTGGTCTGTATGAGGAGGGAGGATTCTCTTTAGCACAAGATCTCCTACTTGGTACGCCCGGTGCCTGACTTTCTGATCGAAGGCTCTCTTCATTCTTTTCTGATACAACTGCCCATGGCAGATTGCAGCCAACCTTTTCTCTTCAATCAGACTCAATTTTTCAAACCTGGACCGAACCCATTCTGCTTCGTTCAGCTTAACATCCATCAGTACCCGTAGAGAGGGTAATTCAACTTCAACAGGTAGGACTGCTTCCATACCATACACAAGCTGATACGGCGTTGCCCCTGTGGATGTTCTGATTGACGTGCGGTACCCATGCAAGGCAAACGGTAGCATCTCATGCCAGTCTTTGTAGGTGACCACCATCTTCTGCACAATCTTCTTGATATTCTTATTAGCTGCCTCCACAGCGCCATTCATCTTAGGCCTGTAAGGAGACGAATTGTGGTGTTGGATCTTGAAGTCCCGGCATAGCTCTGCCATCATTTTGTTGTTTAGATTGGAACCATTATCAGTAATGATTCGCTCGGGAACTCCATACCGACAGATGATATCTCTCTTCAGAAATCGGGCTACCACTTGCCTTGTGACATTTGCATATGAGGCTGCTTCGACCCACTTAGTGAAATAATCAATGGCGACCAAGATGAATCTGTGGCCATTCGAAGCAGTTGGTTCAATCTTGCCAATCATATCAATGCCCCACATAGCAAAGGGCCAGGGTGAAGACATCACATTCAGAGGATTGGGAGGTACATGCACCTTATCCGCATAAATCTGGCATTTATGACATTTTCTGGCGTAAGCACAACAGTCTGCATCCATTGTGATCCAGTAATAGCCTGATCTTAACAACTTCTTGGCCATTGCATGTCCTCCGGCATGGGTACCAAAAGATCCTTCGTGCACTTCGTGCATCAACAAATCTGCTTCTGTCTTGTCAACGCATCTGAGGAGTACCATATCAAAGTTCCTTTTGTATAAAGACCCATCAGTGTTCAGAAAGAAACTACCAGCAAGCCTTCTCAAAGTCTTCTTATCATTGGAAGATGCCCCAGGTGGGTATGTTTGATCCTCCAAGAAGCATTTAATGTCATGGAACCAAGGCTTATCATCTTTGACAACATCTGCTGCAAATAAATATGCTGGTCTGTCGAGTCTGGACACTGAAATCTGAGGTACAAAGTTGGCAGCTTGAACTTTGATCATGGATGAAATGGTAGCCAGAGCATCTGCAAACTGATTCTCGTCCCGAGGGATATACTCAAGTTTGACCGTTGTGAAGAAAGTCAGTAACCTCCTTGTATAATCCCTGTAAGGTATCAGATGATCCTGGTGGGTGTACCATTTGCCATTGGTTTGATTGATTACCAGAGCTGAATCTCCGAATACGGTCAATGTCTTGATCCTGAGGTCAATGGCTTCCTCAAGACCCATAATGCAAGCTTCGTATTCAGCTTCGTTGTTAGTGCAGTTGAAAGTGAGTTTTGCCGAGAAAGGCATGTGAACTCCTTTAGGTGTAATGAGCACTGCACCAACACCACGACCATTCATGTTAACAGCCCCATCAAACATCATAGTCCATTCTTCTTCCGGGTCAGGCCCTTCAGTGTGAACAGGCTCTTCATGATCTTTTGATTTTATGAACATGATGTCTTCATCAGGGAAGTCAAATCTCATAGGCTGGTAATCATCAATAGGTTGCTCAGCAAGATATTCAGACAATACACTGCCCTTGATGGCTTTCTGAGAGGTGTATTGGATGTCATATTCTGTAAGAATCATTTGCCATCTTGCAACCCGTCCGGTAAGAGCTGGCTTCTCAAATATGTACTTAACCGGGTCCATCTTTGAGATCAATAAGGTGGTGTGGGTCAACATATACTGTCTCAGTCGGCGAGCAGCCCACGCTAAAGCACATCAAGTTTTCTCGAGCAGTGAATAACGTTGTTCACAGTCGGTAAACTTTTTGCTCAGGTAGTAAATTGCATACTCTTTTCGACCAGACTCGTCATGCTGGCCTAGCACACACCCCATTGACTCTTCTAATACTGTCAAGTACATTATCAGAGGTCTTCCTTCAACTGGAGGCATAAGGATCAGAGGCTCTTGTAAGTATTCCTTGATCTTGTCAAAAGCCTTCTGGCAGTCTTCGTTCCACCTGACCGTCTGTTCTTTTCTCAACAGTTTGAACAAGGGTTCACAGGTTGCTGTGAGGTGAGATATGAACCTTGAAATATAGTTCAATCGACCTAAGAACCCTCGAACTTCTTTCTCAGTTTTCGGTGCAGGCATCTGTTGAATAGCTTTGACTTTATCAGGGTCAACTTCAATCCCTTTCTCGCTCACAATAAATCCCAGCAACTTACCAGATCGCACCCCGAATGTGCATTTGTTGGGGTTCAACTTCAGTTGGTACTTCCTCAGACGCTTGAATAGTTTCAGCAGATTTACCAGGTGATCTTCTTCAGTAAGGGACTTGGCGATCATGTCATCCACATAACATTCTATCTCTTTATGGATCATATCGTGGAATAATGTCACCATAGCCCGTTGATATGTTGCACCAGCATTATTCAGTCCGAATGGCATCACCTTGTAACAGAACGTGCCCCAGGGTGTGATGAATGTTGTCTTCTCCATGTCTTCAGGTGACATCTTGATCTGATTATATCCTGAAAATCCGTCCATGAAGGAGAATACCGAGAACTGAGCCGTGTTATCAACCAATACATCAATGTGAGGTAATGGGAAATCATCCTTCGGGCTGGCTCTGTTCAGATCCCGGTAGTCAACGCACATTCTTACTTTTCCGTCCTTCTTAGGCACAGGTACTATGTTAGCAACCCACGGTGGATAGCTAGTGACAGCAAGGAACCCGGCGTCCCATTGCTTTTGTACCTCTTCTTTGATTTTCATGGCCATGTCTGGGCGAGTACGGCGCAGTTTCTGTTTAACCGGTGGACATTCTTCTCTCAAAGGCAGCTTGTGCACAACAATATCGGTGTCCAAACCTGGCATATCCTGATAAGACCAAGCAAACACGTCCACATATTCCTGAAGCAGGTCAATCAGTTGTCTCTTCACTGAGTCTTGTAAGCCGGCCCCGATTTTAACTTCTTTCACGTCTTCATCTGTACCAAGATTAATCGTTTCAACCTCCTCCTGATGAGGAGTGATAACCCTTTCCTCTTGTCTCAACAACCTGGCTAGCTCTTCAGGAAGCTCATATTCTTCTTCAACCCCTTCATCAGCTTGATTGATCGGATTGTCAAAGTCATACGAAGTCATAGCCGTGCTGTTGTCGGTGCTGTCTGGAAGGCACTCTCTGCAAGGGTTCAGTTTGTTTATTTTAGTGATTGATTTTAATCTTTCTTTAGAAAAAAGTGAAATGAAGTTATCATTTTGAAAACATCGCCATTTATTTTTTGTACAAAAAGAAAAATGGAAAAACAGTGAGCGGAAAAGAAAAAAGACCCATTTGCAAAAAGATGTCTGATATTTCATTGATTAATCTTGTTTGCACAAAAAGTACAGATGGCCCGATTACAAAATGAGTCTTGTCATCTTGGGCAAGATGCAAGACTTTGATGCATGCTATAAAAATACAGGAACTAATAATTACTCTGTATGAGTAACCCTTATAATTTCCTGGGAAGACCAGTTTGAGATACTGCTCCCCGGGATCTTTGGACGTATCCAATTCTCCAGATTGCGCTCCTCTTCGAACTCGTCTTCCAAATTGTTGATAGCATCAGGGGTGAGCATCCCTCCACTGACAAAACCGGGCTTCTCAGCAGCCTCTGCTTGATTTTGTTGAGTTGGTCTGTAACCCAACCCAAACTTGTCCTTCTTCTCTTCCACAGATAAGACCTTGCCCCAGCCTTGGGCAGTTCCTTCCTCAACAACCTTCCGAGCTTGTTGGTAAGATGACATGGAGATTCCAGGTACAGCAGATGTTTCATTCACGTTCAGGGCCTCAAACCCTTGACTCATTGTTTCATGGATTTCCCCATCCATCTCAATGTATTTGTAGGTAGCCAGGTGGCTGACAAAAATATCCTCCTCTCCACAGATAGTAACGACTTGACCCTCCCACTCGAATTTTAACTTCTGGTGAAGGGTTGAGGTCACGGCGCCAGCGGCGTGAATCCATGGCCTACCCAATAAACAGCTGTAGGCGGGCTGAATATCCATCACGTAGAAGGTCGTTTTGAAAGTTTGTGGGCCAATCGTTACAGGAAGCTCAATTTCTCCCAGAACCAATCTCTTAGAGCCATCGAAGGCTCTCACCACCAGGTTGCTGGGACGTAATGCCAATCCTTCATATTCTAGCTTCACAAGGGCCTTTTTAGGTAAGACATTGAGGGATGATCCTGTGTCTACCAGCACATGGGAAAGGACTGCACCTTTATATTCCATGGTGATGTGCAAGGCCTTGTTATGATTGCGGCCTTCCGTAGTCAAATCAGTGTTGGTAAACCCTAGCCCATTGCTAGCAGTAACATTTCCAACCACAACTTCCAACTGATTGACGGTGATCTCTTCAGGCACGTAAGCTGCGTGCAAGACTTTGAGTAGTGCATTCCGATGGGCTTCGGAGCACATAAGCAATGATAGAATAGTGATCTTGGATGGCGTCTGGTGAAGCTGGTCCACTATTTTGTAATCACTCTTCTTGATGATTCTCATGAACTCATCAACTTCTTGATCAAAGGGTGTTTTCAGAGCTTCCTTATCAGCTGGATCTTCCTGCACCAGGCTCTTTCCTTTTGCCTTGGCAGCAGCTTCTGCTTCGGCAGTGGGTCTTTGAATCTGTGGAGCAAAGAGACGTCCGCTTCGAGTGAAGCCTCCGCCTCCTCCCACATTATCTATTTGTGGTGCAGGTGTTGAAGATTCAAGAGTGATTTTCTGTCCTTCGCAGTACAAATCAGCACCGTAATGCCAGGGGATGGCATTACTGCTTTCATAAGGTATCGGCCCAGGCACTGTGATAGTGACTGGACTAAGAGCGGCTGCAGAAGGAACTGCGATAGTCCGTGGATCATAATATATTGTGACCGGTGCTCTGACGGGAGTAGCACTTTGTGAATTATAGGCAGAATCGTTTTCAGGATCATAATAAATTGTGACGGTTGAGACATCTTCATTGTTTGCTGTTGATGTTGTAGGAGACATTGTTGGAAGGATGGGTGTTGTTATTGTAGGAGTTTCAAAATGAAGTGGTGCTGAAGTTGTAGAAGGAATGTTTGCTGATATCTGGTCAGTTGAAATGACAGATGAAACATTTGTTGATGAAGCTGAAGAGTTGTCGGGAACAATGGTTGTTGCAGTTGTAGGAGGTTCTGGAATTGTTGCTGATGAGATTGCTGGATTTGTTGGGAATGATGTTGTAATTTGAAGTAGGCCACTCTGGATGAGACCATCTATGCCATTCCTCAAGTTATCGCAACCATTCACTGAAATGTTGCAGTAAGCACACCCTAACTCACATCCCGGGAACATTTGACATTCGAGGAGTTGGGCTTTGATTTCTACCAACGGTGTCCGAATCTGACCCACACTGGTTATTAAATAAGACGGCTTGTCTTCTTCAATAGCATTGATTCGGGGACCTCCGTGGTGTGGCATAGGGTTTTTATTAACATTTGGTGGTGGTGCAAAATTCAGAGGCTTGGAGTCTACCAGGTCTTGTACCTTCATGTGCAAAGCTCTGCACTTTTCCGTACTATGGCCAGGTGCATTTGAATGGAAGGCACATCTGGCGTTGGAGTCGTAGTTTCTGGGCAGACTGTTGGGATCTGGAGGTGCCAATGTCCTTAGCTCAACTAGGTTGAGTTTCAGGAGTTGTGGCAGTAATGTTGCATAGGGCATAGGGATCGGATCGATCACCCTGTTGGCCTGAGAAGGTCTCTGTTGGAATGGTCTTTGCTGATTGTTGTTGTTGGTGTTGCTGTTGTTGTAATTTCTCGGAGGATACTGAGTTTGTTGCGGGTGCTGAGGTTGTTGCTGATAATTTTGTTGCGGTGGTTGATAAGCTGGTTGTGGATGAGCTGGAGCGGGAATGGTGACTGCTGCCACGGATCTATGAACATATTGGGGCCTGCCCCTGCTGGCATGGATATCATTGGTCTCACCAGTTCTTCTTGGGCCTACAAAAGGCTTCCTTGTATTGCTGGATGAGCTGGCACCGTTGTCATAAATCTTGCCCATTTTTAGCAGGCTCTCAATTCTTTCCCCAACTATGACAACATCTGCAAAGCTAGTGGAAGAGAAGGCAGCTAGCCTGTCAATGTAGGTTCCTTGAAGGGTGTTCATAAACATATCTGCCATCTCCCTCTCTGACATAGGTGGATGAACAGCAGCAGCCAATTGCCTCCATCTCTGGGCATACTCTCGGAAACTTTCTCTTGATGACTGTGACATTCCCATTAGGAGGGTCCTGTTGGGTGCCATATCTAAGTTGTACTGATACTGTCTGATAAAGGCCTCTGCCAGGTCCTTCCAACACCTGATAGTTGCTCTTGTCAAATGAGAGTACCATTCTCTTGAAGCTCCCGTCAAGCTATCCTCAAAATAGAACATCCAGAGCTTCTCATCCATGGTATAGGCCTTCAGCCTCCCCAGAAATGATTGTAAATGGGTCCGGGGGCATGAAGTCCCGTTGTATTTCTCGAAACAAGGAGGCTTAAACTTATGGGGAATCCTGACCCCGTCTACCAAGCCCATGTCCATAACATCAAAACCCAAAGAGTTTTGAGACTCTAAGGATCTTAATTTCTCAGCTATCTCATCCAGCCTTCTATCATAAGCTTCCTCCCCAGCTCCCATTACTGTGAACTGATCTTCCTGGGGGTCTTCTTGCAGCACCCTGCCTGCAGTGGCAGTCCCTTGAACATTTGCAGGGATGTTGATCTCCGGATGAAGGTGGGGTCCAAAGACTGGGGGATTGACATGAGGTTGGACCCTCTCATTGTTGCTTGTTCCAGCAGTCCCTACATGGGGTTCTTCTTGATTCTGCCTTTCCACCATGGCTCTCAATCTTTCTTGGCTCTGAGCCATATTGTTCATCACTTCCATAAACTGTGTCATCTGGGTTCTCATTTCCAATCTTTCGTTTGCCATTTGATTTCTGACCTCTGCAAGGTCCTGCTGTACCTGATCCATTTGTATGCCCGGAAGATTATTTCGGGTTGGATATCTATGTGGACGGTTGAGTGGGAACACACGTCGTCGAGCAATAGTTCCTGAGATCACAACAGAGTTAGTAACAAATAACCAAAAACCTACAAAACAAGGTAAAAGGTTAGTATGCAATGCAGTTATGCTTATTTGTTTCCAAGGTATCCGGCTTGGCATTTGGTTTTGACCCTTCCAGACCCTTGAAGATGCTGCTGTTGATATTGCTTTGAAGAATTTAGATGAAACAAACTGATACATATATTACAAAAGCAAATGATACATAGTTTGTTTCTTTTCACAATACAAGCCCTCTGAGGGGTCAAAATTCAACATAAGAAAACAAAAGTACATGGAATGAAAACAACAACAAGCAAAAGTCAAACACCAAGACCAAACTCATCCTCCTGAACTTCCTTGAGAAGTGCTTCAGTCACAGGATCAGCCGGACGCTCTGTAAGATTCCTGATAAGGAGATTCCTGGTAGTAACAGCTGCAGTTAGCTTCTTGTGTTGACTCTGGTCCTTTGACCTCTTCACTCCAGCTCTGATCTTCAGCTCTGAGATCTCCCTCTGGGCTGCTGCCAGGGCTTCTTGTTGCTCTTTTGCACTAGCTTCCATCTGCTCCATCTTATCATGAGTCCTCTTATCCTCCAGAGTACGAGCCTCGGTGATTCTGACCCACCTAGCCTGGCTCTCCTTCAGATACAAGTCAGTCCTGGCCTTCTGGAACTGAGCTTCCTTGCAAGCATTCTTCAAGATCTGTTCTCCGGCCCTAGACTTTTTGATGTAATCTTCATACTTTTCAATTCTAGCCAAATGCTCCACTTTCAACTTTTCCAACCTTTCAATATCCAATCTCCCATCACTCCTCTCCCAGAGGGTCTTCTGTAGAGCCTGAGTCAGCTTCTCATTTCTCTCTTTCAATTTCTCAAACTCCTCTAAGCTGACAGTTGCTGGAGGTGGTGTTGTGGAAGGCCCAGGCATATCTTCAATAGTAAAGGGCATCCCAGAAAATTGAGCCCTGGCATGGGACCAATCATAGTATTGTGCTGATGCCACATTGTTGCACTTCCCCAGAATGGTTACCCCCTTAGTCTGCACATTATCCCAGGCCCAGGCTGCCTGCCTGACAACAGCCAGATTAGGCTTGATTTCAACATAAAGGGTCTCAGTCAGATCCTGTGCCCTAGGAGGATGGACTAATGCATAGCCCAGCTGCCTTTTGAATAACAGAGGGTTGTAATTGATACACCCTTTCACTCCAATCAGAGGCACATTGGGAAATTGCCCACAACTTGTAACGATGTCTCTCCCCTTGGTACTCTGGGTACACCATCTAATATCATCTGAGGTTAGAGCAACCAGCCTCCTAGCCCAGTTCTTCTGCTGGTGAGGGTTTAGGAATGCATCAGTCTTTGGCAGATGCTTGAGCAGCCAAGTATAGAACAAAGGAGCACAACATCTCACTAATCTCCCCCTTTGCTTTTCATTCCTTTGATGGACAGAGTAGTAAAGATCTCCCAGTAAGGTGGGCACTGGGTTTCTCAGGATGAAAAGATGGATTGCACTCTTGCTAACAAACCTAGGCTCATCTGCAAAAAGAATGACCCCATATATGCTAAGGGCCAACAGAGCACAAACTGCCTTCCACTCCCCTAGGGAGGCCTTCAGACTAGCCTGAGAAGTCAAGAAATCCAGATGAAAACCAGAGATCCCAACTTTAGATGTCAAATTCTGCCCAATCAGAACTGGTTCCAGATGCAGTGCTTTGGCTATCTCTTCATTACTTGGGAAAGTCATCTCAGGATTGAAGGGGATCCCACCCCTGATGGGTACACCAACCAATGATGAGTATTCTTCCAACAAGGGTCCCAACTGAAAATTCTGAAATGTGAAGCACCTTAGAGGAGGATCATAGAACTGCAGGCAAGTGTGTATCAAGCTCCTTTGTGAAGGGTCCAAATCCAATACCACATCAAGAATTCCTCCATAATGTTCTCTAAAGAGTGGTATATGGTCTGGTGTAATTAGGGTCTGAATCCTCCTGATGTCAGCTAGCTCTGGTTCAAAGAAGTGATAGGAGATGTTACTCTTCTTAGGTGCCATGTTGATGAAGAATTGGTGCTGATGATGATGACTGAGGACAACACTGAAGATGGATCACTGGTAGGCTGAGACTGAGGATGCAAGTGACTGAAGCAGGTGACTGATAGCTGAAGCAAGTGTTGATGAAGATAGGCCTAAGCTGATGATGGGGTCAAAACCAAGCCAAAATGATAGGGTGGATACCCTGAGAAACAAATAAACACATGTTAAAATGATGCAATGAGGATGTATGCAAATGATATGCAAGGGTTTGTGACTGAGCTGGATCTGATCGAGTGCTCTGATATAAGTCTAGGTGTGTTCAAGAAATCCAGATGGAGGTCTATAAGTCCAGTAACCAAGGTGGGGGACTCAAATAAAGAGCCACATGTCCAGGGTTTAGAATCACAAGAACTGTTCCAACATGGAGTATTCTTAATCAAACAAAGTAACAGGGTATGCTGAGGTCAAGGGTACTTGCAAACCTGTAAACAGCCCAACCCCCTCACAGGTGGTGTTCTAAAACAAAGATCCTCAGACTTGGATCAGTTATGAGAAGTGTAAACACTTCTAACCCGGAAGTACAGTGTTTACAATAACCATAAAAGTTCCTCCTCTAATTCTCCTCAGTTTCCGAAGGTCAATACTAAAGGTCATCTAGACTTAGCAGGCTTCCCAGATAGCTCTAGTACTGCAGGAAATCTGCAACACAGAGTTCTCAAGAAGAAACCCATATCTGAACCGTGTTTCATATTCCCGCACCAGACCGAGATGGAATGGGAAAGAATATGAACCACTCTAGCCTAGGTGTCACTCAGGTCCCAGGTATAGGACCTTAACTCTCAATAGAACCCCACCCACCAAAGCAAACAAACAGATCCAGCCAGCAGCACAGTATGACAGTACGATAATATGCAAAGCTATAAAGAAAGCAGTAAAGCAACTGTACATAAAGCAAAAATAAATACAAATATACAAACACAAATAAGCACATAACACCCCAGTAAACACAAATCAATCAAGCGCTAGGAGGAACCCACAAAAAGAACCAGAAGCCCTGGTTGCAGTATAAGGGTCCCCAGCAGAGTCGCCAAGCTGTCGCTCCCGATAAGTGGGACTGGCCCAGATAAAGGTACAGACGCGAACGGTCGGCGAGAGGGACAATGAGAACAAACAGCAGTGAACTCACTGGAGATGAATAGAGTCGCCAGCTAGGCATTTTTATCCCGGAGGAAAGGTAATGCTGCATAGACCTAGAAAAAGATGGATAAGACGGTTGCGAACCAGAGAGACTGAGAAAGGGGGTTGGTTACAACCTGGGAAGGTATTAGCACCCAGATTGTCCGTCGTACTCGACGGGATCCACGCTTAAAAGATTTGTGTTTTAAAGGGGTAGTGTCAGTGCAATCTGTGTATCAAAGCTGGAAAAGGATGCAAGTGTCAGTGTAAAAGAAGTGTGAAGTATATAAGAGAAGTGTCAGTGTAAGAACAAGAGTGAAATGCTCAAGATCATGAGGCTAAAAGAATAAAGCTAGAAAGAGGGGGAATATACAGAGACTTTTGTTCGATAACTGTTAAGTTATGCCTACGTATCCTCTCGTGCAATGAGGAATTCAGAACACCGTAGTTCGACCCAAAGAGACTGAAAGGTGAATTGACTTGTGAACTGCTTACTTGCCTATGCTCAAGTGTATGACCTGTCTGGCTCAGGTGCAAACTGTCTTGCATTAGACGGAAGAAGCAAGTTCTCGTTTATGAGTGAAGATGGTGAGAAAAGAATCCCGAAGGAGACGATTATTGTTTGTTTTTGTGTTTTCAGTCTTTTATTTCTTTTGAGAGTTTGTCATAAGTTAATGAGCTTAAGCCTAAACCAATGGGTTTAGTAAACTCATCACATCTTCCCTCTGATTAGGGGTAATGAGATTACCTTAAGTGTGAAGTCAGATTCTCACACTTAATCACCTTTGATATAGGATCAAGATCATTAACCTACTTGTGATTATTTAGATGTTTTTGGTGTTTTTGTTTAGTGTTAAGTAATGAGGTTAAGCCATAATCAAGGATTAAACAGACTTATTACACCATCCTAATAGAAGGATAATAGATGAGAATGTTTAAGCTGAGGAAAGCTCCTCAACTTAATCCATGATTAGGGATTAAACTCATGACAAAACAAGCATTTGATTAATTGAATTTTATTTAATGGTATGATGATGAAGTCATTTTTAGAGTTTGTAAGACAACTTGAGGGGGACTTGTCCATTAACACTAGGGTTAGTCCTTCTTAACCAATTAAGGAAGAATTAGAACCCTAATGCAAGGCCCAAGTTACAAGTGTGATGTCTTGATGATCATTAAGATGGATTGATTAAAGGAGTTAAACACATTAAGGGTTTAACACTTAGGATTAAAGTTATACACTCCATCCTAATAGAAGGATGCAGGCATAAGCTTAATCACAAAGCCTTAAAGCCTTTAGGGTTTAGTCCCTGATTATGAGGTGAGAAGAGAAGACTCAAAGGAGACACAAAGGTAAAACTAAGTGGGGGGACTAATCAAAGCCCTAATCATTGTCATGCTTGGTTTTTCCTAAGGTTTGTGAGGTTTACAAGAAAGATCTTCAAAGGAAACCACCAGGAAATAGATGAAAGGATCAGGAGAAGCAAAGTAACTTGCTTCATTCAAGAAGTCAAGTCACTTGAAGAAAGAAAGTGGGATGAAGAAGGATGAGCAAGCTCAATCTCAAACACAAACATAAATGCAGCAAGGATGCATAAAAGGAGATGAAGAGACGTTATGAGAAGTGAAGGCAAATTCACTTCTCAAGATAACTTACCACCTGAAAAGTTAGTGAAGGAGATGCAATGCCATGCAAAATGAGATGAGATGACATGATGAGAGACCAAACCAGAAGCATTTACATGATGCTTATGATGCTATGAGATGCTACAAACATGAGACAAGGCATGGAGATGATCATACAAGCTTGTGAATGCAAATGGGGCAAGTTAAGAACCATGAACATACATGAAAAGCTATGAGATGCAAATGACATACAACATGGCAAATACATGATGCAATGATCAAACATGATTTCAATATGTCTTATGATGTCAAATGAATCAAATGGATGCTTGAAATGTCAAGGCAAGTCATGGTATGCAAGCAAATGCAAGATGGATGCAAAAGGAAGATGCAAATTAGGGTTTATGTACAACATGAGATGCAAAAACCAAAATCAGAAGCAAACAACAATATAAAAAATTGAAAATTCACTCAAAGGATCCCTAATCCTATACTAACTCACTGCCCAAAGGAGAAGTTTCAACTCTTAACCAAATTCAAGTTATGATTTTCCTAAGTTTTCTAGGGTTTTAGGGTTCCTTAACAAGAAAATTATCAAACAAATTGAACATGAAAGATCAAATCATGGCCATTTAATCTCAAAAACTACATGCTATACACAATGCAATGCAAGAAGAATCAATGTCCAACTCTTTAGGGTTAGGCAGAAATGATTTTTGGAAGTTTGGATCAAAATAATGCATAAAAATGATTTTAATTTAATGAAGAATTCTCAAAATGCATCAAGATCAAAAAAGAAATTTGGTTTGAAGGTTGGACAATGTTTCTAAATGTCTTAGAACATTTCATGAATTTTTTGGTGATTTTTAAATACCTAAAAGTATTTTTAATAAATTAATTTTCATTAATCAATTAAAAATAAACTTTTAAATATTTAAAAATACTTTTTTAATGCTAAAAATGAAAATAAAAATATTTTTATGTTTTAAAAATTAATGAAACTTTTGACAAAAAGTTTCATAATTTTTAAATAATTTTTGCTATTTTAAATAAATTGTACAAATTAAATGAGGAAAAATGAAATTAAAATCAAAATAAATGGAAGTATGCATATCCAACGCATGAGATTTGAAGCTGGGGGAGACCATTGACTTGGCGCGCAGATCAAAGGCCCACATTCAAACTTGGTTAATCTGAATTATTAAATAATTAATTGTGATTAGGGTTTCTAATGATGAATCACAGCCACACACACGCGCGCGAAGTCAACAAAGTCAAGGCATCCAACGTTCCAGATTCAAACTGCCTTAATTACAGGATTAAAACCCTAATTATTTTCAGGTGGCCGGAGAAGACCTCCGGTCGTCTTCTCCGGTGGGAACCCCACCTAAAAATTTCTAAAACTCTCAAAACGTAACTAAAATGAAATCTAAGAACACAGAAATGATCCCCATAACCCACGAATCAAAACCCTAACACAAACATCATTTATATTTCATCAATCTCATGAATCGAAACAAACAAAATTTTAGGGCAAGACTTTCAGAACACGATTACATCCTTATTTTTCCACCATTTTCAAAACCAATGACATATTTATGATCAGGGAAGCATGAATAACAACTTAAGAACTTAAAAAAGGATTTCTGGAAAAAATGTTCTTGAGCTACCTGAGTTTCGAAGCTTTCAATCTTGCAACTTTCTGACCCCTTCCTTTGATGCAAACCACTCCCTTTGGTCCTCTGATGTTGCTTGGATGCTTAGAAAAGATTTATGCTGGCTAGTTTGGGAGGTTGAACAAGTTCTGTTCAAGCTCAGGTGAGAATGGTGTTTGTGATTTAGGCAGTTTCAGGCAAGGGTGAGGGGTTCTTTGTGATCAGGATGATGATTTGAGAAGGTTTGTGAAGTTTGTTCAAGTGTTTGTGGCCTGTGGAATGAGTTTCGAAGGCTTTGGCTTTGAGAGTGAAAAATGGGAAAACTGAGTTCTTGCTGGTTTCAGGCTTATGTCTTGTTGGTTTTGGTTCAATGAAGCATGGTGAGGTGATTAGTGGAGTTTGTTTGAATGTTGGTTGCTTGTGGAATGAGATTCGAAGGCTTTTGCTTGAGGGAGTGAAAATGGGAATGTGATCTTAGGGCTTGCTTCAGGCTTGCTTGTTTTATGAAATGGCTGGCATTTGATCCACATAAACAAATCCCATTGGTCAGGTGATGTGACTTAGCCTGTTGTGATATGTGAGCTAGCTTTTGCAAAAAGTCCACTCTAGTGTAAGAGAAAGCATGGGCAGCTTCTAGCTTGGTACAAGGGGTGTGGGCTGCGCAACAAGGTGAGGGGAAAGGCTAGGGTTGGTTCAGCAGCCAAGGCAGCAAGTGGATGGAAGTGTGATGATGGCTTTGCAACTTGATCACTTTTGGTTCACATGGAAATGTCTTGCTTCACAAACCATGAAACATGAGAAATTCTTAGTCCATTCTGAACTTTAGGGTACATGTGATGTTTGTGTGATGGTTAGACATGAATTAGAAGTCACAAATGCCTTGGTATAAAGTTTTTGCAAGTTTTCCATTTGGTGCATATTTTGAAAATTAGTGATTTTTGCCAACTTTGACACACCATAACTTTTGATCCAAAATGAATTAGGTCATGTTCTTGTACTTTTTAAAAAGGGAAAGATCTAATCTACAACTTTCATGACCAAAGTTTTTCCATTTGAAGCATTTTTGGATCAAAAAGTAAGGGTTGAAAAAGTTGCATAAAATGACATTTCATTAAAAGTCAACCATGCCCTAAAAAGTCAACTTTGCAAAAACTTGTAATTCTTGAATTTTGTGAACTTCAACCTTCTTCCATGATCAAATAAAGATCAAATACACTCAAAATGATGAAGATCACCCCTTGGTTGGGTCATTGGGGGCCTCAGATGCCCTGATTTTGCACTGACTTGTCCAGAAAGTCAACTCTTGATCAGATGACTTCCCCATGGAATTTCTTCATGAAAATTGATATGCATACTCCCTATACCATATAGAGACCAATAGAAACAAGAATGACCAAAAAATTTGGAGTTATGGCCTCTGAAACCAAAACCCTAATTTTAGGTCATCTGTGCAGTCAAACCTGGCTCTGCCTCCATACCAATCCCAGTTCTTGTGATTCTTTGGCATTCTTGACTTTGAGAAGATGTAATATGATACTTGAACACATATAGACCCATTTGAAGTGATTGATGACCTTTGGAGTGGCTCAAGAAGCTCTTGGATTGCTCAGATCACAAACCCTAGATGTAGATGACTTAGAACCTATGCAGTGAATAAAAAATGTGATATGAGATGCTATGATTATGTTCATGCATATGAAATGATCACAAGCCATGGTGTGAATGGGTGAGGGCAAATTTGGGGTGTTTACACAATGTTGAAGATGACGCTCCAGTGAGCTTCCTTTGCTATGACCGGTATGACCTTTACATTCTTCTTATCCTGCTTTCTGAAGAAGGTTGATTCTGACCGACGTTTTGTCCTTTCGAAGCTTGTCATGTTGTGAGTGACACAGACGAATTCAGAATGCAGTTGTTCTCTTATTCCATGATTTTGCGTGGATCACCCTTTCGGGTTTTCAATCCACCGGGATACCCATTTTTTCCTGAGTTGTCTGATGTGGCTTTTCAACTCAGCGGGTGTACTTTTTTTTTCCAATTTTTCCCTTATTTTTGCCCGAGTCTTTTATTCTGTTTTTGACTCGCCGAGATGCCCTACTTTTGCCTGGACTTACATTCTGTTTTTGTGTCCAGTGGGTCATTTTTTGCGAAGTATTTTTTAACTGCATCTGAATTCACAGGAGATAAAAATCCTTGCCATCCATAGTAGTGAACATCAGTGCCCCACCATAGAAAAATTTCTTTACTATGAATGGGCCTTCGTAGTTTGGCGTCCATTTTCCCCTGTGGTCTGTATGAGGAGGAAGAAGTCTTTTCAGAACAAGCTCTCCCACTTGGTATTCCCGAGGTGTGAACTTCTGATCGAAGCTTTCTTCATTCGCTTCTGATATAACTGCCCATGACAGATAGCTTCTAATCTCTTTTCTTCAATCAGATTCAGTTGATTGTATCGAGACCGGACCCATTTTGCTTCATCCAGTTTCACATCCATCATTACCCGTAAGGAGGGTAGTTCAACTTCAATAGGTAGGACAACTTCCATACCTTATACAAGCTGATAAGGTGTTGCCCTAGTAGATGTTCTGATAGAGGTTCGGTACCCATGCAAGGAAAATGGTAGCATATCATGCTAGTCTTTGTAGGTGACTACCATCTTTTGCACAATCTTCTTGATATTCTTGTTAGCGGCCTCAACAACGCCGTTCATCTTTGGCCTGTAAGGAGAAGAGTTGTGATGTTGAATTTTGAAGTCCCAACAAAGTTCTGCCATCATCTTATTATTCAAATTGGAACCATTATCAGTGATGATTCGATCGGGAACTTCATATCGACAGATGATATCCCTTTTCAGAAATCTAGCTACCACTTGCTTGGTGACGTTTGCATATGAAGTTTCTTCAACCCATTTGGTGAAGTAATCAATGGCCACCAGGATGAATCTGTGACCATTTGAAGTAGTCGGTTCAATCTTTCCAATCATATCAATGCCCCAGATAGCGAATGGCCAAGGTGAAGACATTACATTCAAAGGATTCGGAGGCACATGCACTTTATCTGCATAGATCTGTTATTTATGGCATTTCCTGGCATAGGCACAACAATCTGCATCCATTGTGATCCAGTAGTAACCCGATCTTAACAAATTCTTTGCCATTGCATGTCCTCCGGAATGGGTACCGAAAGAACCTTCATGTACTTCGTGCATCAGTAGGTATGCTTCCTTCTTGTCAACACATCCAAGCAAGACCATGTCGAAGTTTCGCTTGTACAAAGAACCATCAGCATTGAGGAAGAAATTGTCGGCTAGACTTCTTAATGTCTTCTTATCATTTGATGATGCCCCAGGTGGGTATGTCTGATTCTCCAAGAAGCATTTGATGTCATGGCACCACGGCTTGTTATCGGTGACAGTGTCCACAGAGAATACATATGTCGGTTTGTCCAGTCTGGATACCAGAATCTGAGGTACATAATTTGCAACTTGTACTTTGATCATGGATGAAATGGTAGCCAAAGCGTCTGCAAACTAATTCTCATCTCGAGGGATGTATTCAAGCTTAATTGTTGTGAAGAAGGTCAACAATCTCCTCGTATAGTCACGATAGGGAATCAAATGCTCCTGATGAGTGTACCACTTGCTGTTGGTCTGGTTGATTACCAAAGCTGAATCTCCGAATACATTCAAGGTTTTTATCCTGTGGTCAATGGCTTCCTCAAAACCCATGATTCAAGCTTCGTATTCTGCTTCGTTATTAGTGTAGGCAAAGGTGAGCTTTGCTGAGAAAGGCATATGAACCCTTTTAGGTGTGATAAATACTGCACAAACTCCATGACCGTTGCAATTAACTGCCCCATCAAACATCATAGTCCATGCTTCTTCTGGTTCAGGCCCTTCAGTATGAACTGGCTCTTCAAAATCTTTTGCTTTTAAGAACATGATGTCTTCATCAGGGAAGTAAAATCTCATAGGCTGGTAATCATTAATGGGTTGCTTAACCAGATAGTCATATAATACACTACCCTCTTTCTGAGAGGTGTATTGGATGTCATATTCTGTTAGAATCATTTTCCATCTTGCAACCCTTTCGGTAAGTGCTGGCTTCTCAAATATGTACTTGACTATATCCATTTTTTAGATCAACAAGGTATTATGAGTCAACATATATTGTCTTAGTCGGAGAGCAGCCCACGCTAAAGCACATCAAGTTTTCTCGAGCAGTGAATAACATTGTTCACAGTCGGTAAACTCTTTGCTTAGGTAGTATATTGCATACTCTTTTCGACCAGTCTCGTCATGCTGGCCCAACACACACCCCATTGACTCTTCTAATACTGTCAGATACATGATTAGAGGTCTTCCTTCGACTGGAGTCATGAGAATTGGAGGTTCTTGTAGATATTCTTTGATCTTGTTAAAATCTCTCTGACAATCATCGTTCCACCTGATTGTTTGTTCTTTTCTTAACAACTTGAACAAGGGTTCGCAGGTTGCAGTGAGATGAGATATGAACCTTGAGATGTAGTTCAATCTACCTAAGAACCCTCACACTTCTTTCCCAGTCTTAGGTGCATGCATCTCCTGAATGGCTTTCACTTTGCCGGGATCAACCTCAATTCCTTTTTCACTTACAATAAAACCCAGCAACTTACCGGAACGTACCCCTAATGTGCCTTTGCTAGGGCTCAACTTCAACTGATACTTCCTCAGGCGCTTGAACAATTTCAGCAGATTCACCAGATGATCTTCCTCTTGGGACTTGGCAATCATATCATCCACATAACACTCGATTTCTTTGTGGATCATATCGTGGAATAATGTTACCATTTCCCGTTGATAAGTTGCACTGACGTTCTTCAGACCAAACGACATTACCTTTTAACAAAACGTGCCCCAAGGTGTGATGAAAGTTGTCTTCTCCATGTCTTCAGGTGACATCTTAATCTGATTGTATCTAGAAAATCCGTCCATGAAGGAAAATACCGAGAACTGAGCTGTGTTATCCACTAATACATCAATGTGAGGTAATGGGAAATCATCCTTCAGGCTTGCTCTGTTCAAATCCCGGTAATCCACACACATATGAACCTTGCCATCCTTCTTAGGTACGGGTACAATGTTAGCAACCCACGCCGGGTAACTAGTTACAGCAAGAAAACCGGCGTCCCACTGCTTTTGTACTTCCTCTTTGATCTTCATTGCCATGTCTGGGCGAGTCCAGCGCAACTTCTGTATAACTGGAGGACAATATTCTTTCAATGGAAACCTGTGCATGACAATATATGTATCTAGACCTGGCATATCTTGATAGGACCAAGCAAAGACGTCGACATATTCCCGAAGCATACTGATGAGTTGTTCTTTCAATGGAGCTTGCAGACTGGCCCCAGTCTTCACCTCTTTTACATCTTCCTCGGTACCAAGATTGATAGTTTCAACCTCCTCCTGATGAGGAGCAATCACTTTTTCCTCTTGTCTCAACAACCTGGCCAATTCCTCAGGCAAATCATAGTCTTCATCAACCCCTTCATCTGCTTGATTAATCGGATTGTCGAAGTCATACAAGGTCATAGTAGTGTCGTTGTCGGTGCAATCTGGAGGATTATCTCTACAAGGGTTGAGATTTGTTTATATTAGTGATTGATTTTATTTTATTTAGAAAAAGTGTGAATAGAGTTATTATTGAAAAAACATTGCCATTTATTGTTTTGTGCGAAAATAACAAAAATGAAAGACAGTGAGCGAAAAAGATCGTTTGCAAAAGATGTCCATTTGTTCATTAATCATTCATTTGCACAAAATACAAATATGGACCTATTACAAAATGAGTCCTGACACCTTGGGCAAGATGCATGACTTGAGGCATGCTTAAATAGGAAATAATAATTACTATGCAGAAGTAATCCTTATAATTTCCTGGGACGACTAGTTAAGGACTTGCTGGCCTGGGACCCTTGGACGAATCCATCTTTCCAGGTTGAAGTCACTTTCAGCCTCGTCTTCCACATTGTTGATTGCATCCGGGGTCAGCATACCCTCACTGATAAACTCGGGAGCTTCAGCAGCCTCCTCTTGGACCTGTCGGGATGGTTTATAACCCAACACAAACTTGTCTTCCTTGATCTGAACTTTCAGCAGCTTGCCCCAGCCCTGGGCATTCCCATCTTCAACAACCTTCTGAGCTTGCTTGTAATAAGAGATTAAAGTACCAGACACTTCAGTTGTTTCCTCATTGATATTGAGGGCTTCAAACCCTTGGCTCATTGTTTCATGGATCTCTCCGTCCATCTCAATATATTTGTAAGTAGCTAGATGACTAACAAAGATATCCTCCTCCCCACAGATTGTGATAACTTGGCCCTCCCATTCGTATTTTAACTTCTGGTGAAGGGTCTACGTTACAGCGCCAGCGGCATGAATCCATGGCCGACCCAACAAATAGCTATAGGCAGGCTGAATGTCCATCACGTTGAAGATAGTTTTGAAGATCTGTGGGCCAATCACCATATGCAGCTCAATTTCCCCAAGAACCGATCTTTTAGAACCGTCGAAGGCTCTCACCACCAGGTTACTTGGACGCAGTGCTAGAACATCATATTCCATCTTGACCAAGGCTTTCTTTGGGAGAACATTGAGTGAGGACCCAATGTCAACCAAGACGTGAGAAAGAACAACACCTTTGCATTCCAAGGTAATATGTAAAGCCTTATTATGGTTATGACCCTCCGTAGTTAGATCATCATCAGTAAAACCTAGCCCATGGCTAGTATTGACATTTGAAACCACCGTTTCTAGCTGATTAACTGTAATCTCTTCTTGCACGTAAGCTGCATGTAAGACTTTGAGAAGTGCATTCCTGTGGGCTTCAGAACACATTAGTAGTGATAGAATAGAGATTTTGGAGGGTGTCTGATGGAGCTGGTCCACAACCTTATAGTCACTCTTCTTGATTATTCTCATGAACTCGTCCACATCCTAGTCAAAGAATGTCTTCTGAGTTTCCTTGGTAATAGGCTCTTCAGGAACCACTCTCTTGCCCTTAGCCTTGGCAGCAGCTTCTGCTTCAGTATTAGTTCTTGGGAATTGTGAGATAAAGAGACGTCCGCTTCAAGTGAAGCCTCCGCCTCCCCCCACATTATCAATATGTGGTGTAGAAGTGTCAAGAGTGACTTTATTTCCGTCGCAATACAAATATGAGCCATAGTGCCAAGGCACGACATTGGTGCTATCATATGGAACTGGTCCTGGTACCGTGATGGTTACCAGACAGATTGTTGCGGAAGAAGGAATTGAGACAGTCCGAGGTTCATAATAAATTGTGACAGGAGGTCTGACCGGAGATGGTGCTGGTGATAAAGGTTGTTGTTGTTGATGAAGATGTTGATGTGAGTTGTTGAAAGAATCTGGAACGTGGATTGTTGCCAGATCATAGTAAATGGTAACTGTGGAAATGTCTTCATTGATGGTTGTTGTTGTTGTAGAAGGATATGTTAAACTGATATCTGTTGATGTTGAAAAAGGGATGGTTGTTGATGTTGTAGAAGAATCTGTTGGAATGATTGTTGTTGAAGTTGTAGGAGTGATATTTGTTACATCTGATGGAATGATGTGTGCTGGTGTTGTAGGTGGAATGGTTGTTGATGTTGTAGGAGTTGGGATTTTCGAAGTGATCTGTAAAGTGCCTTCCTTGATAAGGTTGTTGATACCAGTCTTCAAATATGCACAACCGTTGATAGAAGTATTGCAAGCTTTGCAGTGGGCCTCACAACCCGGGGACACTTGGAACTTTAAAAGTTGGGCTTTAACCTCGGCCAGAGGTGTTTGAATACTTGCAACATTATCAATTTGGTTCATTTGTTGATCCTCCTCAATGGCATTTATCCTAGGCCCACCATGGCTAGGCATAGGATTCTTGGTAACAGTTGGAGGGGGTGCAAATTTGACTGCCTTAGAATCAATCAAATCCTGAACCTTCATGTGTAAAGCTCTGCACTTCTCTGTTGTATGGCCAGGTTCATTTGAGTGGAAGGCACACTGGGCGTTGATATAATAGTTTCTTGGAAGATTCTTAGGATCTGGTGGGGCATGTAACACCCCATTTCTACCCGTCTTTAAATATTAAATCAGAGTTAAATAAAATCTCAAAACGAACATGGAATGTCACATTTTCAACTTTTAAAACCGAACAACAACTTATATAATAAAATTCACTTCAAAACAACGCAACGGATTTCAACTTTATTAAACTTTAAACAATTTCAAATTCAACTTTAATTCGACTGACATCAAAACATTCAACTTGGTTCTTTTAACATAAAACAACTTGTAACTACTTCATAAACTTAAACAGAATAATAAATGCAAAACAAATGTTTATCCCCCCGAAGTGCTACGTATCAGAGCGACAAACACCAACTCAAATCTACTAAATACTGGACTCTCCGTTACCTGCAAGTCACCAACAAGTGGCAACATACAACAAAAGGGGTGAGATATCGAATAACATAAACAGAATTCAATAATCAATATGTAAACAGAATAATCGTACAAACTCACCACTTCACAACATCAACACAATTACAATACATAACATTTATCAATATAGAAATTATCAGTTCAACATTTATCAACATAACCATCATCAATGCAACATTAATCAACATAACAATCATCAACACCACATTAGTCACATATCAACTTAACAACACAATAATGCAATGTGAATGCAACTCAACTTAAATATGCATGCGGTACTATTTTGAGCGAACTCTCAACTTAAAATAATGCCAAGTTATCGAGGCATCAAGGCATAAGCCTTCAACTTTCAACTTAAAATATTGCCAATCCATGCCAACTTGAATCGAGCATAAACTCCAACTTAAAATATGCACATGTATGCGAATGTATGAAGCATACTACAACAACAACCATAACGATATAATAAACCACATAACGATGTAACAACTTTAAACAACATAGCAACTAACAAATTAACAACATGGCAACTTGAATCAACGTTGGTCAATAGACCTGCAACTTTAATAATCATCCTTTAAACGGAACAACGCAACTTATAACAACTTCAACACCACTTCGACGTAAAAACAACGATTTATGACTTAATCAAATAAATTAATAAATTAATTATTTTAAACTCTCCAATCTACTATAAACAACTTATTCTATTTCTACTTTAAGTATAAGATCAATTCAACTCGAAACGGACGCGAAAACAGGTCGAATCGTTGAAAACTGCATTTTCCTCATCTAACCTGCTCATACTTTTCACCATTCTGTTCATCCTTAATTGGGTTTCTACATCAATTTTATTCTTAAAACTTCTACTAATATTTATTTATTAATTCCTATGATTGATTTTACGAAACCTATCTCCATCCACACGAATTCTACAACTACGAATCATCAACAACACAGACAACATAACAACTTTCAACATATTCATCAGCAACACAACAAGAACAACATATATTTCATCAGATATCAACACGAAATTATCATTAACAAATAATATTAAAACGCAGCAATGAATTTACGCGAAAACCCCAATCTACATACGATCATCTAGTCCCGGTTATGGAATTCGAACCCCACCCTTACCTTAATCGATGACCGCTTCGAATCTCCGATCGAATTTCCAACCCCTTTGTATATGTGGCCCTTTTCCTCTCCTCTTTTATCCATGGAGATTAAAAATACGAACACGTTGCCATTGAGTTCCTATATTGACCAAAATTCAGCCTTTATCACCATCAATCCCGTAGCTACTATTTGACCAATTTCCAGCATGAACTTCCAAACTTCAAATGCATTTTTCTTCTTCAATACATAACTTATTGACACAAAATTATATATCAAATCGAAGGGAATTTCGTAAGCTTTCCAGAAATTCAAGAATCGCTTTAATCAGAATTACGAGTAAAAAGTTATCACCTGTTTAGTGGAGGTTGTACGTATGTGCGAAAATTAAGATATGAACATGAATCCTTCTTTCTCCTTCTTTTCTCGCAAGCTATTTTCTCTCCTCTAAAACCCTTATTTTTCTCTAAGACTTTTTCCCTAATTTCCACGATTCCCTCTTCTTTTGTTACTTCTTCTTTTGACTCATTATTTTATTCCTTTTTATTATAATAATAATAATCCAATAAAACAATTAATGGGCCTAAACACTGCACCCCTTTAATTGCTAATTCCAACGAAATCAAAGCCCAATAACCAACATGCTCCATTAATCAATACTATCACTGATAATATTATTTCTTCGATTTTCCGACTTAACAACTTAATTTACCATAACGCTAAAAATCAATTAATAATTCGCGACTAATTATTTTCTCCTGTCTTAATTAGATTATCTTCCAATATTTGACCAAATGGTCCAAGCACCTAAATAACTTATCCAACCATAAACGGGAGAATATTCCACATCAATTCCCACAACTCAATTAATTCAACTTTATCCAACAAACGACAATGCAACTTAAATTGACTCATTCAACTTAATTCAAACAAACTTAGCAACTTATCACAAACAACTTCGACAATTCAACATAAATCAATACCAATAACGCGAATATAATGAATTAAATAATTAATTAATAAATAGAGCGTTACAACTCTCCCCCACTTAGGATATTTTCGTCCTCGAAAATTCATCTGATTCAACTACTCCAACTACTTATTTCATCCGACTACTCAACTCTCATTTCCAAAGGAAACTCACGTATACCACACACAATAATACATAACTTAAACACAACATATAATACAACAAAGCTACCAACATCGTTTTAATTCAGGTAATAACTGCATGACATTGCGCCTTCCCTGCACACTCTGATTAATTGCATACTACAAAGTTTACTGAGTTTAACTCCAACTTACACTCACCAAAATCGACATATCAACAAAGCCTCCGACTTAATCCTTTGAAATTCCGTTCCAACAGGTATTCTAACTCTTGTAGTTACCGAATAGTTACAAATTAGATCCTTAAGATAACGCCTCTAAACATTCAACCAATTACAACTGCGACTACTTCCAAATCTTGGATAAAATATTCATATACTTCCATGAATTCCCAATTATCATCAACACAACTACAACTTTACCATCTTAAAATAACACATCCTTTAAAAATCATCTTAGCACACTACATCATTAGGACAATATAAGGTGCATCGATACAACATTTTCCACAAGATACTCATATTTCTCTACTTCTAACTAATCCAACATATCGAATCCTCGATTCTTACTCATACTAACACAACCTTTCATAAATTCTTATCCGAACCAACGCAAGCAAAACAACTATCCATGTTCTAATCAAAATCACGCTTTAATAAACCCACTTAAAATTCCACTTCGTCTGGCTCTTGCAACTCAACTTTATCCTACATTCTTGACAATCTTGGTTTTACTTTACCATATACTTTACTTTTGAATTATCCCCAAGAAAACTTCAGGCCTGGTAGCATTTAAATCATCACAAACAACATTCTCATTATCCAGAGTTCAACTGCGAATTTCCCTAATAGTATTTAATCCCAATGCAACTTCATACCATCATTCTTAAATCTGACTAACATTCTTATATATGATTCTCCATAAACAATTCAAACAATACTCAATTGCCCATCTCGACTTCAACTGATTTAACTCATTTATCATACTAGTCGGTATGACACATCTATCTATCAATTATAATTTCGTCTGCTATCAACAATAAATTAAGGGTGATCAGTTCCTCAATTTGTCAATAGACATCCGACAACCATAACGGTGGCATAAATAATCATTACTCAATATAATAACGTACTTCAACTTGTGCCCAAAGTCCGTAAGTATAATGCTCCACCAACTTTCTACGGCTTATCCACTTCTCCTTAGTCTCCAAAAATTTCGACTTCGTCAATTATACCAACGTATCCCAACATTCGATACACAATCTCTTATACACGCTCCAAGCGCAACACAACTTTAAATATCCTTCTAACACCGGAGCAGCCACAACATCAACAGAATCCAATTCGGTTCACTCCAATTACAACTCTCATCCAAGTTAAAAGATTTAACAACACTAATCAACTTCGGTCTTCCTCTTAACATCACCATCATCTAGCATAGGCACTTTAATTGTCCTCATTCGACATAAATTGTATCTCTATGCATTCTCTGATACCAACATTTTATTATTTAATAACATTTTCATTTTTCCAAATTTTCAGCAATAGACGTTCAACTTCGAACTCAATTATCTCTTCCAATCATGACTTTCATCCAAATTATAATTCTTAACAGCACAATTCAAACATCCGTCTTCCTCTCAACATTACTACCATCTAACATAAGTACTTTAATAATTCTCCTTACATATTTATTCATTCTCCAAATACTTATGCATTCCCTCTAATACCAACATCTTATTATTTTTCCAACATTTTCATCTTTCTAAAATTTCCAGCAACACACGCTCCACTTCGAACGCAATTATCTTCTCCAATACAGACCTCCAAATCATAAAATTATATTCTAACATGAAGATAAATTTGTGCATATTCCAGAACTTCAAGAATCGCTCAAATCCGACTTACGAGTAAAACGTTATCCCCATCGCAATGGGACTGGTCAACAATTTTCGTATGCAGAATTTCCAAAATCAGCAGCAGACCCAACTATTAAAACCTACTTATCTTCCTCATAATAAACCTCCTGAATGTAAATCTTATATGCAAATTGTAGGGAATTCTATAAGCTTTCCAAAAAGTCCATAACCGCTTCAATCTGATTCACGGTTAAAGAGTTATGCCACTTCTAGTGACAGCTACTCCAAGATTGCAAAAACCAGAATTTTGAGATTGACGAACATAAGTTTTATCTCTCTCGCTCTTACTTCCAAGCTCTACCAAGAATATTACTCTTCTTCCAACTTTGAAAATTACTCTACTTAATCCAACTACACTCAAAGCGAAACAATATACCGACTTGGTCCGTCAACTTATCATTTCCATCAAAATAAATCTTCCACCTCAAACAATTCTCATATAACATATACGCACTTCTCAAATTCGACCGATATGAATTCATGAGTCCATGCTCTTGCCGATCTGCAACAACATCTCTTTAACAACCTTGCACTCTTGTAATCAACATCAACTTTGAACCAACTTCGACATTCCAACAACAGTCCGAGAGTCAAGCTTCTCCCCACTTAATTCCAACCAACACCTGCAGACAACGACTAGAAACTAACAACAAGTACCGACAGTGTTTCACACACATGTCGAGTACTAAGGAATCAACAACGTTAGACAACATTGGCCAGACGGACCGACCTGCTTTGATACCACTAATGTAACACCCCATTTCTACCCGTCTTTAAATATTAAATCAGAGTTAAATAAAATCTCAAAACGAACATGGAATGTCACATTTTCAACTTTTAAAACCGAACAACAACTTATATAATAAAATTCACTTCAAAACAACGCAACGGATTTCAACTTTATTAAACTTTAAACAATTTCAAATTCAACTTTAATTCGACTGACATCAAAACATTCAACTTGGTTCTTTTAACATAAAACAACTTGTAACTACTTCATAAACTTAAACAGAATCATAAATGCAAAACAAGCGTTTATCCCCCCGAAGTGCTACGTATCAGAGCGACAAACACCAACTCAAATCTACTAAATACTGGACTCTCCGTTACCTGCAAGTCACCAACAGGTGGCAACATACAACAAAAGGGGTGAGATATCGAATAACATAAACAGAATTCGATAATCAATATGTAAACAGAATAATCGTACAAACTCACCACTTCACAACATCAACACAATTACAATACATAACATTTATCAATATAGTAATTATCAGTTCAACATTTATCAACATAACCATCATAAATGCAACATTAATCAACATAACAATCATCAACACCACATTAGTCACATATCAACTTAACAACACAATAATGCAATGTGAATGCAACTAAACTTAATTATGCATGCGGTACCATTTAGAGCGAACTCCCAACTTAAAATATTGCCAAGTTATCGAGGCATCAATGCATAAGCCTTCAACTTTCAACTTAAAATATTGTCAATCCAGGCCAACTTGAATCGAGCAATAGCTCCAACTTAAAATATGCACATGTATGCGAATGTATGAAGCATACAACAACAACAACCGTAACGATATAATCAACCACATAACGGCGTAAAAACTTTAAACAACATATCAACTAACAAATTAACAACATGGCAACTTGAATCAACGTTGGTCAATAGACTTGCAACTTTAATAATCATCCTTTAAACGGAACAACGCAACTTATAACAACTTCAACACCACTTCGACGTAAAAACAACGATTTGCGACTTAATCAAATAAATTACTAAATTAATTATTCTAAACTCTCCAATCTAATATAAACAACTTATTCTATCTCTACTTTAAGTATAAGATCAATTCAACTCGAAACGGATGCGAAAACAGGTCGAATCGTTGAAAACTGCATTTTCCACATCTAACCTACTCATACTTTTCACCATTCTGTTCATCCTTAATTGGGTTTCTACGTCAATTTAATTCTTAAAAATTCTACTAATATTTATCTATTAATTCCTATGATTGATTTTACGAAACCTATCTCCATCCACACGAATTCTACAACTACGAATCATCAACAACACAGACAACATAACAACTTTCAACATATTCATCAGCAACACAACAAGAACAACATATATTTCATCAGATATCAACACGAAATTATCATTAACAAATCATATTAAAACGCAGCAATGAATTTACGCGAAAACCCCAATCTACATACGATCATCTAGTCCCAGTTATGGAATTCGAACCCCACCCTTACCTTAATCGATGACCGCTTCGAATCTCCGATCGAATTTCTAACCCCTTTGTATATGTGGCCCTTTTCCTCTCCTCTTTTATCCATGGAGAATAAAAATACGAACACGCTGCCATTGAGTTCCTATATTGACCAAAATTCAGCCTTTATCACCATCAATCCCGTAGCTACTATTTGACCAATTTCCAGCATGAACTTCCAAACTTCAAATGCATTTTTCTTCTTCAATACAGAACTTATTGACACAAAATTATATATCAAATCGAAGGGAATTTTGTAAGCTTTCCAAAAATTCAAGAATCGCTTTAATCAGAATTACGAGTAAAATGTTATCACCTATTTAGTGGAGGTTGTACGTATGTGCGAAAATTAAGATATGAACATGAATCCTTCTTTCTCCTTCTTTTCTCGCAAGCTATTTTCACTCCTCTAAAACCCTTATTTTTCTCTAAGACTTTTTCCCTAATTTCCACGATTCCCTCTTCTGTTGTTACTTCTTCTTTTGACTCATTATTTTATTCCTTTTTATTATAATAATAATAATCCAATTAAACAATTAATGGGCCTAAACACTGCACCCCTTTAATTGCTAATTCCAACGAAATCAAAACCCAATAACCAACATGCTCCATTAATCAATACTATCACTGATAATATTATTTCTTCGATTTTCCGACTTAACAACTTAATTTACCATAACGCTAAAAATCAATTAATAATTCGCGACTAATTATTTTCTCCCGTCTTAATTAGATTATCTTCCAATATTTGACCAAATGGTCCAAGCACCTAAATAACTTATCCAACCATAAACAGGAGAATATTCCACATCAATTCCCACAACTCAATTAATTCAACTTTATCCAACAAACGACAATGCAACTTAAATTGACTCATTCAACTTAATTCAAACAAACTTAGCAACTTATCACAAACAACTTCGACAATTCAACATAAATCAATACCAATAACGCGAATATAATGAATTAAATAATTAATTAATAAATAGAGCGTTACAGGGCTAGAGTCCTCAATTCGATCAGATTGAGCTTTAATAACTGTGGAAGTAAGGCAACATAGGGCATCGGAATGGGATCGATAACCCTGTTGATTTGTGAAGTCCTCTGTTGAAACGTACGTTGTTGCTGATTGTTATTGTTGTAAGATCTCTATTGAGGAAATTAATGTTGCTGTGGGAAGTGTTGTGGTTGTGGAGGATACTGTTGTTGAGGTGATGGAGCTGGAATGGTGACAGCAACTACCGATCTTGGCGTGTACTGAGGCCTACCTCTACCTATATGTACTGAGTTGGTCTCACCTTTCCTACGAGGTCCTGCGAAAGGTTTCCTTGCATTGCTAGAACTAGCACCATTGTCTGAAATTTTGTCCATCTTCAAAAGACTCTCAATTCTCTCACTAGCTATAGCTACATCCGCAAAGCTGGTGAACGAGAAAGTAGCAAGTTTGTAAATGTATGTCCCCTGTAGGGTGTTCATGAACATGTCGGCCATTTCTCTCTCAGACATCGGAGGCTGGACAGCAGCAACAAACTGTCTCCATCTTTGGGCATATTCCCTGAAGCTTTCTCTCGAAGACTGAGACATACCCATTAGGAGAGTCCTGTTGGGAGCCATGTCCAAGTTATATTGATACTGGCGTATGAAAGCTTCGGCCAAATCCTTCCAGTTTCTGACTATTGCTCTGGACAGGTGAGAATACCATTCACGGGATGCCCCGGTCAGACTATCTTCGAAGTAGAACATCCACAACTTTTCGTCCATGGTATAAGCTTTCAGTCTCCCCAGAAGGTAATGCAGGTGAGTACGTGGACAAGAGGTACCATTATATCTCTCAAATCAAGGGGGCTTGAATTTGTGAGGAATCCTGACTCCCTCAACTAAACCCATGTCCATTACATCAAATCCCAAAGAGTTTTAGGACTCCAGAGATCTCAGCTTCTCCGCTATTTTATCCAGACGATGATCATAAACTTCATCCCCATCACCAATTACTGTAAACTGTTCTTCTTGAGGGTACTCTTGCAAGGCACGACCTCCAGTGTTTCCTTGGGTATTTCTGATAGCATTGACCTCAGGATTGAAGTGAGGCCCAAACTCTGGTGGATCTGTTCATGCTTTCCCGTGATCATTGTTACTAGTACCTCCTGTACCTGGATGATTCTCTTCTGAAGTTTGCCGCTCGAATAACTCTCTTAATCTTTCTTGGCTTTGGGTCAACCCAGTCATTACTGCCATGAAATGGTTCATCTGAGCCCTCATCTCAGTTCTCTCATTAGCCATCTGAGTTCTCACGTCAGTCAAATCTTGTTGAACTTGGTCCATCTGTAAGCTCGGAAGGTTGTTTCTGGTTGGATACCGGTGAATTATTTTAATGGGGAAAACCCTCCTACGAGTAATGTTTCTTGAAACAACAGCAAAGTGAGAAAACAACAACAAAAACACCTACAAAACAAAGAATGAGGTTAGTATGCAATGCATTATGCCTATTTGTCTTCCAAGGGTATCCGATTTGGTTCTTTGGTTTTGACCTTCCAGACCTCTAGGAACAAAGATGTTGAAGAGAGATGAAGTCCAAGAGAAAATCCATAAACCATATATTACAAATGCAAAAGATACATAGTTTATGATTACAACAAGTCCCCATGGTGGGTCAAAATACAACCAAGTCGAGAAATACAACAAAATCATCAGGAGAAATAAAGTACAACCAAAGTAAAATACAAATGCAAAGAAATCAAACATCCAACCCAAAGTCATCCTCCTTGACTTCCTTCAGGAGAGCATCGGTTACTGGTCCAACTAGATGCTCAGTGATAGTCCTGATAAGAAGGTTCCTGGTGGCAATGGCACCTGTCAACTTCTGGTACTTGTCTTGGTCTTTTGATCTCTTCAACCCTGCTCGGAGTGTCAACTCGGAGATTTTCTTCTATGCGGCTAACAAGGCTTCCTGACTCTTCTTCTCATTAGCTTCAAACTGCTCAATCTTAGCATGTGTCTTCTGATCTTCTTGCAAACGAGCCTCAATAATTCTGATCCATCTAGCCTGACTCTCCTCCAAGTAATGCTCAGCTCTGGCTTTCTGAATCTTAGCTTCTTTGCAATCATTCTTCAATACCAACTCCCCTGCTCGGGCTTTTCTGATGAAGTCCTCCGTATTTTCTATCTTGGTCATATGCTCGATCCGGAACTTCTCTAATCTCTCAATATCCAGACGACCATCATTCCTTTCCCAAAGGGTCTTCTTCAGAGCTTCAGAAAGCTGGGTATTCCTCTCTTTCAACTTCTCAAACTCCTCTAAACTGGCTGTAGCTACAGGCTCTACTGCTGATGGCCCTGGTACATCCTCTAGAGTGAATGGCACGCAGATGATTTGTCCTCTGATACGAGACCAATCAATGTACTGAGCTGAAGCTATGTTGTTGCACTTGCCAAGAATAGCAGTCCCTTTTGTCTGTATGTTATCCCAAGCCCAGACTCCTTGTCGGACGATGGCATGATTATTCTGAATAGCACAATAAAGGGACTCTATTAGGTTCTGTTCCCTAGGAGGATGTATCAAAGCATACCCCAACCGTCTCTTGAAAAGCAAAGGATTATAGTTGATGCAACCCTTCACTCCAATAAGAGGTACATTGGGATACTGCCCACAACTTCTAATCATGTCCCTACCTTTGGTGCTCTGAGTACACCACATGATGTCTTCTGAAGTGAGAGAAATCATTCTCTTATCCCAATTTCTTGACTGATGAGGATTCAAGAAAGCTTCTATCTTTGGCAGGTGTCTCAATAACCAACAGTAGAAGAGAGGTAAACAACAACTGACCAGTCTTCCCCTCTGCTTCTCATTTCTATGATGCACTGAGTAGTAGAAATCCCCTAGCAAGGTAGGAACTGAATTCTTCAACAGGAAGATATGGATAGCATTCTTGCTTACAAACTTAGGCTCGTCTGCAAACAAGATGATTCTATATACACTAAGAGCCAGGAAAGCACAAACAGTTTCCCACTTCCCTGCTGCAGCATGACTGGTGGCCTGAGTGATCAAGAAGTCCTGATGGAGGCCTGAGATTCCAGCCTTGGTGGTCATATGCTGATCAATGATGGTGGTTTCCAGATACAGAGCCTTAGCTATGTCTTCATTCCTATGAGCAGTCATCTCAGGGTTGAAAGGAATTCCTATTCTGATAGGGACACCTAACAACATGGAAAACTCTTCCAACAAAGGACCCATCTGAAAGTCTGGGAATGTGAAACATCTGAGAGGAGGGTCATAAAACTGAAGGCAAGTGTGAATCATGCTCCTCTGTGATGCATCCAAGTCTATGATCATGTCCATGATACTACCATAATGTTCTCTGAATAAAGGGACATGATCCGGAGTGATAAGTGCCTGAATCTGCCTGATGCCTGCTAGAGAGGGCTCAAAGAAATGATAAGTGATGTTGCTCTTCCTGGATGAGTCCATACTAACAATGGATGGTGATGAAGATAACTGAGGAGAAATACTGATGAAGACAACTAGAGAAGATATCAGTTGAAGAAGATCTCTGAGGAAGATAACTGATGAAGATGGTTGAGCAGAAGAATAGTCAAAACCAAACCAAAGATGATATGGATACCCTGTAAAACAAATAGACAAATGTTAAAATGATGTATGCAGAATGATATGCAAGGGTTTGTGATCAGGTGATGGATTTGTCATTTGTTTTGATAGGGTCCATGAGTGTTCAAAAATCCAGATGAAGGCTAGAGAACCCGTAACCAGGTGGGGCACTCAAAAAAAGAGTCACAAGTCCAGGGTTCCATAAGATCAGTCCAAAGTAGTGTAACCTTAAAACAATCCAGTAACAAGGTATGTTGAGGCCAAGGGATCATGCAAACCTGTAAACATCCCAACCCACTCACAGGTATTGTTCTAGAACAAGGATCCTCATACTTGGATCTATTATGAGAAGTGTAAACACTTCTAACCCGGAGGTACAATGTTTACATTAATCATAAAGGACCCTCCTCTAATTCACCTCAGATGCTGAAGGTCATCTAAAAAGGTCATCCAGACTTAGCAGGCTTCCTAGATAGCCTTAGCACTACAGGAAATCCGTAGCACAGAGTTCTCAAGAAGAAACCCATGTTTGAACCGTGTTTCATATTCTCGCACCAGACCGAAATGGAATGAGAAAAAATATGAAGCCACTCTAATCCTATGTGTCACTCAGGCTCCCGGTGTGGAACTTTGCTCACTGAGATACCCCTCCCACCAAGGCAGACCAACAAATCCAGCACATGATATGATGACAATAATATGAAATGCATAAAAAATAGTAAATGAAAGCAATAAATAAAGCTGTACAGGAAGCAATAAATAAAGCAATAAACAAAAAGCAAACATAACACCCCCATAAACACAAATCAAACAAGCGCTAGGAGAAACCCACAAAAAGAACCAGAAGCCCTGGTTGCAAAAGATAGATTCCCCAACAGAGTCGCTAAGTTGTCGCTCCCCGGATTTTCATCTCGGTGAACACGCAAACCGTCGGCGAAAAGAAAGGGTGGTTGAACTGAATAGAGTCGCCAGCTAGGCATTTTTATCCCGAAGGAAAGGTAATGGTGCATAAAACTGAAAAGAGATGGATAAGACGGTTGCGAACCAGAGAAACTGAGAAAGGGGGTTGGTTACGACCTGGGAAGGTATAACCACCCAGATTGTCCGTCGTACTCGACGGGATCCACGCTTATAAGATTGTGTTTAAAAGGGGTAGGTGTATGTGTTATCTGTGTGCAAAAGCTAAGGAAAGAAAGTACAAGTGTCAGTGCAAAAGGTGTGAATTGCTCAGGAACTGAGGCTTTTAGAAAGAAGTCTGAAGGAGGGGGATGACAAAGAGACTTTTGTTTGATAACTGTTAAGTTATGGCTACGTATCCTCTCGTGCAATGAGGAAGTCAGAACACTGTAGTTCGACTCAAAGAGACTGGAAAATAAATTGACTATGAACTGTTTACTTGCCTATGCTCAAGTGTATGACTCGTCTGGCTCGAGTGCTAACTGTCTTGCATTAGACGGAAGAAGCGAGTTCTCGTTTGTGAATGAGTGCGATGAGAAAAGAATCCCGGAGGAGACGATTATTGTTTATTTTTGAGTTTTCAGTTTTTTATTGTTTTTGGTGTTTTGCATAGGATAATGAGCTTAATCCTAAATTAATGGTTGTAAACTCATTATATCCTCCCTGATTAGGGATAATGGGCCTACTTAAGTGTGAGATAAGCATCTCAACTTAATTACCATGATGATGTAGGATTAAGATCATTAACCTACTTGTGATTATTTAGATGTTTTTGGTTTTTGTTTAGTGTTAAGTAATGAGTTTAATCTCTAATCACAGATTAGTGAACTCATTACACCATCCTAATAGAAGGATGATAGATGAGAACACTTAAGCTGAGGAAGATACCTCAACTTAATCCATGGTTAGGGATTAAATTCATTATATAACAAACCTTTATTAAATGGATTTTAATTAAAGGATGAGATTAAGAAGTGGATTTTATGGTTTGTAAGACAACTTGAGGGGGACTTGTCCATTAAACACTAGGGTTAGTCCCTCTTAACCATAAGGAAGAGATAGAACCCTAATGTAAGGCCCAAGCTACAAGATAAAGTCTTAGTGATTATTAATGTGTTTTGATTAAGAGGTGTAAACAAATTAAAGGTTTAACACTAAGGGTTAAATTTATACACTCCATCCTAAGATAAGGATGCACGCATAACCCTAATTCAAAGTCCTAAAGCTTTAAGAGTTTAGCCTCTGATTATAAGATGAGAAGAGAGACTCAAGGAGACACAAAGGTAAAAAGCTAGGGGGGACTATATACAACCCTAAAAGATTATCATGCTTGGATATCCTATGGTTTATGAGGCTTAAGAGAAAGGATCTTCAAGAAGGCCACCATGGAAGAAGCAGATGAAAAGAGAAGGAGGAATATGAATAAGTTACTTACTTCCTGAAGAAGATAAGTAACTTAGGAGAAAAGAAAGGAGAAAGAGAGACATAAGTGAAGCAAGTTCACTTCAAAGACAAATAAATATGCAAATGAGAGGAAAGAAGAGGTGGGAGGTGAAGGCAAATCCACCTCCCAGATAACTTACCAAAAGTACCTGAAATGTTAGTATGAATGCATAAGGAATGAAATGAAAAGAAATAAGACAAATGAAGGTGTAAATACCAAAGTCAGAAGTGAATATGCAATGCAAATGTGTTATGAGATGATGAAAAGTCATACAAAATTCATATGAATGATCATACAAGGATGAGATGCAAAGGGAGCATGTTTAGAAGCATGAAACACATGGATGTTCATGAAATGTAATGGATGCAAAATATAGCAAATGAATGAAGAAATGATCAAGCAATGTTCAAGCATGTATTAAGATGTCTAAGATGTCATACAAATGCTTGAAATGTAATGGCAAGTTCACAAGTTCATGATGTGCAGAGAAGAATGCAAATGAAGATGCAAAATTAGGGTTTTAAGGCAACATGAGATGCATATGACCAAAACAGAAGCAATCACCATGATAAAAAAAATTGAATGAGCTCAAACAAACCCTAAACCTATAGAATATCACACCCCAAAGGAGAAGGTCAGAAGCCAATCCTAGTGAAAGTTATGAAATTTCTAAGTTTGCTAGGGTTTTTGGGTGCTTCTAAAGGGAAAACGCAAATCAAATTGAAAATGCAAGATAAAAATATAATATAAATAACCTATAAACTATATGCAATATGTGAAACAATGCAAGAAGAACCAAGTTCAAACTCATCATGGTTAGGCAGAAATGAATTTTTCAAGTTAGGGTTAAAAAATGTGAAATTTAAGAACCCTAATTCAAAGAAAATTGTGAAAATGTGATCAAACCTAAAAATAAATTTGTATGGTGAGTTTGAAAATGTTTCTAAATGTATTGGAATGCTTCATGAATTTTTTGGTGATTTTTAGAAACCTAAATGTATATTTAATTAATTAAAATCAATTAATTAATTAAATAAAACATTTAAATATTTTAAATATAATTTTTTAATGCAAAAATTAAAATAAAAAAATTTTTTAGGTTAAGAAAAATATTTGAAACAGAAATGCAAAAAATGAGATTTTTTGAAAATCTTTTGCTATTTTAAATAAAATGGACAAAAGAAAAGAAAAGAAAATGAATTAAAAATCAAATAAAATGGAAGTATGCAGATCTGATGGTTGAGATTCAAACATGGAGGGATTCAGTTGATTGCGCGTGCTATCCAAGGGTCAGGATTCAAACTGAGTTAATTTAATTAATTAAACCTAAATAAACTAATTAATTATGAATAAAGATTAATGATGCAATCAGGACCACTCAAATGCGCGCTAACCCTAAGATCCAAAGGCCCAGATTCAAACTGATTGATAGACCCTAATTAGAACCCTAATCATTTTCAGGTGACCGGAGCAAGCTCCGGTAATCTTCTCCGACGACCCCAAAGTGCTATCTCTCTCCCTAGGCTATGAGAACATCCCAAACTCTCCAGAATCACTCCCTAAACATCACTGAGTATGAATCCACCAATAAACAACATTTATTTTGCATCATTCAAGAGAATCAAGCAAGAACATGTTTCCCTATTTGGTGCACACTTGAAAATTATAGGATTTTTGCCAACTTTGAAAGGCCATATCTTGAGTTCTAGGATGAATCAATACATGTTCTTGTACTTTTTTGAAAATGGGAAGACATAATCTACAACTTTCATGTCCAAGAATTTTTCATTTGAAGCATTTATGGTCATGAAAGAATAGGTTGAATATCTTTCCCAAAATGGAAAGTTTCCATTACAAGTCCTTTCCAAAAATAGCAAGTTTGCATTTGGCTCAAAATTATTCAACTTTGTGAACTTATAACCACTTCTAAGATCAAATAAAGATCATAGAGACTCAAAATGATGATGATGACCCTTTGGTACCCTTGATGGAGGCCTCAGATGCCCTAATTTTGACTTTACTTGCTCAAGAAGCTACCCAATGATCAGATGACTTCCATAGTGAATTTCTTCATCAAATTTGGTACACATGATCCTTATAACATATTAAGACCATTAGAAACAAGAATGACCAAAAAATTTGGGATTAAGGCCTCTGAAACCAAAACCCTAACTTTAGGCTATCTGTGCAGGAAATCTTCAATCTGCCTCTATGCCTTTGCCATGCTTTTTGATCCCTTGACTTTTATGAAATTTGGGGAGCATATTATGATCATGGAACACAAATGGACCCTCTTGAAATGCTTCAATACCTTTGAGATGGCTCAGATCACTTCTTGGATTGCTTAGATCATAAACCCTAGATGCAGATGAAATGAAACTATGCAGTGGGATGGTATGCTTGTGCTAATGCAAAAATGAAAGATTACAAGCCATGGTGTGAGAAAGAGTGAGGGAAAATTTGGGTTGTTTACACCGGGAAATTGAAATACCCGGTATACCGGGAATTTCAGACAAACTGAAATTTCTGGTATCAGTCCAGAACTTGAAAACAAAATATGAAAAACCTGCATACATTGTTTCGTTCTGCATACAAAATTAACGCGACTTCCTAATTTCTTCCTCCCAGTGTCTAATTTGTCTTACATATGTTGTTTCTCAAGCTCTTGCCTCTTCAGTACAGTTCTCTCTCCATCGGTTCGTGACGGGAGGCAAATGACTATCAGGTTTTAATTTCACCTGAATCCAATTATTGTCGTTGAAAAAGCCAACAACAATCATTTTATGTCTACTTGCAAACATAGATGGTGCTATGGTAAGAGGGTAGAAGGTTTAGTTAAGTGTCATTGACAGGGAGACAAAAAGCAAACTATATCAGTTCTCAATAGGATAACCCATATCAGGAATTGACATCCATTTATCTCTACCATGTACACCTAAGTGTATTACTTTTAAGGAACTTCGAACCACATCAACAATGTCATAAAACAACTTGGAAAACAATTTTGGTTGTTGATAAATGTGAGCATCCAACTAATTCTGAATCAACGCCCAAGAGTCTTCACCCCCTCCAAGTAAAGCTGCAACAACCCGAAAACCACAATTCCCATCGTCACCCACATCAATTATGCCATCAATGTATGGATGCATGAAACGAGGAAACTGAGACAATCATTTATGTCTAAAAGATACAGTGGAAGGTTGACTAGAAGGTTGACTTCCTGTTGGTTTTATGCATAATGTCTTTGTAGTCTGACTCCCATGCGAGGCCTCACCACACTCCCACTGCGAGGGATCACGATGCACATTACTCTCTTCACCATTTTTTCTCTTCTTAACGCCTCTCTTCAGCTTATACTTCACCAACAACGGACGCATAGAAGATGTGGTTGGATAAGTCAGATCTCTAATTTTCTTCTTTAACACCCGCTGGCCTAAAATATCCAAAGAATTAAAATATGTCTTTAAATCTTCGCATTCTGCGTCTAAATCCATCTTTGAACCATTAATCTCTGGACCCTTAGTATCTCTTGATTGTGTAATTTCTTCCAGAAAACATGAATTTCTTCTAAAGGAATAGACATACCTTGTATTTGTAAACCAGTAAGTTGACACGCACAAGGTAAACCATGTGTAGATCTAATGAAGCAGCCACACATATCCTTGTTTATACCAACAAATTTGACTCGTTATATCTCCTTCTGTAACACCCAAATTACCCCACTGAAATAATAATAAGATCAAAGTAAAAGTTTCATTAAAAATTATTTGAGTGTCACAATTCAACTTCAAAAACCAACATAAGGCTCAATGATACGTTTTCAAAATAAATTGTTCAACATGCAGCGGAATTCAAAATAATATAGTATTTTCATCACAAACGTTTTTCGTAAGTATAACAAATAAATGCAACATTGTCCCGACACCCAAAGCGACATATCAGAGTCGATATCCTAACGACATGAAGTACACGGGCTTCACTCACCACCACTCGACTTATCCTGCTCACCTACACGTTACTAACATAAGGGTAACATTCAAACAGAAGGGGTGAGATACTTACATAAAAAAGAGTAATATAATAAGAAGTAATAAGTATCAGAAATAAAACACCACTTCTCAACAACAATTATTCAACTACATCATATACACAACAACATCATACACATCAACAACATCATATACAAAAATAACATCAATCATGCAATAAGACCCTACTCTATGCATGCGGTACCATTTTCGATCTTTATTTCAAGATCCAATTCCCGTCGGAACTCTCAACCCCTCTTTCGTGGTCCAATATGATCCATATTTCATGATCACACCCTCGACCCCTATTTCATTGCCACGTACGATCCCTAGTTCATGTTCGCACCAACATCACAACAACTAACATACCCCACCTTGGTATATTATCTAACTATGCAACATGTCATGCAACACCAATGACATACATGCATACATGCCACAATTTCATAATACAACATCAACAACATCTCATTATCACCACAATTATCATCAACATCAGGAATTTTTAGTATATAACCACATAAATCAACTTCAACCACCACAAACACAACAACCACATTTACAACAACATATTACATACACATACGTCACAACAATAATATGTAACTTATCACAACAAAAACAATTCATCACAACAACAACAAAGCCAACAAACATATCAACTATGTTTATATTCAAGTTATACTAATTATCCCTACAATTATGTATATAACTCATCTTTTACTACCTTCTACTATCCCACATTGGTTCTTAAGTATTACTACATCAATTAGATCATTTTAAGGAATTTTTCGGAATTAAAAATAAATTTTTTTCACTCCATGTCTCGTTGAGCGAGGGGGATTGCTCTCTAAGCGAGCAACTCTCTGTATTCTGAGTTTCCAAAGTCCAACTTGCTCGCTAAGCGAGATCTGCAATTCACACAGTTCTCCTTTTGCGACCCGCACTCATTCTTCTACAAAATCACTATATTAAATCACCAATATCCAGCATGAATTCACAGTATTACTACTTTTATCATCTATTTCGTATTATTATCAACTAACAACAACAAATTATCAACAACTCAACCAAAAACCTACTCAATCACCAAAACCCTAACTCAAATCATCAACCTACCCAATTCCCATTATAAAACCCTTTAGAGATGGAAGAATCCCACCCTTACCTTGGTTTTGACAAGATATTCTTCCTCCTCGCGGATTCTTCTTCACGTTATAGCCCTTTCCTTCTTCTCCTTTTCTCGATTTTATGATCGTTCTTTGTCCCTAATAATACGATCCTTTTCTTCTTCTTACAACTTAATCCCTTAGACCAATTTAGGTACTTCCACTCTTACCCTCACTAAATTCAACAAAATACCACCTTGCCACTTACCACTTATTATGTCATTTATTTAATTTATCCCATAATAATAATAATAATATTATCCACCATAACATAATTCTCAAAATAAAATTATATTCGATAAAAATACTATTCTTCCACACACCAAAACAAACATTCCAATTAAAATAATTAAATAAAATTTGGGGCGTTACAAGTCTCCCCTACTTAAAAGGTTTTTGTCCTCAAAAACTTACCTCAAGCAAAAAGATTTGGATACGACTCCCACATCCTGCTCTCCAATTCCTGAGTCATGTGTCCACCACCAGCTCCTCCCCAAACCACCTTCACAAGGACAATCTTCTTGCCTCTCAACTACTTTAACTCTCGATCATCAATTCGTTATGGTAATTTTTCAGCTGTAAGATTATCTCTTACTCCAACTTTATGCATCGTTATCACATGTGACGAATCCGGAACATAATTCCGAAGCTGTGAAACATGAAATACGTCATACAAATTTGACAATCTCGGTGGCAACGCTACCCTATAAGCAACGGTTCCAACTCTCTCCGAAATCTGCTATGGTTCAATAAACTTAGGAGTAATCTTTCTCGACTTCAAAGCTCTTCAAACACCGGTCACTAGAGTAACCCTAAAAAACACGTGATTTCCTTCTTAAAACTCAAGTTATTTTCTTCTCTTATCATGGTAACTTTTTTGCCTACTCTATGAAGTCTTTCATCTTATCTTAGATTAACTTCACCATCTCAGTAGTCTATTGCACAATTTCAGGTCCAAGTACAACACTCTCACCTGACTCATGCCAACACAAAGGTGTCTGACATCTTCGACCATACAAAGCTTTAAACGGTGTCATTCCGATGCTGGAATGAGAACTATTGTTATAAGTAATCCCGATCAACGACGAGTGACTATCCCAAGCACCTCCTTGTTTAAGCATACAAGCCCTTAACAAATCTTCAAAAGATTGTATCATCCTCTTTGTCTATCAATTAGTCTGAGGATGATAAGTTGAACTCAACTTCAACTTCGAACCCAATGCCTCTTGCAAACTCTCCCAAAATCTCGAAGTAAACCGCAGATCTCTATCCGACACAATATTCAAAAGTATTCCATGCAAGTTCACAATTGCACCAACGTATAACTCCGCCAATCTCTGCAAAGAATAAGTAATATCAATCGGAATAAAATGCACTGACTTAGTCAACCTATCAACGATCAACCAAATAGCGTCATGCCCTCTTGGAGTAATAGGTAACCTCGTAACAAAGTCCATCGATATACTATCCCATTTCCACTCAGGAATATCCAATGGTTGCATCAACCTATCAGGTTTCTGATGTTCCACTTTCGACTTCTGACAAGTCAAGCACACATACACAAACTGAGCCACATCTCACTTCATACTAGGGGCCACCAAAATATCTTCTTTTAAATCCTGATATATTTTCATCTCTCCTGGATGAATACTCAAACCACTCATATGCCTTTCTTCAAGAATCATTCTCTTTAAATCAAGATCATCAGGAATACAAATACGATCCCAAAATCTGAGTACTCCCTTCACCAACCTGAAACTCATTATTTCTAACACATTCTTTATTAACCATCAAGTATACCAATTTCACATCTGACTTCTGACTTTCCCGAACACGATCAAGAAAATCATTATTAACCTTCAGCATTCCCAACATCACACTATGAGGTGTTTGTTCATAAACCAAACTCATATATTTGAATTGTTCAATCAACTCTAACTCTTTGGCCATCATAGCCGACATATGCAACGTCTTCCGACTCAAGGCATCAGATACAACATTAGCCTTACCCGAATGATAATTAAAACTAAAGTCATAATCCTTCAGAAATTCCAACCAACATCTCTTCCTCATATTTAGCTCTTTCTGATCAGACAATTATTTCAAACTCTTATGATCGCTATAAACTTCAAACCTCGAACCATATAGATAATGTCTCCAAATCTTTAAGACAAAAACTACAGCTGCTAACTCCAAATCGTGAGTAGGATAATTCCTTTCATGAATTCTCAACTGACGTGAAGCATACGCCAAAACCTGACCATCCTGCATCAATACTCCACCTAAACCCATCAAAGAAGATTCATAATAAATCATAAATGATTCATTTGCTTTCGGCAAAATAAAAAATGGCGCAGTAGTCAACTTTTTCTTCAGCTCAATAAAACTCTTCTCACACTGAGAATCCCACACAAACGCTTTATTCTTACAAGTCAATTGGGTCAACGGAAGTGCCAACTTCGAAAACCCTTCAATAAACCTCTGATAATAACTGGCCAATCCCAAGAAACTTCTAATCTCTGACACTGACTTCGGAGTCTCCCATTGTAGCACTGCATCTACTTTGGACAGATCCACAACAATCCCTCTTTCCGAAATCACATGACCAAGAAAGCTCACATTTTTCAACCAAAATTCACACTACGACAATTTCACATATAGCTTATTCTCTTTCAACACTTGAAACACAATTCGCAAATGTTCAACATGCTCCTATTCTAACTTAGAGTAAATCAGAATGTCGTCTATGAAAACAACAAAGAATTGATCCAAATACTCATGGAAAATCTAATTCATATATTCTATGAATACACCAGGTGTATTAGTAACTCCAAATGGCATCACTACATATTCATAGTGTCCATACCGAGTCCTAAAAGCAGTCTTATGAATATCTTCATGTTTCACTCTTATCTGATGATAACCCGATCACAAATCGATCTTACTAAACACCCGAGCACCAACCAACTGATCCATCAGATCATCTATCCTTGGAAGCAGATACTTATTCTTGATTGTCACCTTATTCAGTTGCCTGTAATCAATACACAACCTCATACTACCATCTTTCTTCTTTACCAACAATATCGGTGCTCCCCACGGTGATACACTCGGTCTCACAAATTTCTTTTCTAACAGTTCCTCTAACTGTTTCTTCAACTCAGATAGCTCGAAAGCCAACATACGATACGGTGCCATCGAAATAGGTCTTGTTCATGGCACAAGATCAATACTAAACTCCACCTCTCTCTGGCGGCACATCCACAACGTCATCTGGAAACACTTCTGGGAAATCCCTCACCACTTGCAATTCATAATTGCCACATCATTCTCTATTGACAACAATGCAAATAACGTCAAAACTTGCGCTTCTTCATCCATAAGCTCTTTCAACTCTCGAGCAGACAAATAACCAGCTTCTTCTTCCTCTTCACCAGGAGTAAGAAACCGAACCGACTTACTGAAGCAATTAATATAAACATGATTGAAATCCAACCAATTCATACCTAGAATTACATCCAAATCTCTCAACGGAAAACAAATCAAATCCACACCAAAGTACTTACCATAAATCGATAACAGACAGTTCAGACATACAAGAGAAGTAGTTAATGACCCATTAGCAGGAGTCTCGATAACCATCTCTCCTTGCATCGGAGAAACAATAAGTACTAATTTCCTCACACAATCAAGAGAAATAAAAAAGTGTGTAACACCAATGTCAATCATAGAATTCAACATAATACTATTAATATGACAAATACCTCTGATCAAATGATCCTCGCTGGAAGTATGTGTCCCTGTCAAAGCGAACACCTTTCCTCTAGTTGCAGTGTTTTTGGGCTTTTGACCATGCTACTGATGTGACCTTGCTCCCCACAATTGTAGCAAGTAACCAGGTTTATCTTGCACTCAGCAATCAAGTGTCTAGGCTAACCACACTTGAAACATTTCTTCACATCACTCGTGCTTTCACTGACACGATGACCCATCTCACCATATCTTTAGAACTTCAGCGAAGCAAGAGCACCTCCCCCACTTGGACTTTTACCTTCATTTTGTTTCTCCTTACCCTTATCAATAGGAGCGACATAAGTTTTTACATGATTCATCTTTTGTTTACCTCTTCTCTCGGCTAGACCTTTGAAATGCTCAGATCGAGCCTTGCTATCTTCCTCAAAGATCCTGCAATAATCCACCAAATTTGTAAACCTTAGGATTCTCTGATAACCAATCACTTGCTTAATCTCATGCCTCAAACCATTCTCGAATTTGACACATTTAGAGAAATTAGTTGTTGCCTCGCTATAATGAGGATAAAACTTCGCCAAATTAGTGAACTTCACAACATACTCAGTCACATACATGCTACCTTGTTTCAACTCCAGAAACTCGATTTCTATCTTTCCCCGAACATCTTCAGGAAAATACTTCCTCATAAATTCTCTCTTGAACACAACCCAGATGACTACCTCATCAGATGCATCCAACCATTGACGAGTGCCAACCCACCAATCACCGGCCTCAGCTACCAGTTTGTGCGCACCCAACCACGCCTTACTTCCTTTCGAGTACTCCATCAATTTTAAGATCCTCTCGATCACCTTGAGCCAATCATGTGCTCCATCAGGGTCATACTTCCCTTTGAACGTAGGCAGATCATTCTTCCTAAATTCATCACTTTCGTGATCCCGAACATTCATCGGATTTTGCACGACCTGCGCCATCGCTTGCATAGAAGCGGCAAGTGCAACATCATTCCTTCCATCCATTATAAATTTATCACACAACAACAATCCAACAGTGATTTAGAATCAACGACAACAACACAACAACAATGCTCAACACTCAACAATAATACAACAACTCAACGACTCAACTACTTGGTCGGACTGACCGACCTACTCTGATACAACTCTGTAACACCCAAATTACCCCACATAAATAATAATAAGATCAGAGTATAATTTTCATTCAAAACTATTTGAGTGTCACAATTCAACATCAAAAATCAACATAAGGCTCAATACGATTTCAAATTAATTGTTCAACATGCAGCGGAATTCAAAATAACATATAATATTTTCATCACAAACATTTTTCATAAGTAAAACAAATAAATGCAACATCGTCCCGACATCCAAAGTAACGTATTAGAGCTGACATCCTAACAACGTGAAGTACACCGACTTCACTCACCACCACTTGACTTATTCTGCTCACCTGCATGTTACCAACATAAGGGTAACATTCAAACAGAAGAGGTTAGATACTTACATAAAAAAAGAGTAAGATAATAAGAAGTAGTAAGTATCAGAAATAAAACACCACTTCTCAACAACAATTATTCAACTACATCATATACACAACAACATCATACACATCAACAACATCATATAAAACAACAACATCAATCATGCAATGAGACCTGACTTGACTCTATGCATGCGGTACCATTTCCGATCTCTATTTCAAGATCCAGTTTCCGTTGGAACTATCGACCCCTCTTTCATGGTCCAATATGATCCCTATTTCATGATCACATCGACCCCTATTTCATGGCCACGTACGATCCCTATTTCATGATTGCACCAACATCACAACAACTAACATACCCCACCTTGGTATATTATCCAACTACGCAATATGTCATTAAACACCAATGACACACATATATACATGCCACGATTTCATTATACAACGTCAACAATAACTCATATATAACTACTCATCACAACACCGATCAACATACATCAATTCATTATTACCACAATTATCATCAACATCATGAATTTTTAGCATATAACCATATAAATCAACTTCAACCTCCACAAACACAACAACCACATATACAATAACATATTGCATACACATACGTCACATCAATCATATGTAACTTATAACAACAATAATTCATCACAACAACAACAAAGCCAACAAACATATCAACTATGTTTATATTCAAGTTATATTAATTATCCCTACAATTATGTGTATAACTCCTCTTTTACTAGTTTCCACTACCCCACATCAATTACTAAGAATTACTAAATCAATTAGATAATTTTAAGGAATTTTCCGGAATTAAAAATCGACATTTTTCGCTCCAGGTCTCACTGAGAGAGTGGGATTGCTCGCTAAGCGAGCAACTCTCTGTATTCTGACTTTCCAAAGTCTAACTTGCTCGCTATGCAAGCTCTGCGATTCACGTAGTCCTCCATCTACGACCCGCACTCATTCTGCTATGAAATCACTACATCAAATCACCAATATCTAGCCAGAATTCACAGTAATTACTACGTTTATCATCTATTTCGTATTATTATCAACTAACAACAACAAATTTTCAACAACTCAACCAAAAATCTTCTCAATCACCAAAACCCCAACTCTAATTGTCAAACTACCCAATTTCCATTATAAAACCCGTTAGAGATGGAAGAATCCCACCCTTACCTTGGTTTTGACGAGAAATTATTCCTTCTTGCAAATTCTTCTTCACGTTCTAGCCATTTCCTTCTTTTCCTCTTCTCAGTTTCACGATCGTTCTTCGTCCCCTATAATACGATCCTTTTCTTCTTCTTACAACTTAATCCCTTAGACTAACTTAGGGACATCTACTCTTACCCTCACTAAATTCACCAAAAGACCACCTTGCCCCTTACCACTTATTATGCCATTTATTTAATTTATCCCATAATAATAATATTATCCACCATAATATAATTCTCAAAATAAAATTATATTCGATAAAAATACTATTCTTCCACACACCAAAAAAAACATTCCAATTAAAATAATTAAATAAAATTTGGGGCGTTACGCCTTTCCTATGTGTTGTATACATTGCCTTGACACAAAACCATGCAAGTTGGTGTAGAATGGAGTGCTATATCGATGCTCAATGTTCACAATACTCTTTTCAAACAACGCTCTAATTGAGCCTAATTTCAACTTCAACATGGTGTTAACATCATCCTTCTAACACCCCGAAAATCTAAATTAATTATTTATTTATTTAATTAATTAATTAAGAAAGAATTAAGAAGTTATGGTGAATTTTGGAGAATTTTGGATCAAGAGAGAATATTTCTAAAATAATTTTAATAGAATGAATAATCATGTATTATTTAGACATTATTATTATTAAAAATAAGAAGAAAAGGGAAAGGTGGTATATTTAGAAAAAAAGTAAGGATAAAATTGAAAGTTCATAAACTAGGATATTTTGTCTAAAGAGGAAATTACCGGTCAATTCTAACGTATCATGTTTTTTGAGGAAGAACTCTGAAGAAGACAACAGAAGGAAAAACCCTAGGATCTTGAAGAATATTAAAGAAGGAGGAAAGCTACAGATTTTTTCTAAGGTATGGGGAGATTTTCACCTTTAATTATAATTGTATGTTGTTTGGATTATGAATAGGATAAGGTTTTATTGTATGGATAATTTGAGTGGTTTGGTGGTTAGATTATGTGATATAAGTATGTGTTGATGAAATAGAATGAAATAGGATGATATATATTGATGTATATGTAAATGGTGGTTTATTTGATACATTTTTATATATGAAAATTGGAAAATTTGGGGTTTTAGGGGTTGAATCGTAGCAGGAAATTCTGCATTGGGCGAAAGAAATGTTTTGGGTTCAAGCTTCCTGACACGGACATATCAGGGGACATGAGAGGCCATGTCAGACAACTGTTTTTGCTGTATTTTTCTGTTTTGTTTTTCTAGTGCAGGTTTCCTGACATTGTCGTGTCACATGACACGGGCAGCCATGTCAGGCGAGTATTTTTGTTGTTTTTTATGTTTCATGACATTTTCTCTTGTTGATTTTTGTTGTCTTGTTGTTTTTTTGTTGTATTTATGATAAAACATGATTGTATGATGATCATTGATGAAATAAAATGAGTGATGTGAAACATTTTCCAATGCTGAATTTTTAGAAAAAGTTGAATTGGTTTTTATGATGATTTGATGTTGTTGATAAATGGAGTATTGTTGAATGTGTTGTCATGATAAAGAAAATGATTAATGATGATTAATTTTTAAATATGAAATGAATGATGTACATGTTGATTTCTTTTGATGATTTTAAGGAGAATAACATCATTGAGTTTATAGCATCCTGTGTTGGGACTTTGGTCCATTGGTAGCTTTAATCATATTATGCGGATTGAAGTGATATGTTGATTATGTTGTGCTCCCTTGTGGAGGGTTGATGGCCAATGTCCATCCATGGAGAATTGGTACAACATGCATTCTCTGCCTTTAATTCTAGTTGACATTGCATATGAATGATGAAAATGTGATTGTGTTGTCAAGATTTGTTGATGATGCCATGACGTTTTTGTTGTTTCTTCTGTTTATTTTCCATCTCAATATATTATTATAATGGATTGTGATTTCTCACCCTGCCTTCTTGGAAATGTTACCTCTTATGTGGGTAACTTGCAGATAACCAAGACTAGATTTGCGGTACTAGAGGATGTAGCCTTGGAGCGTTTCTTTTATCATTTTAGTAGTATTTTAGAGGTGTGTCGCTCCCGATAAGTGGGACTAGGCCCAAATAAAGGTACAGACGCGAACGGTCGGCGAAAGGGACAATGAGAACACACAGCAGTGAACTCACTGGAGATGAATAGAGTCGCCAGCTAGGCATTTTTATCCCGAAGGAAAGGTAATGTTGCATAAACCTAGAAAGATATGGATAAGACGGTTGCGAACCAGAGAGACTGAGAAAGGGGGTTGGTTACAACCTGGGAAGGTATTAGCACCCAGATTGTCCGTCGTACTCGACGGGATCCACGCTTAAAAGATTTGTGTTTTAAAGGGGTAGTGTCAGTGCAATCTGTGTATAAAATAGCTGGAAAAGAATGTACAAGTGTCAGTGTAAGAGAAGTGAAGTGTATAAATGATGTGTCAGTGTAAGGATAATAATGAATTGCTCAAGATCATGAGGCTAAAGATTAAAGCTAGAAAGAGGGGGGAATGTACAGAGACTTTTGTTCGATAACCGTTAAGTTATGCCTACGTATCCTCTCGTGCAATGAGGAAGTCAGAACACCGTAGTTCGACCCAAAGAGACTGAAAGATGAATTGACTTGTGAACTGCTTGCTTGTCTATGCTCAAGTGTATGACCTGTCTGGCTCAGGTGCAAACTGTCTTGCATTAGACGGGAGAAGCAAGTTCTCGTTTGTGAATGAATGAGATGAGAAAAGAATCCCGAAGGAGACGATTATTGTTTGTTTTTTGAGTTTTTAGTCTTTTATTGCTTTTGAAAGTTTGTCATAAGTTAATGAGCTTAAGCCTAAACCAATGGATTTAGTAAACTCATCACATCTTCCCTCTGATTAGGGGTAATGAGAATACCTTAAGTGTGAAGTCATATTCTCACACTTAATCACCTTTGGTGTAGGATTAAGATCATTAACCTACTTGTGATTATTTAGATGTTTTTGTTGTTTTTGTTTAGTGTTGAGTAATGAGATTAAGCCATAATCAGGGATTAAACAGACTCATTACACCATCCTAATAGAAGGATAATAGATGAGGATGTTTAAGCTGAGGAAGACTCCTCAACTTAATCCATGATTAGGGATTAAACCCATGACAAAACAAACCTTTGATTAAGTGGATTTTATTTAATGGTGATATGATGAAGTGAATTTTAGGGTTTGTAAGACAACTTGAGGGGGACTTGTCCATTAACACTAGGGTTAGTCCTACTTAACCAATTAAGGAAGAATTAGAACCCTAATGCAAGGCCCAAGTTACAAGTGTGATGTCTTGATGATTATTAGATGGATTGATTAAAGGAGTTAAACACATTAAGGGTTTAACACTTAGGATTAAAGTTATACACTCCATCCTAATAGAAGGATGCAGGCATAAGCTTAATCACAAAGCCTTAAAGCCTTTAGGGTTTAATCCCTGATTATGAGGTGAGAAGAGAAGACTCAAAGAGATGACACAAAGGTAAAATCTAAGTGGGGGACTAATCAATATTCACATGCTCGGATGGTCCTAAGTTAGTGTGGTCTACTATCCTAAAGGAGGAGAAGAAAAAGAGAAGGATGAAAGGAGAACCTCCATGGTGGCCTAAGCACACCTCAAATTAATAAAAGAAGATGAGAAAGAAGAATTGATATGAATAAGAAGAAATGGATGAATAAGATAAGGAGAAAAGAATGCGGATGGAATAAATGAACAATGCACAAACAGAGCCTACACCAGTAGGGCTTCCAGATGCAACAACATGCAGTAATTAAAATCGGGCCATAGCGTTACCTAACGGAGAAGGTCCGTTGCCTTTTCCGTACGCGCAAAAGAAACTAAGAAGAAGTATCAAGTCCAGAATGATTTCAACAGTTCAAGCACAAAATTGTCAAATATCAAGATATCAGATCAAAGTCAAGTAATAGCTTTCAACATCCCAAGCTGCCCAACAAAGAGAATACTCATCAAAAGTATTTATCGAGATAAGTCTTTAAGCCCAAACAATAGCCCATTATTCGTCACAAATTGCATCTTGAATTCCACGAACAAATACAATTCAACAATCCATGAACAAACAGCCAATCGCAAGACTACCACCAAGTCAAATCCGCCATCTTCAAAATCGAACAAATAAGCCTACAAGAATATCACCCGGAACTAGAACCAAGATTAAATACAAAATCTTATAGGTAAAAGAAAACAAAATTAATTGAGATTAAATCTAAACTAGATTAATATTAACAATTGAAACAAAACAAAATTATTTAAGATTAAAATCTAAATTAATATTCTAAAACAAAAATCTCTAAACCTTTAACAAACTATTAACTATTATCTTAACAAAGTTATATATAAAATCTAATTAGGATAAAAAACTATAGTTATCATTAATAAAGAAATTAAATATAATTAATCATAAAGAAAAATGAGAAATCAGGAAAGAAAAAATGGAAAAAAGAGAGAGAGGTTTATGCCTGATGTTGGAGGGTGCCGCGAGATTAACAAAAAAACAAATGGGTTTACTAAGCCCATCTCAACTATGACTACAAAATCTGAAAATAAAATAAAGAGAAAATAAAATAAAAAAGAAAAAAGGGGGGTGAATGTCGCTGGGTGGTGCTGAGAGATCCATTGGGCTTAGCCCGGTCCGCATGGGTTGTGTTTATGGAAAACAACAATAGTGCTAAGGAGAACCAGAACCTCAACGGCTTAGAGAACAAACCCATTCCACAGAAAAAACCTAAACAAATTCTGATAAGATGGAAAAGAAGCCGATGACTCTTCTTCTTCGCGTCACGTCGCCGAACCCCATCAATCTCCTTCTTTGTCAAAAAAAAACGCGTCTCCGACAACCAAACTCCATCAAGCTCTGCCGCCGGGAGCGACGAAACAGCGCCGCCGCGATTTCAACATCCTTCACATCATCTCACCGCCGGAAATAGAGGTGAAGACGTCGCGAACTGGTTTGTCTCCGACGAACCTCTCTTCCTGCGCAAACAACACGCCGCCGGCGTTACTTCTTCAACTCCGAACGAGGACGACGTAAACGGCCGTCACTCTCCATCTCTAGATCGCGGTCTCAATCTTAGCTTCAGTCCAAATGCGGCTTAGCAACTCACAGGTTTTGAGTCTGCGATCTCAGCTTCGAATTGTTGCGGATTATCCTCATCTTTTGTTCTAATTTCAGTCTCTCTTCATCTTGGATCTGCTTCTGTTCTGTTTGGAATTTGTTTTTCGCAGGTTGAGTGAGGTTGTTTTGATGTTGCTTCTGGTGAAGGAGGTTAGGTTGTGTTGCTGCAGTTTTTATTTTGTTCTGGTTGGTTTTTTTCTTTGTTAATGAGTTTTCTTTTCTGTCTTTCTGGGGTAGAAATGTTTTTTCTTTTTGATTGTGGTCCCTCCTCCTTTTCCCATTGCAGGTGATGATGGTTGATGAAGGAAAGGTCCATCAGCCGAAAGCCCCCTTTTTCTGTGAGTTGATGGCAAGGTCCTGGTGTAGAAAAAAGGTCTTGTTTTTGATGGTACTGCCCGCCCCCTTTTCGTTGATCTGTCGTGAAGGTCTTTTTTAATTTTCAGTTTCGTCAAGGCCCCCCTCCTTTTTTTTTTTTTTTGCAGAAAAGGTTACTTGAAAAAGTCCTTTTCCTGCCTCTCTATTGACTTGTTTTTTTTTTCTTTTTGGTGCAGGTTTGAAATGATGTTGGAGTGTTGCAGAAAGTTTTTGTGGGAGTGGGCTGAAGGTGTACGGAAGAAGAGTGGGAAAACTGTGTTCGTACGCTTTTTGCGTATATGTGTGTGATGTGTGCAGGAAGTGGGGCCATGAGATAGAAAACATGCTGCAAGTTCTTTCTTTCTTTATTTTTCTGAATTTTGTTGTAATGGACTTTGTAATGGGCTTCATTACTTTTGTGATTTTTTTTGGAATAATATATTTTGTATATTATTTTTTTGTGTAATAATAAAAGAGAAATGGGCTTTTGAACTAGAAATGATAAAAGTGGCTCATATTTAAATGGTAATTTGTGTAATGAATGGAAATAGTCTAAAAAATGAAAGTTTGGTTTAAGGGCTTAAGGTGTTAAAATGATTTATGAAATGGATTATTATTTTGGTGACTAAGATGGAAAATGGTTATTGGATAGGATTTTAATGGAAATAAAATGAGAGAAGATATATGGTTTAGAAACAATAAAGAAATGGGGTTAATGGATAAAAAATGAATTATGAATGTACGGACACGGAAATGGGTTAATCAAACAAAGAATGTAAATGAGCCCAAACTAGTATTCACACTTCTTGATTTGCACAAATCTTGAATCTGACATTCTTGAATTACTTGGAATTCTTGTATATCCCCATATGAACCTGATTTTCTGAACCAAAACTTCGCACAAACCACTGCTTTGATAACCTGAAGAATCTCACATCAAAACCTTGGATACACACTGCCCAAGAAGCCCACCACTGAAACGAATAACTCTCTGAATTAATCGTCCTCTGACAAAGTAATTCTTGGATCACTTTGAATAATCTGAATTAACCTCTTGAAAAATAAATTCACAGAAGAAGCATAGAATAACTGACAGTCTAATTTCCTGAACCAAACTTCTCATGAATCACAATTTGATAATTTGATAAATTCAGCACACAACACAACTTGACTTGAACATGCACTGTTTGAGAAATCAACCACTGAATTGATGACGACCCAGATGCATAGCAAATAGTCCTTTCAGACGTGAAATCCTTGACTACCGCTAAATCAGGGAAATAAACCCTAATTTAGTGACAGGAACAATAAGAGAATGATACCAATGAAGCGGCATAGCCAAGACCTTGAACTCCTTTGATAATCCACAAATAGGGACATGAAACCCTAATCTTCAGACAATAACGATCCCATGTCTCAGGAGCTTATGCAAATGATATGAATTTTAAATGTTAATGACCAAATGGAAATGCAAATGAGATGCAAATGAAAGACAGGCGAAGAAAGAAAATCAGAGGGCAAATTTAGGGTGTCTACAGCTGCCCCTATTCAAGCATGAGTTAGCTGTGCAGGATGTAAGCAACGGCTTAACAGGAAAACAAGATAACTTGTGGTTGAATACCAAAGACAGTCCAAAATTTGCACTCACAGAATGTAAAAGAAAACAAAGTATATTGTAAAGTATGGGCGACGGAGGACGACCGTCGAGCAGAGGACGACTGCTGGGTAAAGAGCAATGACGGGGACGGCCGACATGCTGGAAGAGTACAGGAAATAAAGCAATGACGGGGACGGCCGACACGCTGGGGATAAAAGGGATTATGATGGGGACGGCCATCAAGATAAAGCTGTAAGATTCTCTGGGGATTAATGAAACATGACGGGGACGGCCATCAAGTTCATAAAGTAAAGTAAACAACGATGGGGACGGCCATCGGGCTAAACTGATGAAGGACGATCATCAGGAAAAGGAAAAGGGACCACGACGGGGACTGCCATCGGGTTAAAGAATAAATGAAATAATAATGATGAGGGACGGTCATCAAAGGTGAAGGACGATCACCTGGCAGGGTACGGCTGCCGAAAATATCGCGACATAGGACGAATGCTGGATAAAAGGTCAACGATGGGGACGGCCATCGGACGAGCATGATGGAGGACGACCATCAAGAGGTGGAGGACGACCACCTAGCAGGGGACGGCTGCTCTCAAGGTTTATCATGACATAGGACGAATGTCAGATAACCAAAAATCAACAATGGGGACGGCCATTGGATAAAATGATGAAGGACGATCATCAAAGGTGGAGGACGACCACCTAGCAGGGGACGGCTGCTAAAATATCACGACATAGGACGAATGTCGGATAGAAAAGAAATTCTGCTTTGTTGGCGATCTACTGGGGAATAGTAAACACGGACGAGTGTTTATATCCAAGAATCAAAAGGTATAAGTGTTTAGATATTTGTGTATAGATTAAAGATGCGGACGAGCATCCTTAAGACTACGATACGGACGAGTATCGGGTAGAAACAAATACTGACACGTGTTCAGAGATGATGATACATACGAGTATCAACTGGTTAACAGAGAACACGGACGAGTGTTGAATCTGAAGGGACTCTTCTGGGGAAAAGTAGACACAGGCGAGTGTCTAAATTCAAGAAGACATGAGTGTTTGACACAGTGTATGGATTAAAGATGCGGACGAGCATCCTTAAGACTATGATACGGACGAGTATCATGTAGAAACAAACCCTCGACGCATGTTTTGAGATGATGGTACGGACGAGTACCAACGAGTTAACAAAGAACAAGGACTAGTGTTGAATCCGTGGGGATGTAAGTGGTGTATACAAGATACAGACGAGTATCTGTATAAGTATGAGTGGTGTATAGATGAGTGTTTAACTGTTGGGGAGAGTGACACGGACGAGTGTCAAAAGGAGAAAAGTATAGTATGAACTGAGTATCTGATGTACAAAGTGTTTATAATACTGTGCTGGGGAAAGTGACATGGTCGGATGTCAAGAAAGTTATATATACACGAGTATCTGTGAGTGCAAATAGGATGCTTTGGATTTCTGCTGGGGATATGACACGGACGGGTGCCACAAGGAGTATATACTGATGTTTGGGAGTGCAAGGCAACTGCTTTAGCTTTAACTCTCCGCTGGGGAATTTGGGAAGCATTCTGTATACTGCTGACGGGTTGAAAGCTTTTAACTCTGATGGGAACGAAGTGTTGGCAACCTGGTGCCTGTTGGAGAGGTTTTCACTGGAGGAAAGACGACTCTGCGTGTGGTATACTTCGTTTAACTGCTTTGAACATCTGCTGAGGATCTGATCATCCTGCTCTGACTCCACTGGGGAGAATTTCTTCTTGCTCTGCTGGGGAGATCCCTTGGAAATGAGAATCCCGATGACTCTATGGGGAAAGATCATCTTTAGACTTGGCTAGGGAAGATGCTTGATCACACAATCCTGCTGAGGAGGGAATTCTGATAATTCTAACTTTGTGGGGAAGCAAGGCCTTCAGCTTCCTGTTGGGAAAACTTCGCTGTGGAAAGATAAGTCCGCTTGGGGATGAGAACGATTCAATTAGCCTTGAAGTTCTGTTGGGGATATCGTCTGCTCTAACTCAGCTGGGGATGTGTCACCCTTCTGGACCGACGGAGAAACATATTTGGCAATACTCTGTTGAGGAGAGACTTTGCTGGAGAATCAAGCAAGTCAAAATATGCCCCCAAGTATAGCATGACGACTGTGCTGGGAAGATGTGCCAATGAAAATTGGCTTTGACTGAATGCGAATAACCAACTCCTCATGAGGGAATCTTGTCGGCTGAAAGAAGATCTTTATGCTCGGGGAAGAAATAAACTTCCAATGCCCTGCTGGTAAAATAAATACCAGACATTCCCTGAGAATTAACACAGTGCTTCAAACTTCTGAGCTCTACAAAAGCATTACTGATCATCCTGAGTGAACTATCATTCCCTTAACTCCTCAATTATACCATACTGCATCATCCATAAAAGATCGTCTTCAGAGGATTTTACAGAAGACTTGGCATCCAGAATTGCCCTAGTGTCTTCAAACTCTTGCAGAAATTCAACAAGTCTTGAGATAACTGCCCCAGATTACGTCTTGAAACGATTCTTGCCTCACATCAGAGCTAAAACAGAAACCATGCGGTATGAAGATGCAATGCAAATGATGTACAATGCAGACGTGTGCTCATAACCAAAGATATGAAAACAATGATGGTTGGGCGCTAGGGCCAGGTTGATAGATATATTTTTTTGTTTGCCAAGCAATTGGACTTTTGAAGGTGAATTACCAGACGAGAACTGGTTTATTAAAGGTAGGCCAACAAACGAGAACTGATGGGCAAAGAATAAGTCGTCAGACGAGAACTGACTACTTGGGGTTCATTGTCAAACGAGAATTGACTTTGAAAAAGGGTGACTACCAGACGGGAACTGGCGTTCAACGGGCTAAATGAAAAGGTGACCAGACGGGAACTGGTTAAAAGATTCGCCTACCAGACGAGAACTGGTATTTGAAGTTGGTTCGCCAGACGAGAACTGGACTTTGGGTTTGCTTGCAAGACGGGAACTGGACTTTGGTTTTGCTTGCCAGACGAGAACTGGACTTTGGATTGATTTGTAAGCTGGGGTTACGGGGCCCTGGGTGTGAGATCTGATGTTTCGGGGGTTATGCTCAATGCAATGATGATGCATATGCTCTATATGCGACATGAATAACGTATGCAAATGATTTATGCAATGATTATGAAAGGCCAGAAAAACTCCCGAGGTGGGAAGAAAGGTCTTAGTGACAAGGCTTCTGGTTGAGAAGGGTGACAAAGGCGACGGTGGGTAGCATGATTTCCCGACACTCGTCTTGAACTTGGAGATCACCGATATAACTTGCTCTGTGTAGCTAAATTTGCCCCTGCTTGGTAAGTCTCTGAACAGACTGTCACTGATTATCCGATTTATGGCATGGCGGACTTGGATGTCCTCTTGAGGAGAGTTGCACTTAGTGATCTCTGGAAGTGTCCTTTCCCGGTATGAGCGTGTAAGCGACCTGACTCACTCTGACTGAGCATTGGAAGATTTCATCCCTGGACAACAGAAATGTCGGGTGGCCTGCCCCTGTTTGGTAAATTCAGTTCTGATCAACTGGCTCTTGAATGACGTCCCTCAGTCAACTGATGCTTGGGAACTCTCTTTACCCTGACAGATTCCTTGGTCAACTAAACCACTGGATAACATGCCCCTGATTCATAGGCTGACAAGATGCTCTTGATTCTGGTCATCATTGTTGAATGAGCAAGTTCCCTCATGATTTCTCTTTGTAGGAACTTCCCTGGTGTCACAAACCGACTTGCAATTAAAACTGTTCATTCACAAATGGTAATTTTAATGCAGTGCACATGCAAGTTTGGAAATTTTATTTACTTTGATGCTGTGACAGTGTGTGACGAATGGACGATTAGTCCAAACGTAGTGTTGAGTTGGCAAATCGTTAGGAGTCAGTTTACGCAACCTTGTCGTAATATGCTTTCAGAATTGAACCCGATTCAATTAGGACTTTCAAGGGCTGTGACGTGGCTTGGTTCACGGTTTTAGAAAGAAAGATTTATGGCTCAAACTTTATCTGTGCCCCCCATTCTCCTTGATGTTCTTCAGTCCTACGTTCAGCTAATTCGACTTAAGTGCTCGCTTCTCACAAGGGTTTTGTAATGATTGAGGAACCAATGACGTTGAGGGTTTACGCACCAATGAGGTTTCTTGGAGTAACAGTCACCCATTCTGACTTTGTATCTGGTCACACGACTTTGTTCTTATGGAATATTTTTTCAGATTTTTTATTCCCTAACTTTTGCCTGGACTGGTTCTCTTTTTTTTTTGAATTTTTCGATTTTGAAGTCCAGCGGGATGCCCTAACTTTTGCCTAAGTCATATGTTTTCACACATTTTTTCGACTTAGCGGGCTTTATTTCTCTTTTTTTGATTTTTGTTGAACAAATCGTGTGACACTGGCTTGTCATGACTTGCTGAAAGGGTTGACTGCCTCATTCCTTTGTTGGTGAGGGATAACCATTGTGGTTTCACGTCCCTTGACCTCTTGGGGTGTAATGAATAAAGGTAATGGATCCTCGGATGCACACTCCTTTGGAAATTTGAATGCTCGGTCAAATTAACTGATGACTACCCTGCCCCGGGTTGAATGTGAGGGTTTTTTTCGTTTAGAAAGGAAACTCCTACTTCAAGGCTCAAACGGGTTGACGAGGGTCTATCTCCCTTATATCTCCGGTGTTTGGGAATTGAAGCAATGCCTGTACATCGTCAGCAGGTTCTACCCTGAAAGCATACCTTCAACAATTATGAGTATTCAGTTGTCATCATCCTCCCTCAAACCTGCTAAACAACAGTGAAATAAATGGGAGGTATATGGATGCAATTTTTTTCTTTTTTTCAATGCAAGTAAAGAAAAATGAGCGAATGCGACATAATTAATTCAAAAGTGCAAGATCACTACATTAACATTACCATTTAAAATAACAGTGCTTAAAAGACAAGTAGCTGCTAACAGGAAAGAAACTACAATGCAAATGATAAAAGGATACAGTGATCACCAACTCTGATGACAATTTGTCCGAGCCACTGAATCAGGAGACGCTTCTTCTGAAGTCCTTGAACTCAATCAGGCGAGAGGTTGACGTGCACAACCAAGCTTCCTTCTGGAAAGGAAATGTAGCCCTTGTCGATCAATTGTTGTACTTTGGCTTGAAAAGCTTTGCAATCTTAAGTTGAATGCCCCATTGATCCACCATGATACCCGCACTGCTCATGAGGATTGTACCCTGGAGGGTACGGCCCTGGTAACGGCTTGAGAGGCTTAGGAACCACCAAATAGCTTTGAACTAGATGTGGCAAGAGTTCACTGTATGCCATGGGGACTGGATGAAGAGGAGCAATCCTTCTTTCCAGATTGTTACGAGGCCTAGGCTGGCTCTGAAGTTGATTTTGAGGTCTTCGACCATGAGATTGCAGATTTGGACGAGGAGGAGCCCAGGGTTTCTGACACGGTGCTCTGAGCATTGCCGAATGCCCGTAAGAGTAACCAGTCACAGGAAAAGATGATCTCTGAGAAGATGTTGGTCTAGAATATTTGATATTTGCCGTGACTGCACTGTCGTCATTCCATTCTTCCACTTGGGAGCTAACAACAGACTCACCTTCACTAGCTGGGATATTCGAAAAGTCTTGGATCTTTCCACTTTTGAGCAGACTCTCAATGCGTACTCCAACTATCATCAAATCAGAGAAGCTTGTCATCCCAATGCTACTCATTCTTTCCAAGTATGGACCCTGCAAGGTGTCCACAAACAGGTCAATTAATTCTCTGTCTGAAAGTGGTGGTTGCACTTGGGCTGCCAATTCTCTCCACCGCTGCGCATATTCTCTGAAAGATTCACCACTCCTCTGGGATAGGCTCTGCAAGTGCGTGCGATTAGTCGCCACGTCCATATTATACTGGTATTGCTTTACGAAAGCTCTGGATAAATCATTCCAAGATCGGATATGACTGCTTTCCAAATCCATGTACCAACTTAAAGATGCCCCACTTAAACTGTCCTGAAAACAGTGAATCATCAACTTATCGTTGCAGGCATGAGAAGTCATTTTTCTACAGAACATCACCAAATGACGCTTCGGGCAACTGACACCAGTGTATTTCTCAAACTTCGGAGTTTTGAAATCTGGAGGAATGACAAGACCAGGCACCAAACACAGGGTTAGAGCATCAAAACCGAAGGCATCAGGATCCGCTAAGGCTTTGAGTCGCTCGTCCAACACACGAAATCTTTCAGCAGGATCAATAACTTGTGGATCCTTGGTTTTCACAAGAGGGATTTCCCCTTGGAAGTCTGGCATAGGGAAGGAAAAACTCTGATAATTCGCAGTATCAGTCGAAGATGAAGGTCCACCTCGGACAGCAGATGGTTCAGGTATATTCTGATTCACGATCGGGGTCTGTGCAGGCTGAGCTTGAGCAAGATTGTTCACTTGTGGAATATCCTCATCAGGAGAAAGACCATACAACGGATTGATCATTGAAGTGAAACCAGGTGGAAACTCAACATTCTGACGGTTGTTCTCTGACATAGCTATTGACGGCTTCCAATCTGACCCTTTACCTCTTAACACTGCTCGGTCTAGCTTCACACGCTCTGTCGTCTTCTAACTGTTACCACTTGTTCAAACTGAGTACCGGGAAATCAGCTGGCTGGTCATGGACAAAAGAGGAAGGATGAGCTCTCTGGAGGAGGAAAATGCAATGCAGATGCAAAATGCAATATGATGATGCAAAAGATGCAAAGACATGGGATCACAGCTGGAAACTTCCTGGAATCTGGAATGCCGGACCAAGAATCGAGTGTCTGTAACCACAAGATCTCTGTATAATAACCCAAAATAGTAACTGAGAACCGAAGGTCAATAACTTCAGGATCATAGTGACCGGATCAAACAATTGTACTGGTAATGAGGGTATGTTGAGGTCAAGGGTTCCTGCAAACCTGTAAACAGCCCAACCCCCTCACAGGTGGTGTTCTAAAACAAGGATCCTCAGACTTGGATCAGTTATGAGAAGTGTAAACACTTCTAACCCGGAGGTACAATGTTTACAATAACCATAAAAAATCCTCCTCTAATTCTCCTCAGTTTCTGAAGGTCAAAATAAAGGTCATCCAGACTTAGCAGGCTTCCCAGATAGCCCTAGCACTGCAGGAAATCTGCAACACAAAGTTCTCAAGAAGAAACCCATATCTGAACCGTGTTTCATATTCCCGCACCATACCGAGATGGAATGGGAAAGAACATGAACCACTCTAGCCTAGGTGTCACTCAGGTCCCAGGTATAGGACCTTAACTCTCAGTAGAACCCCCACCCACCAAAACAGAAACAACAGGTCCAGCCAGAATAGTATGACAGTATGATATATGCAAAGCTATAAAGAAAGCAATAAAGCAACTGTACATAAAGCAGAAATAGAACATATACAAACACAGATAGCACATAACACCCCAATAAACACAAATCAAACAAGCGCTAGGAGGAACCCACAAAAAGAACCAGAAGCCCTGGTTGCAATATAAGGATCCCCAGCAGAGTCGCCAAGCTGTTGCTCCCGATAAGTGGGACTAGGCCCAAATAAAGGTACAGACGCGAACGGTCGGCGAAAGGGACAATGAGAACACACAGCAGTGAACTCACTGGAGATGAATAGAGTCGCCAGCTAGGCATTTTTATCCCGAAGGAAAGGTAATGCTGCATAAACCTAGAAAGATATGGATAAGACGGTTGCGAACCAGAGAGACTGAGAAAGGGGGTTGGTTACAACCTGGGAAGGTATTAGCACCCAGATTGTCCGTCGTACTCGACGGGATCCACGCTTAAAAGATTTGTGTTTTAAAGGGGTAGTGTCAGTGCAATCTATGTATAAAATAGCTGGAAAAGAATGTACAAGTGTCAGTGTAAGAGAAGTGAAGTGTATAAATGATGTGTCAGTGTAAGGATAATAATGAATTGCTCAAGATCATGAGGCTAAAGATTAAAGCTAGAAAGAGGGGGGAATGTACAGAGACTTTTGTTCGATAACCGTTAAGTTATGCCTACGTATCCTCTCGTGCAATGAGGAAGTCAGAACACCGTAGTTCGACCCAAAGAGACTGAAAGATGAATTGACTTGTGAACTGCTTGCTTGTCTATGCTCAAGTGTATGACCTGTCTGGCTCAGGTGCAAACTGTCTTGCATTAGACGGGAGAAGCAAGTTCTCGTTTGTGAATGAATGAGATGAGAAAAGAATCCCGAAGGAGACGATTATTGTTTGTTTTTTGAGTTTTCAGTCTTTTATTGCTTTTGAAAGTTTGTCATAAGTTAATGAGCTTAAGCCTAAACCAATGGATTTAGTAAACTCATCACATCTTCCCTCTGATTAGGGGTAATGAGAATACCTTAAGTGTGAAGTCATATTCTTACACTTAATCACCTTTGGTGTAGGATTAAGATCATTAACCTACTTGTGATTATTTAGATGTTTTTGTTGTTTTTGTTTAGTGTTGAGTAATGAGATTAAGCCATAATCAGGGATTAAACAGACTCATTACACCATCCTAATAGAAGGATAATAGATGAGGATGTTTAAGCTGAGGAAGACTCCTCAACTTAATCCATGATTAGGGATTAAACCCATGACAAAACAAACCTTTGATTAAGTGGATTTTATTTAATGGTGAGATGATGAAGTGAATTTTAGGGTTTGTAAGACAACTTGAGGGGGACTTGTCCATTAACACTAGGGTTAGTCCTTCTTAACCAATTAAGTAAGAATTAGAACCCTAATGCAAGGCCCAAGTTACAAGTGTGATGTCTTGATGATTATTAGATGGATTGATTAAAGGAGTTAAACACATTAAGGGTTTAACACTTAGGATTAAAGTTATACACTCCATCCTAATAGAAGGATGCAGGCATAAGCTTAATCACAAAGCCTTAAAGCCTTTAGGGTTTAATCCCTGATTATGAGGTGAGAAGAGAAGACTCAAAGAGATGACACAAAGGTAAAATCTAAGTGGGGGACTAATCAATATTCACATACTCGGATGGTCCTAAGTTAGTGTGGTCTACTATCCTAAAGGAGGAGAAGAAAAAGAGAAGGATGAAAGGAGAACCTCCATGGTGGCCTAAGCACACCTCAAATTAATAAAAGAAGATGAGAAAGAAGAATTGATATGAATAAGAAGAAATGGATGAATAAGATAAGGAGAAAAGAATGCGGATGGAATAAATGAACAATGCACAAACAGAGCCTACACCAGTAGGGCTTCCAGATGCAACAACATGCAGTAATTAAAATCGGGCCATAGCGTTACCTAACGGAGAAGGTCCGTTGCCTTTTCCGTACGCGCAAAAGAAACTAAGAAGAAGTATCAAGTCCAGAATGATTTCAACAGTTCAAGCACAAAATTGTCAAATATCAAGATATCAGATCAAAGTCAAGTAATAGCTTTCAACATCCCAAGCTGCCCAACAAAGAGAATACTCATCAAAAGTATTTATCGAGATAAGTCTTTAAGCCCAAACAATAGCCCATTATTCGTCACAAATTGCATCTTGAATTCCACGAACAAATATAATTCAACAATCCATGAACAAACAGCCAATCGCAAGACTACCACCAAGTCAAATCCGCCATCTTCAAAATCGAACAAATAAGCCTACAAGAATATCACCCGGAACTAGAACCAAGATTAAATACAAAATCTTATAGGTAAAAGAAAACAAAATTAATTGAGATTAAATCTAAACTAGATTAATATTAACAATTGAAACAAAACAAAATTATTTAAGATTAAAATCTAAATTAATATTCTAAAACAAAAATCTCTAAACCTTTAACAAACTATTAACTATTATCTTAACAAAGTTATATATAAAATCTAATTAGGATAAAAAACTATAGTTATCATTAATAAAGAAATTAAATATAATTAATCATAAAGAAAAATGAGAAATCAGGAAAGAAAAAATGGAAAAAAGAGAGAGAGGTTTATGCCTGATGTTGGAGGGTGCCGCTAGATTAACAAAAAAACAAATGGGTTTACTAAGCCCATCTACACTATGACTACAAAATCTGAAAATAAAATAAAGAGAAAATAAAATAAAAAAGAAAAAAGGGGGGTGAATGCCGCTGGGTGGTGCTGAGAGATCCATTGGGCTTAGCCCGGTCCGCATGGGTTGTGTTTATGGAAAACAACAATAGTGCTAAGGAGAACCAGAACCTCAACGGCTTAGAGAACAAACCCATTCCACAGAAAAAACCTAAACAAATGCTGATAAGACGGAAAAGAAGCCGATGACTCTTCTTCTTCGCGTCACGTCGCCGAACCCCATCAATCTCCTTCTTTGTCAAAAAAAAACGCGTCTCCGACAACCAAACTCCATCAAGCTCTGCCGCCGGGAGCGACGAAACAGCGCCGCCGCGATTTCAACATCCTTCACATCATCTCACCGCCGGAAATAGAGGTGAAGACGTCGCGAACTGGTTTGTCTCCGACGAACCTCTCTTCCTGCGCAAACAACACGCCGCCGGCGTTACTTCTTCAACTCCGAACGAGGACGACGTAAACGGCCGTCACTCTCCATCTCTAGATCGCGGTCTCAATCTTAGCTTCAGTCCAAATGCGGCTTAGCAACTCACAGGTTTTGAGTCTGCGATCTCAGCTTCGAATTGTTGCGGATTATCCTCATCTTTTGTTCTAATTTCAGTCTCTCTTCATCTTGGATCTGCTTCTGTTCTGTTTGGAATTTGTTTTTCGCAGGTTGAGTGAGGTTGTTTTGATGTTGCTTCTGGTGAAGGAGGTTAGGTTGTGTTGCTGCAGTTTTTATTTTGTTCTGGTTGGTTTTTTTCTTTGTTAATGAGTTTTCTTTTCTGTCTTTCTGGGGTAGAAATGTTTTTTCTTTTTGATTGTGGTCCCTCCTCCTTTTCCCGTTGCAGGTGATGATGGTTGATGAAGGAAAGGTCCATCAGCCGAAAGCCCCCTTTTTCTGTGAGTTGATGGCAAGGTCCTGGTGTAGAAAAAAGGTCTTGTTTTTGATGGTACTGCCCGCCCCCTTTTCGTTGATCTGTCGTGAAGGTCTTTTTTAATTTTCAGTTTCGTCAAGGCCCCCCTCCTTTTTTTTTTTTTTTGCAGAAAAGGTTACTTGAAAAAGTCCTTTTCCTGCCTCTCTATTGACTTGTTTTTTTCTTCTTTTTGGTGCAGGTTTGAAATGATGTTGGAGTGTTGCAGAAAGTTTTTGTGGGAGTGGGCTGAAGGTGTACGGAAGAAGAGTGGGAAAACTGTGTTCGTACGCTTTTTGCGTATATGTGTGTGATGTGTGCAGGAAGTGGGGCCATGAGATAGAAAACATGCTGCAAGTTCTTTCTTTCTTTATTTTTCTGAATTTTGTTGTAATGGACTTTGTAATGGGCTTCATTACTTTTGTGATTTTTTTTGGAATAATATATTTTGTATATTATTTTTTTTGTGTAATAATAAAAGAGAAATGGGCTTTTGAACTAGAAATGATAAAAGTGGCTCATATTTAAATGGTAATTTGTGTAATGAATGGAAATAGTCTAAAAAATGAAAGTTTGGTTTAAGGGCTTAAGGTGTTAAAATGATTTATGAAATGGATTATTATTTTGGTGACTAAGATGGAAAATGGTTATTGGATAGGATTTTAATGGAAATAAAATGAGAGAAGATATATGGTTTAGAAACAATAAAGAAATGGGGTTAATGGATAAAAAATGAATTATGAATGTACGGACACGGAAATGGGTTAATCAAACAAAGAATGTAAATGAGCCCAAACTAGTATTCACACTTCTTGATTTGCACAAATCTTGAATCTGACATTCTTGAATTACTTGGAATTCTTGTATATCCCCATATGAACCTGATTTTCTGAACCAAAACTTCGCACAAACCACTGCTTTGATAACCTGAAGAATCTCACATCAAAACCTTGGATACACACTGCCCAAGAAGCCCACCACTGAAACGAATAACTCTCTGAATTAATCGTCCTCTGACAAAGTAATTCTTGGATCACTTTGAATAATCTGAATTAACCTCTTGAAAAATAAATTCACAGAAGAAGCATAGAATAACTGACAGTCTAATTTCCTGAACCAAACTTCTCATGAATCACAATTTGATAATTTGATAAATTCAGCACACAACACAACTTGACTTGAACATGCACTGTTTGAGAAATCAACCACTGAATTGATGACGACCCAGATGCATAGCAAATAGTCCTTTCAGACGTGAAATCCTTGACTACCGCTAAATCAGGGAAATAAACCCTAATTTAGTGACAGGAACAATAAGAGAATGATACCAATGTCTCAGGAGCTTATGCAAATGATATGAATTTTAAATGTTAATGACCAAATGGAAATGCAAATGAGATGCAAATGAAAGACAGGCGAAGAAAGAAAATCAGAGGGCAAATTTAGGGTGTCTACAAGGTGTCCTGCTCTGTGTCATGTAATATCGGGTTGGGAATCGTTTGTGAACCTCATGTTCTTTCAGTTAATGTTGGAATTTTCACATTATTGATGTTACTTGGATTCGGATATATATTTCCTTATGAAGCATTTTTAGTGATTTGAATTGGAAGTATGACATCGTTGCGTTGTTGTTTATTTATATGTTAATTATGAATGTGTAACCCGTGTTATGGGACAGGACAATGATTAATAATAAGGTTTTGAATATATGTGGTACCTTTCTTTTTTATTTTACTCTGATAATATGAAATATTTTTCTAAAATTGTTTGTGGGGTAGAAGGGTGTTACATTAGTTGTATCAGAACAGGTCGGTATGTCCGACCAAGTTGTCTAGTGTTGTTTATTCCTTAGTGCGCGACATGTGTGTGAAACACTGCCAGTACTTTCTTATTAGTTTTATAACCATTTTTCTCCAAGAGTTGGTTTGAAATAATTGAGGGAGAAGTTTACTCGCATGAGATGTTTATGGTGTGAGAATTTGGTTCAAGGTGATATTAATTGCAAGAGTGCAAGTGTTGCTGGAACTGAATTATGGCGAATCGACAAGAGTACATATTAATGATTCTTATATGTCAGTCAAGTTTGAGATGGCTTTGAAAGAGGAAGAGCTAGTATGATGGATGTTGCTTCTCGGGGAATAGAGAGAAATGTGACGACTAATGTTATGCCAGTGATGCGTAATTCTTGATGTCTCTTGAAGATAATTGCGACTTGCCTCTAGAGTGTAGATCTGAGTTTGGAAACAATTAAGAAATGGTATTTTTATCTACTAAGAAAGTAAGATAACTCTTAGAGAATGAAACTTACATGAGTGTATGTGGGTAATAAAGGTTATATGAGATGTGCACATATCATTGACGATGGATTTAGGAGATGGTTGAGTTTAAGGATCTACTCTAAGGAATTGACAATTTGATGGACCAATTTGTAGGCTAGTATGTCTTCAGTATAATTAGATTGAGATTAGATTAAATTTCAGATTTTGGATGAAGAGTGAGAGTAGTTGGAGGATTTTAGAAGCAAAAGAGAGAGGTAGAACTCATGTTCATCAATTTCGATTCTCATTTTTGCAATTATGGAACAACCTTAAGAAAAAGGGGCATAACTTTTCACTCTTAAATCTGATGGAAGCGATTCTGGACTTTTCTGAAAGCTTACGAAATTACTTACAGTTTGCATATAAATATTTCCTTCGGCAAGTTTTTGAAAAGAGAGGAAAATACGTTTGAATATTTGGGTCTGGTGGTGATTTTGGTGGAAGTTTGTATACGGGATTTCTTGACCAGCCTCCTTTACAAAGGCGATAACTTTTTACTCGTAACTCGGATTTAAGAAATTCTTGAAGTTTTGGAATCTACATGAAATTTCCTTCATTTTTGAATATAATTTTATGTCTGGGAGGTCTTTATTGAAGAATAATTGTGTTTGAAGTTGAAAGATTCTTGCTAGAGATGCGTAAGATAAGGTCAAGTGTAAAATGTTTGGAAATAGGAAGGATGTAAGGGTATCAGAGGAACACATAGATATGTAGCATATATCAATGGATAATTATTAGAATATAGATATCTTTGAGGAAGGTTAAATAGTAAAGTGGATTGTGTTATTGATGATATGGTGTCGACATGTGTCAGGAATGTTTTTGGAAAGTTTCTATCACCAACCAGATGATGAGGTGGTACTGTTGAGAATGTGATTTGAATGAGAACCAAGTGTGAAACTATATGGATCATCGAAGTCAAAATATTAAAGGAAAGACGAAGGATTTTTTAGTGTGTTGAAGTTCTTAACTTGGATAAATGCTTCATTTAAAGAAAACCGATTTGGAGTGTACTTGGTGTAGTAGTAGTTCAGGTATTGGATTAATATTTAGAAATTGTGTTGTACTATGAGCGGGTATAGAATAATATGTAATGTATTTTTGGGTGTTTATGTGCCATTGGCAAGTTTGAAAGAAGAAAAATAAGAAAATGTTTGTAAGCCTTAGAGGGATTGGAATCATGCTTGTGTTGAGGAAGTATCGATGTATAATATAACGAATTAGAGGAGTTTCTATCATTGAACGTATGTGGAAATGGTATTATCGAGAGTATGATTGGGATGAAATTCAAATGTAAAAAATATATGGATCCTAGATGTTGTGAGATTTAAAGGAGATTATTGGACCATGTTGTTTAAGATGACTGTGAGAACATGTTCAAGAGGAAATGCTATTGTAGTTAGTAACAATGGTTTATGCTCCATTATGGTTGTCGGCTATCTATTGACAAATTGAGGAACTGGTAACCCTTAATCTCTTGTTGATAGTAGACGAGATCGTGTTGGATGTGATAGACTTGTCTTGCCAGCTTGATAGTGTGTGCAGTAAATTTATATTCTATAAAGGAGATGGCTTGAATTGTTGAAGGATTTTGAATTCGATTTGATTTACCATCCTAGTAAAACGAATTTGGTGGTTGATGCTTTGAGTAGAAAGCCATTGCAAATATCGATTCTTTTGGTGAGATTATTAGAGATTATTGAGTAGTTCAGAGATATGAGCTTGTTGGGTGAGACAATTGCTGACAATGTGAAATTGGGAATGTTGAAGCTGACTAGTGGGATTTTGGAAGAAATTTGTGTGGCTCAAAAATCTAATTTGAAGTTGGTCGATCAGTTGATACTGGTTAATCAAGGTAGTGGAGGTGAGTTCCAAATTAATGAAGATGGAGTTTTGAGGTTCAGAGATAGAATATGTATTTCAGACATTCCAGAGATTAAAAAGAGTATAGTAGAGGAAGGACATCGAAGACGACTGAGTATTCATACTGGTACTACAAAGATGTATCAAGATCTGCATAAATTGTTTTGATGTCCAGGTATGAAAAGAGATATTGTTGAATTTGTGTATGCATATTTGACTTGCCATAAGTCATATATTGAACATATGAAGCCTTTAGGTTTGATGCAACCATTGAATGTTCCTGAATGGAAATGGGATAGTATTTCCATGGATTTTGTGACTGGGTTACCGAAGATTGCAAAAGGTACCGATTCAATTTGGGTGATTGTGGATAGATTAACTAAGTCAGCGCATTTCTTGCCGATGAAGATTGATAATTCTATGCAGAGGTTAGATGCGATGTATATTGAGGAGATTGTGAGGTTGCATGGAATACCTTTAAGTATTGTGTCAGATAGAGATCCACGATTTACGTCGAGGTTTTGGAAGAGTTTACAAGATACTTTGGGCATTAAGTTGAGGATGAGTTTTTCTTATCATCCGTAGACAAATGGTCAGATAGAAAGAACAATTCAATCTTTAAAAGATTTGTTGAGGGCTTGTGTGCTGGACAAAGGAGGATCTTGGGATAGTCACTTGTCGTTGATTGAGTTTACATACAACAACGGTTTTCATGCTGGTATTGGGATGGCCGCATATGAAGCGTTGTATGGTAGACAATGTCGAACTCCATTATGTTGGTATAAGTCAGGAGAGAGTTCTGTACTCGGGCCTGAGATTGTTCAAGAGATGACAGAGAAGATTAAGATGATTCAGAAAAGGATGAAGACGTCATAGAGATTAAGATGATTCATGATAAGAGAAGAAAAGCACTTGAATTCCAAGAGGGAGATCATGTGTTCTTAAGAGTTACTCTGATGACTGGTGTGGGTCGAGCTTTGAAATCTAGAAGGCTCACTATGTGTTTTGTTGGTACTTATCAGATTATGCAGAGGATATGAAAGGTTTCCTATCAGATGGCATTACCATCGTCACTTGCAAATTTACATGATGTTTTTCATGTGTCACTGTTGAGGAAGTACATTTTGGAGTCGTCGCATGTGATCCAAATGGATGATGTTCAAGTAAGGGATAACTTAATAATTGGAGCTTTTCCTGTGAGGATTGATGGTCGAGAGTTGAAACAATTGCAGGGTAAAGAGATTGCTTTAGTGAAGGTACTATGGGGTGGACCAACTGGTGAAAGTTGGACTTGGGAGCATAAAGATCGGATGAAGAAGTCATATCTGACTTTGTTTACTTTAGGTAATTTTCGAGGACGAAAATTCTTTAAGCGGAGGAGAGTTGTAACGCCCCAAAAATCTAAATTAATAATTTATTTTATTTAGAAAGAATTAAGAAGTTTTGGTGATTTTTGGAGAATTTTGGATCAAGGAGAATATTTTTAAAATAATTTTAATAGAATGAATAATCATGTATTATTTAGACTATTATTATTATTAAAAATAATAAGAAAATTGTAACAACTCATATATATATATATATATATAATACATACATCAAAGCATATTTTTCATATATAAGTTCATGTTTGGTACTGAAATACAAATAAGTTCTTAGTACAACGCATTGTAAACTTTTAGCCAACTAAATACATAAGGTACTACATCAAAAGGCTAACAATAATACAAGGTGTCAAAACACAGAAAAACTATGAACTAGATCCGAAGATCTCAAAATATCCACGGTGGAAGCAAGGCCATCAATAAGTAAGGATAATCAAACCTCCCTATCCTTACCCTTCACGGAATTTGAAGTACCTGAAAATATAATAACAACATGGGGTGAGATAACAACATCTCAGTGAGTTCCTTATCTGTCGCTCCCACCAAATGGCACCTGGCCAAGAGGGGTACAGACGCGAACGGTCGGCGAAAGGAGAACATGAAGATGAACTGAAAAGAGTCGCCAGCTAGGCATTTTTATCCTGAAGGAAAGGTAATGCTGCATAAACCTAAGAAAAGATGGATAAGACGGTTGCGAACCAGAGAAACTGAGAAAGGGGGTTGGTTAAAACCTGGGAAGGTATTAGCACCCAAATTGTCCGCCGTACTCGACGGGATCCACGCTTGAAAGTTTGTGTTTAAAGGGGTAGTGTCAGTGCTATTTTGTGTGCAACAGCTGGTCATGCTGATGCTTTTCGTTTTGAAAATGGTTGAGTTTTAAGGATTTTATGAACCTCTGAAACTTTGCCCGTGAAATGTGTTTTGATTCGATTTGCATGATTTACGAAAAATAAATGAGTTTTGTTGTGTGGTTTGTGTTTAGTGATGTTCAAGGATTGATTCTGGAGATTTTAGAGATTTTAGAGAGTTTTAGTGGCGTTTTGAGAGAGATTGAGTGAGAGAGCTGTCGGAGAAGATGACCGGAACACTGTTCCGATCATCTGAAAGTCATTAGGGTTCAGATTAGGGCTTCATTACGTAATTAGGGAAAGTTTGAATTTCAGTCGTCCAGATGCGCGCGTGGTCTTTCCCTCCCTTTCCAGATTTGAATTCCAGCCCTTAGATCAGCATACTTCTCCTTTTATTAATTTTTATTTCATTTTCTTTATTTAATCTTGCACGAATTTTTAAAAATAGAAAAAGACATCAAAAAATTCTGTAATTTTTTATCCAACCTTTAATTAATTTTCAAAACACAAAAATATTTTTATTTTAATTTTTTGCATTAAAATATTATTTTTAAATCATTTAAATGTTATTTTTAATTAGTTAATGAGAATTAATTAATTAAATATACATTTAGGTATTTAAAAATCACAAACAAATTCAGAGAACATTCTTAAGCATTTAGAAACATTTACAAACTCACCACACAAATTTCTTTTTAGTTTTGATCATACTTTGACATTTTTCAATTGAATTAGGGTTCTTAAACTTGAATATTCTTAACCCTAACTTCAAAAATTCATAACTTTTGAACCAAAGTGAGTTTGTGAATGATTCTTTTTGCATTGTGCTATGCATGGTTTCAAGCATCTAAATACATTTTTGTTTCTTTTTTATAATGCATTTTCAATTTGTTTGGCATTTTACCTTTAAGATCACCCTTAAAACCCTAGAAACTTAGAAAAATCATAAGTCCTTCTAGGTTAAGCTTCTGACCTCCCCCTTTGGATGGTAACTTAGTATAGGTTTAGTGTTCCTTTGAGTTCATTTTCAATTTTTTATCTTATGTTTTTCTTCTGTTTTCGTATTGTGCATCTCACATGATCATATAACCCTAATTTGCATCTTCATTTGCATCCATCTTGTATAGGCTTGTATACATGAACTTGCCATGACATTTTGTGCATCCACATGACATATAAGACATCTTAGGACACATTAGAATCATGTTTGATCATTGCATCATCCATTTTCCATGTTTTGTTTTCATTTCATTTCATGTGCATTCATTAACTTTCATGCTTCTTCCATGTCTCATTTGCATCTTCATCACTTGTATGATCATCCTCATCTCATGACATACATTTGCATCATCTCTTTGCATCATTTGCATCATGAACATGCTTCTGGTTTTGGTTTTCCTTCTTGCATTCATTTCATTTCCATTCCATTTCACTTCCTTTTGCTAACTTTTCAGGTGGTAAGTGTTTGAGAAGTGAATTTGCCTTCACTTCTCACAATATTTTCTCATATATCTTATGTATCATTGCTGCATTTTATCTTTGCTTTAGAGTGAGCTTTCTCATTCATGCTCCTTCCTCACTTTCTTTCTTCAAGAAACTTATCTTCTTAAGTGAAGTAAGTTGTCTTGCTTCTTTCTGCTTCTTCTCCTTCCATCTTTGCTTCTTCCTTTGTGGCTTATCTTGAAGACTTCTTGCAAGCCTCATAAACCCTAGGAATACCAAAGCATGATAACAATTAGGGTTTGATTAGTCCCCCATTAGTTTTACCTTTGTGTCATCTCTTGTGTCTTCTCTTCTCATCTCTTAATCAGGGACTAAACCTTAAAGGTTTTAAGGCTTTGTGATTAAGGTTATAACTACATCCTTTGTATTAGGATGGAGTGTATAACTTTAATCCTAAGTGTTAAACCCTTAATGTGTTTAAATCCTCTAATCAATCCACCTAATAATCACTAAGACACCAAACTTGTAACTTGGGCCTTGCATTAGGGTTCTAATTCTTCCTTAATTTGTTAAGAAGGACTAACCCTAGTGTTAATGGACAAGTCCCCCTCAAGTTGTCTTACAAACCATAAAATTCACTTCTTAATCTTACCATTAACTAAAATCCACTTTAATAAAGGCTTTGTTTTATCATGAGGTTAATCCCTAATCATGGATTAAGTTGAGGAGCCTTCCTCAGCTTAAATGTTCTCATCTATTATCCTTCTATTAGGATGGTGTAATGAGTCCATTAAATCCTTGATTATGGCTTAAACTCATTACTTAACACTAAACAAAAACTCCAAAAAACATCTAAATAAATGCAAGTAGCTTAATGATCTTAATCCTACATCATGGTGACTAAGTCTGGGGTGTTTACTTCATACTTAAGGTATTCTCATTACCCCTAATCAGAGGGAGGATGTGATGAGTTTACTAACCCTTGGTTTAGGCTTAAGCTCATTTTCTTATGACAAACTCCAAAAGCAATAAAAAATTGAAAACTCAAAAACAAACAATAATCGCCTCCTCCGGGATTCTTTTCTCATCTCATTCACTCATAAACGAGAACTCGCTTCTTCCGTCTAATGCAAGACAGTTTGTACCTGAGCCAGACATGTCTTACACTTGAGCATAGACATGTAAGCAGTTCACAAGTCAATTTATCTTTCAGTCTCTTTGAGTCGAACTACGGTGTTCTGACTTCCTCATTGCACGAGAGGATACGTAGGCATAACTTAACTGTTATCGATCAAAAGTCTCTTTCTATTCCCCCCTCTTCCAGCTTTATTCTTTAAGCCTCATTGTCTTGAGCTTTGCACTCTTTCCTTGCACTGACACTCTTTATTTCACTTCACACTTCTTTTGCACTGACACTTACATTCTTTTGGCATAACATGATGAACAATTCTATAACCTAAAATCAAACTTCTGGAAAATTTGTTCTTGAAGTTACCTGAAATGGAGATTTCAAAAATGGCACTATTTGGGCTCTTCTTTGGTGCTTTTCCATTCCTCTTGACCCCCTTTTGCTTCTGGAATGCTTTGCTGAAGTGTATGTGGCTTCTCCTTGAAGTTCAATGAAGTTCAGTTCAAAGGGGGAGAAAATCGTGTTTTGTGTATGGTGGTTTTTAGGGCAAAGTGGAGGGTGGGAAATGCTCTGTGATTGGTGCTGAGATGAATGGTGGTGTTGGTTTGAAGAATGAATGGCTGAGTTGTGTGTTTCGATAGAAAATGCAAAGAGGGAGGTTTTTGTGAATGCTGAGTTATGGGAGAGTTCAGGCTTAGTTCTTGTTATGTTTGGCTTGCTTTGGATTAGTATAAACAAATGCAATTGGTTCAAAGAGTGGTTGTGGCATAGTGTGATTGGTATGGGTGAAAATGCACAAAGTCAAGGTTATGTGTCCTTTGAGGAATGGGCTGTTTCAGGCCAAGGACAAGGGCATGTCTGGTGCAGCTGTGATCAAGGAGGACCATGGAAATGAGATTGAGGCAAATCAGCAAGTTGTGACAAAGTTATGGGAGGTTTTGCAATTTTGTGAACTCTTGGCCCTTTTGGAATTTCTTCATGTGTAAGTTATGAAATCTTGGGATTCTTGGGCCAATTCTGAATTTCAAGTCATGTGATATGTTTGTATAATGGTTAGAAGTCAATTTGAGGCCACAAAATGGTACGGCATGAGGTTTTGCAAAAAATCCCTTTTGGCATGAAACATGAAATTATGTGATTTTTGCCAACTTTGGAAGGCCATAACTTGAGTTCCAAAATGAATTAGATCTTGTTCTTGTACTTTTTGAAAAGGGAATGATCCAATCTACAACTTTCATGACCAAGAATTTTTCATTTGAAGCATTTTTGGTTAAGAAAGAGGAGGTTGAAAAACTTTCCCAAAATGGAAAGTTTACATTACAAGTCATTTCCATATTTGGCAACTTTTGGTTTAGCCCACTTTTCTTCAAATTTGTGAACTTCTAAACACTTCAATGATCAAATAAAGACCATATAACTTCAAATTGATGAAAAATACACCTTGGGTCCATTGGTGGGAGCCTTAGATGCCCTGATTTGGCTCTGACTTGCTCAAGAAGTTACCTAGTGATCAGATGACTTCCACAATGAATTTTTCCCTCAAACTTGGTATGTATGATCCTTATGACATATTGAGACCAATAGAAACAAGAATGACCAAAAACATTTGGGGTTATGTCCTCTGAAACCAAAACCCTAATTTTAGGTCATCTGTGCAGTTAAAGTTGGCTCTGCTTCCATGCCTTGCCAGTTCTTGTGATTTTCTGAATTTCTTGATCTTGGGAAGATATAATATGATGATTGAACATAAATAGACCCTCTTGAGAGGATTTAAGACCTTTGAAGTGGCTCAGAAGGATCTTGGATGGCTTAGATCACAAACCCTAGATACAAATGACTTTGAACCAATGAAGTGAAGCAAAGATGCAACATGAGATGATATGATTGAACTTATGCAAATATGGAAGATCACAAGCCATGGTATGAACTTAGTGAGGGCAAATTTGGGGTGTTTACAGCTGCCTCTATTCAAGCACGAGTTAGCTGTGTAGGATGTAAGCGACGGCTTAACAGGCAAACAAGATAACTTGTGGTTGAATACCAAAGACAGTCCAAAATTTGCACTCACTGGGTGTAAAGAAGAAAAGGGATATAGATTGTAAGATGAAGTATAATATGATTATAAAGTGTGGGCGATGGAGGACGACCATCGAGCAGAGGACGACTGCTGGGGACGACCATCAGGTTCAAAGCATAAATGAAATAAATGATGAGGTACGGTCATCAAAGGTGAAGGACGATCACCTAGCAGGGGATGGCTGCTTTGTTGGGGGGAAAGATGAGGGACGATCATCTAAGGTGAAGGACGATCACCTGGCAAGGTACGGTTGCCGAAAGTATCGCGACATAGTACGAATGTCGGATAGAAAAGGTCGACGAAGGGGATGGACATCGGATAAACATGATGAAGGACGATCATCAAGAGGTGAAGGACGATCACCTAGCAGGGGACAGCTGCTCAACATCACGACATAGGACGAATGTCAGATAGAAAGGGGTTCTAATAATAGAGACTCCACTGGGGGAATGATGAGAGACAGTCATCAAAGGGTGAAGAACGAACACCTGGCAGGGTACGGTGCCGAACGTATCATTATATAGGACGAATGTCAGATAGAAAAAGAAATTTTGCTTTTTACTGGGGATTTGCTGGGGACTCTTCTGGGGAGTGGTGGACACAGACGAGTGTCTATATTCAAGAAAGGAAAGGTATAAGTGTTTGACGTTGTGCATAGATTAAAGATGCGGACGAGCATCCTTAAGACTATTATACGGACGAGTATCAGTAGAAACAAACGCTGACGCATGTTCAGAGATGATGATACAGACGAGTATCAACTGGTTAACAAAGAACACGGACGAGTGTTGAATCTGAGGAGAGATAAGGGGTGTATACAAGATACGGACGAGTATCTGTATGAGTGAAAAATAAGCATGAGTGAGACACAGATGAGTGTTCAACTTGCTGGGGAAAGTATGACACGGACGAGTATCATAAGTTATGAACTTATAAGTGTAAAAGATATTTTGACGATCTGTGGGGATGGGATGACACAGACGAGTGTCGAAAGAAATGCATTATAAATAAGTGTTTTGGTTTCCAATAAGTGTTTAGGCAACCATGCTGGGGAATGGTGACACGGACGAGTGTCAAAAAGAGTATGGAAGTTTCTGTATTCAAAAGGATATTTGTGGCCTATATCTGCAAGGGGATGATATGACACGGACGAGTGTCGAATTAGTATATATTAATATGTATTAGTGAGTGCAAAGGGGACGCTTCGGCTTTCTGCTGGGACTGTGAGTCCTTGTATACGTTGCTGACGGAACGTTGGTATATATAGGTGTTTGATTCAAAACATGACTTGTGATTATGCAATATGTTTGATTTTTGCCGTAATGCTCTGTATTAGACGAATGCTATGCTCTGAGGAGAAATATGATGTGAATGCCATGATTATGCAAAGATACCGATTCGGGATTCGGATCCCGTTGCTGCGGAGATCCCTGACTGATCTGCTTGAAAGAATATCCCAGTTGGGGATGAGACCATTGGTAGATCTGATACAGATGATTCTGCTTGGGAAGATAAGCCACTGATAGACCAATCTTAGTAATGAGGAACCCAACTGGGGGCTGTGGAAGCTTTCGTCACTTTGATGTGAGATTTTCAGACATTTCTCTTTTGGAGAGGCTGGAGCTCTTGTGGGGAGATGGTTCCCTGTCTAGCACTCGGCTGGGGAGAAACAATCATTGAATGATCTTCCTTGAGATTTCTGTAGGGATCCTGCTAAGAATGATAATATCTTGACAACTCAGCTGGGGAAATGAACACCTTCTAATGCTGCATTGAAGAGAGTGCTAGAGATGTGATGCCTGGCAGCTCTGATAGGGAGAAAGCAACTCTGGTGCTGTTTGGAAGATGTGCTAAGGAAATAATGATTTGGCAGCTTGCTGGGGAAAACCTTTCATGCCCCACGTTGTGTTTTGAACACCTGCAATCCTGTTGAGACAAAGAAACGCACAAGTACCCCGAGGTGTCCCTTACTGGATTCCATCATAGGAGTTTAGACACTCCCTGGAGTAAGAAATATATTTCCTGTAAGCATGTGATTAGGAAAAGCGCATATGTATCTATGTAATCATTATATCAAGAATATCATACATTTTTGCAAATGAAATAAAAATGTACAAGGCGAAGTGTGACTGAAAATCCGATTTTATTAATTTAGGTGCCCTGAATTGGCAAATACAGTCAAAGAAACAAATCCCGTGACATGAGGAGATTGTTACAAATTTAGAAACAAAAAGGTGATGACAATGTTGATGACGCTTCAATGAGCTCCCGTTTTGCTATGACTCGTATGATGATAACGAGAAAAAGTATCATTTTATTACTATGTTTCAATGCCGTTTTATCGCACTTTTATTGTTTTAACACCCGATTCCTCGAGTTTTCTTTGTCATTTTGCAGGTATATCAATTATAGAGCTAAATCATAAGCCAAAAGTGAAATGAGAAAAAACAAGCATGAAAAGAAGAAGAAGAGAGGAATTCTGCATAATCTGCATAATTTGTAATTGTCACGATCGTCACCTAGGAGTCACGACCGTGACACGCTAAAAGGAGCAGTCACGGTCGTCACCAGTCCCTCACGACCGTGACGCGCTAAATACAAGGATAACGCTCGTGACGCCCTTGTCGCGAACGTGACAAGGGGAAATTAGGTTACTTGATGAGAATTGGTCATGTACGTGTGCTACGTGAAGTCAATATTTTCCTATCCTTCCGCAGACCCAGTAACTCAACTTTTCCTGGATTCTCTCAACATCTACGAAGCCCAAGGCATTATTCCAACTGCCAAGCCCAAATTACAATCTCTATAAATAGCTTAGTTTCAAAGAACAACTGACAGAGTTTTATTTTAATTTTTCTTGCGGAAGCTCTGCTGTATTTCCATTGCACCCTAGTTCATTTATTTTTCCAGCATTTGTTCTGTTCTTGCTTTAATTTTTTATATCCCAACCAAATCAAATAACAATTTCCAACATTAGGAAATTGTTATCATTTAATTTCTTTCAAAGCCTTCAGCATTTCATTTTGTAATTTTATTTCCGATTCCGGTCCATACTCCGAGCTTGCCAGATTGTGGAAGAAGGAGTCTAACATTATATTTGTTATTCAGGTTTTTTTTAATTAATTCGCATTTATATTAATGTTAAGAATTTATTTTTATTTCTTTATTATGCATATTTTATTTTGTATTCCTCTGTTTCTGCATCTGTCTGGTACAACAATCATGAGTAGCTAAACACTTTAGGCGTTATGTAATTAAAATCAACTAAATCGGTAAAATCAATTCTAGGCTTAAAATAATTAAGAACTTAAAATTCTGGCTGTGACTTTTTATAATAAAATCAATCTTTTTGTTACGAGAGTAAGGAAAGTGTAATCAGTTAGGTCGAGACCACGAGAGTGTGAGATTTCAACCAGATAGCTAAAGTTAGGCATTTAATTTAAACACAGCGAGAGCGCATTAAAATGAATTAGACTTATTAAGTTTCCAAAAATTATTTCTAAACACTTATGGGCTAGCGAGAGCAGGGATAGGGCTTTAGGGGTAAGATCTGAGATAAGACCACGAGAGTGTGAGTTAAAGATATTTAAACTGATAACCTCTACAGAATAGATTAAGTGAACCATCCTTATAAGCCTAGGTTAGATTCACCCGCCTAAGTTAACATAATTACATACCGACCGCCTTATTATCATTTTATTAAACTAAAATTTAATTCCCGTCTTTAATCCTTAAAAATAACAAAAAATCGTGACAACTATTCACCTTAGCTAAACTAGTAAACCCTCTGGCACTAAGTAATCATAAAGTCCCTGTGGGATCAATAATCTTAAATATTACTTCGATAGGTTGTGCGCTTGCAGTTAAGATACCGCTAGACACATATTAGAGTACGTATTTAGCCCATCAAGTTTTTGGCGCCGTTGCCGGGGACCTTAATTTAGTTACTAGTGCACTTTAGAGTAGCATTGTCTAGACTAAGGTAACAACTATTTATTTTCTTAATCTAATTTCCCGAGTGTATGCCAAGTACTCGCTCTCAAGGCGAAGACTTGCAACCTCTAATCCCTGAATCGGAACGCTTCTTAAACGTAAGAAGACGGATACTCGATTACGAACGAAATTACAACATTCCAGATCTTCAAATAGATCCACCTAAACCAGTCGGAACATCAAAGGACGCAGAGATGGATGAAGAACCGAATCATCCACTCAAATATTACGCTAGTCCTTCGCAAGCTGAACCGCATTCCAGCATTGCCGCACCGGCTATCAACCGAAACGATTTCGAGCTGAAACCTTCGCTGATATCAGCCGTGCAACAAAATCAATTCGCCGGAAATCCTACCGAGGATCCGAACCTTCATCTTTCGATATTTGTGCAGTACACAGATACCGTAAAAGCCAATTGAGTTACCCAAGAAGCTATTAGACTACGTCTTTTTCCTTTTTCACTTCGAGACAGAGCGAGAGCCTGGCTTCAATCTCTACCCTCGAATTCAGTAACTACGTGGGAGGAACTAAAGAGAGTTTTCTTGACCAGATATTTCCCACCTAGCAAGACAGCTATGCTAAGAGCTCAGATTAACGGATTTAAGCAAAAGGAAAACGAATCACTTTTCGAAGCTTGGGAACGCTATAAAGATATGCTGAGACTTTGTCCACATCACGGATTAGTAGAATGGATGGTCATCCATACCTTCTACAATGGACTCTTGTACAATACAAGAATGACAATAGACGTTGCCGCAGGCGGTGCACTAATGGACAAAGAATATAATGATGCTTATGCGCTTATCGAGAGTATGGCTCAAAACCATTACCAATGGGGAAGCAAGAGAGTCGCAACTGAGAAACCAACAAAAGGAGGTATGTACGAAGTAAGTAGTATGGACCAAGTCGATGCAAAGTTTGACCAACTAAACCAAAAGATCGACAACTTGGCCATAACACCAACAGCCACCGTGGCTGCGGTAACACCTAACTGTGAGTTATGTGGAGTTCCAGGACATGATGTCCCTGATTGTCAACTATTAACAGGAATTCCCACAAATCAAGTGAATTATGCTCAAGGAAACCCGTACTCTAACACATACAACCCAGGTTGGAAGAATCATCCGAACTTCTCCTATAAGAACAACAATGCTTTATACGCACCAGGTCAAGCACCAACTACACCACCAGGATATCAAAAGACTGCTCCTAATGTCCCTAGAAAATCGAACCTTGAGTTGATGATGGAGAACTTCATAGCTAACCAATCTCAAACAAAAAAGGACTTCTTAAACCAAAACATACACACTAGTGAGCAGATTAAGCAATTAGTGAGCAAAGTAGATGCATTAGCTACACATAACAAAATGCTAGAAACTCAGATTTCACCAGTAGCTCAACAACAAGCACCTACCACTGCACCAACTGGAGTATTTCCTGGACAACCTCAACCTAATCCGAAAGGACAGGCCAATGCTGTGATATTAAGAAGTGGCAAGGAACTTGACGGACCTACCGATCCAAGACTTGACAATCCATCCATGTACCAAAAACCGGATAAAACGACTGAAATGGTGAATGAACCAGAAGAAAAGGAAGATAATAATCAAGAGGCAGTGGAGAAAGAAAAGCCTTATGTGCCTCCACCACCCTATAAACCACCAATTCTGTATCCTCAGAGATTAACCAATTCCAAGACGGTGGGCCAGTTTAAGAAATTTGTTGAACTTCCGAAACAATTGAATATTACTATTCCATTTACAGAAGCTATCACTCAAATGCCCTCGTACGCTAAGTTTTTAAAAGAAATCTTATCCAATAAGAAAAAGATAGAGGATAACGGAACCGTTACACTTACTGCTGAGTGTAGCGCAATAATTCAGAATAATATGCCTCCTAAGCTAAAAGATCCTGAAAGTTTCTCTATACCCTGTGTAATAGGAAAATTCGTCATTGACAAAGCTCTATGCGATTTAGGAGCCAGTATCAGTGTTATGCCCTTAACGATTTGCAAAAGGCTAGACATGGGAGACCTAAGACCAACTAAAATGTCTGTTCAACTAGCCGATCGCTCTATTAAATATCCTGTAGGCATACTAGAAAACGTCCCAGTACGTATAGGACAATTCTATATTCCTACTGATTTCATAATCATGGACATCTCTGAAGACTCCACTACACCTATCATACTAGGAAGACCATTCTTAGCTACCACCGGAGCTATAATAGACGTAAAGAAAGGAAAGCTAACCTTTGAAGTAGGTGAAGAGAAAGTTGAATTTATTTTAACACAATTCTTACAATCACCAGCTATAGAGGATACATGCTATCTATTGGACGTAATTGACGAATGTGTAAGAGAAATGGAAATGAAAGAAACTACCTATTCTGAAATTATGAAAATTCAAATCCCTCCGATTTTCGAAGATGATAATTGGCGTGAACCATATCAGGATGATAGTCTAAGCGAAAGTTTAGCACTTACACCAGATCCCATGCCAAGTAAGGATAAACCTACATTAGGATTAAAAACTTTACCTAAGAACCTAAGATACGAATTCTTAGACATTGAATGTACAAGACCAGTTATAATCAATTCCAGTTTAGGAACAATTGAAACAAAGAAACTTTTAGATGTCTTAAAGAAATATCCAACTGCATTAGGATATAACATATCTGATCTCAAAGGAATATGCCCTTTAATCTGTATGCATCATATTCTGCTAGAAGAAGATTGCAAAACCTCCAGAGAATCTCAAAGAAGAATTAACCCAATCCTTAGCACTGTAGTAAAGGAAGAAGTTAAGAAACTACTAGATGCTGGAATAATATATCCAATCTCTGATAGTAAATGGGTTAGTCCAGTACATGTAGTACCAAAGAAAGGAGGTATCATTGTTGTGAAAAACGCTAAAGGCGAATCGATATCACAAAGATTAGTGACAGGACATAGAGTGTGCATCGATTATCGTAAACTAAACAAAGCTACTCGAAAAGATCATTTTCCGCTACCTTTTATAGATCAAATGTTAGAACGATTAGCCAAGCATTCATATTTCTGTTATCTTGATGGTTACTCAGGATTTTTCCAAATCCCTATCCACCCAGATGATCAAGAGAAGACTACATTCACATGCCCTTATGGAACGTTCGCTTATAGACGAATGCCCTTTGGATTATGCAACGCTCCTGCAACCTTTCAAAGATGTATGATGTCAATCTTCGCAGATTTCATAGACAACATCATGGAAGTGTTCATGGACAACTTCTCTGTATGCGGGCAAAGTTTTAAAGGATGTCTATCAAATTTAGAAATGGTGTTAGAAAGATGTGTAAAAGTAAACCTCGTGCTTAATTGGGAGAAATGTCATTTCATGGTCAGAGAAGGAATCGTACTAGGACACGTTATATCTGACAAGGGAATTGAAGTTGATAAAGCTAAGATAGAAGTCATAAAAGATCTTCAACCCCCTAAAACCGTTCGAGAAATACGAAGCTTTTTAGGACACGCCGGTTTCTACCGATGATTCATCAAATATTTCTTGAAAATCACTAAACCTCTTACCGGTTTATTATTGAAAGACGCTGAGTTCATATTCAATGAAGATTGTCTTAAAGCATTCGAAACTCTAAAAACAGCTCTCATCACCGCACCAATCATGCAACCCCCTGACTGGAGATTACCTTTCGAAATCATGTGCGATGCGAGTGACTATGTTGTAGGCGCAGTTCTAGGATAGAGGAAGGACAAGAAACTTCATGCGATTTACTATGCCAGTAGAACCTTAGATTCTGTTCAGATGAACTACGCCACTACTGAAAAAGAATTGTTAGCAGTTGTCTTTGCGCTTGACAAATTCCGTTCTTACCTAGTGGGAGCGAAAATAATCGTTTACACAGACCACGCTGCTATCAGATATCTATTAACTAAGAAAGATGCTAAACCAAGACTCTTGAGATGGATTTTACTCTTACAAGAGTTTGATCTTGAAATAAAAGATAAGAAAGGTACTGAAAACGTCGTAGCGGACCATTTATCTAGAATAGAAGGTATTAAACCCGAACAAGTGCCGATTAACGATGATTTTCCGTATGAACAGCTGATAGCACAAATAGGAAGCGACCCAGTTCAGTTAGACATAGATGAACCAGAACCCGTGAAAACAATCCAAACAACCGTAGGACTGCCATGGTACGCTGACATTGTCAACTACCTAGCTGCAGGAGCTCTTCCACCTGATTTAACCTATCAGCAGAAAAAGAAATTCTTTCACAATCTCAAACATTACTATTGGGATGAACCATTATTGTTCAAAAGAGGACCCGACGGAATCTTTCGTCGATGTATTCCCGAAGAAGAAATAGAAGATGTCATTGCTCATTGCCATTCATCTCCTTATGGTGGACATGCAAGCACTTCCAAGACTTGTGCCAAAATCTTACAAGCCGGCCTATTCTGGCCTAATTTATGGAAAGATGTCCACATCGCTGTTATAAATTGCGATTGGTGTCAACGCACCGGTAATATTTCAAGAAGAGATGAAATGCCTCAAAAAGGAATATTAGAAGTAGAAGTCTTTGACGTCTGGGGAATAGATTTCATGGGACCATTTCCATCATCTTTCGGTAATAATTACATACTCGTAGCTGTCGATTACGTCTCAAAATGGATTGAGGCTATAGCTTCTCCTACAAATGACACACGAGTAGTAATAAAGCTTTTCAAAAATATAATCTTTCCCAGATTTGGTGTGCCTAGACTCGTCATAAGTGACGGTGGCTCGCACTTCATTTCAAAAATCTTTGACAAATTACTATCTAAGTATGGAGTCAGACACCGTGTAACAACACCATATCATCCACAAACACGTGGACAGGTTGAAGTCTCAAACAGAGAAATTAAACAAATCTTAGAAAAGACTGTCGCCATATCTCGAAAAGACTGGTCATCTAAACTTAATGAAGCTTTATGGGCTTATAGGACAGCTTACAAGACACCCATAGGAACTACACCTTTCAAATTAGTATATGGAAAATCTTGTCATCTCCCGGTAGAACTAGAACACAAAGCATATTGGGCGATCAAAACTCTCAATATAAACTATAATGCTGCAGGAGAAAAGCGAATCCTCGATATTAATGAATTAGAAGAGTTAAGGTTAGATGCTTATGAGAATGCTAAGATATATAAAGAAAGAACTAAGCGATGGCACGATAAACGCCTATCTAGGAAAGAATTTAGTGTGGGAGACGTTGTACTCCTCTTTAATTCAAGACTTAGGCTCTTTCCTGGAAAACTAAAATCTAGATGGTCAGGACCCTTTGAAATAACTAGAGTATTCCCGAGCGGAGCGATAGAAATTAAGGGTAGGAATAGTGAACCGTTCACAGTAAACGGACAACGTTTAAAACATTACCATAAACTTGAAAATAGAGATTATGCAAATAGTCTAAGGCTTTTGGAGTTGTCCGCTAATTTCCCTGATTAATCTACACCTAAGCATTACGTCAGGCTTTTGACGATAAAAACAACGCTTAGTGGGAGGCAACCCATTTAATCATTTAATCATTTTGTCATTTATCATTTTATCATTTATCGTTCTATTGTTTTATCATTTTATTGTTTTATTGTTTAATTTCATTATTATTATTTCTTTTATTTATTTATTTTCTTATTTTCCTTATTTTAATTTTTAAATCACTTTTACAGATTTTCTAAAGTCTTTTCCACTTTCCTTCTCCCCCTAATTTGTTTCCTCCATATTTACATTAACTATGGCTAACCAACCGAGAAACATTATGGAAACCAAATTTAGAGGTAGGAACCAAAGAATGAAATTTGAAGAGTTATCACAGAGACCAATGGATTTGACTCTGTACCCGGATGATCTGACTATGGAAACCTTAGGTATACATGATAACATCCTATACATCTTTAAACAACTTGGATGGGAGAATGCACTAATAAAACAAAAGTTTGTGACTTACCGCGAGCTCACCCTTAAGTTCCTAAGCTTCTTAGTTTACTTACCCGAGCGCGGTTTTGGATTCAGGAAATGATTTATCAGTTTCCGACTATTCGGAATAGAATATGACTTTAACCATAGAGAACTAACTGACTTATTAGGATTCCCTAGTGGACCCTTTGCTTTTACTACCACACAGGTAGAATTGATGGACATTGAACTGGACTTCTTTTGGGGAACCTTAACCGGAAATTACCATCCTGAGCCAAATAACATGAACAATGATGAGATACATAACCCTGCTATCCGCTATTTCCATAAGATCCTTGCCCACACCTTCTTTGGAAAAGAAGAAAACCTTACTGGAGTATCTAAAGATGAGATATTCATTATGTCATGTCTGACTAATGGACAGCCAGTTAATGGTGGGCCTTTCATGATGCAAACCTTCACCCGAATCCAAGAAGAACCTGATCTACCCATATTGGTAGGAGGTCTTGTCACCATGATTGCTGATGCCTTAGGACTTAGATACCAATTACACAGGTGTAAACGTTTAGGTACCATCTGTCCTATGAATATGAACTTTTGCTTTAACCGCCATATCATAAGAAATTTAGGACAACCACCTTACGAGTACCTAATCAGGAATGAAATAGTAACCCTGTTCACACTACCAAACCATGCTAGAGTCAGTGTTCACAATAAAGATAATTGGCTTTATGAGCTTACCCCTCCTGACTATCCATCCACTCCCGAAACACCACAATCTTACAAGATAAGGGATGATATAATGACCGATGTAGAAAGTGACCCTGAGACACCTCCTGGTTACCATGACATTGCACACACTGATGAAGTAATTGAAACCCCTGAAGTGAATCAAGTAGAATATGCTGACAACTTGAAGAAAATTATAAATACTCTTGAAGTTTACCAAGCCGATATTAATACTGTTAAAGATGAGATTAAAAGCATGCGATTGGACGTTATAGGTTTAACTGACATAACGTGTGAGCAATTCTACCACCTAAACTCCGCAATTGAAGATTTGAATAAGCACTTTTGAAAAATGCTGTAGTGATCTAACTTATTTTACTTCTTGTTTTTGTTTCTAGTTAGTTTTAACATTTCGCAAGCATTTTCGTACCTTATTTTCATTAATGTAATTTCCCTTCAATTATATCAAAAGCAAAGCACTTCTAGTTTTACCATTTTACAATTTAATCAATTTCTATGATTTCCATTAGTTACTGTTATATTTAAATTGATTAATATTTTTATTTCTCGTGTGATGAAATTTGCTCTAATTTATGTTGATCTAAAAATATTATATATTGTTTGTGTTGGAAATAAAATGAGAAGTGATAATAAAAAGCAAAATTGCATTGAACGTGTGAGATAATGCATTCTGTGAAGAAAATATTATAATATTTTAATCCCTCACGGTCGACATCGTTCTCTCACGATCGTGACAAGCTATTTAGCGCGTCACGACCGTCACTCACCCATCACGACCGTGACGACCCCTGTTATACGAATTCTGAGAAACAGAACCGTTCTTCTTCGCAACAACCTCTTTTCCACTTCCACAAAAATTAGAAACCCCCCATTATCTCCTCAAAATCCCGTAACCTCCCATTACCCTAAATAAATTCCATTAACCTCTCCATTTATTCCAAACCTCTCACATTCACTTCTTTCACTATAATCAGAACCAATTTCTTCACATTTTTCATTTTTCTCACAAAACTCAAAAACCTCTCATCTCTCATTCCCGTACTTGCATGCAATGGAAGAAATTCAATTTAGAGATGATGAACATGGAGAAACTCAAAGACAAAAGTTCATCAGGTTTCAGAACCGTGGCGTCCAACCCACTCGGTATGTCGACATTGACTGCTTGAGGGAGTTGGGACTGCTCAATGGTGTGAAGCTCCTGCTTAGGCATGTTGGTTTGTGGCACTTGTGCAGTCAACCACAGCCGACATTCGAACTCCTCACATTGGAATTTCTGAGTTCGTTTCAATATGTTACACCTCCCGGTTCATCAAGTCAACTCACCGGCATTACTAAGTTCAGAATGCTCAACCGAGAGTTCGAAGTTACACAAACAAGGATCGCCGAACTGTTAGGTTTCGATCACGGCGACAATGATCATCTCCGCGTGCCGGACAACTTCAACGAAACCGCTTTCACCTTATGGCACGACATCACCAACACCCGTGCTACTACCTTTCAGAGTCTGAATGCTACCCACATCCAGAACCCGGCGATCCGATACTTTCATCGCATCATCTGCAATACTATTTTTGCAAGAGAGAGCAATCACAAGCTCAACTCCAAGGAGCTCCTGTTCTTTCACTGTGCCTTAAATGACGAGCGCATCAATGCTTCCCCATTCCTTTTATCACATATCCAGTCCGTAGCGCAAAGAGGCGCAACCCCCTTCTACATAGGCGGGATTGTCACCACTCTTGCCATTCAGCTGGAGCTTGGTGACTTGATTATCCATTTGCCTCGCAGAGCCGCAAAGTTGCTTACAAAGAACTATTGCAGGTCCGCCCACTTGATTTCTCAGAGAGAGGATGGCATGTTCAGCCCTGTTATCCAAGGCACTGTTTATCACCACATCACCTTGCCGTGTCGTGACCGCATCGATCCGTCCAACCGAGCAACCTGGCTATTTGCTTTACCGGATGCTGCCGGCCATGTCCCCATTATTGATGAGCAGGCCGATCCACCAGTGGACGAGATGCAAGACACCATGGATGCAGCTGAGCCTGTACAGGACATTCCTGAGTCCTCCACCCGAATGCCACCTGCGCAAGAATTCACACTTGAAGACGTCCTCCGTGTGATTCATCAGCAAAACCAGATGAATGCCGCACTAGAGCGAAGGCAAAAAGAGCAGCATGATGCACTACTTTTAGCTGTTGCCACCAACCAGAGGACGACTGATGAGAAGCTTGGAGAGATCTTTAGCGAGCTAGAGTCTTTGCGAATTGATATCACTGTTCTCACCGGCACCGGTTCTGATCCTGAAGCGACTCCGACCAGACGCTCCTGCACCAGAAGCCGAGGTCGTGGTCGTCGGCAGCCTTAGTTTTTGTTTTTGTTTATGTTTTTCCATTTCCGTTGTTTGTAATGTATTTTACCCGCTATTATATCACAACATTGAGGACAATGTCTAATATAGTGTGGGAGAGATACCTTTCCTTTTTCCGCATTTCTTATTCCGCACTTTCCATTCCGTTGTATTTCCTTTTCGTATTTTAATGAAACAAAGTAATATTTGTGCTATTTCTTTAGTTTCGAATTTTCCCCGTTTGTTTAGCCATACCGAAACAAATTTTTTTTTTAATTTTATCTTCGCATTACCCGACTTACCTATGAAATCATAGCTAGGAAGCTGAGAACGATTCAACAAGATCAATACAGTCTTGACACCTTAGACTTCCTACTTAAGCATTCCGTTCCGATAATTGTTACGACTACACCTTAAGTTTCAGTTCTAAAGTAACCCCTAGTAGTTTATACTAGCAGTCAGCACCGTCTGAACACAAACCACGTGGGGAGCCGATGAACATAAGTGTTTGATGCCTAAATCTATAATGATCCTTCATATCTCGATGCCAATAAAAAGAAATTGCACCAAAGTACACGGTAGCATATAAGAAACGAGAAATATGAGAAGGAGTCCATTGCGGGTTGGTTCAGAGGTACCTAGTTCTGAACTTGGTAGGGCGTGCTACGGCTTGATCCCCCACAACCTCCAAATCGGATAATATATGTAGGGTTGCCACATTCGTGTACCAGACCCCGTGCTTATAAAGGATCAAAGTCACTAACCGGCTACTCCACTACGTGCGTGCTAAGGCAAAGGGCTTAATGTGATTGCGCTAGAATGAAACCGGGTTAAATAAGATCGAAAGACTCTAGGTGGAATCGTAACACAATTACCGAATGTTTCGTTTAACGGGAAGTCGACGACTTAGCTTGTTGCTTGTGTCATTAGTGTATCGTTAGTGTTATATTCTAGTACCGGTTTATCTAGCAAAACGATTCCTCGTATGGTTTGTTATGTGTGTGCGTCGATGGAAACCTGTCCGATCATTTTTCAACCGACTATTTGCTTGAGGACAAGCAAAGGTTTAAGTTTGGGGAAGTTTGATAACGAGAAAAAGTATCATTTTATTACTATGTTTCAATGTCGTTTTATCGCACTTTTATTGTTTTAACACCCGATTCCTCGAGTTTTCTTTGTCATTTTGCAGGTATATCAATTATAGAGCTAAATCATAAGCCAAAAGTGAAATGAGCAAAAACAAGCATGAAAAGAAGAAGAAGAGAGGAATTCTGCATAATCTGCATAATTTGTAATTGTCACGATCGTCACCTAGGAGTCACGACCGTGACACGCTAAAAGGAGCAGTCACGGTCGTCACCAGTACCTAACGACCGTGATGCGCTAAATACATGGATAACGCCCGTGACGCCCTTGTCACGAACGTCGTGACAAGGGGAAATTAGGTTTACTTGCTGAGAATTGGTCATGTACGTGTGCTACGTGAAGTCAATATTTTCCTATCCTTCCGCAGACCCAGTAACTCAACTTTTCCTGGATTCTCTCAACATCTACGAAGCCCAAGGCATTATTCCAACTGCCAAGCCCAAATTACAATCTCTATAAATAACTTAGTTTCAAAGAACAAATGACAGAGTTTTATTTTAATTTTTCTTGCGGAAGCTCTGCCGTATTTCCATTGCACCCTAGTTCATTTATTTTTACAGCATTTGTTCTGTTCTTGCTTTAATTTTTTATATCCCAACCAAATCAAATAACAATTTCCAACATTAGGAAATTGTTATCATTTAATTTCTTTCAAAGCCTTCAGCATTTCTTTTTGTAATTTTATTTCCGATTCCGGTCCGTACTCCGAGCTTGCCAGATTGTGGAAGAAGGAGTCTAACATTATATTTGTTATTCAGGTTTTTTTTAATTAATTCGCATTTATATTAATGTTAAGAATTCATTTTTATTTCTTTATTATGCATATTTTATTTTGTATTCCTCTGTTTCTGCATCTGTCTGGTACAACAATCATGAGTAGCTAAACACATTAGGCGGTATGTAATTAAAATCAACTAAATCGGTAAAATCAATTCTAGGCTTAAAATAATTAAGAACTTAATATTCTGGATGTGACTTTTTATAATAAAATCAATCTTTTTGTTACGAGAGTAAGGAAAGTGTAATAGGTTAGGTCGAGACCATGAGAGTGTGAGATTTCAACCAGATAGCTAAAGTTAGGCATTTAATTTAAACACAGCGAGAGCGCTTTAAAATGAATTAGACTTATTAAGTTTCCAAAAATTATTTCTAAACACTTATGGGCTAGCGAGAGCAGGCATAGGGCTTTAGGGGTAAGATCTGAGATAAGACCACGAGAGTGTGAGTTAAAGATATTTAAACTAATAACCTCTACAGAATAGATTAAGTGAACCATCCTTATAAGCCTAGGTTAGATTGACCCGCCTAAGTTAACATAATTACATACCGACCGCCTTATTATCATTTTATTAAACTAAAATTTAATTCCCGTCTTTAATCCTTAAAAACAACCAAAAATCGTGACAACCATTCACCCTAGCTAAACTAGTAAACCCTCTAGCACTAAGTAATCATAAAGTACCTGTGGGATCGATAATCTTAAATATTACTTCGATAGGCTGTGCACTTGCAGTTAAGATACCACTAGACACATATTAGAGTACGTCTTTAGCCCATCATATGACATTGACGTTCTTCTCATCTTGCTTTCTGAAGAAGGTTGATTCTGACCGACACTTTAACCCCTCGAAGCTTGCCATATTGTGAGTGATACAGACAAATTCAGAATGTAGTTATTCGCTTATTCCCTTATTTTGCGTGGATCGCCCTTTCGGGTTCTCAATCCACCGGGATACCCATTTTTGTCTGAGTTGTCCGATGCGGCTTTTCAACTCAGCGGGTGTACATTTTTTATTTTCCCTTATTTTTTCCCGAGTCTTTTATTTTGTTTTTGACTCGCCGGGATGCCCTATTTTTGCCTGGACTTACATTCTGTTTTTATGTCCAGCGGGTCCTTTTACGCGAAGTATTTTTTAACTGCATCTGAATTCACAGGGGACAAGAAGTCTTCACCATCCATGGTAGTGAGCATCAATGCTCCACCAGAGAAAACTTTCTCCATTCTCTTCTGATATAACTGCCCATGACAGATTGTAGGTAATCTCTTCTCTTTGATCAGATTCAAATGATTGTAACGAGAGCGGACCCATTCTGCTTCATTCAACTTGACATCCATCAGTACCCGCAGGGAAGGTAATTCAACTTCAACAGGTAGGACTGCCTCCATACCGTACACAAGCTGATACGATGTTGCCCCAGTGGATGTTCTGATAGAGGTACGGTACCCATGCAAGGCAAATGGTAGCATTTCATGCCAGTCTTTATATGTAACCACCATCCTTTGCACAATCTTCTTGATATTCTTGTTAGCTGCCTCAACAGCGCCATTCATCTTTGGTCTGTAAGGAGAAGAATTGTGGTGTTGGATTTTGAAGTCCTGGCATAGTTCTGCCATCATCTTGTTGTTCAAATTGGAACCATTATCAGTAATGATTCGCTCGGGCACTCCGTACCGACAAATGATGTCTCTTTTCAGGAATTGGGCTACCACTTGCCTGGTGACATTTGCATACGAGGCTGCTTCAACTCACTTGGTAAAATAGTCAATGGCTACCAGGATGAATCTGTGGCCATTTGAAGCAGTTGGTTCAATTTTACCAATCATATCAATGCCCCACATGGCAAAGGTCCAAGGTGAAGACATCACGTTCAAAGGATTCGGGGGAACATGCACTTTGTCTGCATAAAACTGGCATTTGTGGCACTTTCTGGCATAAGCACAACAATCTACATCCATTGTGATCCAGTAGTAACCTGACCTTAAAATTTCTTAGCCATTGCATGTCCTCTAGCATGGGTACCGAAAGATCCTTCATGCACCTCGTACATCAACAAGTCTGCTTCTGCCTTATCAACACATCTGAGGAGTACCATATCAAAATTTATTTTGTACAGGGAACCATCTGCATTCAGGAAGAAACTACCCCAGATGGGTATATCTGATCCTCCAAGAAGCATTTGATGTCATAGAACCAAGGCTTATCATCTTTAGCAAGGTCTGCTGAGAATACGTATGCTGGTCTGTCAAGTATGGATACTGAAATCCGAGGCACAAAGTTGACAGCTTGAACTTTGATCATGGATGAAATGGTAGCCAGAGCATCTGCAAACTGATTTTCATCTCGAGGGATGTACTCAAGCTTGACAGTTGTGAAGAAAGTCAGTAATCTCCTCGTATAATCCCGGTATGGAATCGGATGCTCCTAGTGAGTGTACCATTTTCCATTGGTTTGATTGATTACCAGAGCTGAATCTCCGAATACAGTTAAAGTCTTGATCCTGAGGTCAATGGCTTCCTCAAGACCCATGATACAAGTGTCGTATTCAACTTCGTTGTTAGTGCATTTAAAGGTGAGTTTTGTCGAGAATGGCATGTGAACTTCTTTAGGTGTAATGAGTAGTGCACCAACACCACGACCATTCATATTAACAACCCTATCAAACATCATTGTCCATTCTTCTTTTGGGTCAGGCCCTTCAGTGTGAACTGGATCTTCATGATCATTTGCTTTTATGAACATGATGTCTTCATCAGGAAAGTCAAATCTCATAGGCTGGTAATCGTCAATGGGTTGCTCAGCTAGATAATCAGACAATACACTGCCTTTGATAGCTTTTTGGGATGTGTATTGAATGTCATATTCAGTGAGAATCATTTGCCATTTTGCAACCCGTCCGGTAAGTGCTGGCTTCTCGAATATGTACTTGACTGGATCCATCTTTGAGATCAATAAGGTAGTGTGGGTCAACATATACTGCCTTAGTCGACGAGCAGCCCACGCTAAAGCATAACAAGTTTTCTCGAGCAGTGAATAACGTTGTTCACAGTCGGTAAACGTTTTGCTTAGGTAGTATATTGCATACTCTTTTCGACCAGACTCGTCATGTTGGCCCAGCACACACCCCATTGACTCTCCTAATACTGTCAAGTACATTATTAGAGGTCTTTCTTCAACTGGAGGCATAAGGATTGGAGGCTCTTGTAAGTATTCCTTGATTTTGTCAAAAGTCCTTAGGCAGTCTTCATTCCACCTGACCGTTTGTTCTTTTCTTAACAGCTTGAACAAAGGATCACAGGTTGTTGTAAGGTGAGATATGAACCGTGAAATGTACTTCAATCTACCTAGAAACCCCCGAACTTCTTTTTCAGCCTTTGGTGCAGGCATTTCTTGAATGGCTTTGACTTTATCAGGGTCAACTTCAATCCCTTTTTCACTTACAATAAATCCCAGCAGCTTATCGGATCGCACCCCGAATGTGCATTTGTTGGGGTTTAACTTCAGCTGATACTTCCTCAGGCGCTTGAACAGCTTCAATAAATTCACCAGGTGGTCTTCTTCTGTGAGGGACTTGGAAATCATGTCATCCACATAACATTCAATTTCTTTGTGGATCATGTCGTGGAATAATGTTACCATAGCCCGTTGATAGGTGGCACCAGCATTCTTCAGTCCGAACGACATTACTTTATACCAGAATGTGCCCTAGGGTGTGATGAAAGTTGTCTTCTCCATGTCTTCAGGTGACATCTTGATCTGATTATATCTTGAAAATCCGTCCATGAAGGAGAATACCGAGAACTTAGTCGTATTGTCGACCAATACATCAATGTGAGGTAATGAGAAGTCATCTTTCGGGCTAGCTCTATTCAGATCCCGGTAATCCACACACATCCGTACTTTTCCATCTTTCTTAGGCACTGGTACAATGTTAGCAACCCACAGCGGGTAACTAGTTACAGCAAGGGAACCGGCGTCCCACTGTTTTTGTACCTCTTCTTTTATCTTCATGGCCATATCCGGACGAGTACGGCGCAACTTCTGTTTTACTGGAGGACAGTCTTCTTTTAGAGGCAGCTTGTGCATAACAATGTCAGTATCTAGACCCGGCATATCCTGATAAGACCAAGTGAAAACATCCACATACTCCCGAAGCATGTCAATTAGTTGCTCTTTCACTGAATCTTGCAGACGGGCCCCGATCTTCACTTCTTTCAAGTCTTCTTCTGTACCAAGATTAATCGTCTCAACCTCCTCCTGATGAGGAGTGATAACCTTCTCCTCTTGTCTCAACAACCTGGCTAGTTCTTCGGGTAGCTCATAATCTTCTTCAACCCCTTCATCGGCTTGATTAATCGGATTGTCAAAGTCATACGAAGTCATAGCAGTGTCATTGTCGGTGCAGTCTGTAACACGGTGGGAGAACTGACTTTAGTTAAATGTTGCAGATAGCAAGAGTCGCCACCGACTTTTATTTTATCCAAAGGAAAGGGTATAAAAGAACAGGAAAGACCTTAAAAGATTTTTGGGTTCGGGGGGTAGGTTATGTAAAGGGAAGGTGTTAGCACCCTTTACATCCATGGTTATCCATGGGCTCTTAGTTACTTAGCTCACTTTAAATTGTTTTGAGAAGTGTAGTGTGTGAAAAAAAATTTCTTAAGTACTTTATAATGATCCATGTACGGATATATATAAAGACTTTGTTTCGAAAATTTGTTTGAAAATGTGAAGTGTTTTGAAATGTTTTGAAAAGGTGAGCAAGTACATAAGAGAAACCTACCCTAAGTTAAATCTTTTCTGTTCTTAAATATCCTTTAAATGGTAAGACTATCCCTATTATTAAGGAATAAGTAGTCATTACCTTGGATGTGTGAGGGACAAATGAAGGGATAACTGTGATTAGGCAACCGTAAGGTGTATTTAGCAATTCGAAGGGACTTATCATCTTTATTCGAAAGGGACAAGATCATTTACGAAGGCAACCATGAAGGGACTTGATCTTATTATCTTTTAAGGGACTAGATGATATAAATAAATGAAGGGACTTTGCTTTATACACCTTACTTGACCTTTTTCTTTAGGCAACATGAGAGGTATCCTTAAGAATGTGAGATGGCGATCCAAGATCGACATACGTGTGTGCGTGGACAAATTCAAGTATTTATCTTACAAATTAGTGATCTAAATTCAATTTTAAGTACAAACATATTTACACTCCCTATTTTACTAACCATGGCAATTCAAATAAATAATAATAATAATTCTACAACTATTACATAATTGGCACAATTACATTATAAGAATAATAAAAATAATTTAAATAAGTAAGCATATAATAAATAAATAATTAAATTGGTTAGTAATAACAAACAAAAATAAATATAAGAAGGTTAGTATAACAATATAATATAGAAACAAATTAAAAGTTCAAAATTAAATAAATAATTATTTTTTTAAGAATTTTAATAAAAGAGATAAATATTATATACTAATAAATATGATTAATAGTTCTAATAATTTAATTATGTATAAAAAAATATTTGTTAATTATAATTAAGTAAGCATATAAAAATAAGAAATTGAACTCATAAAATAAAGTTAGGATTTTTAATTGTTTAAAAAATAAATTAGGGTTAATTACTTAATCTAAACTTAATTAAATTATTTTAAAAAAAACTACATATAATGATAATATAAACAAATTATAAAATAAATATATATAATTAAAATTTACAAACAAATAAATTAATATTTATAACATAATTAGGGTTTATAAAGAAAATTAGGGTTTATAAGTTAATCTAAATATAATTAAGGAATTTAGATACAAATATATATATATATATATATATATATATATATATATATATATATATATATATATATATATATATATATATATATATATATATACATATTAAATAAATAAAAATAATATTTTTTTTTTAATTTTAGAAAATAATTTCAGAATTAGTAAACTATAAAGTATTTATATGTTATTATATATATATATATATATATATATATATATATATATATATATATATGATTAATATTTTTTATTTATAATAAACTTAACAAAGTAAAACAAATAAGCAAAAAAAAGAAGAAAAAAGTTGGAACTTACCTGGGGCAGGGATTGAACCCACGCCCTAGGCTTTAACCTCCTTAGACCAATAAGCCAGCCACTGGACCAGCTGCGCGTTGGTGATAGTAAAACAGGTTCAATTCTTTTTATTTTTATCCTGCAAAAATTATTGAAAATAACCAAAAAAAAAAACAAAAGGCCTGGGGACGATTCGAACCCAGGACTCCTCTTTCATCACACAAGCGCATTAACCAACTGAGCTATCACATTGTTCTGAAATAATAACAATAACAAATCATAAAATATTATGTCCAATTTTTGAATATGAATTTTGGCGCGCTGAACATCTTCTTCTTCCTCAAGACCTATGAATTTTGATGCGAATTTAGTTACAAGCTTTCCTGCGAATTCTTACTTGCAGCAAAACCTACAAATCTCAATCATCATCAAAACTGCAAAATTTCATCAAATTAAATGTACAAACATGATCCAGAGATTGATTAAAATTGATCTATGGTTTTAGATTTCATTTATATTGGTCCAATCAAGAAACCCTAAACGGCCATTCAAACCCTAACAATGGCACTTTCATGATTCGGCCATGGTTCTTCACAAAAACAATCCAGAAATCATCTATGAGCATCAACAAACATTAGTACATAATCAAAATTCATTGTAAACATGTAAATTCAATGAATCGAAAAAAAATAGATTGAGAGCATGTATGCTTCGGGTTATGCTTATGAGTATGAATTAGAGGCAGTTAAGGGGTGGTTTAGATTCAGGGAAGCTCAAGGAAGTTTGTAGCGTCTTTAGAATACCTTGAAACCTCTTCAAATCTGGAAACCGAAAATTGAGTTTTTTATGATTTTGGTGAAGTTTGAAAGTGGTGCAAGAGGCTGCAAAATTTCGTCCTTTTGGTTGTTATATGTTCTATGTATATATGTGAATGAGATTAGGTCAAAAAATTGTATGATTCTTTGGACTTTTGGATCACTTGAATATTGAAAAAGATGTCATAAAATTTGATTTTTATTTGATCTAATATTGCTATTTTGGGACAATCTTCATAACTTGTGTATCAATCTGATCCAAATGTCATTTATAACATTCTAGAAACAAAATCCCTTTTTAAATATATGATTTTATATTTTATTTCAATTTAAATGGTATTTTAATGAATAAAATTCAAATAAATATGAAATAAAAAATAAAAAATCAGAAAATAGGTGGGTTGGGTCGTGCTTTGTGTTTTTGTAAAGATGGGATGGCAATTTGGTGGGCTCATTTAGCAAAAATTTGATTTTAGGCCTTATTTGCTTCATAAACTTCCCAAATATTTCCCAACTTTGCAAGGGAACAAATCCTTCAATTTTAATGATATAAAGGTGTTCTTGGACATTTTGGAAAGCTTAAAGAGTCCTCTAACCAACCTCATTGGTTTCATGTCCATATCTTTTACCATTCTCAATTTATGCTCTTTTGAAGTTGTTGACTTTTTGTTGACTTTCAAAAGGACCTATAATGTCTTAGCTCATACCTTCCAAATGAAGCATTTTTGGGCATGGCTTGTTAGACACAAAGTTGTAGAGAATTCAATTTCCTTCAAAATGAGCTTTGGATGGAAAAAATTTGATGAAGCATGTGAAAGTTATGGCTGGTCAATGTTCAGTTGACTTTTCCTATGAAAACCCTAATTTAGAAACTCCTGATTCTTGATGATCTGAAATCTCCTTGATGAATCATGATCAACCCTTGATCAAATGATGAATTTTACTTCATATAATTGATGTTTGCAAAAACACATGAAGTTTGACCTTGGTTTAACCACAGTTGACCTCAGTTTGACTTTTTAACTACTTTAACTGATTTTAACCTATCTGATCATCTGACTGAGCAAACCTTTGGGAGAAGTCTTGAAACTTGTCATGGGGATTCTTGAACACATATAAGATGTTATGAAGCTCACTTGAAGTCTTGGAAGTCCATTTAGCCTGATTAAAGTCAAAACCCTAGTTTAGGATGCATTGCCTATGAGGATGCATTGTCTGAGGGAATTGTCAAATCTTCTGACTAATTGTGAACTTTGTGAACCTTGTGAACCTCATGAGATGTCTTGTGAACCTTGTGAACCTTGTGAACCTTGTGAGCCTCTTAGTACACAATGACCTATCTTGTGGAGGGCAAATTTTGGGGTGCAACACAGTCTGGAGGGCACTCTCTGCAAGGGTTTAGATTTGTTCATTTTAGTGATCAGTTTTATCTTGTTTAGAAAAAGTGAAAATGAGGTTATTATTTTGAAAAACATTTCCATTTTATTTTTATACAAAAAATAAAGAATGAAAAATAGTGAGCGGAAAAAGAAAAGACTCATTTGCAAAAGATGTCCTGATATTCATTAATTGATCGTTTGCACAAAATACAAGATGGCCCGATTACAAAATGAGCCCTGACATCTTGGGCAAGATGCAGGACTTGATGCATGCTTAAAGACAGGAAATAATAATTACTCTGCCGGAGTAACCCTTATAATTTCCTGGGAAGACCAGTTTGAGACTTGGTTCCCCGGGATCCTTGGACGTATCCAATTTTCTAGGTTGCGTTCGTCTTCCTCCTCGTCTTCCAAACTGTTCACAGCATCCGGGGTTAGCATTCCCCCACTGACAAATTTGGGCTCCATTGCAGCCTCAGGTTGATCTTGTCGAGTTGGTTTGTAACCCAACCCGAATCTGTCTTTTTTCTTCTCAACTGGCAGCAGCTTGCCCCAGCCTTGAGCGGTACCCTCCTCAACAACCTTCCGGGCCTATTGATATGAAGTGATGGAAGTCCCAGACACATCAGATGCTTCATTGATGTTAAGGGCCTCAAACCCTTGACTCATGGTCTCATGGATCTCCCCATCCATCTCTATGTACTTGTACGTAGCCAGCTAGCTAACAAAAATATCCTCCTCTGCACAGATGGTGATGATTTGGCCTTCCCACTCGAATTTGACTTCCGGTGAAGGGTAGACGTAATAGCTCCAGCGGCGTGGATCCAGGGTCTACCCAACAGACAACTGTAGGCTGGCTGTATGTCCATCATAAAGAAGGTAGTTTTAAATGTCTGCGGGCCAATCAACACAGGTAAATCGAACTCTCCAAGCACCGATCTCTTAGAGCCATCAAATGCTCTCACCACCAAATTACTCGGGCGCAATGCCTAGCCATCATACTCCAACTTCACCAAGGCTTTCTTTAGGAGGACATTGAGTGAAGACCCAGTGTCCACCAGTACGTGAGAAAGGACAGAACCTTTGCATTCCAAGGTGATATGCAAAGCCTTGTTATGGTTGCGCCCCTCCGTTGTTAAATCAGCACTTGTAAAGCCCAGTCCATCACTGGTGTTGACATTTGCAACCACAGTTTCTAACTAATTAACATTAATCTCCTCCGACACGTATGCTACGTGCATGACATTCAACAATGCGTTCACGTGAGCTTCGGAACACATTAAAAGTGATAATATGGAGATTTTGGAGGGTATTTGGTGAAGCTGGTCCACCACCTTGTAATCACTCTTCTTTATTATTCTCATGAATTCGTCTACCTCTTGCTCAAAAGATGTCTTTTGAGTTTCTTTGGCAGTTGGCTCTTCGGATACCACATTCTTTCCTTTTGCCTTAGCAGCAGCTTCTGCTTCAGCATTAGGTCTTTGTGTTTGTGAGGCAAGAATGCGTCCGCTTCTGGTGAAGCCTCCGCCTCCCCCAACATTGTCAATTTGTGGTGAAGAGGTTGATGAATCCAGAGTGATTTTCTCCCCATTGCAGTAGAGTTCAGAGCCGTAGTGCCAAGGTATGGCATTACTGCTTTCATAAGGAACAGGCCCAGGTACCGTAATGGTAACTGGACTGATCGCTGCAGCGGAAGAAATTGTGATGGTGTGCGGATCGTAATAGATCGTGACTGGAGATCTGGCAGGAGGTGTCACAGTTTGTTGTTGGAAATCGTTGTTGGGGTGAACATTTGTTGGGTCATAATAGATTGTGACCGTTGAGACATCTTCATTAATGTTTGTTGGCGTTGTAGAAGATTCCGTTGATAAAATGGGTGCTGATGTTGTAGAAGAAAAAGTTGTTGAACTTAGATTTGTTGAAATAATGGATGGAGGAACTTATGGAGTTGTTGAAGAATCAATAGGAATGATAGTTGTTGCGGTTGTAGGAGGAACTGTTGAAGGAAGAATTGTTGGTGTTGTAGGAGGATCCATTATTGTTGAAACAAGAGTTGCTGAATGAGCTGTTGAAGTAATTTGCAAGATTCCATCTTTTATGAGGCCATCTATGCCAAACCTTAGCTTCTCACAACCATTACTAGCTGTCTTTCACAATTCACAGTAGGCCCCACAGCCCGGGAACACTTGGCATCTTAAAAGTTGAACTTTGACTTCAGCCAGTGGTGTTTGAATCTATGACACATTATCAATTAGTGTAGATGGTTGGTCCTATTCAATGGCATTAATCCTAGGCCCACCATGATTAGGCATAGGATTTCTGTTAACGTTCGGAGGAGGTGCGAAATTGAGAGCTTTGGAATCGACCAAATCCTGAACCTTCATCTGTAAGGCTCTGCATTTCTCAGTATTGTGACCAGGTGCATTGGAGTGAAAGGCACACCTGGAATTAACATCATAATTCTTCTGGAGATTTAGAGGATCTGGTGGTGCCAACCTCCTTAACTCAACCAGGTTAAGCTTCAGGAGTTGTGGCAATAAAGCAGCATAAGGCATAGGGATAAGGTCAATCACCCTATTTGCCTGAGATGGCCTCTGTTGAAAGGGACGTTGTTGTTGGTTGCTATTGTTTTTGTTGTACGCTCTTTGTTGTAAAAAATGAGATTGTTGTTGATAGTGATGTTGTTGTTGTTGTGGAGGATATGATGGTTGTTGTGGAACTGGAGCCGGGATGGTAACAACTACTACTGATCTGTGAGAATATTGGGGTCTGCCCCTGCTTGCATGAATAACATTTGTTTCACCCGCCCTCCGGGGTCCTGCAAAAGGTTTCCTGGGGTTGCTGGAGGAACTTACACCGTTGTCAGAGATTTTTCCCATCTTCAAAAGACTTTCAATTCTCTCACCAGCTATAACAACATCAGCAAAACTGGTAGAGGAGAAAGCAGCAAGTCTATCAATATAAGTTCCCTGCAAGGTGTTCATAAACATGTAAGCCATCTCCCTTTCTGACATGGGTGGCTGGACAGCAGCAGCAAGCTGTCTCCACCTCTGAGCATAATCCCGGAAGCTCTCTCTTGAAGACTGAGACATACCCATTAGAAGAGTTCTATTGGGAGCCATGTCTAGGTTGTACTGGTATTGCCGGATGAAAGCCTCGACCAAATCCTTCCAACATCTTATGGTGGCCCTTGTCAGATGCGAATACCATTCTCTTGAAGCTCCAGTCAGGCTGTCCTCAAAGTAGAACATCCATAACTTCTCATCCCTGGTATAAGCCTTGAGTCTTCCTAGGAAAGATTGCAGATGAGTGCGCGGGGAGGAGGTACCATTATAATTCTCAAAGCAAGGGGGTTTGAATTTGTGGGGAATCCTCACCCCATCTACTAGCCCCATATCCATCACGTCAAAGCCCAAAGAATTCTGAGATTCCAAAGATCTTAACTTTTCAGCAATCTCATCCAATCTCCTATCATATAACTCATCTCCAGCCCCAATAACAGTAAATTGTTCTTCTTGGGGATCCTCTTGCAGGATTCTGCCCCCATAAGTATTACCTTGAACGTTTCTTGGGATATTAGCATCTAGATTCAAATGAGGCCCATACTCTGGAGGGTCAATACGAGGCTGCCCTCGTTCATTATTGCTGGTTCCTCTTGTCCCAAGGTGGGGTTCCTCAGGTGTCTGTCTCTCTACCAGCTCTCTCAATCTTTCTTGGCTCTGGGCTAAGCCAGTCATGACAGCCATAAACTGAGACACTTGGTTTCTCATCTCGACCCTTTCGTTTGCCATCTGATTTCTGACCTCATTCAGGTCCTGCTGTACCTGCTCCATCTGAATACCTGGAAGGTTGTTACGTGTAGCGTACCGGTGTGTACGGTTGACAGGGAACACTCGGCGACGAGCAATGTTTCCTGAGATCATAACAAAGTTAGACACAATAAAAATAAACAAAACCTACAAAACAAAGAAAAAAGTCAGTATGCAATGTAGTATGCTTATTTGTTTTCCAAGGTATCCGGTCTGGTTCTTGGTTTTGACCTTTCCAGACCTCAAGGAAGATGCTTGATGTTGTTGAGAAAAGAAACCCAATGGAAACAAACTAAATATATTACAAATAATGAACAATACATAGTCTGTTTTACAATACATGCCCATGGAGGGTCAAAAATACAACAAAAGGAAAAGTACATCAAAAGGAAAGAACAACAAGCAAAGAGGAATCAGACATCCAATCCATAATCATCTTCCCTGACTTCCTTTAGGAGTGCCTCAGTCACCGAACCAGCTGGGTGCTCTGTAATGGTCCTAATGAGGAGGTTCCTAGTAGCAATGGTAGTAGTCAGCTTCTTATGCCTGTCCTGATCTTTGGATCTCTTTAACCCTGCTCTAAGCTTTAATTCTGATATCTCCTTCTGAGCCTCCAATTGATCAATCTTGGCTTGAGTCTTCTGGTCTTCTTGTGCACGGGCTTCGGTGATCCTGACCCACATAGTCTGGCTCTCTTGTAGATAGTGTTCAGCCCTAGCTTTCTGAATCTTGGCCTCCTTGTAGGCATTCTTCAATATCTGTTCCTCGAATCTTGCTTTCCTTATGTAGTCCTCTGTCTTTTCAATCTTGGTCAGATGCTCAATCTTGAGCTTTTCCAATCTCTCAATGTCCAGAAGACCGTCACTTCTTTCCCAGAGAGTCTTCTTCAGGGCTTGAGATAGCTGCTCATTCCTTTCCTTCAACTTTTCAAATTCCTCCAGGCTAACAGTTGCTGCAGGCTGTACTGTAGATGGTCCAGGTGTGTCTTCCAAGGTGAAAGGCATTCTGGTGATCTGAGCTCTAGTACGGGACCAGTCATAGTACTGAGCTGAAGCAACATTGTTACATCTCCCAAGAATAGCTATCCCTTTTGTCTGGATGTTGTCCCAAGCCCATGCAGCTTGCCTGACAATAGCTGAATTAGGTTGCACTTTACAATATAGGGTCTCAGCTAAATCCTGTCCTCTAGGAGGGAGAACTAAGGCATAGCCCAATTGTCTCTTAAACAGTAAAGGGTTGTAGTTGATGCAACCTTTTACTCATATCAGAGGCACATTTGGGTATTGTCCACAACTGGTGATAATGTCCTTGCCTTTGGTGCTCTGGGTGTACCATCTGATATCATCTGAAGTTAAGGCAATGAACCTCTTGGCCCAATTCTTTTACTGGTGTGGGTTCAAGAAAGCATCTGATTTAGGCAGGTGTCTGAGTAACCAAGAATAGAACAAGGGAGCACAGCATCTGACCAACTTCCCCCTTTGTTTTTCATTCCTCTAATAGATGGAGTAGTAAAAATCCCCTAGCAATGTAGGCACTGGGTTCCTCAGTAGAAACAAGTGGATGGAATTCTTACTAACAAATTTGGGCTCATCTGCAAACAATATAGCCCCATATATGCTGAGGGCTAAAAGTGCACAAACTGCCCTCCATTCTCCCATGGTAGCCTTCAGTATGGCCTGAGAAGTCAAGAAGTCCAGATGTAAACCAAGAATCCCAGCTTTTGTTGTCATGCTTTGCTCAATAAGGGCAGGCTCCAAGTACAATGCCCTTGCTATCTCCTCACTTATGGGAGCAGTCATCTCTGGAATGAAGGGGATCCCTCCTCTGATAGGTACTCCAATCAATAAAGAAACTTCTTCCAATAGAGGCCCTATCTGAAAGTCAGGAAAGGTGAAGCACCTGAGTGGAGGGTCATAGAACTGCAAGCATGTGTGGATCATGCTTCTTTGGGAAGAATCAAGGTCCATAACCATGTCTAAAATACCTCCATGATGCTCTCTGAACAGTGAGATGTGGTCAGGTGTGATAAGTGACTGGACCTGCCTGATACCAGTCAAAGAAGGCTCAAAGAAGTGATAAGATATGTTGCTCTTTCTGGGAGTAGCCATGAGTGCTGATGAAGAAAACTGAAGTCAAATGTTGATGAAGATCACAAAATGAAAAGCTGGAAGTAAATCTCTGACAAACTGATGCAGGTGGTGATGGAGATAACTGAAACATATGCTGAAGAAGATATCTGAAGCTGAGGTCTAAGCAGAAGAAGGGGTCAAAACCAAAACCAAGATATAATGAGGTGGATACCCTGAAAAACAAATAAACAAATGTTAAATGATGCAATGATGATATATGCAAATGATATGCAAGGGTTTGTGATCAAGAGATGGATCTGATTATCTGTCTTGATTCAAGGTCCATGTATGTTCAAAGGTTCAGATGGAGGCTTAGAAATCCAGTAACCAGGGTGGGGGATTCAAATAAAGAGCCACACGTCCAAGTTTAATCACAAGAACTGTCCAAAGTGGAGTACTCTTAAACAAAACAGTAACAGGGTATGATGTGGCCAAGGGTTCCTGCAAACCTGTAAACAACCCAACCCCCTCACAAGTAATGTTCTAGAACAAGGATCCTCAGACTTGGATCAGTTATGAGAAGTGTAAACACTTCTAACCTGGAGGTACAATGTTTACAATAACCATAACAAATCCTCCTCTAATTCACCCCAGATTCTGAAGGTCATAATAAATGTCATCCAGACTTAGCAGGCTTCCCAGATAGCACTAGCCCTACAGGAAATCTGTAGCACAGAGTTCTCAAGAAGAAACCCACATCTGAACCGTGTTTCAAATTCCCGCACCAGACCGAAATGGAATGGGAAAGAATATGAACCACTCTAGCCTAGGTGTCACTCAGGTCCCAGGTATAGGAACTTAATCTCTCAATGGAACCCCACCCACCAGAAGAGAAAACCAGATCTAGCAATGACAGTATAAAATATGCATAAGACTATAAAGAAAGCAATAAATAAAGCAGAATAAATAAACACACATAGCACATAGCACCCCAGTAAACACAAATCAAACAAATGCTAGGAGGAACCCACAAAAAGAACCAGAAGCCCTGGTTGCAATATAAGGGTCCCCAGCAGAGTCTCCAAGCTGCCGCTCCCACCAAATGGCACTTGGCCAAGAGGAGTACAGAAGCGAACGGTTGGCGAAAGGAGAACATGAAGATGAACTGAAAAGAGTCGCCAGCTAGGCATTTTTATCCCGAAGGAAAGGTAATGCTGCATAAACCTAAGAAAAGATGGATAAGACGGTTGCGAACCAGAGAAACTGAGAAAGGGGGTTGGTTACAACCTGGGAAGGTATTAGCACCCAGATTTTCCGCCGTACTTGACGGGATCCACGCTTGAAAGTTTATGTTTAAAGGGGTAGTGTCAGTGCTATTTTGTGTGCAACAGCTGGAAAAGAATGCAAGTGTCAGTGTAAAAGAAGTGTGAAGTGAAATAAAGAGTGTCAGTGCAAAGAAAGAGTGCAAAGCTCAAGACAATGAGGCTTAAAGAATAAAGCTGGAAGAGGGGGGAATAGACAGAGACTTTTGTTCGATAACACTTAAGTTATGCCTACGTATCCTCTCGTGCAATGAGGAAGTCAGAACACCGTAGTTCGACTCAAAGAGACTGAAAGATAAATTGACTTGTGAACTGCTTACTTGTCTATGCTCAAGTGTATGACCTGTCTGGCTCAGGTGCAAACTGTCTTGCATTAGACGGAAGAAGCGAGTTCTTGTTTATGAGTGAATGAGATGAGAAAAGAATCCCGGAGGAGGCGATTATTGTTTGTTTTTGAGTTTTCAATTTTTTATTGCTTTTGGAGTTTGTCATAAGAAAATGAGCTTAAGCCTAAACCAAGGGTTAGTAAACTCATCACATCCTCTCTCTGATTAGGGGTAATGAGAATACCTTAAGTATGAAGTAAACACCTCACACTTAGTCACCATGATGTAGGATTAAGATCATTAACCTACTTGCATTTATTTAGATGTTTTTTTGGATTTTTTGTTTAGTGTTAAGTAATGATTTTAAGCCATAATCAAGGATTTAATGGACTTATTATACCATCCTAATAGAAGGATAATAGATGAGAACATTTAAGCTGAGGAAGGCTCCTTAACTTAATCCATGATTAGGGATTAACCTCATGACAAAACAAAGCCCTTATTTAAATGGATTTTAGTTAATGGTAAGATTAAGAAATGAATTTTATGGTTTGTAAGACAACTTGAGGGGGACTTTTCCATTAACACTAGGGTTAGTCCTTCTTAACAAATTAAGGAAGAATTAGAACCCTAATGCAAGGCCCAAGTTACAAGTTTGATGTCTTAGTGATTATTAGGTGGATTGATTAGAGGATTTAAACACATTAAGGGTTTAACACTTAGGATTAAAGTTATACACTCCATCCTAATATAAGGATGCAGGCATAACCTTAATCACAAAGCCTTAAAACCTTTAAGGTTTAGTCCCTGATTAAGAGATGAGAAGAGAAGACACAAGAGATGACACAAAGGTAAAACTAATGGGGGAATAATAAAACCCTAATTGTTATCATGCTTGGGTATTCCTAGGGTTTATGAGGCTTGCAAGAAGTCTTCAAGATGAGCCACCAAGGAAGAAGCAAAGATGGAAGGAGAAGAAGCAGAAAGAAGCAAGACAACTTACTTCACTTAAGAAGATAAGTTGCTTGAAGAAAGAAAGTGAGGAAGGAGAATGAATGATCAAGCTCACTCTAAAGCAAAGATAAAATGCAGCAAGGATACATAAGAGAGATGAGAAGAGATTGTGAGAAGTGAAGGCAAATTCACTTCTCAAACACTTACCACCTGAAAAGTTAGCAAAAGGAAGTGAAATGGAATGGAAATGAAATGAATGCAAGAAGGCAAACCAAAACCAGAAGCATGTTCATGATGCAAATGATGCAAAGAGATGATGCAAATGTATGTCATGAGATGAGGATGATCATACAAGTGATGAAGATGCAAATGAGACATGGAAGAAGCATGAAAGTTCATGAATGCACATGAAATGAAATGAAAACAAAACATGGCAAATGGATGATGCAATGATCAAACATGATTCTAATGTGTCCTAAGATGTCTTATATGTCATGTGCATGCACAAAATGTCATGGAAAGTTCATGTATACAAGCATATACAAGATGGATGCAAATGAAGATGCAAATTAGGGTTATATGATCATGTGAGATGCACAATTCAAAAACAGAAGAAAAACATAAGATAAAAAATTGAAAATGAACTCAAAGGAACCCTAAACCTATACTAAGTTACCATCCAAAGGGGGAGGTCAGAAGCTTGACCTAGAAGGACTTATGATTTTTCTAAGTTTCTAGGGTTTTAAGGGTGATCCTAAAGGTAAAATGCCAAACAAATTGAAAATGCATTATAAAAATGAAACAAAAATGTTTTTAGATGCTTGAAACCATGCATAGCACAATGCAAAAAGAATCATTCACAAACTCACTTTGGTTCAAAAGTTATGAATTTTTGAAGTTAGGGTTAAAAATATTCAAGTTTATGAACCCTAATTCAATTGAAAAATGTCAAAGTATGATCAAAACCAAAAAGAAATTTGTGTGGTGAGTTTGTAAATGTTTCTAAATGCCTAAGAATGTATTTTTAATTAATTAATTCTCATTAACTAATTAAGAATAAAATTTGAATGATTTAAAAATAATTTTTTAATGCAAAAAATAAAAATAAAAATATTTTTGGGTTTTGAAAATTAATTAAAGGCTGGATAAAAAATTTCAGAATTTTTTGATGTCTTTTTCTATTTTTTAAAATTCGTGCAAGATTAAATAAAGAAAATGAAATAAAAATTAATAAAAGGAAAAGTATGTTGATCTAAGGGCTGGAATTCAAATCTGGAAAGGGAGGGGAAGACCACGCGCGCATCTGGACGGCTGAAATTCAAACTTGCCCTAATTACGTAATTAAGCCCTAATCTGAACCCTAATAACTTTCAGATGACCGGAATAGTGTTCCTGTCATCTTCTCCGGCAGCTCTCTCACTCAATCTCTCTCAAAACGCCACTAAAACTCTCTAAACTCTCCAGAATCAATCCTTGAACATCACTAAACACAAACCACACAACAAAACTCATTTATTTTTCGTAAATCATGCAAATCGAATCAAAACACATTTCACGGGCAAAGTTTCAGAGGTTTATAAAATCCTTAATACTCAATCATTTTCAAAAAGAAAAGCATCAGCATGACCAGCATAACATGAGGAACAATTCTCTAACCTAAAATCAAACTTCTGGAAAATTTGTTCTTGAGGTTATCTGAAATGGAGCTTTCGAAAATGGCACTATCTGGGCTCTTCTTTGGTGCTTTTCCACTCCTCTTGACCCCTTTTGCTTCTGGAATGCTTTGTTGAAGTGTATGTGGCTTCTCCTTGAAGTTCAGTGAAGTTCAGTTCAAAGGGAGGGGAAATCGTGTTTTGTGTATGGTGGTTTTTAGGGCAAAGTGAAGGGTGGGAAATGCTCAGTGATTGGTGCTGAGATGAGTGGTGGTGTTGGTTTGAAGAATGAATGGCTGAGTTGTGTGTTTCGATAGAAAATGCAAAGAGGGAGGTTTTTGTGAATGCTGAGTTATGGGAGAGTTCAGGCTTAGTTCTTGTTGTATTTGGTTTGCTTTGGATTAGTATAAACAAATGCAATTGGTTCAGAGAGTGGTTGTGGCATAGTGTGATTGGTATGGGTGAAAATGCACAAAGTCAAGGTTATGTATCCTTTGAGGTATGGGTTGTTTTAGGCCAAGGAAAAGGGCATGTCTGGTGCAGCTATGATCAAGGAGGACCATGGAAATGAGATTGAGGCAAATCAGCAAGTTGTTACAAAGTTATGGGAGGTTTTGCAATTTTGTGAACTCTTGGCCCTTTTGGAATTTCTTCATGTGTAAGTTATGAAATCTTGGGATTCTTGGGCCAATTCTGAGTTTCAAGTCATGTGTTATGTTTGTATAATGGTTAGAAGTCAATTTGAGGCCACAAAATGGTTTGGCATGAGGTTTTGCAAAAAATCCCTTTTGGCATGAAACATGAAATTATGTGATTTTTGCCAACTTTGGAAGGCCATAACTTGAGTTCCAAAATGAATTAGATCTTGTTCATGTACTTTTTGAAAAGGGAATTATCCAATCTACAACTTTCATGACCAAGAATTTTTCATTTGAAGCATTTTTGGTTAAGAAAGAGGAGGTTAAAAAACTTTCCAAAAATGGAAAGTTTACATTACAAGTCATTTCCATATTTGGCAACTTTTGGTTTAGCCCACTTTTCTTCAAATTTGTGAACTTCTAAACACTTCAATGATCAAATTAAGACCATATAACTTCAAATTGATGAAAAATCTACCTTGGGTCCATTGATGGGGGGCTCAGATGCCCTGATTTGGCTCTGACTTGCTCAAGAAGTTACCTAGTGATCAGATGACTTCCACAATGAATTTTTCCCTCAAACTTGGTATGTATGATCATTATGACATATTGAGACCAATAGAAACAAGAATGACCAAAAAAATTTGGGGTTATGGCCTCTGAAACCAAAACCCTAATTTTAGGTCATCTGTGTAGTTAAAGCTGGCTCTGCTTCCATGCCTTGCCAGTTCTTGTGATTTTCTGACTTTCTTGATCTTGTGAAGATATAATATGATGATTGAACATACATAGACCCTCTTGAGAGGATTTAAGACCTTTGGAGTGGCTCAGAAGGATCTTGGATGGCTTAGATCACAAACCCTAGATACAGATGACTTTGAACCAATGCAGTGAAGCAAAGATGCAACATGAGATGATATGATTGAACTTATGCAAATATGGAAGATCACAAGCCATGGTGTGAACTTAGTGAGGGAAAATTTGGGGTGTTTACACTATCTTAGAGTTCCATCGGCTCTAAAGGTTCGAATTTATCCACTACTCGGGTCTTTGGTCACTTCTCTACAAGGAACCAAAACAAGATGGAAAAGTCCATACAATGCTCTCAACACCTTACGTGGAACTCAGTGGAATACCCATAGTAAGTGTTATCGATAAGGCTTCCCGTGAGACTCAGTGTAATACCCACCTCAAGCCACTACCTAAGTCCTTACAGATGTTTCTCGTGGGATTCAAAGTAACCCACCTCAAGACTTACTCAAGACTTTACGGAGGAACTAGTGTATTACGCACCAACGGTTTTGCATCAACCTAAGGTAGTCCTAATCATCTCACAAGTTATACCATCTAACAATTTCTAGTTACATTACTAGGCCATACTATTGGTTTATGGTAAAGTTTCCTCACTCTTTCTCCATTCTTGATGCCTTTAATTATATAATTCTCAAATATATAATGTAACATTTTAATTTAATTATCACAATTAAACTAATCCCACAATAATCTCATTGTCTATACTTTCACTCAATCTTCATGATATATATACCACAAATCGATTAATACCACAATTAATCAATTCACACATTTAATTCATACTGAAATTAATTAAATCTCATAAATTAATTAATTTCAATTCTAACTCAATATTTTATCTCACCATTGTATAGTACGTTGTCGTAGCTTTCCAACGATATAAAGTTTGCCTCAATCGGATACCCGAGTAAAAAGTTATGAATTTTATTTCCAAAATGCTCACAATTACCTAACTAATATAATTTAAGATTAATTAGAAAAGTCGGGTAAAAGTCGACTCAAAATAGTATTTCTCGGTCTCATAAGATAGAACATATTATTAGCTTCAAATTGATATAAAGACTAGTTAAATCGGATAAACAATGAAGAAGTTATGAATTTTTGAAGAAGGAACAAAAACAATATTTTTCCCAAACTTACATCGTTAACATGTTAACGCATACGGTTAACAGGTTAACCAGTCTAAAATTTCCACTTCCAGTAGCGTTTTCAAGGCCCGTTAACAGGTTAACACATATGGTTAACCGGTTAACCGACAGTCAGTAGCAGAAAATCCTGCGTTTTAACATGTATAACTTCTCCAAACTCAATCCGATTAACACAAACATCAAAATAGTTTTAAATAGGTGTTACCACACATATTACCAACATACTCATGCATTTAATCTATATTTCGACCGTTAAAACTATTGATTCTACGATTTTATCATTTTCTCACAACTTAACCTAATTCTTAGAAAATCAAGAAATCTAAAAGAAAAGGTTTCTAACTATGACCCACCTTGCAATCAACGAGGAGTTTGATGAAGATGATGAAGATTGATGAAGATGATGAAGATTGATGAAGAAGAATGATGATGATCCAAGTTCTCTAGTTTCAAGCTTTTCCTCTTATTTCTCTTTTCCAACTTCTCTCTTCCTTCTCTTAGGGTTTCTTTTCCTTTTTTTCCTTTTCTTCTCCCACCAACACATAACTTGTTTTTATTTTACAAACAAACAATTGTTATACTGATATAAAAAATTGTTAGTAATCTAACGGGTCCAAATTAAGAGTATCCAAAAACTTCTCTAAGTCGAATATTTAATAAAACCTCTAAGTCAGATAATACTAATTAATTAATTTAAGTTTGTCGGTTGCTCTAATTATTTTAATTTAAAAATCTCAGAGCACACCGGAACCCTATTAATCTTAATTAATATTATCCAGTGCATTTAATTAAAATACGGGGTATTACATCCTCCCCTCCTTAATTTGAAATTCGTCCTCGAATTTCCTTTACTTAACAACAACAGGTTATAACACTATCCTAGACCCATACTTGTCCTTACTTCTGATACATACTCTGACATATTCAAATTCCAATATGACTTTGCGGCTCAAAGTCCTTGTTTCATAATAAATCAAACTTCACGTCCTTACTCATACGCTTGTTCCAACATTGGGTTGACTTCTAACTTACTATTTTCCGCAATTCATTTGTTGTTTCATATCGAATCATTTAGTCACGTCTCTCCTTCAGAGAAACATACCACTCTAATTTCTTCCATTGAGGCATAACACAAAGAATAACACTCCAACTTTCTTTCGGGACAACAAATACTCAACAAAACTCCACAAGGTATCTTAGTGAAATCTTATCTACGCACAATTTCTAGCAAACTCTCTTATTAAAATCCTTCAATTACTAAAACCATTTCAAATTTGTCAAACAACTTTTGTACCAATTCCACTTGGTTTGATTTTATACGCTATAACCATTTACATCTGACACTTCATCCTTTCACTATCTTACTATAGAAAACACACTTAGAACCAAATTTTCTTACTCCAACACTTATAAATAATTCCCTTCTGATTCTTAATAATCCGACTAGACTCTTTCATTTGTCTCCTTCCACTATGCTCTCAAGGTCCAACAATGGAAATACCATGAATTCTCAAGCAACACTAGGTAGTTGGTAGTCTGCGGAGAACACACTTATCTATTGGAGTTTTCACCAACCAACAAAACAAAACTTGCAGACATTCAGGGACAGAACAACTTACTTGTCAACCACACAATAATAACATCGAAACTAATACAATTCCGATTCCATTTCGAACTCGAAAAAATTTATCCAATTCAGCTTAACGAATCTTACCATGGTTACTATACTCCATACCAGTTCTCTTTTCAAGGTTCTATTCACTCAAGGTTTTTGTTAACACAAGGTATCTATTAATAATAATGTAGCAACATCATAGAGCTTATAATCATTAGTGAGTCACTTGTACCAAACTTAAATCAACCTTAGTATACTTGCGGATTTCCATGACACTTGCCTATCGCATATAATATTCCACATACTCACCTTTGAAGACCATAAAAAACCTTTCATTCAAACCCATTTCTCTCCAGGGTCTCATTCCTTAAATGATCCAATTTACATGTTTAACTTTGGAACATTCATCTCTCACTCTTACCTGGAAGGGTAACTTAAAAATTCCCATCTCTAAGTATGGCTTAACGATACATATTTGGTATTACTCTTACAGAGTCCATAACTTGATGTTAAGAATTAACAATACTAGAACTGGCCAATTCTTCATCTCTTATCCACACAGTAGTTCAGATACTAAAACGTTTCCTGGAAGATCACACTTCTTGAGTCTCTTACAACTTCGCAATTTAGGTCCTTAATAGTCGCAACGACGACACACCAAAATTTCAGATCATTTACGGTCTACTAATCATGCTCAAAAGAAAGTTCAACACTTTATCCTCTGAAATTTTGAACGGAAGCCAAAACGGACTTACAGTTCAGAAAATACGATTCTCTAAAGTCCTCCACAAAACTCATGTGTCTATTGATTACCTATCTGAGGCTAAACGGTCGAACATAACTAAACTTGTTCCTTTTATTGATAAACAATCCAACTCAAATTATCAATCCAGTCCATAATAACTTGCAAGATGATTCTCATTCACGTTTTCTAAACATGTGTAACAACCGCCCGCCGTTCTCAACCCAAGGTAACACAGAACGGGGCACAACATGCATATTACATACTCCAACAAGTGACGGAGTAGAATTACCATTTCTATTACGGTCACATCACGAATACTCAATGGAATAGTTCGATTCCACTCGTACAACTACGTTAGTAGGAAACCGACAATGATGACATCAAAAGGGTTTTAGCCACAAGCTAACACTTGGTTCGTACGTAAGCAAAATCCAACACACAATCCTTTACGGGAAGAAAGCAAAACAATGGACATCTCATGTCTTCGTATACAACTTTGTCCTCTCTCCTTAATTCCTTGGCGAGAATTAAAACAACAACATTCTTAATCTCACTAGAGAAAAATTCCAAATATTCTGATCTTTCATAAATATAGGAGTTTTCCTTCACTTGAATATTGAGGTAATGCGCTCCTCTGAAGTACCTTGTTGTCTCTACTTACATATTAACCGGGGATCCCTTACCCTCTACTATTCATTGCATAAAATGTCTTCACAAATTTCTATCAGTACTATAGCACCCTAATTTTTTCCCTAAGCTTTCTTCGCATTTTCATCTGTATCTTGCATACAAACAACATCGCATTGATTGCTCGGTTCTTCTCGGGTTAGGTTTATGCCTCACAGGGGATCACCGTTGTCTTTAAATTACTTTATTTGTTTATGTTTACTAACCATTAATCAAAATCAAATAATATTTTGTTTCCTTTTACTAACCCTTAGATCATTAATATAATTGGAATATTCTAGATCCATTGGTTTCTGATTTCTCTACATCACTTTGATCATTTCCTACCATAAACCCTCACTAATCACCACACTTTTCCATTTCCACCAAATTTGCAATTACCAAGCCTAATTTTAATTACCAAAACAAGCTCCATTCCACCAAATTCCCATACCTAAAGTCTTTAAATAGGACCATAATTTCATTCATTCTCCAAGCTTTTGAGAGCCAAAAGACCCCTTGCAAAACATTCTCCCAAAACCAAAAATTCACTAAAGCTCTTTTTCTTTCTTTTGAAGTTATCAAGAATTCACATTGAATTCTTGACTAATTTGAGCTAAACCTTCATCGAATTCTTCTTTTGTTCACCAATTGCATTAGATCTAAGCTTGATTTTGTCCAATTTGAAGAAGTGCTTTTGGTAATTCATCTCTCTCCATAAACCCATATTCACCATCAATGTTCAAGATGTAGATCTTTGGTGCCTTTGTTTCTAGATCCTTTGGATCTTTATTTGTTGTTTGATTGCAGGGATTTCACTGCATTTTGGTTTTAAAATTCGTGCAAATTCAGATCATGATCATCAAATGTTTGAGAAAAGGTTTTAAAATGGATCATGCTGAATTTTATGCATTTTTCTGCTTCTGGTAGAGCGTTACCAGTTAACCATTTACAGTGCAAATTTGTTAACCGGTTAACCATCTTTAAAACTGCGTAGGTTTTGCTTGTGTTAACCGGTTAACCCATTTGGTTAGCCGATTAACACAAGTCAGAATGGTGTTTTTGGCTTGTCTCAAGCCCCTTTTTGGTTCCTCTTTCTTCTCCTTCTTCCTCCTTTTTATTTTTACCTTGGGAAGCACTTTTGGGAGTGATTTCTCTTTTAATCCAATGAACTTTGGGTGTAGATTAGAGTAGTTAATGTTCATTAGTTCAAAACTACCTTTAAGTGAATTAATCAATTCATTTAAGGTACTTTGCATTAGTGATACATTTTCATGCTTGAATCCACCGAGATGAGTGATTGAACTTAAGGATGGAAGAATACCATGAATGCGGCTCAATTTGGTGTTCACCTTTAATTTTGTGCGGTATTGCGTCCAGATAGCGATTTACATATTATTTATCTCGCATGCATTAACACTAACATTATGCACCTTAATTGGTGGTGGTCGGCCTTATTTGTAGGATAATTACTTCGTAAATTACTCGACGATTGCTTAACATAGACCTAAATTTGTCCCTAATTCGGAATAAAAATATAATTGGGTACTTGCACTTTCGTGGACCGGATCTCTCGTTGATCGCGTAATCCCAAAGTGATTAATCATATTGCATTAAAATCGAGGCTGATGAATGTTTGATGTGTAGGTGCTTTGGGTCTCCCAATCGCTTTTAAAATTTCATTGAATTCGGTTTGGGTTGCTTTGATTAATCTCTATAGTGTAAGATGCTAAGCGGATCCGGTTGCCTTTCGATTTTGGTTACTCTTTTGATTGTGGTTGATTAAGTTCACCATACCATTCTTATGTAAATATATTATTATACTATTATTATTATTATTAATATTTTATATTCTTGCACTTTAATTGTTTTTTCTACTAACATTTAATATCTTGCACTTTTATTGTTTTGCTTTATTTTATTTTGCTTTATTATACTTCATTTCATCCATATCATGTTTATTATTTTCTCTTATTATGTTGATTTTCCATTTGTCCATTTGGACACAAAAATATTAATAAATGATTAAACTTCTAAAAAACTTGTGACTTTAATTTTTGGACTATTGGTTACTACCATTGGCTTTGGAATGGAGATTTTAGACTTAGATTTTAGGATCATTCTCCCTTGCTTTGATCTTCATGAAGTTGGAATTTTCCTTTATTTGGCCATTTGCTAGCTTGTAAGGATGTAACTCTTATGCTCATAATTTGAAGTATCATAAAGTTTGGTTATATCTTTCTTCCCTTATTTCCTTATTTTCTTTTTTAGGATAGTCCCTTCATCTCCTCCCTTTATTTAATTTTCAAAATCTTCTCCCTTTTTCAAAGGATTCCTTCTAATAAAATCATCACCTCTTTAATAAAAAAACCTTGACTTTGTCAAGTGGACTTTTTCCCTTTTTCTTTTCTTTTAAAATCAATGAATTTAATCATGTTGACCTTAATTCGAAAAATAAAAAGAATCAAACTCATTCAAGTTGTTTTGTGTCTTTGTGCACTTTTGTTTATTTTCTTTAAAAGAGTGCCGATTATGAGTCATTATTCTTTAGTCAGGTGCAAGTCTTTCAATCTCCATGGTTGTAGTTTGATATAATTGAGTCTCTTGTCATTTGTGGGGGTTTAGTGGCATACTCGTTGATTTTATACGAGTTGGTGCCCTCCCCATAATGATGTATGAGTCCATGCCTTCATTCTCATGATAGTTTGTTCGGCTATCCACTTGAAGATGACAAATTCTATTCACTTAATAAAATCAATTACAACCAACCCTTTTCACTATTTGTACCACAAACTATGGGGTTTTGATCTCGCATTGCACTTTATGGGTACGTAGGCATGAGGTAGTAAACCTCTCCAAACAAAAAAATATAAAAAAAATAATTCTTTCCTCATTTAATAAACCTTTTTCAACCCAAAAACAGTAAATTTTTCAAAGGGCTCCCATGGAGTACCACAAACATTTTGGGTGCATAAAACCTTCCCATTGTGTAACCTATCCCCTTACATGTTTCTCTGTTGTGTTTCTTTAGCTTTTTTGCTTTTAGATTCATTAGGATTTATTCTCTCTTTTTTCCTTTTCCTCTTGGAATAAAATAAAAGCTAGGTGGCGACTCTGTTTACTTTGAGTTAAGTTAACTAATAGCTTACACTCATGATTTTACCGCTACAGAAAAGTGGTGACTCTATTGGGAGTCAATCTCTAAGTGGATTCCGCCTACTTTAATTTATTTACTGCTTTGGTTTGATTTGTTTGTTATTTGTTTGTTCTATTTCAGTTTTGGTGATCCTCTATGAGTGAGATAGATTCTAACCCGAATCTGAGTTGAACTTATGATATGACGGTGATATTCGGAGCGATAAGAAATGGAGTAGTCCAAAGCTATATCAATTTGATAATATCCACTCGGTTAGGGTCTCTTGGATTATCAATGTCATGATGAATAATCATACATGGAATTATTTTCCGACCTTGAGATAATCATACTGAGGACCGTAGAACACTTAACCCATCCAAGCCAATTTAGGAACGTTGTGCGGAAAACATCCGAGTGTAAATCTAAGGTGATTGTCACGCGATACTACACTCGGACGAGGTCTACTTTAAGAATGATATCGGTTGGGGAGTGACGCTCCAGGGATTTTCATCCTAGTACAAACGCGAAAGTGGCGCGAAAAAGGTAGAGTCGCTAGCCAGACATTTTTATCCCGAATGAATGGGAAAGGTAATGTTGTACAAACCTAAGAGAAAAGGAAAAGGACGAGGCCTTGAGAACCAAAGATCTGGGTTGGGAGTCGGTTACGATTTGGGAAGGTATTAGCACCCCAGACCGTCTGCCGTACCCGACGGGATCCACGCTTGTTTGTTTGTTTCAAAGGGTGAGAAATAAAATGCTGCAAAAGAAAGACTGAAAATGGAATGGAAGTGAAATGAGAAAGGGAACTGTAAAAGAGATTGAAAATAAAGAATAGGAAAAATGCTGGGAAAATAAAGAATGTGCTTGAATGAGCCCATCCCCGCTGCCTACGTACCTCATCGGGAAAATGAGGATCAGAGTCGACGTAGTTCGCCTAACCAAGGAAGGAACTATTTATTTGTGTTTTTTATAGCTGGAACGACTTATGTCTGTGCTTAGGTGTTGCAGGCTCGCCTTGAACGAGTGCATTTACCGTCTTGTAAATGAGACAAGTTGTCGCAAGTTTGCGTTGAGAGTGAATGAGATGAGAAAAGAATTCCCGCAGGAAAAGACGCTTATTGTTTGTTTTGTCATTTAAAGAAGTTTTTTTATTGTTTTTGTTTGTGAAAATAATCTCATGATCAGACTTGTACATCATGCTAGACAACCCCATACTATTCCAAGATGGAATGAATATGAGTGCCCCATGGAATAAGGCTATATACAAGAGACTATTTCAATCCTCCATTAAATTTCTTTTGGATTTTTGTTTGAATATGAGAGAAGAGGACTCAAATGAGAAAAGACAAACACTAAGGGGACTAAGACACAACCCTAAGTTATTTATTGTATGCGAAAGGAGGTCCTAAGGGTTTATGAGGTTTTCTAATCCTAAAGGAATAAAGGAACAAAAAAGGAAATAGAATGCAACTTACTTCCTAAGGAAGTTAAGTTGATTCTAGAGAAAGGGGGAAACCTACAAAACACACATATGGAAGGTAAAGAAAATTAAACGCATACTAAATGCATAAAAATAAAAGGATAAGGTGTAAGGAAACATACCTCAATCTTCCTACAAAACAAAGGTTGTATTGCATTTTATTGAAAATAATAAAGCAAACTCACACCACAATTCAATCATAATGCCATGGGACCTAAAACTAGACTCAATCCTAAGTCTACAAGAACTAACAAGCATGCTAAACAAAAAATCAGCACATACTACAACTCTCATTACAAAAACAACTATGAAAACACAAGGCAAAGCACAAGCAACTTTTTACAGCCAGCACACAACATGCAAAAATAGGTGTAAAAGATCACAAACAACATGAACTATATAACAAGCAGCATACATTTAACAGTTGTTATCTTAAAAAACATATGCGAAAACATGGCAGATTTCATTATTTTCATTTTTATGCACAGATGGATAACAACTAATGCAAATACTTCACATATCATGATTAACAAACATCAACATGCATGATTGGATGGACATAATATTTTATGGATTCTCATGAACAAAATGTATACAAAACAATGAACACAATTATGCACTTTCAAGTATTTGATTACATAATCATATGAACATGGAATATGTGCATATATCAACAAGGATCATCAATTAAAACATGTTAGTTGGAACCAAAAACAAAATTAAGATCACATGGCAATTCAATAAACAATGCAAACAAGAATGCAAGAAAGTGCAAATTTATGTTCATGCATTTTCAAGAACTCGTTGCATAGCATGGTAATCACAATCAACAATGTATGTACCATAATCATGATGCAAAACAAAATGAGATCATGCATTAAGATGCTAATGGATGCATTACAACATGGCATAACAATATGCAAAGCATTACATGCCTTAATGGACAATTAACACATAGTATACAAAAGTAACAAAACGCGTGTCGAGACGACTCGAAACGACAAAATCACGTACTCAAAATGGACCTAAAAATTCCCTAAAATCAATGCCTAAACATGTATGAAGATTAAAGGCACAAAGAAAATCACACAAGCATTGAAATAAGTTGAAAACCGAAAATCCAACAGCGTTAACCGGTTAACCAAACTGTTAACCGGTTAACGGACTTCAGACAACAACAACTTGGCCAAAAACGCATGTGTTAACCGATTAACCAAAGCATTAACTGGTTAACACTGAACAGAATGTGAAAATTTGCTTTAAAATAAGTGCTTTTGGCCACAAACTTACCTCTAAACATCCCTAACACACATATAAACATGTTAACATGAATTTCTACTCAATTATGGCTTATTTAACACACACTAACACCTAGACCAAGCTACAACCTAGCTTCTAACAATCAAAATCAACGAATCGCAATCAAAACGCAAGAAGACCGATCAAAATGTAATCATAACGATAAGAACTTTAAATAATGCCGCAACGGCGAGATGAAGAGAATAACTTAAATCAAGAAGCAGATTTAGATCACCAACCTATGAAGCAGAGGATTGCTTCGGTGAGTGTTGCGGTGTATATCGGAATGCAAATGGAGAAGAAAAACCGGAGATCCGCGAATGCAAAATAAATGCGATTCGATCTTGATGAACACTTAATCAATAACCTCCAATAAGCTCAAAACTCATCCAAAATCAGAATTGATTCTTCAAATAAGCTTCACAATGAGATGATTGATGAAGGTTTTAGCTTCAAGTTCTTCAAATTCCAATGAAGAATTTGAAGAACTTCTAGGAAGAGGCTTTGGTGAGAGGTTTAAAATGGTGGAAAACTTTGAGAGAAGAATGAAAGAAATGAAGTGAAAATGGTGAAAATATGATGGAACCTTTTGCATTGAGGTGATTAGTGTTTTTATAGAGACTAGGCTTGGAGCTAGGTTTGGGAATAGAATTAGGTTTTAGGTATGGGATTAGGAATGGAGTTAGTTAAAAATAGTTTGTAGTGAAGAATATCCCTTGGAATATTCCATGGAATAATCTAGAAGGTGATAGAAACATCCAAGGGAAATGGGATGGAATTGAAGTAGAAAAAAAAAGAGAGGGAAAATAATGGAAGGAATATATGGAGCGAAAGGATGAACCAACCACTTTTCAAGATATTTTCTCCAAATTCGCCACCGTTAACCGGTTAACCAAAGCATTAACCGGTTAACGGAGCCAAAACTCCAATTCTTTGCTCTCTAAAAGGCTTTCTCATGGAATTGATTCGTATTTTTTCTTTTGTAGTGTCTTTTCTCCTCTTGAGCTCCAAAAATGTTGATCAAATGAAAATTTGGCTAACATGAAACTCGTAGCAAACACGGCAAGGAACAACTTTGATGTTGGAAGATTTTTCAATTGGGGTCATATTGATGAAGAAAAATGGCCTTACTTCTTGTCCTCCACCTGTTTGACAAAATGTCTGGCAAGTCATGCTCGCAGGCTGCAAGGCATGCCCTGCCTCTTGCCCTATTTTGCCTTGATTTGTCCAAACTTTGCAAGATCATATCTCACTCAATTTTAATGCTATTGACATGTTCCACCTATGGACTTGAAACTCAAGATGTCCTCTTTCAAACAACCTAAGTGGAATTTTCAATTGACTTTTATTTTGGGAGAAGGCCTTTCTTGAAGTTGGCTGCAAAATGGCCAAAACTTGCCATTTTTTGAAACCCTAATTTTCTAAAAATGGTATGTTTTGATTTTCCTGATTTTTCATGATTCCTCCATCATTTCTTGATCAAATTTGGTCCATTGGCTCCTTGAAACCTCAATTTCATGAATTTGACCTCAAAAAACAGGAGTTGACTTTTTACTCAGCATGATTGACTTTTTCCCAATTCCTTGATTTTCAATCAACTGATCAATTGAAGACCTTCCAAAATGATTCCATGGATGAAACTTCAACCCTAGATACTTAATATCATGTAGAAAACAATAAAATCAAGTTTGAACAAAAATTTCCTTGGGAAGCTCAATTAATCAAAAACCCTAATTTGGCCTTTTTGTTAGGAGATGTTGCACTGCTTGAACTCTCTGATCAATTCACTTCTTTCTAGGACTTGTGGCCTCAAATAAAAACTTGTGGGATGTTGTGAACCCTTTTCACAATATTGAAAAGCCATGTTGCCCCTTTGATTGTCTTTGGATAGTCATCAACTGCTTCAACCATTGATCACAAGCCTTATGCCTCAGTTATGATGATTATGATGCAATGTTTTTGGTCATGCTATGAATTTAGGTTTGCAATGTGATATGCTAAATTTCATTAAAATGAGAGGGAAAATTTTGAGGTATTACAAATACCCCTATTCAATCATCTGCAGACCTGAATGAATAATATCAACGACTTTTAAATATTCAAGGCATGCAGTGATTGAATACTCGAATAAATCCTGAAAATTTATGCTCTAACAACAATGAGAATGCCATTTTGTTCTTTTTTTCTTCTTCTTCTTCTTCTTTTTTATTACATTTTTTTGCTGGCCTTTGACAGGACAAAAAGGAAAAGATCTCATCATACTTAGATGATAACTCGAAGAGCACGAGGCCATCGTACTTAGACAGACTCGAAGATGAAACCATTGTATTAAAATGGAATCAAAAAGAATAGGAACATTGTACTTAAATGATTACCCACAATTAGACTGTTATACTGAAATAGAGACGCATAAAATGAGCCTGTTGTACTTAAACAAGACTCAAATACAAGACCCTTGTACTTAAACGAAACTTGGCATGAACATGATCGTTGTACTTAAACGATGACCTGCGATGCGACTGTTGTACTTAAAAAAGACGCGAGAAAATGAGACTATTTTACTTAAACAAGACTCGAAGACGAAACCATTAAACTTAAATGGAATCGAGGGGTTGAAATCATTGTACTTAGATGAAGTCAAAGAAATGGGATCGTTGTACTTAAACGAAAACCCAACACGACACCGTTGTACTTAAATGAGACGTGAAAACTGAGCCTATTGTACTTAAATAAGACTCAAAGACGAGACCATTGTACTTAAATGGAACTCGACAAATACAAAACCATTGTACTTAAACGGAATCGTAGAAATGAAACCATTGTACTTAAATGAAGTCATAGGGACAAGTTCGTTATACTTAAACGATGACCTGCGACGCGGACGTTGTACTGAAACGAGACGCCAGAAGTGAGCCCGTTGTACTGAAATGAGACTCAAAGACGAGAGAATTGTACTTAAATGGAGATTCGAAAGGTAGCTTGACTGGGGAAATGATGATCACTGCACGGATCTGGTTAATCCTTGTGAGGAGAAAGCACCTTTGCGGGGGATACTCCTTCGTTGAAGGAAAACTCTCTGCTTGGGGAGAACATCGTCGGCTTTCTGTTGTTATATTGGGGAATCTTCAACTTCCAACTCTACTTGGGATGATGGAGAATGTCAATGAGAAGGCTTCCTATTGAAGACAAGAGTTTTAAGTCGTTTCTTGCTGGGGCTGAAGGGACTCCTTGTACTGCTGGGAAGTGTTCCTTTGTTGAAAGGAAATCTCTTCTTGGGGAGACTATCAGTCTCCACTCTACTGGGGATTTTCAAAGAAAAGGCGTTGTTGAGGACACCTGTTCAAAGAACCTGCTGTAGGAGACTTCTTGAGGATCTGTTAGGGCTTTACTAGCAACGCATGTACCTACACTTGCACAAACACAACTGATAGTGCCTACAACATTAAGAGTTAGTCTGGCCTGAATGCCTCGAGCTTATGGTCTGAATCATCATCCCAGTCACTCAACACTTTGGAATTGCATTAAATGTTTGTGTCCTCCTGCATGAGTTAAGAAGCATTTGAATGCTCATAATGCAATTTTTATCACAATTTGCTGGACATTTTTGCAATCAGTCAATGTTAGATGAAAAACAAAAACATAAACATATGGACACAGATTTGACTGAAATTGAATTTTATTAATTGGAAAATGGCCTTGAATGGGCATTACATCAGGAAGCAATCCCTAGAAAGAGGAAATTGCCCAAAAAGGAAAACAAACTATCCTATTGGCAATATGAAGCATGGATCTCATCAAGCTCCGACCCGTCTATGACTTGTATATCTTCATGACTCTCCGCTTGCTTCGCCTTTGAGGAAAGTGATTGAATCAGTCTTCATCCCTTAGGATTCCTTTGGTTGCAAATGGATCCAAACCTCGCAGACCACACTCATTCGTGTTAGTCCCTCTTTTTCATGGATCTCCCTCTCGGGTTTTCAATCCACCGGGATACCCTTTTTTTCCCTAATTTTTACCCGAGCCTTTTATTCTGTTTTTGGCTCGCCGGGATGCCCATGTTTTTCCTAGATCTTTATTCTGTTTTTAACCAGCGAGTCTTTTTACACGAAGTATTTTCTTACTGTGTCTGCGTTGACAGGGGATTGAAAGTCTTCGCCATCCATGGTCGTTAACATCAGGGCTCCGCCTGAGAATACCTTCTTAACCACGAATGGACCTTCCTAGTTGGGTGTCCACTTGCCCCTGTGATCATTGAGAGGAGGAAGAATCCTTTTCAAGACTAAGTCACCTGGTATATAACGCTGAGGTCGTACTTTCTTGTCGAAATCCTGTTTCATTCGTCGTTGGTACAAATGTCCATGGAATACAGCCGCCATGCATTTTTATTCGATGAGGCTCAACTGATTGTACCTAGCTCGGAGCCATTCAGCTTCATCTAACTTGACATCCATCATTATTCTCAATGAGGGGATCTCAACTTCGACCGGTAGGACTACTTCCATACCATACACCAGTGAGAATGGGATTTCCCCTGTCGAGGGTCGCACAGACGTTCTGTACCCATGTAAGGCGAACGATCGAATCTAATGCCAATCCTTATATGTCACAACCATCTTCTGAACGATTTTCTTGATATTCTTGTTGGCCACCTCGACAGTGCCATTCATCTTCGGGCGATACGGCGAAGAGTTGTGATGTTTTATTTTGAAATCCCTGCACAAGTCGGCCATCATCTTGTTATTGAGGTTAGAATCATTATCAGTAATGATCCTCTCGGGAATTCCATACCGGCAAATGATATCTCTTTTGATAAACCGGGCAACCACTTGCTTCGTAACATTGGCATAAGATGTCGCTTCGACCCACTTTTTGAAGTAGTCTATAGTAACAAGGATGAAGCGGTGACCATTAGAAGCTATTGGCTCAATCTTGCCAATCATATCAATGCCCCACATGGCAAACGTCCAAGGTGAGGACATGACGCTCAATGGATTTGGAGGTACATGGACCTTATCAACATAGATCTGGAACTTGTGGCATTTACGGGAATATTTGCAGTAATCGAATTCCATGGTGATCCAATAATACCCCGATCTTAACAACTTATTTGACATAGCATGCCCTCCAGCATGGGTGCCGAAGGAGCCTTCGTGAACCTCTTCCATCAACAGGCCTGCTTCGTGTCTATCCACACCTCTGAGCAGGACCATGTCAAAGTTTCGTTTGTATAATACATCATCTTAATTCAAGAAGAATCCTCCTGCTAGTCTCCTGAGAGTCTTCTTATCTTTACTGGATGCCCCAACTGGATATTCCTAAGTCTTCAGAAGTTGCTTGATATCGTATTACCAAGGTTTTCTACCCTTAACACCGTCAACTACGAACACATAGGCAGATTTTTCGAGATGAGATACATCGATTCGAGGCACATAATTCTCCTGGTGCACCTTGATCATGGAAGATAGAGTTGCCAAAGCATCAACAAATTGGTTCTCATCTCGAGGTATATAGCGCAATTTGACTTTGGTGAAGAACGTTAACAACCTCCTGGTGTAATCCCTGTATGGAGCCAAGTGAGGTTGATGAACTAGCCATTTGTCATTAACCTGGTTGATAACTAGAGCAGAATCACCAAAGATCTCAAGGTTCTTGATTCACATAATGATTTCTTCTTCGATACCCATTATGCAGGCTTCATACTCAACTTCATTGTTAGTGCATTCGAATGTCAGCCGAGGCATGAAAGGCATGTGTACCCCCTCTAGTGAAGTAAGGACAACACCTACTCCGCTACATTTCATGTTTATAGCTCCATTAAACATCAATCTCCATTTGGATTCGGGGTCTGGCCCCTCCTCCGGGAGTGGTTCCTCGCAGTCTTTCGACTTGAGAAACATTATGTCCTCATCCGGAAACTCAAACTTCATTGGTTGGTAATCGTCGATTGGCTGCTGGACCATATAATCCGACAGTACACTTCCTTTGATCACTTTTTGTGAAGTGTACTAGATATCATATTTTGTCAGAATCATCTGCCATCGGGCTACTCTTCCTGTTAGAGTCTGCTTCTCGAAGATATACTTTATAGGGTCCATCTTGGAAATTAGGAAAGTAGTGTGAGTCAGCATGTATTGTCTTAGACGACGAGCAGCCCATGCCAAAGAGCAACAGGTTTTCTCGAGTAATGAGTAGCATGTCGCACAATCAGTAAACTTTTTGCTAAGGTATGCTCTTTTCGACCAAACTCGTCTTGCTGACCCAACACACATACCATTGATCCTTCGAGTACAATGAGGTACATGATTAGGGGTCTCCCTGTAACTGGAGGCATGAGAATCGAAGGTTCTTCCAAGTACTCCTTGATTCGGTCGAAGGCCTGTTGACGGTAAACATTCCATCTGATAGCCTGATTCTTCCTCAGAAGTTTGAAAATAGGCTCACACATGGCTGTTAGGTGCGAGATGAACTGTGCAATGTAGTTCAAACTCCCTAAGAAACCGTGTACTTCTTTCTCACTTCTTGGTTCATGCATCACTTGGATGGCTTTTACCTTTACAGGGTCAACCTCGATTCCCCGTTCACTGAAAATGAAGCCTAGAAGCTTACCGGAACATACCTCAAAGGTGCATTTGTTCGAATTCAACCTCAATCTGAATTTCCAAAGCCTATCAAACAGCTTAGCCAAGTTGACTAGATGCTCTTCTTTGGTTTGTGACTTCGCGATCATATCATCAACATAGACATCAATCTCGTGATGAATCATATCATGGAATAGTGTCACCATTGCACATTGGTAGGTTGCACCGACATTTGTCAAATCAAACAGCATGAATTTATAACATAATGTACCCCAGGGCGTACACAACAAGAAAATTGGAAAATTACGACGGTTAATTTTGGCAGGTTACGACGGTTAGAACCAACACAATTTGCAATTCACAACGGTTTCTCACCCGTCGTAGAAACATGTGTTGCGGGGCTGTTTTATGACGGTTTGTAAAACCGTCGCTCCAACTTTCGTAACATTTTGTGGCGGTTTTGAAATCACCTCTGATATATTATTACAATGGTTGTAACCGCCATAATTATATAATATATATTTCATTTAAAATAGAGACGGTTAGAACCACCGTTATTTACATTATTTAAAAATAAAATAAAAATCCCTAGGTGTTTACTATCAATGTCCATAAACTAATCTCAAAATCAGAAATTTTATCTTGGGCTTCATCACATAAACAAAATAATTAAGTCAAAATAACATTAACTATAACGTACAAGAGTACATAAGTGACACCAACACAAATATGTTATCAAAATATGTCAATCTAACAAATATGTAAACACTAGAATACTTCAAACTTCTATAGTAAATGTTGGCTAGCATCAACATATCATCTGGATGAAGGGAAGCCTTTTGAATGCCAATAAGACTAATCACCTACATTCCACCATTCAATATGTTAATCTAAATCAGTACTCAGTATATGAACAAAAAATCCTAGATAGAGTCAAACCTTGTGCCTGCACATCAGTGTCGCAAACAAAACACCAGAATCAACAGTGTCTTACAAGACAACACCGACAACTTGCCTTGTTGCATAAGAACAGGGAAGAAAAGTATAGGCATGAATAAATGTAGTCGGGTTCCTGAAATAGCCAGACAAATAACTATTACTTTTTACTACCACAACATAAACTAAAATGTCGGAAAGTTGAGCATGCTAAGAGTAGATAAATAATCCAACTGAAAGAGTGGATTAGCAAAGAGAAAACAGTGTCGGTTCCACCAAGGGTGTCATATCAAACTTCAAATTCTTCTCAAAATATTTTGTTTATTGAGTTTGTTAATATAACAAGCATATGCACACATGTGGACAACAGAGAAGTGTCATATAACCTACCACATTATACATCCATTTGAATGTCCTAATTAAGCAATGTCATATAACCTACCACATTATACATCCATATGAAAAATAACCAAATTTTTTAATTTTCACAATACAACTCAATAATACCTAGCCATAAATTAGTTCTAACTTCCCTATTAAGGAATCGTAAGGTTCTTCTGTAGAGCTAATGCAAACCAAATAAATTGGTCCTTTCACAAGAAAAACCACATGCCAAATAGTTTAAAAGGTATAATAAAAAGCATATAATATTATATACTGTAAGTATGTAACTAATATCTAAAATTAAAAACAAGCACATAAGTAGTACTATATACTGTAAGTATGTAACTAATATCTAAAATTAAAAACAAAGCTAAAAATTATATATACATAAGTAGTATTATATACTGTAAGTATGTAATTAATATCTAAAATTAAAAACAAAGCTAAACATTATATATACATAAATCTCTCGATGAACAATGACTAGAGATTTCATAGACACGCATCGAAAACTCTTAAGATGGCTTTGGGAGATAGAAACCAAAAAGGAAGTGATACCAATTAAATGCAGATCAGAATTTGTACCTTTACAAACTTTGTATTTTGGCTTTGTATTTTTGTCTCCAAAATTTTCTCTTTTTGGCTTTGTATTTTTGTCTCCAAACTTTGATTATTTTAGGAAACTAAGATATTAGACATGCTTTATCGTTTGTACCTTTACAAAAGCCAAAAGCATGCATTAAATAAACTCTATTTTCACTAAATGAATTAAGGGTAAATAGTTACATATAAGTTCAACCATTCAAGGACATAATCTCTCAAACTCAACACTTTGATAGCACGCAATTACCTGAACTTGATACCATTGATTGCTTCATTATTCCAGTCCATCTCCTGCATTCAAGCTTGTATTCAATTTTAATTTCTAAGATATTTAATTCTGGAATATTTATGTATAAAACTAATTGGTTGAAGGCCGGTCTTATCTTATCAATAAGCAGTAAGTAAATAATTTTTTAAAGAATTCAGTAGTGGATATTATAAAAGCAATCTTATTCACATTGTAAGTTGCAGCATCACTTAAAGATCAGTATTCAATTGGCCTGTACTTCTAGACAACCCTACCATAAAACATAATATTAATATGTTAAGGGAAATTACAACTTGATCTCGATTGTTCAATCCGCTTCAATATTAATCAGATACATCTTGTGTCCTAGTAGTTGGGAAAAACACCAACTTATCTACTTCACCAGGAACCCAATTGTCATTGAATTGAAAACCAAACATTAGTATTGCTTTTATGTTGATATGCACTCCCTGATATGAAGCAAAATGTATGTACCTGAAGCGAGTGACAAAGCGGTGAAGGAAGACAAAAAGAATAACTTTGGAAAGTTCATAGCAAGGGTGAAGGTGCGCAAAACACAAGGAAGGGGGGTTGGAATTGGGTTTTCTTTAACAATTAAAAATAACTTCTAATGACACGTTTAATTTATCCTAGTTCGTTTGAACTCAAACTACGTCCAGTCCACCCGCCAAGGTGATTTTGCCTCTACTGAGGTCTTAATCCACTATTCAATAAGAATACACACAAAGACCTATAGTCAATGTCCTCTTGAGTCTTCTGACTAAACTTAGTCACTCAAGGAATAGAATAACTATTACAAATATAATAAAGAAGTAACTTAGAATGCTTCTAGATAAGCAAGGATCAATAAGTGAAAGTTACAATAATAAGCACAAGATGATTCAATTGATTCGCGTGAATATGATGATGTGTCTCACTGAATTCTTCAAATGAAGTCCTTTATATAGTACTGAAGAATGTAGCCGTTGGAGACATCTTGAATTAAATTAGGATAGACTTTAATACCATAAATTCTTTCCATAAGCAGAGATACTTGTCTTTGTTCATTAATTAAAATATCCTTTAATTAATGTCTTTAATAAGGATACCAACATCTTCTAAGCGGAGATCAGAGATAATAAATAAAAGATGCGCAGCCAATAAATATGTTTATTTAATGCTGGATTCTCCTTTGAGAGTATCTTCTGTATGTGACCAAATGAATCTTCTAAGCACGTACGGTTTACTTAAATAAGTTTGTCTTCTACACAAGAGTAAATATATTCATTAGAACTTCTAATATAAAAAGTTTTGTTATCATCAAAACACTTAGAGGTTCAGAACCATAATTGTTCTAACAATCTCCCCCTTTTTGATGATGACAAAACATTTAAATAAAGAGAATAGAGTTTAATAAAATTAAGTGAACTCCCTTTGATTAGAAGAAAAATTCTTTCAGATGTTCCATGATTCTTAGCTCCCCCTGAGTTGATTACTTGACCTGTTTCTTTTCATGATAACAACTCAAATAGTTTTATTAGAATTATATGTAAGAGGCAAATTATGGTAAACTGCTATGGATCAGAATCATTTACGTTTCTCCCCCTTTTTGTCATAATCAAAAAGAATCAGAGCAAATGAAAAAGATAAAAAGTAACCAATATATTAAAATTATAAGCAAAAACAAAACCAGTAGAAGTTTAAAGAGTTATGCAGTAGCAGAAGATAAAACAAGGGAACAGCTAAGGTAGAAGATAAGCAAAAAAAAAATTAGGAGTTCATCTTAGTAACTAAGGTCTCCAACAAAGATTTGATTTCTGATGATGATTCCACTTGCTTTCCAAGCAATGCCTTCATTTCAGCAGTGGTTTCATCTTGCTTATCCAGACGTTCTTTCACCAGCTGATTCTCCTTCTTCAGCTCTTGTAGAGTTTGCAGAACAAAATCTGTAGCCAGAGGTTCTTCAGCTTCTGGGGCAGCTTGAGTCTCAGGTTCATCAATATTCTCTTCTACAGAAGATACCAAGACCATTTGAAGTGCTGAGAGTTCATCCAGAGGTTCTGACTCTGTCCAAGGCTTGTTATCCAGCAGAAGAGGTTTAGCCTGTTCAACATTTGAGACGACTGCTTGAAGGTACTCACAAAAGTTCTGGTGAGCAACATCATAGCAGATGTCCTTAAGTCTTTTGGACTCAGCATTAAACCACTTTCTGAGGGTAGCCCACAGAAAATCAGAAGCAGTTGGATCTGTAAGCTCTGAGCATGCAAACTTCAGATCCTCTAACTTTAATTTCAAGCCTTTTTCAAAAGCAAGAAGTAAAGCAGAAATGTCTGTTCTGGATGGTTTTGGTTTTGGTATGGGTATTGCTGTTTTGTTTGATACGGAGGACAGTTTTTGTAGGGCTTCAAAATCAACAGATGTTCTGAGAGGATTTTCATTTTCAGTTTCTTCTGGAGTATCAGGAATGTTTATGATAGTAGGTGAGTTTGGTGGTGTAGATATATAAGAGGATAGTGAGCTTTCTCTTATGGGAGATAGTCTAGGTGGATGTTCAGGAGATGGAAGTTGGACAGATTCTGAGTCTTGAAAATGTTCAAGATCAAGATCTGATAGAGCATGTTGCAAAGCAGTTTGTGTTTCAGTTGTTGGAGAGCGATCAATGTCAGATAATGGGGTATTATCAATGGGTATGTCAAAATCAGAAATAGTTTGTGGTTGATGGGTTTCAGCTTCTGGTGGATATAATGATGAGAGGATGGATGCGACAACAGCAGTTGCAGGTATTTCAGTTTGAATGGGATTATCAGAATGAGTTGGTTCAGAGGTAGGGATTTGTGCAGAAGGAATATCAACAGAGGATAGTTGGCTAGAAGGTAAGGTGCTAGAAGGTAGTTCAGACACTTCTACATTTACTGCTTCTACTACAGAAATGAATTCAGAGTTAGAGGCAGAAGATTTACCTGATGTTCTAGATGATTTTGGCATCTTCTGAGAGGGTCCTTCAGCAGTCTTTCTCTTCTTGAGTCTTACAGAAGCAGCGTCTGGAGCTTTCTGTTTGAGTTCAGTAAGCTTGAACTGGGGTTCCATACCTTGTTGCTTGCAGATATCCAGGTAGTTAACTACAACATCTGCAGGTGTGTCAGTGGAGAAGAGAGGGAAGCCTTCCAATGGGATCCTTCTGGTGATGATTACTTCTCTTGATTGAAGAACAGGTTCTTGCTGAATAGAAGTAATGAACTTCATCTTTTTCAAGTTCTTTGCATTCAGAGGTTTGCCAACATTTGTTTCTAGAAGCTCAGTTTGCTTCAACTCTGCTAGAAAGTCTACCAGCTTGTTTTGGCAGAGTATATCAAAAATAATACGTCCAAAAGGAATCCAATCCCTTTTGGTCTTTTCACCATCTCTGGTTTCCTTCACACTGACTCTAAGATTCTGGAAGAGAGTGTGTGCAAGGTTGATTTTCTTCTTTTTGGCAATGAAGTAGAGAAGAAATTGTTGGTCCAGGTTGATGTAATCTGGAGAGTTGGTAGGTTTCCTGTGACAGATTGTCCCAAGAATGATTTTTTCCCAAATACGAATAGGAGTCTTCAAGTCTTTAATTTTGTTGGAGGGTTTTCCAGAGGTAAAAATTTCTTTTGCTATCACAGCAGTATCAGACGCTTTGTCCATGTCATTGCACTTGATGCCATTTCCATCAGCTTCAAGAAGATTAGCAAGATGGTCTTCAGAAATAACCACCTTTTTACCAAGCACGTAAGAGGTAACCTGTGCGTCGTTTGATGATGCATAAGCCCAGAATTCTTTAACCAGTTTTGGAAAGACTGGTCCCATTAATCTGTCAAAATACTTTTCCCAGCCCTGAGCTTCAACATACGGGAGGAGATCAAAACCATTTTCCTTTAAACTTTCGAAATCCACAAATAACTCACACAGGACTTCCAATTTGTCAGTAGGAGTTGAGAGAGTCTTTGTGGGCTCAACATAGTACACATCAGAAAAATCTTTGCGTTGATGAGAAGATGAAGCCATTAGTTACTAAGATGATATCAATTGAAGGTTTAGGGTTTTTGAAAAAAAGTTTAGGGTTTTTGAAAAAAGTTTAGAGAAGACGCTAGAGTGAGGTTAAGAAAATTCAGTAAGAGTAAAATACGGGTAAAAGATGAAAGTGAGAGAGACACTTGACATATATAGAAAAATAAAGCATTTAATTAGTTGAGAAATTAGTGGGAAAATTTAAGTTTAAAAAACATAATGATTAAAAGCATTAAATGCACTGACATAGGGTAAGGCGTAAACGATTCTGGAACAGTTACCCAAGAGATTTTTGCCTTTTTGGTGTCAAGTTTAGCCGTATCAGATTCCAGAATATCAACAGTTGTCCTTCTGTAGAGAACAATTACCAAAGCATGTTCTGTCACTTTTTAGAATTTGGACATTTGTTTTAATTCTGTTGGAAATCCTAAGAGCCTTGTTGACACTTGTTGATTTGAAGATCTGCATGTTAATCCTTTGAACAGAAGTTCTAAGAATGAAACAGTTAGAGCATAGCATCTTCTGAGATAACCATATAGAGGATAATTATCAAAACTTCTAAGTGATAAAAACATATAAGTAAAGCATTTTCATTCTGGACATAATTTCATGCTAAGGTTAGTTAGTATGAAATTAAATCTATCTTCAGGTAGGGGTTTTGTAAAAATATCAGCCCATTGGTGATTTGTGTCTATAAATTTTAACATTAAAATTCCCTTCTGAGTATAGTCCCTAATGAAATGATGTTTAACTTCTATGTGTTTAGCTCTAGAATGTAAAATTGGATTTTTAGAGAGACAAATAGCAGAAGTATTGTCACAGAGGATGGGAATGTTACTCTCATAGATATTGAAGTCCTCAAGCTGATTTTTCATCCAGAGCATCTGAGTACTGCATCCAGCTGCTGCAATGTATTCAGCTTCTGCAGTTGATAATGCTATGGTTGACTGTCTTTTGCTAGACCAAGAGATTAAATTGTCTCCCAGAAATTGACAACTTCCAGAGGTACTTTTTCTTTCTGTTCTCTGTAGAGCTTCTGATCTACTTTCTTACTTACCTCTTCTTTCTCCAAAATACAAGTAGGATGCATAGGAGTTTTAGATATAGTGCTTTCTGATAAATCAAATTTCTTCAGAAGTTCTTTTACATATTTGCTTTGATGGATATAGGTTCCTTCTGATGTTTGATTTATTTGAATTCCCAGAAAGAACTTTAGTTCTCCCATCATGCTCATTTCAAATTCTGCCTGGCGACTGGTGCATAGGTTTCTGTATAGTCAATTCCTTCTTGTTGACTATAACCTTGTGCAACCAGTCTTGCTTTGTTTCTGACAACTTCTCCTTGCTCATTTATCTTGTTTCTGAATACCCACTTGGTGCCAATGATGTTGAATCCTCTGGGCCTAGGAACTAGATCCCACACATCATTTCTGGTGAATTGATTTAGTTCTTCTTGCATAGCCAGAATCCAATCATTTTCTGAGAGAGCTTCTTCTAAGGAAGTTGGTTCAATCAGAGAAACAATTCCCATTAAAGTCTCTTCAGAGTTTTTGAATGAAGATCTTGTTCTGATTGGTTCATCTTTCTTTCCCAAGATTTTATCTTCTGGGTGATTAATATTGCTTCTGGATAGCTCTTCTGGATGGGTTCTTCAGATGTTGTTGGAGAATTTGTATTGTTTTGATCTTTAGATGATTGATCTTTAGAAGTTCTGTTTGTAGAGATTTCTACTTCTATATCTGCAGAAAATTCATTCTGCTTTGGTTTTTCAGAACCAAGCTTATCATCAAATCTGACATGAATAGATTCTATCACAATGCGTGTTTCTGTATTGTATACTCTGTATCCCTTAGAGCGTTCAGAGTATCCTAACATATAACACTTTTGTGCCTTAGAATCAAATTTACTCAGAGTATCAAGAGTATTTAAGATAAAACAAATACATCCAAAAGGATGAAAGTATGAAATGTTGGGCTTTCTGTTCTTCCACAATTCATAAGGAGTCTTTTCAAGAATAGGTCTTATAGAGATTCTATTCTGAATATAGCATGCTGTATTTACTGCTTCTGCCCAAAAATGTTTAGCCATATTAGTCTCATTTATCATGGTTCTGGCCATCTCTTGTAATGTTCTATTTTTACGTTCTACAACCCCATTTTGTTGTGGAGTTCTAGGACAAGAAAAATCATGAGAGATGCCATTTTCGTTAAAAAATGATTCTAATTGTTTATTTTCAAATTCTCCACCATGATCACTTCTGACTTTAATGATTTTAGATTCTTTTTCATTTTGAACTTGTTTGCAGAAGTTAGAAAATACAGCAATTGACCCATCCTTGTGTCTAAGAAACTTTACCCATGTCCATCTGCTGAAGTCATCTACGATCACTAATCCATACTTTTTACCACTGACAGAAGCAGTTTTCACTGGTCCAAACAAGTCAATGTGTATAAGTTCTAATGGTCTAGAGGAAGATACAACATTTTTAGCTTTAAAACCAGTTTTTGAAAATTTGCCTTTCTGACATGCTTCACACAGAGCTTCTGAGTTGAACTTCAAATTTGGAAGTCCTCTGACTAGATTGAGTTTGTTAAGTTGAGATAATCTTCTCATATTAACATGTCCCAATCTTCTGTGCCAGACCCATTGCTCAGTTTCCACAGACATTAGACATTTTACATTTTGAATTTTTAATTCAGAAAGCTTTATTTTATAAATGTTGTTCTTTCTCTTTCCACTAAAAATGATTGTTCCATCTTTCTGACTAACAGCTTTACAGAACTTTTGATTAAAGATTATGTCATAGCCATTATCACTTAATTAACTTATGGATAATAAATTATGCATTAATCCTTCTACAAGTAGAACATTAGAGATAGAGGGAAGATTTCCATTACCAATAGTTCCGGAGCCAATTATTCTTCCTTTTTGATTGCCTCCAAAACCTACGTGGCCTCCATCTTTTAATTCAAGACTTTGGAACATATGCTTTCTTCCCGTCATGTGACGTGAGCATCCAGAGTCCAGGTACCATGATTGGTGTTTCAGTTTTGCTGTTAAAGACATCTGCAACATACACAATTTTATCCTTGGGTACCCATATTCTTTTGGGTCCTTGTTTGTTAGTTTTTACAAACTTCTGATTCATTTTAGGTTTTAAATCAGAACTTGTAGAACAAGATGACTCACTAGTGTATATAAGATCATGATTATGACCATAGGTGAAATGAGAACTTAGAGGAGTATTAGTATTTATGACAATGTCATCAATATTTTTTAGCTTCAGAGTTTCTTTATTTTTCACATAGCCTATGCCTCTTCTTTCATTTCTGCTAACACCATAGATCATAGAAGCAATCTTACTTCTATCTAAGCTTTTAGTAAGAAATTGTTGAAAGCTATAATCATATTGTTTTATGATATTATCAGAGTTGATTAGATCTTCTAATTCAGATTTCTTCTGAGCTTTAAGTTTCTCAAAAGAGCTTTTACATTCAAAGAGGTTTTCTTTCAGCTCAGAGTTTTCTGTTTTTAGTTTTCTAACTTCTTCTAATTCAGATACTAGACTTTGTTTAATGTCTTTGTATTTGAATTGAAGCTTCTGATATTTTTCAAGAATTTCTAAGAGGCTAGCTTCTAACTGAGGTCTAGAAAATTTAGAAAATACCTCTTCTGAATCTGATTCTAACTCTGATTCTGATGAGTGATCATCTTCTGGTATGTTTGCCATTAATGCAATATTAGCTTGTTCATCTTCAGAATCTGACTCTGCTTCAGATAATTCAGAATCATCCCATGTTGCCATGAGACTCTTTTTCTTTTCTCTGCTGAATTTGTTTCTGGGTTTTTCTTTCTGAAGTTTTGGACATTCACTTTTATAGTGTCCTGGTTCTTTGCATTCGTAGCACACAACTTCTTTGCTTCTGGGTTTCTTGTGACCAGATGTTGATTCAGAATAATTATTTGTTCTTCTGGTATTTCTGAACTTCTTCTGACGATGCTTCCAGAGTTGTTGAACTCTTCTGGATAGGAGAGATAATTCATCTTCTTCTGATGAGCATCCAGAGCTTTGTTCTTCTTCTGCCTGTAAAGCTTTAGAAACATGTTTGTTAGATTTAAGAGCTACAGACTTACCTTTCTTCTGGGGTTCATCTTCTTCTAACTCAATCTCATGACTTCTCAAGGAGCTGATCAGTTCTTCTAAGGAAATTTCATTCAGATTTTTTGATAACTTTAAAGCAGTGACCATGGGCCTCCAAGCTTTTGGTAAACTTCTGATGATTTTCTTCACATGATCTGCTGTTGAGTAGCCTTTGTCCAGAACTTTTAGTCCAGCTACCAGGATTTGGAACCTTGAAAACATTTTTTCAATGGTTTCATCTTCTTCCATCTTGAAAGCTTCATACTTCTGGATGAGAGCTAGAGCTTTAGTCTCCTTGACTTGAGAGTTGCCTTCATGTGTCATCCTCAGAGAATCAAACATGTGTTTAGCTGAATCCCTGTTTGTGATCTTCTCATACTCTGTGTAAGAGATGGCACTTAGAAGTATGGTCCTAGCTTTGTGATGATTTCTGAATTCCTTCTTCTGTTGAGCTGTCATATTTTTTCTTTCAATCTTCTGACCATCTGCTCCAACAGGATGAATGTATCCATCTGTCACCATGTCCCAGAGATCTCCATCTAGAGCTAGAAAGAAACTCTCCAGAACATCCTTCCAGTAGTCAAAATTGTCACCATTGAATATTGGAGGTTTAGCATTGATCTTGTCATTCTGATAGTCATTGTTGTTAATTACAGTTTCTGCCATGTGTTTAACTTCTGGATCTTTTACTGACACGGTTAAGTGTAATACTCAGAACCTAGCGCTCTGATGCCAATTGAAGGTGCGCAAAACACAAGGAAGGGGGGTTGGAATTGGGTTTTCTTTAACAATTAAAAATAACTTCTAATGACACGTTTAATTTATCCTGGTTCATTTGAACTCAAACTACGTCCAGTCCACCCGCCAAGGTGATTTTGCCTCTACTGAGGTCTTAATCCACTATTCAATAAGAATACACACAAAGACCTATAGTCAATGTCCTCTTGAGTCTTCTGACTAAACTTAGTCACTCAAGGAATAGAATAACTATTACAAATATAATAAAGAAGTAACTTAGAATGCTTCTAGATAAGCAAGGATCACTAAGTGAAAGTTACAATAATAAGCACAAGATGATTCAATTGATTCGCGTGAATATGATGATGTGTCTCACTGAAATCTTCAAATGAAGTCCTTTATATAGTACTGAAGAATGTAGCCGTTGGAGACATCTTGAATTAAATTAGGATAGACTTTAATACCATAAATTCTTTCCATAAGCAGAGATACTTGTCTTTGTTCATTAATTAAAATATCCTTTAATTAATGTCTTTAATAAGGATACCAGCATCTTCTAAGCTGAGATCAGAGATAATAAATAAAAGATGCGCAGCCAATAAATATGTTTATTTAATGCTGGATTCTCCTTTGAGAGTATCTTCTGTATGTGACCAAATGAATCTTCTAAGCATGTACGGTTTACTTAAATAAGTTTGTCTTCTACACAAGAGTAAATATATTCATTAGAACTTCTAATATAAAAAGCTTTGTTATCATCAAAACACTTAGAGGTTCAGAACCATAATTGTTCTAACAAAGGGCACAACCTTGGTCCTTCTCCAAATGGTGTAAATACATTCCATGGGGTTTCTACGACTTCTGATTTATTATTACTCTGATCAATTATGATCTTAAGTTTATATCAGCAACTGAAGAACGTGATTCAACATAACATAATAAAAGTGTTTGATGTACCTGCCATCTCCATGGATTGAAGGTGTGGGCATCTTTGAAATATTCAGGATTCAAATGTACGATATGAAACGATGCAATCACCGTCCATCCCTTAGGAATTGTGTAACCTATTATTATAATGTGAAGCATTGTAAAATTGACATGTTTGTTTCTTTGTCTATTAATACTACATATGATATGATATACACTTTTGTTTTCGTTTATTACCTTTTATGTCGATGTTTGTTGTTGTTTTCCTAAATATGCACCGACTATGTTTGCCACCCTTAAGGTCTCATTCACAACCTGTGTAGCACAATTCATTAGACTAATCTATGTGACTAATCAACACACGGTCTCCGAAAATTGAGACGCTTGTGTTGAAGATTGAGTTATGTAACATAAATAATATATACTTACGCATTCAGAATATACCATTGGTTTGTAATCCATCCATTCCATTGTTGCCCCTGGCTCACTCCTTGTTATGATTTGTTCATGTTCTTCCTGCAAGATAACACAATTCAAGTCTCAATTAATGTTTAAACTCTTGTACAACCAAGAAAAACTATACTAGTTTTAGAATTATTATGATGTTTGAGAGTACACTATAATATGATCCTAGGAGAATAACTTTAACACATAATAGGTTTTGACAGACAAGTACTCCTTCTACTTTCTACAAAGTGGCCTAATAAGGTTGCATGGTACTTTTGTCTTTTGAACAGACAGACAAACAATCTGGTCAAAAGACTAGATACTAAGCGTGTCTGATAAAACAAAGCTCCAAAGACACAAGTTCTATTTTTTATTAATAAAATTGAAAACTTATAATGGATACATGTCATATCAAAACTCATTAAACATCACCTATAAAAATACACCAATATAAGGTTGAAGTGTGCACCTTCCCAAGGGAAGAAGCAAAAACAGGCTCAGGTGAAATCTCTGATAAAATTTCAACCAAGGATAAACCAGTTGTTGTCTTGTTCCCATTATAGAAACTGCTGATTGTCATAAGGTTCCCATTGATAAAATCTATGAATCCTTTGCATATCCACAAAAAACATATCAACACAAATTGATCCTTACAATAGTATGGTACATATATAATGTAAAATTGTAAACTACTTTTCATGCTTTGTTTAAACTACCTGATTGTGGATTAGTTGGGACAACTTTCTTCATCGCCTCTTCTGCTGCATTGCAAGCACAAATAATGAAATAAATATGTAGAATTAGATAAATACTTGTAAGACTTTTTTGGAAATACTAATGAAAATGAAACTTATATGATAAACATTTAACTCATAAGTTCTTAAGTATAATGATAAGCTTATTATGATGCTTTCTCCATATATTACCATGCTCCTGAGTCTGACTTGACGGCGAAGCTGAACCTGAGATCGATACAAACGAATTAGTACAGTGAGTTCATATCTATAAATAAAAATGAAAATTCAAATTCAAAAATAATTTAGAATTAGAAAATTTATGAAAAATAATACTAAAATTGAACTGTTAAAAGTGGAATCTTCTAGGACATATTCTGCTCTTCGATAAGTTGTTGTCATTGAATCTGAAGTCAATGACAACTGAAAGTTGTTCATTGAACTACACTTTTCAAAATAGTGAGAGTGATTCCAATGATTGATGTTGAATCATGCAAGAATCAAATGATGAGATTGTGGTTAGAGCGATTTAAGAGATACGACTTAAGTGATACGAATTATTAAGCTGCAGTTTGAACGATTCTAGGGATTCCGACAATTTATGAAGAAATCAAAGTGAAATCAACGTGAATGATATATATATCAAACAATTAAAATTTGGGGAAGAGTGTAGGGTTTCAAAGTTAGGAATTATTAGAACTTAGGGATTTATAGTGTAGGGTTTAAGGTGCGGTTGGAGTTTGATGAGTTTTGCAGGAAAAAATATGGCTCAAAAATTTCTTTTAGCGCTCGCATGAATTACCAAAGAAAAATTTTCACAAGGACAAGAGCATATTTATTTTAATGGTGCGTATGAGAACGAACTTGAACCTCATTTTATTTTCCCAAATAAAATTTCTTTTAATCAAGAATAAAAGCACGATCCATATAATTAATATTTATTAAAAGAATTAATAATTATAAGGACGTTTTGTGAAAACTGTCGTAATAATCGTTGCAGTCTTGTCTCTAATTGTCGTGATAACTGTTGCAATCTAGGAATAAGGACGGTTTTGTGATAACTGTCACAAAAAATCTGCAACAGTTAACCCTAACTGTCGTGACAACTGTCGCAATTTAAGAATAAGGACGATTTTGTGATAATTGTTGCAACTCAAATGTCATAATATCCTTTTTTTCTTGTAGTGGTAATAAACATAGTCTTTTCCATGTCCTCTGGCGCCATTTTAATCTGATTATAGCCCGAAAATCCATCCATGAAAGAGAATATGGAAAACTGAGCAGTGTTGTCAACTAGCACGTCAATGTGAGGCAAAGGGAAATCATCCTTAGGGCTGGACTGATTCAAATCTCTATAATCCATGCACATTCTGACCTTACCATCTTTTTTAGGGACTGGTACAATATTTGCGACCCATGGGGTATAACTTGTTACGACCAAGAATTCATCATCAAACTGTTTATGCCCTTCTTCTTTAATTTTAATGGCCATGTCAGGGTGTGTACGTCTCAACGTTTGCTTTATAGGTGGGAAGTCTTCCCTGAGAGGTATTTTATGCACCACGATATTAGTGTCCAATCAGGGCATGTCTTGATAAGACCAGGCGAATGTGTCAACATACTCTCGAAGCATGGCAATTAGACGACTCTTGATAGATTCTTCTAACGCAACCCCAATCTTTACCTCTCTCTTGTCTTCTTCAGTACCCAGATTTATCACTTCAATAGCCTCCTCATGTGGCTGAATCATCTTCTCCTCTTGTTTAAGCAACATGGCTAGCTCTTCGGGAAATTCACAATCTTCCCCACCTTCCTCGTCGGCTAGGTAAATCGGATTGTCGAAGTCATACTTAGCCATAGCAAGGTCATCATTGATGAGACCCGAGGAGGAGTATCTGCATGAATGATGATTCATGATAGATTTTAGAAATGGTTTGAGCCATGAAAAACATTGCCATTTATTTTGAAAACAAAAATGAAAATTAAAACATGGAACAACATGTCATGAATGCGAAAACGTCTGCTTTATTGATGATTATGAAATCATATTATGAACAAAAGAACCCTTATACTGAGCCACTACACCTCGGGTAAGGCGTCGGGCTTGAATATAGGAAAACAAAACATAAAAACTATTACTCTTCAAGCCGAGTGACAGAGATGAGCTTTTCCGCCGACCAGTTGTTGAGTTGTGTCCCCGGAGCATAAGGCTTAACCCACTCATCAATATCGTAGTCACCGCCAATCATATCCTCCTGTGCAGCACAAACGTTGCCATGATCAACCTACCCAACACCGGTGAAGGTGATTGGGCCTTTCTGACCTCTAGCACTTTGTTCAGGTGTTGACTGACCAGGCTGGTAGCCAACTCCAAACATGTATTTCTTTTCTGGGATCTCAATTGTCTTTCCTCAACCTTCCTTCGCACCTGATTCCACAACCTCTAAGGCTTGTTTGGAAGAAGATATATAAACTCTTTTCTTTGAGTCTTCAGATAGAACAACTAATGGTGATGCATTCCCAGACTTGACAGGCTCAAAATCTTGGCAGGGAGTCTAGACAATTTCTCCATCCATTTCCACATATTTGAATGAGGCTAGGTGGCTGATGAAGATGTCTTCTTCTCCTGACACTGTTACAATTTGCCCTTCCCACACACACTTTAACTTTTGATGAAGGGTGGAGAATACTGCCCCCGCTGAATGGATCCAAGGTCTCCCCAATAAGCAGTTATAGGCTGGGTGAATGTCCATCACGTAGAACATAGCATTGAAGACTTGTGGTTCCACTTGGATAGGCAACTCCATTTCTCCGAATACTGGCCTCCTTGAACCATCGAATGCCCATACAACTAAGTCGCTTGGCCTTAGCACGACCACATCATAGTTCAACTTCATGAGGGCTTTCTTGTGAAGCACGTTTAATGACGACCATGTGTCTACCAGCACATGGGAAAGTACAGCCCCCTTGCATTCCATGGAGATATGTAAGGCGCGGTTGTGACTACGTCCCTTGGATGTTAAGTCCATATCTGTGAATCCCAAGCCATGGCTAGAGTTTACACTCGACACCACTATCTCCAATTGATTTACCGATATATCCTGCGGTACATACGCGTTGTTCAGAATCTTCAATAGGGCTTTCCTATGCGAATCTGAACACATTAATAAGGATAAGATCGAGATCTTCAAGGGAGTCTTCTGTAAGTGTTCTACGATCTTGTAGTCACTTTTCTTGATGATTCTTAAGAATTCCTCTGCATCCTTATCAAAAGTGACGTCAGGATCTTCTGTAGGTGCAGGCGCATCATTGATCATGGGCTGTTTTCCCTTGGCTTTCGCTTGACCTTCGACAATATCTTTTGGTGGCAATGTATTACCCCTTAGAATTTCTGGCATGAATAACCTACCGCTTCTAGTAAACCCTCCAACTCCAATATTTTCAATTTTGCGCATAATAGTACACTTCACCTCCATAATTCCAAGGAACGGCTCTGTCACTCTGGTATGGGATTGGTCCCGAGGTAATGATGGTTATTGGTGCCACCCTTGCTACGACAGGAACCTGTGATGGGTTGTAGTAGATTGTAACAGTTGATATATCATCACTCTTCACAACTTCATCGAACTTTATACTTCCTTCATTGATCATCCTCAGTATCCCCGATCTCAGCTGATCGCAACCATTAAACGAACTAACACAATCTGGGAAATTTTCTCCACAACCTGGGAACATGTCCTTTTTGGCCAAGCAAGCTTTCACTTCCATCAATGGAGTTTTCGAATCTTTGACATCGGATACCAAATTCAAACCTTCACCGCTATCAATAGCCCCCACAGTCCTTCCATGAGGAGGCATACGATTTTGGATTACATTTGGAGTATGAGCAAAATTGATTTCCTTAGAGTCAATCAAGTCCTGGAGAACGTGCTTCAAAGATTTACAATTCTATATGATGTGACCGGGAGCCCCATAATGGAACTCACAACGAGCATTGGCCTCATACCCCTCAGGGATTTGCCCCATTCTTGGAGGTTGTAGGGTCCTTAATTGGACCATCTGCAATTGTAGAAGATTCTAGAGGAGCTGGGAATATCACATAGGTGGCGTCTCAAGATGCCTATCTTTTGATCGGGGAGGATAATCTGGCCTAGGAGCCCTTTGTTGTTGGTAATTTGGTTTACACTGTTGTTGTTGAACCTGTGGTTGGTTTGTTGGAGCAGTAATGGTGACAGGAGCTGCTTGATGATACATATTATGATTTCCTCTTCTGTTTTGAGTATACACGTCCCTGGTTTCCCCTTCTCGGTACTTCACAAATGGCTTCCTTACGTTGAATGTTGAAGCTCCGCTATTCTGGAGTTTGCCTTACTTTATCCAGCTTTCTATTCTTTCACCCATCAGGATAATGTCCGAAAACCCACTAGATGAACAACCTTCTAATCTTTCCATGAAATGCCCTAGGAGGGTATCCATTGAAAGATCCACCATTTCTCTCGCCAACAAAGGTGGTTGTACTCTGGCGGCAACCTCACGCCATCTTTGAGCATAGTCCTTGAAGCTTTCTGAGTTCTTCTGAGATAAACTCTGGAGTTGAGTACGGCTGGGTGCCATATCAATATTGTACTGATACTGCTTAAGGAAGGCCTCCCCGAGCTCTTTCCAATTTCAGACATAATTCTTTTATAGCTTCATATACCACTCCAGTGAGCCCCCTGAGAGGTTGTCCTGGAAGTAATACATCTAGAGTTTTTCATCTTTAGTGTGAGCGGCTATCTTGCGGTAAAAAGCCTATAAGTGTGTCTTGGGGCAGGAATTGCCATTGTACTTATCAAAGCTTGGAGGTCTGATTTTTGGAGGAATAACCACCCCGAAGACCAAACCTATATCATATACATCAATTCCAATAGTGTCCCTACATTCAAGGGCCTTAACCTTCTCGGCCAGCAACTGAAAATCCTGAAAGTTTCCACCCGTGCCAAAACCCATATCATTATTGATAGGAGGGAACTGATACTCCTGGTGATCTTCCACAAGGATAAGAGTAGGCGTGCCAGTTTCTTGAACTGGAGGTCTGTCTCCTCTGTTGTTGTTGGGGGGTTCCCTTGGGCATCTGGAGTAACCACTGGAGGGTCAGTTTGGGGAGGAGTAAGCCTCTGCATAGCATTTCTCAGCTCTTGCTTCCCTAAGGCCATGCCCTGCATCATAGCCATAAACTCTCCCATTCGGGTGCGGAGTTCGTTGAGTTCTGTCAGCACAATATCCATGATGTTTCTTTGATTGTTGCGGGTAACGTGCCAGTGAGGAATGTTATGTCTAGAATGACAGGTCCTAGCTGCTCTCGCAGTCTTTCCCTGAAAATGGATAATTTAAGTACCTTGAAGAACCCTACAAAAGAAAGAAAATGCAAATGATATGTATGCAATGCTATGTTCCTTTTATCCTCAAGGGTTTTGTTTTACTTTCCCGTTCCAGTATTAAGAGAATGGCCTTTGGAGGAAGACCTTGTGTAACATTCAGATGTGGAGAATTAACATTTATTATCCTGTGTCCGTGCGAAAGATAACAACCAAAGATCCAAGACAAGTCACTGAAATCTGAAATAACAAAGCCCTCATGGGGTACCAGTTCATGCATCAAAAGGAAAAGTACATCAATAAAAGAGGAATCCCACAACAGGCATGTGGGTAATCCAGATATGTGAATACAAGACTAAACCCTAGGAAATTCTACATCCTGCAACCTCCAACTAAGGCGCTTGACACCTTGGAGAAATTGGGCTATGTCTAGATGATCTGGCTCCTGTATGAGCTTCTGGATTAGGAGATCCCTGAGATCAAAAGAGGCATGCAACTCCTCAATTTGTTGTAGGAACACCTTCTCACTTTCCTTTTTTGCACTTGACTTGGTCTTGGTTTTCTTAACATCAGTCTGAAGCTTTAACTCCTCTATTTCTTTCTGAGCGTCTTCCATTGTCTGTTGACTCTTTGCCATATCCTGAAGGTAATCCTTTTGTTGGTAGTGGGCCTTTTTGAGAAGCTCTCCTTATTCAACTAAGGAGTCCTGAAGGTTTTTTATCTCCATTTTGTACTTGGCCTCCAACTCCTTCTGCTTCTTCAGATTATCTTCCCATTTCTCCTGCCACAAAGTTATAGCTTAATTAGCTTCATTCAAAACTTTCTTATCTTTTCGGCGCTGGCTCGCCTTGTGAGTTTCTGCTTACCTTATTTTCTTGAAGTAGAGTTCTCTCTCCTGGAAGTCCTGCTGCTTGAGCCTGACCATCTCTTCAGCCTGGTGAACTCTTTCTTCCAACTTCTGATTCTGAATCTTCAACTTTTGGCATGAATTGTTGGCCTCTTGATTTTCCATTCTAAGCTATTTAACTAAGGCCTCTAATTTCTGGTAGTCTTTGAGAGGTATTGAATCCAAGGGTGACTTCTCTTTATGGTATAAAGGGGACTCCATAGAGAACAGGAGAAGTAAGACTTCTACACAATCTTTCAACCATGTAGCAAAAGGATCATATGTTGGGTCTACCTTCCCAAAATCTTTCTTTCCTTTCCTTATCCTGACCTCCCAAGCTTGGGCTACCTGTACACACAACTCCATATTTCCTTCAGTCGAGAAATACAATGACTCAACTACCTCTTCAGCTGAAGGTGGGACCTTCATAGGGTAAACAAACTGTGTTCTAGACAACGAAGGGTTGTAGTTTATTCCCAGCAACGGTACATTCGGGAAAGTACCACAGCTAGCAATGACCTCCTTGCCTATCAGGTCTCTATCGCACCCCTAAGATATGTTTTTAGAGGTTAAGCCCATCAATCTTTTGGACCACTTCCAAGCTTGTTTCATGTCTTGGAAAGGTCCTGATTTTGGGAGTTTCCTTACAAACCAATCAGCAAATAAAGGAGTATAACAATTCACATACCCTTTTATTTTCTCATTCCTATAATGGACCCCATAATAGAAATCACCTAGCAATGTAGGAACTGGGTTTCTCTTGACAAAGATGGTAATAGCCTCCATGCTGATTAACCCTTTCTCTCATGGGAATAAACTTGTTCCATATACAATCATGGCTAGCAATGCCCTGAATTATGCCCACTTATTTCCCAATGCCATAACATGAGCTTCTGTGATTAGAAAATCCAAGGAAATCCCCTTACTCTTGTTAGCCTCTAGCCCCATCTTGACTGTGAGCATACTTAAGTGACAGGCACCATCTATGTCTTCATAGGGAGGGACCCTCTCTGAAGCATAGTAAGGCATACCTTCTCTGATGGGAACCTTCAGGATGCTGGAGACCTCTTTCAAGGTGGGTGCCAAAATGTAATCTGGAAACACAAAGACTCGTAATTGTGGATCATAAAATTGCAACAAGGAATGCAGGTTGTCCTTTTGATCAACTGTTGGCTTACTCACATATTCCAAGATCTTTCCATACTCTCTCTTGAAGTCATCAAGAACTTTGTCATTCATTAGGCTGATCAACTTCTGAACGTCCTCTATTTCTCGTTGCGGGAAAGTGTAGTGAACAATCTTCTTCCTTAGAGTTTCCATCTTGAAGTAGTAATGCGACCGGGAATTGGGAGTAATATGAACCCTGGGAATAAAAAGAACACATATGATTAATGATGTCATGATGCTTATGTAAGGCGAGGCATGTGATCAGTGTAGTGTCAATCATATAAGAAAGTGTCTGTGCAGGGTCATAACATCATCACATCATAATAATCATCTCTTTGATCAAAGGTTTAAATCTCAGAATTAATGTGTAAGAGAACAGATCACACTACTGAATCATGATGGCACAATGGGTGTGTCGAAGGTCTTAAGGTTCCTACAAACCTGTAAACCCTTCCCATCTCACAGGTGTGCTACTCGGGTCAAACTCACGGACTCTCAAAGCCGAATATCAATAATATGTTCACCATTTCCGAGAAATGGCTCATGACCAAATCAGGGAATTAGTTTGGCATTATGTACCATTCAGGGAGGTCTCAGTTGAGTCCAAGGAAACAAGCATCCCTCATAAGTCCCCAATTTCAAGCACTGAATCGACAAAAAATATTACATTCATCCTAAAGGGTATAATACTATCGTAATACAAACAATTTGCCTTAACTGGATTCCTATGAGAGAACCAGGCCATCCTATGTGAGTTCCCAGTGGGTCCTCGGATGCGAGTGGGTTTGCCAACAAATTTGGTCTGCCACTGTCATCACTAGAGAGGGATGTTTCCACAAAGGTTCTCAATTCTCGGTGTAACACCCCAAATTTTCCCTCTTCTCTTTTATCATCGTGTTCAAATCATAATCATCATAAGCATATCATATCATTGGCATCTAGCATAGAGAAATGAAGCATAACATCCTCATGTTCTAGCATAGGGCATATGATTAATCAACCGGGGATTTGAAGCTCTGTAAGCCAAAACAGGAGGCCAAGTGACATTTCAAGAGTCCCACAAGGTGTCCTCATGTCATATGCAAGCCCAAGATCACTTACAAAAGTCAAGAAGGGTAGAAGATCATCAGAGGATCAAAGATGCAACAATCTCCTACATAGATGAATATTGAATTAGGGTTTTGTTTTTGAGCAGGGATTTCTTGTACCTTTGACCAAATCTTGTGGTCAAAGCCTTTTATATGTCATTTGAAGCCTAGGGATGAAATTTGGTGAGAAAACTCATTAAGAAAGTCAGTCAAGTCATCAATTATTTGTGGAAGAAGAAATTGGTCAACTATGCAATTAAAAAGTCAACTGTGAGAATTCAAGGGATCCAATCCCAAGTTTCAGGTCAAGGGATTTTGAAGGACTTTCTATTTTTGGCATATGACATGGCATGAAAATGTCCAAATTTAGTAAGTTTTGCCCTACTTTTCAAGGCTCTCTTTCACAACCAAAATGACTCCAAATGGATTTTCTTTGAACATGAAAGTTGTAGGGTATGCTCTCCCATTTTCAAAAAGTACAAGAACATGTCTATAGCATTCATGGTTGAAAAGTTATGATCAAGTAAAGTTGGGACTTTTTTAGGGTTTACATGAATTTTCATTTTCTACCAAGTTGCAAAATGGCATGTAATTTATTTTCAAACTGTTTTGGGAATCAATTGAGGTCATAATACTCCAAAGCATTGCATAAGAGTTATGTTTTCCCAAAGAAGAAATTTCACAAACCCTAATCAGTGTAGTATGCACATGATATAAAAGCCAAGCATGCTTTGAATGCAGCCTAACACTCTCTCATTTCTCAGATTTAGAATTTCATGCACAAGAGCAAAAGCCTTCAAATTCTTCTCTCCTAGCCTTATTTCTTTGATTTATTTTCATATTATTTATCTCCAAGCCTCAAAGAACTCATTTCCACCATTGATTGAAGCTGAGGGTGAGTAATCAAGGAGGTGCAATTCAGAGCAAGGTCCTTCGAATTCATCAATCCAGCCTCTCATAAGCTTCATCTTGCATTTATTTTGTAAGAGGAGATCAAGATACGTGGATCTGCATTATTTGGAGCTCTATCTTGGTGATTCTAAAGTGCTTCAACCTCAGGTATGTCATGAAATCCATGGATCTACAACTTGTTTTTATTGTGTGCATAATGATCTGTGAGTGATGATGGTTACATTGAACTATTTAGATTTGATTTGGTTGATTATTGAGTGAGATATGTGAATTTGAAAGTATGATGCCAAAATTTGTTTGATGTGATTTGCCTTATGTTTGAAGTGTTTGTGAATTTTGTTGATGGATTCTTGTTTAGTTTGATTAGATGATTGGATCTGGAGGTTTACATGCTTTGTTATGGTTTGATTTGTGTGTTTGGCGTTTTTCGGTGACGGAGCTAGGGCTCCGTTCACCGAATTCTGGAATTATGGCCGGAAACTTCATGCAGGTGATCCAAGGAAGAAGATGAGGTCTTGGCCGTGATATATGTTGTAATCGTGCGTTCATGCTTGAGCCAACGCATTAATGAGACACGTGCTAGTCACATGCCTCTGAGTTAATCCAAGTTTAAAACGTGACCGTTGGATGGATGGAGGGAAACTGCGTTTGAATTGTGTGTGTTGGATGTGATTACCTGAACCTTTGACTTGTTGACTTGCGTGTGTGCCATTAGATCTTCATACTTTGTATTGACTTAGGATCTGAACCATTGGATGCACATACCTGGTTGACTTGATTTTAATTTATTTCTTTTACTTTATTTTTATTATGTTTTTTTTTAATTCATTAAAAATAGATAAAAACATGCAAAAGCAAAAAAAATCATGAAGGTTTCTTTTAATTTTCTTTATTTTTACATGCTTTTTAATTCAATTTTTTTTTGTTAATATTCATGTCTGAATTAAATTTTGGTTTTATTTCTTTTATTTTAATTTCTTTTATACATGAATTGTCTTGTTCATTTTCTATTTTGAATTTGGTGATAGCTATGGACTTGGTGCTTTTGCTCCTGATTTCTAACATGTTAAGGTTTACTTGAGATTTATTTCATGATTTCTAGGGTTTGTATGCTTAGGTTTTGCCATGTTGCTTTGTGTTGAAGTTTCTAAAACCCTAATTGATCTTCATGCAATTCTTTGACCTATTTTGCTTCTGATTTTGTTTTTTTTTGTCTTTTGGTATGATGTTATCACATGTTTAAGGAACCTTTGTACTTAATTGAAGAATTTTTTAATACACTTTTGATTTAATATGAGTTTTCTTGTTTGCTTTCCCTATTTTGCATCCTTTGTGATCATATGTTTGTTTCTTAGGCTAGGAGGGCACTTGTGCCAACTCCTATAGGGTTCTTAGAACCTTTCTTATATGACTATAGGTCCATGATCTTTGTATTTTACTCGTGCCTTGAGTTGCTTGTCTTTGAAGTTTATACACTTTTGTACATGTTCACTTCACCATTTGTGTTTATGTGTTTCTCTTGTTGACAATGTTTAGACTAATATGCCTTCTTTCTTGATCTCTTGTGTTGCTTAGTCACATTCTTGACATGTTAAGATTTTGGTCTTAAGTAATATGATGTTTGAGTGGCTTGTATGTTAGGTGTTACTTTATGTATGCTTAGTCTTTCCATACTAACTAGTGTTGCCTTGTAATACATTGTTTGCTCTACCCTTTCCTTGGCATTGTTTGATGTATCTTAGCATGTAATTAAGCTGAATCACTTCTGGTTGTGATGTGTTGGTTTGATCTTTTGGTTGTTCACATCTCTTTTAATTTCATTTTGGTTTATCTTATCATGTGTAAATGATTATAACCATTTCAGGGGCTCATGGTAAGTGAAGTGTGGATGATGTCCACATTTCAATTCTTCATCTCCTCTTGTTATTTCACTTTCTCAATTGTGATTGTGATGGGCCTTATGCCATCTTGTGATCAATTTCTTCTTTTCCCCCTTTAGAAACAACTTATCTCCTTTAGAGGAGTAAGTTGTATTCTAACTTTTTCCTTTCTCTTCTCCTCTTCTTCTTTCTTTCTTTTATTTCCTTCTTCTTCATTAGGATAGATTTCAAACCACACTAACCTTAGGACCACCTTTGTATGTTAACTTTAGGATTAGGTTTCCCCTTTAGTTTTTACCTTTGAGATCCTTTTGGTGCTCTCTCTTTCTTATCTTCATACAAAAACCTAAAAAACATCTAATAATAGTTGAGATGACTTCTCCCTTTTGTCACACTCTCAAAGAAAAGCATAAAAAACACTTTTTCACTTTAATCCACCAAAACACTTAATAATACAAACAAGTTCGTGAATGTAAATCATAATCTTAGGAAACAAGTTTGAGGATCTTCTTCATTCTTGATGGACTTGTTACTCATTCTATTTTGGGATGTCGTAATAAGGACATGTTCCTTAGAAAAGGACTTGCCTTCACTTTCTTGTGCCACACTCATAAAAAACTCTAAAAAAATACTGGACAAACAATAAACGTCTCTCCTTCGGGACTTCTTTTCTCATCCCACCCACTCCTTACGTGCGAGCTTGCTCCTACTTGTTATTTTGCAAGACGGTAACGCACTCGTCGTCCGAGCCTACAACACTTGAGCATTGGCATATGCAGTTCAAGCCTTAAGACACAAGCAATCTTTTCCACCACTAGTTAGGGGAACTACGGCGACTATGAACCTCATGTCCAGATGAGGTACGTAGGCAGCAGGGTAGGGCCCGTTCGAGCACTCTTTTATTTTCCCTACATTTTCCCCCTTTCTTTTCCTTTCTTATCCAGTTTAGTTCCTTTTCATCGCAACATCTTTCATTTCTTCACCCTTTGAAACAGTTTCTTTTGCAAGCGTGGATCCCGTCGGGTACGGCAGACAATCTGGGGTGCTAATACCTTCCCAGATCGTAACCGACTCCCAAACTCAGTATCTTTGGTTCGCAGGACCTGTGTCCTTCCTTTTCTTTTCTTTTCTTCGGTTTGTGCATCATTACCTTTCCCATTCCTTTGGGATAAAAATGTCTGGCAGGCGACTCTACCTCTTTTCCGCGCCACTTTCACGTTTGTACCAGGATGGAAATCCAGGGAGCGACACTCGGTCCCCAGATGCACATAACTATCAAGGTTGTATATTTCCCCATAAAGATTTCAGCATCAATATATTCCCAAGACGGTCGCAAGTCTGGGTGTGGAACTCACTACTACCAACATAGCAAGATGCCATGAAGCCAAAGTGGAACCACTCTAAGTCCTAGGGTGCACTCAAGCCCCGGTTGCAAGCTCATCTCACAGTAACCCCATCCCACAGAAAAAAGCCAAACCAGACAGTCCAGTATATATGATGCATGGAAAATAAATACTGAAAACGGTAAACAAGTGCTATAAAATAAAAAACTGTAAATGAAAACAGTAAATAAACTAAAGCACATAGCAGGAAACAAATAAAGACCCGAAGAACAGAAACAAACAGGCTCTAGGATTGACTCTACGAGGGAAACCAGAGATTCTGGGTTCGATCCCTAATAAAGTCGCCAGCTGACGCTCCCGGGATTTTCATCCTAGTACAAACGCGAAAGTGGCGCGGAAAAGGTAGTGTCGCCAGCCAAACATTTTTATCCTAAATGAATGGGAAAGGTAATGGTGCACAAACCTAAGAGAAAAGGAAAAGGACGAGGTCTTGCGAACCAAAGACCTGGGTTCGGGAGTCGGTTACGATCTGGGAAGGTATTAGCACCCCAGACCGTCCGTCGTACCCGACGAGATCCATGCTTGTTTGTTTGTTTCAAAGGGTGAGAAATAAAATGCTGCAAAAGAAAGACTGAAACTAGAACGGAAGTGAAATGAGAAAGGGAACTGGAAAAGAGATCAAAAATAAAGAATGGGGAAAATGTAGGGAAAATAAAGAATGTGCTCGAACGGGCCCTACCCCGCTGCCTACGTACCTCATCGGGAAAATAAGGATCAGAGTTGACGTAGTTTGCCTAACCAAGGTGTGAACTATTTATTTATGTTTTTTTATAGCTAGAACGGCTTATGTCTATGCTCAGGTGTTGCAGGCTCGCCTTGAACGAGTGTGTTTACCGTCTTGCAAATGAGACAAGTTGTCGCAAGTTCGCATTGAGAGTGAATGAGATGAGAAAATAATTCCCTCAGGAAAAAGAAGATTATTGATTGTTTTGTCTTTTAGAGAAGTGTTTAGATTGTTTTTGTTTGTGAAAATAATCTCATGATTAGACTTATAAATTATGTTAGACAACTCCATACTATTCCAAGATGGAATGAATATGAGTGCCCCATGGAATAAGGCTATATACAAGAGACTATTTCAATCCTCCATTAAATGTCTTTTTGATTTTTTTTTAAGATGAGAGAAGAGGACTCAAATGATAAAGGACAAACACTAATGGGTCTAAGACACAACCCTAAGTTATTTATTGTATGCGAAAGGAGGTCCTAAGGGTTTATGAGGTTTTCTAATCCTAATGTAACAAAGGAACAGAAAAGGAAATAGAATGCAACTTACTTCCTAAGGAAGTTAAGTTGATTCTAGAGAAAGGGGGAAACCTACAAAACACAAATATGGAAGGTAAAGAAAATTAAACAAATACTAAATGCATAATAATAAAAGGATAAGGTGTAAGGAAACATACCTCAACCTCCCTACAAAACAAAGGTTGTATTGCACTTCAAACTCACACCACAATTCAATCTTAATGCCCTAGGACCTAAAACTAGACTCAATCCTAAGTATACAAGAACTAACAAGCATGCTAAACAAAAATTCAGCACCTACTATAACTCTCATTACACAAACAGCTATGAAAACACAAGGCAAAGCACAAGCAGCTTTTTACAGCCAGCACACAACATGCAAAAATAGGTGTAAAAGATCACAAACAATATGAACTATATAATAAGAAGCATACATTTAACAACTGTTATCTTCAAAACAGATGCGAAAACATGGCAGATTTTATTATTTTCATTTTTATGCACAAGATGGATAACAACTAATGCAACTACTTCACATATCATGATTAACAAACATCAACATGCATGATTGGATGAACATAATATTTTACGGATGCTCATGAACAAAATTTATACAAAACAATAAACACAATTATGCACTTTCAAGTATTTGATCACATAATCATATAAACATGGAATATGTGCATATATCAACAAGGATCATCAATTAAAAAGTGTTAGTTGGCACCAAAAACAAAATTAAGATCACATGGAAATTCAATCAACAATGCAAACAAGAATGCAAAAAAATGCACATTTACGTTCATGCTTTTTCAAGAACGCATGGCATAGCATGGTAATCACAATCAACAATGTATGTACCATAATCATGATGCAAAACAGACTGAGAACATGCATTAAGATGCTAATGGATGCATTACAACATGGCATAACAATATGCAAAGCATTACATGCCTTAATGGACAATTAACACATAGTATGCAAAAGTAATAAAACGTGTGTCGAGACGACTCGAAACGACAAAATCACGTACTAAAAATGGACCTAAAAATTCCCTAAAATCAATGCCTAAACATGTATGAAGAATAAAGGCATAAAGAAAATCACACAAGCATTGAAATAAGCTGAAAACCCAAAATCCAATAGCGTTAACCGGTTAACTAAACCGTTAACTGGTTAACGGACTTCAGACAACAACAACTTGGCTGAAAACGCATGTGTTAACCGGTTAACCAAAGCGTTAACTGGTTAACACTGAACAAAATTTGAAAATTTGCTTTGAAATAAGTGCTTTTGGCCACAAACTTACCTCTAAACATCCCTAACACACATATAAAAATGTTAACACGAATTTCTACTTAATTATGGCTTATTTAACCCACACTAACACCTAGACCAAGCTACAACCTAGCTTCTAACAATAAAAATCAATGAATCGCAATCAAAACGCAAGAACACCGATCAAAACATAATCATAACGATAAGAACTTTAAAGAATGCCACAACGACAAGATGAAGAGAATAACTTAAATCAAGAAGTGGATTCATATCACTAACCTATAAAGCGGAGGATTGCGTCGGTGAGTGTTACGGTGTAGATTGGAATAAAAATGGAGAAGAAAAACCGAAGATCCGCGAATGTAAAATAAATGTGATTCGATCTTGATGAACACTTGATCAATAACCTTCAATAAGCTCAAAACTCCTCCAAAATCAGAATTGATTCTTCAAATAATCTTCACAATGAGATGATTGATGAAGGTTTTAGCTTCAAGTTCTTCAAATTCCAATGAACAATTTGAAGAACTTCTAGGAAGAAGCTTTGGTGAAAGGTTGAAAATGGTGGAAAAGTTTGAGAGAAGAATGAAAGAGATGAAGTGAAAATGGTGAAAATGTGATGGTACCTTTTGCATTGAGGTGATTAGGGTTTATATAGAGACTAGGCTTGGAGCTAGGTTTGGGAATGGAATTAGGTTTTAGGTATGGGATTAGAAATGAAGTTAGTTAAAAGTGGTTTGGAGTGAAGAATATCCCTTGGAATATTCCTTGGAATAATATAGAAGGTGATAGAAACATCCAATGGAAATGGGATGGAATTGAAGAAGAAAAAAGAGAGGGAAAAGAATGGAAGGAAATGTGGAGGGAAAGGATGAACTAACAACTTTTCAAGATATTTTCTCCAAATTCGCCACCGTTAACCGGTTAATGGAGCCTAAACTCCAATTCTTTGCTCTCTAAAAGCCTTTCTCATGGAATTGATTCGTATTTTTTTCTTTTGTAGTGTCTTTTCTCCTTTCAAGCTCCAAAAATGTTGATCAAATACGAATTTGGCAAACATGAAACTTGTAGCAAACAAGGTAAGGAACAACTTTGATGTTGGAATATTTTTCATTTGGGGTCATCTTGATGAAGAAAAATGGCCTTACTTCTTGTCCTCCACATGTTTGACAAAATTCCTGGTAACTCATACGTGCAGGCTGCAAGGCATGCCCTGCCTCTTGCCCTATTTTGCCTTGATTTGTCCAAACTTTGCAAGATCATATATTACTCAATTTTAATGTTATGGACATGTTCCACCTATGAACTTGAAGATCAAGATGTCCTATTTCAAACAACCTAAGTGGAAATTTGAATTGGATTTTATTTTGGGAGAAGGCCTCACTTGAAAATTGCTGCAAAATGGCCAAAACTTGACATTTTTGGAAACCCTACTTTTCCAAAAATGGTATGTTTTGGTTTTCCTGATTTTTCATGATTCCTCCATAATTTCTTGATCAAATTTGGTCCATAGGCTCCTTGAAACCTTAATTTCATGAATTTGACCTAAAAAATCAGGAGTTGACTTTTTACTCAGCATGGTTGACTTTTCCCCAATTCCTTGATTTTCAATCAAATGCTCAATTGAAGACTTTCTATAATGATTTCATGGATGAAACTTCAACCATAGATACTTAATATCATGTAGAAAAAAATGAAATCAAGTTTGGAAAAAAAAATTCCATGGGAAGCTCAGTTAATTAGAAACCCTAATTTGGCCCCTTTTGTCAGGAGATGTTGCACTGCTTGAACTCTCTGATCAATTCACTTCTTTCTATGACTTGTGGCCTCAAATAAAAACTTGTGGGATGTTTTGAACCCTTTTCAAAATATTGATAAGCCATGTTGCCCCTTTGATTGTCTTTGGATGGTCATCAACTGCTTCAACCATTGATCACAAGCCGTATGCCTCAGTTATGATGATTATGATGCAATGCTTTTGGTCATGCTATGAATTTAGGTATGCAATGTGATATGCTAAATGCCATGAAAATGAGAGGGAAAATTTTGAGGTATTACAGGGAGTAATCCAATGTACCGATAATATTCTAAAGATGGTTGTTAACTTCGGGCACCTCTGTTAGCACCCTTTTGGTTTTCTGCAGGTACAATGAAGACAAAACCTTAGTACTTACCAGTGTGGGTTGGTGTTCTGTTACCTTGACTTCATGCTCTTGACTCGGAACTAGATCCGTGTGATTTGTGTAATCTTGTTTGTGGTTGTTGCATATATGCACTCATGCATTCATGTGTATTGTTCTTAATATTTCAAGGGACTCATAAGGAACTTTTGCAAAATTTCAGATGTCTATGGTTATAAATTTTGAAAGAAGGAACACAAAGAAGTACAACTTTAAGAATCCTAATCTAATAGAGCTAACAAAGCTAGGTGCTTTAGTGGTTGACACCCAGGAGTTCCGGAAATGTTACAGAAAGCTCTTGTTTATTTTGGATACCGATGTACCAGAGGGGATTCTCCCTACCTTGGCTCAGTTTTATGATTTGTTGCATCATTGTTTCACCTTTCCTGATTATCAACTTGTGCCTACCTTAGAGGAGTACTCTCATTGGATGGGTTTACCTATTTTGGACAAGGAATTTCTTTTTAGTGGTTTAGAGAATGAGCTTACGACCAAAGTCATCGCCAAAGCCCTTTTTCTCAAGGAGTCCAATCTTAATGGGAAGTTTCTTCCAAAAGGGAGTGTCTATGATATTAATTCCAAGTTCTTAATAGGGAAAGCTTTTACTTCTCTTACTTTGGGTCATAAGGATGCATTTGAGGCTATTCTTGATTTTCTCATTTATGGGATCATTTTGTTTCCTAACTTAGATGGTATTGTGGACAAGAGTGCCATTTAGATTTTCTTAAAGAGGAATCTGGTACCTACTTTGCTTTGAGACATGTATCATGCCTTTCATTATAGGACCTCCAAAGGTGACGGAGAGATTTTGTGTTGTGCGCCTCTTCTCTATAGGTGGTTTATTTCGCACCTACCAAAGTCCGATGTTTTTAAGGATAATAGAGAGAAGCGAAGATGGTCTCAAAGGATTATGTCTCCTTCTCATAAGGATATGACTTGGTATTGTTCCTATTATGATACTGGAGTGCTTATTGACAGTTGTGGAGAGTTTCCTAATGTACCTCTTCTTGGTACACGTGGGGGAATTAGTTACAACCCTATTCTTGATAGGCGACAATTGGGATATTGCTTGAAGAACATACCAAACAACCTTTCATTATCCAGTTTCTTCTTTCTTAACAGTGTAGATCATGTGGAAATGAAGAAAAAGATTGCTCATTCTTGGCATGTGGTTCATCGGAAAGAGAAGGGTCAATTGGGAAGACAACACCTTGCTCCCTCCGAGTATTACATCCATTGGGTTTGATATAAGGCTTCCAAGCTCAAGATGCCTTATCCACCCGAGGAGCCTTTGTTTCCTATACTACCATTGTCCGCTTTTCTTCTTCCCGTTGATGAGAAGGTTGCTCTTCAAGAAGAATTAGACAAGATGAAGAGAGAGAAAGAAGAATGGCTACGTGAGAAGACTACGAAGCAAGAGCAACTGAAGGAGAAAGATGATCCCATTGAGTTATTTGAGAACCGTGTTACAAAGAGGCCAAGAGAGGATTTATTTTCCTCTAATACTCCATCTACCTTTCCTCCTACATCCGGTGCTTGGAAGGCCATTGTTGACCAGTTGGTGAAGGACAAAGAAGACATGGAGAATCTATATAAGAAATATATTAAGAGGATTTGCATGAAGTACCATTCGAAATTTGGATCTTCTTCAGATATGATCACCTATGCCTAGTTTACTTTTCTCTCATGTATTAGGATTTTTGAGACTTGTACTTCACTTGTAATCCTGACTTTGATTTTAATGAGAATGAATTTTTAAGCACTTCAAAAAGTGTTTCTATTTTAAATATTGAAATTTATCTTATAGTCCTTTGAAATCTTTGCATTTGCATATGCATATCATGCATCGTGCCCGCATTTGTTCTTGATTTTTGAGTGTTCTCCAGGGATCTTATGTTGTTTCTTGGTCTTCATTCAGTTCTCCTGTCAAGTTGACTCACACGGTTGATACTCGAGCTAATCAGAAGAAGATGTCGGAAGCCTTAAAATAAGAGTATCGCGAGCTGCACGAGGAAGTTGCTTATCTGAAGGATAGCTTGGAAAGAGTTACTATCATGATGGAAAGCTTGATGTCGATTCAGAATCAGACACCCCATCCTCCTAATTCTCCAGTACAACACACAACTATCTCTGAGATTGTCACTGCATCAGTCCCTGCCAAAGTTGTCATTTCTCCTCGCTACCGCATGCCTCTTGGTAAACCGTGGGTTATGCCGGATAATTTCACTCCTGCTGGTTATCCTCCTCCTCCTCCTGAGGCTGCTGCATTTAATACTCTTCAGCCAGTGATTACTATTGCACCGCCTATGATGCACACTACTCCACACCATGATGAAGTGATTTACCATGCTGAGCCCAGTGAAGGCACTGGTGTAACTAAAAGACTTGATGATTTTCAAGGTTGTTTTGTTGAGTTACAAAGAGAGATGAGAGCCTTGAAGCACAAAGATTTGTTTGGTAAAGATGCTTATGATCTATGTCTAGTTCCTAATGTCAAGGTTCCGTACAAGTTCAGGTTGCCTGAGTTCGAGTAGTATAAAGGCAACACTTGTCCTCTGAGTCATCTGACTATGTATGTTAGGAAGATGTCTGCTCAGACAGACAATGATCGGTTGCTGATTCATTATTTACAGGATAGTTTGACTGGTGCAGCCATGAGATGGTACATGAGTTTGGATAGTAGCCAAATCCATACTTTCAATGATTTGGGAGAGGCTTTTTTTAGGCAATACAAGTATAATGTTGTTATGGCACCGGACAAAGATCAGCCCCGTGCTATGTCCCAGATGGACAAAGAAACTTTCAAAGAGTATGCACGAAGATGGCGCAAGTTAGCAACTCAGATTGTTCCTCCTCTAGAAGAGAAAGAGATGACGAAGATCTTTTTGAAGACTTTAGGTTCTTTCTACTATGAGAAGATGATTGTGAGTGCTCCTTCTGATTTCACTGAAATGGTGAGTATGGGGATGTGTTTAGAAGAAGGTGTCCGTGAAGGACGGTTGAGCAAAGAGAGTAGTACTGGCTCGAGCTCTAAGAGGTTCAGCTTTGGTAATAAAAAAGAAGGTGAGACTAATGTTGTGTATCGTTAAAGTTACATAAGACCTTGTGGTTGTGAGAATCGTCATCAGCGTGATGTGGCTTCTGTAACTCCGATGATCAATGTGACTCCAACTATGCCAGTAGCTTCAAAGTATCAGTCTCGTTATAAAAAACCTTATGTGCAATAGAGTGGTAATCAACAGGTTCGTGTTAAGCCGAATTTTGATTCCATTCCAATGTTGTATGAGGATTTTCTTCCATCTGTGATTGAAAAGAATCTTGTATAAACATGTTCTCCACCTCCAGTTCCAGAGTCTATCCCATGGTGGTATAAGCCAGAAGCTCACTGTGTTTTTCATCAAGGTGCCCCGGGGCACAATGTTGAGAATTGTTTTCCATTGAAGTTTAAATTACATAAGTTGATAAGGAGAAATGTTCTGTCTTTCAACGATGTTAATCCAAACGTGAAGACAAATCCGCTTCCGAATCATGGTAATGCCTCTATGAACATGGTTGATGGTTGTCCTGGTTTGTTCAAGATTTATGAAATCTGTTATATTCGAAGGTCTTTGGTTGAGATGCATGCTTTCTTAAGTGAATATCACGATATTGATCATGATTATGTTGGATGTTGTTATTTCTCGATGAACCCTCGTAGTTGTGTGATTGTTAAGAGAGACATTCAAAAAATGATGGATGATAAGTTTATTAAGTGACAACAAAAAGAGACGAGTATGACAATGAAGTGAATGTTATTGTGCCTCAGTTCAATATTTCTGAGAAAGTAGTTCCTGAGAAGGTGGTTATTTCTTTTGATAGTCGCAAAAATGTTATTACTCCATTGGTGATCAACTTGCCTGGTCCAATGCCATATGAGTCTGATAAAGCTGTTTTGTACCTGTACAATGCTACGATGATAGAAAATGGTAAGGAAGTCCTATTCCTTCTCCATAGTCTGTGGTTAGCATTGTTGATGTGACAAAAGTTACTCAAAGTGGTAGAGTTTATGCTTCGGATTCTCCGAAGAGAGCTGAGGATTCAAATGCAAGTAAGCAGATTGGTGATGTTGTTGCCCGATCAGGTCATTTGGTTGATTCCAGTTTGACAGATAGTGAAGATGAGGTGTTGAAATTGATAAAGAAGAGTGAGTAAATTGTTACTGAGCAGTTATTGCATACTCCATCGAAGATATCAGTTTTATCACTTTTGATGTGCTCTGAAGCTCATAGGCAGTCTTTGCAAAAGAGTCTTGATCAAGCTTATGTTGATCGTGATGTGACTGTTGATCAGTTTGATAGTATTGTGGCTAATAATATCACATCGTGCAACAATCTGAGTTTTTGTGATGATAACTTGCCTGAAGAAGGAAGGAACCATAAATTGGCTCTGCATATTTCAGTGAATTGTCAGGAAGATGTTATGTCTAAAGTGCTGGTTGATACTGGGTCTTCTCTGAATGGGATGCCGAAATCAACTTTGTCAAGGCTTGCGTACCAAGGCACTCCCATGAGGCATAGTGGGATTATTGTGAAAGCTTTTGATGGATCGAAGAAGACTTTAATTAGTTAAGTTGATCTTCCTATTCTGATTGGACCGTTTATAGTTTGTGAAAGATGGGAAATTAGTGACTATTAGCGGTGAGCAAGCGATGCTAGTGAGCAATTTGTCATCTTTCTCCTATATTGATGTTGAAAAAGAGGTGGGAACTTCATTCTAGGATCTTTATGTTGTTGATAATGTTTCTAAGAAGAATGTTATGCCAATGTCTTCTCTCAAGGATGCTTTGTGTTTGCTTGAAACTGGCCGATCTGACGGTTGGGGACGATTTATTGATGTTGTTAACAACAGAGAAGGATTTGGTATTGGTTTTACACTAGGTGTGGCTCTCAATGACCCGAAGACTATTCAGGAAGGATTTCGAAGTGCTGGATTTATCAACGATCATTCCGCTGTTGTCATCATTCAAGATGATGAAGATGAAGAAATACCTAACTTTGTTACGCCCAGAAAGATTTGCAAGAACTGGATTGTTGTTGATGTTCCTTCTATTGTTCATGCTTAAAAGTAATTTGTTTTATTTTATTTCAAAAATCCTTTCACTCTGCCCAAGGTGAAAGTGATGTTTGTCGGGCTTTGTTTCAAATTCTATCATCGTCAATAAAATGTTATTTTATTATTTCCATATGTGTTTTTCCTTTTTTGCTTTATTATGAAAAAATGGTAACATAAAAAACCCAAAATAATAATAATCAATGTTATATGCATGATGTTTTCACTTTTGTTCATACTCTAAAATAAAAATAAAATCATTGTGCAGACTGAATGATAAACCCATTGAAAACAATGATCCTATACCCACTCCTAACTTTGAATTCCCTGTGTTCGACGCTGAAGAAGAGGGTGTTGAAGAGATTCCTGATGATATTTCTCGGTTGCTTGAGCACGAGGAGAAAGTTATTCAGCCTCATGGAGAGTTTATAGAGATGGTCAACTTGGGTTCTGAAGATGATAAGAGAGAAGTCAAGATTGAAGCATTGCTTGGTCCTGAGGTTAAGAAGAGAATCGTAGAGCTTCTTAGAGAATATGTTGAATGTATTTGTTTGGTCCTGTTAGGACATGCCAGGTCTTGATACTGATATTGTGGAGCATAGATTGCCGCTGAAGCCTGAATGTCCACCTGTGAAGCAAAAGTTGAGAAGAAATCATCCTGATATGGCAGTAAATATCAAAGAGGAGGTTCAAAAGCAGATTGATGTAGGTTTTCTTGTGACATCTAATTATCCTCAATGGGTGGCCAATATTGTGCCCGTTCCAAAGAAAGACGGAAAAGTCTGAATGTGTGTTGATTACAGAGATTTGAATAAAGTCAGTCCAAAAGATTATTTTCCATTGCCACACATTGATGTGTTGGTAGATAATACGACTAAGTTTGATGTGTTCTCTTTTATGGAAGGATTTTCTGGTTATAATCAAATAAAGATGGCATCCGAGGACATGGAAAAACCACATTTATTACACCATGGGGAACATTCTGCTACAGAGTGATGCCCTTTGGATTGAAGAATGCTGGTGCGACATACCAAAGAGCTATGACCATTCTTTTCCATTATATGATGCACAAAGAAATTGAGGTGTATGTTGATGATATGATCGCTAAGTCGAGGACTGAAGAGGATCATGTTGAACATCTGCTGAAGTTGTTTCAGAGGTTATGGAAGTTTAAGCTTCGTTTGAATCCGAACAAGTGCACGTTTGGTGTATCATCTGGAAAGTTGTTAGGTTTCATTGTCAACCAAAGAGGCATTGAAGTTGATCCTGATAAAGTGAAAGCTATTCGGGAAATGCCTGCTCCAAGAACTAAAAAGCAAGTAAGAGTTTTCTTGGGCCGTTTGAATTATATTTTGAGGTTTATCTCTCACATGACTGCCACATGTGCTCCAATCTTCAAGTTTCTTCAGAAAGACCAAGGTTGTGTCTGGACAGATGATTGTCAGAAGGCATTTGAAAGTATCAAAGAATATCTTCTTGAACCTCCTATCTTGTCTCCTCCGGTGGAAGGTAGACCATTGATTATGTACTTGACTGTGTTGGAAGATTCCATGGGTTGTGTACTTGGTCAGCAAGATGAATCTGGAAGAAAAGAATATGCAATTTACTACTTGAGTAAGAAATTCACTGATTGTGAGTCTAGGTACTCCATGCTTGAAAAGACTTGATGTGGCTTAGCCTGGGTTGCAAAGCGTCTTCGCCAGTATATGCTGAATCATATAATTTGGTTGATCTCTAAAATGGATCCGATCAAGTATTTATGTGAAAAGCATGCTTTGACTGGGAGGATTGCTCGTTGGCAAATCTTATTGTCATAATATGATATCGAGTACCGAGCTCAAAAAGCTATACAAGGTAGTATCTTGGCTGACCATTTGGCACATCAACTAATTTATGATTATCACCCTATCAAGTTCGATTTTCCAGAGCATTGATCTCGATGGGGTTTAGTTTTTGATGGTGCTATAAATGCACGCGGAAGAGGAATTAGGGCAATGATCATTACTCCTCATGGTTCACATTTTCCTTTTGCTGCAAGGTTGACTTTTCCTTGTACCAATAATGAAGTTGAGTATGAAGCCTGTATTATGGGTCTTGAGGAAGCTATTAATCTGAGGATTAAGCATCTTGATGTATATGGATATTCTGCCTTGGTAATCAATCAGGTCAAGGGTAAGTGGGTAACTCATCAACCCCACTTAATCTCTTATAGAGATTATGTTAGGAGGATATCAACTTTCTTCACTAAAGTTGAGTTTCATTATGTGCCTCACGATGAAAATCAGATGGTAGATGCTTTGGCAACTATAGCTTCTATGATAAAGGTGCACCAATGGAATGACGTTCCCATGATCAGAGTGATGCGGCTTGAAAGACCAACTCATATGTTTGCAGTTGAAGAGGTCCATGATGACAAGCCTTGGTATCATGATAAGAGGAATACCCACTTGAGGAATCCGATAAAGATAAGAGGACTTTGAGGAGATTGGCAGACAATTTCTTCCTGAATGGAAATGTGCTTTATAAAAGGAATTTTGACATGGTCTTGCTCAGATGCGTGGATAGACACGAAGCAAATATGTTAATGAAAGAAATTCATGAAGGACCTTTTGTTACTCATGCTAATGGGCACAATGGCTAAAAATATGTTGAGAGCAGGTTACTATTGGCTGACAATGGAATCTGATTGTTGCAAGTATGTGAAAAAGTGCCATAAGTGCCAAGTGTATGCTGATAAGATTCATGTGCCACCAACTCATCTCAATGTAATTTCTTCCCCATGTCCTTTCTCTATGTGGGTAATTGTTATGATTGGTATGATTGAACCTAAGGCTTCGAATGGACATCGTTTTATTCTTGTGGCAATAGACTACTTCACCAAGTGGGTGGAAGCGACATCATATGCTAATGTGACCAAGAAAGTTGTGGTTCGGTTTATCAAGAATAACATTATCTGCAGATATGGTGTTCCGAATAGAATTATTACTTATCATGTTTCGAACTTGAATAACAAGATGATGAAAGAGCTTTGTGAAGAATTCAAGATTCAACACCATAATTCTTATCCTTATAGACCGAAGATGAATGGGGTTGTTGAAGCTGCGAATAAGAACATTAAGAAGATCATTCAGAAAATGGTTGTGACATATAAGGACTGGCATGGGATGCTCCCTTTTTCTTTGTCTGGGTATCGTACATTCGTCTGCACGTCAACAAGGGCAACCCCTTTCTCACTTGTTTATGGTACAAGAGCAGTGCTTCCCGTCGAGGTATAGATCCCATCAATGAGAGTTCTGATGGAAGCCAAGTTGACTGAGGATGAATGGTGTCAGTGTAAATTTGATCAGTTGAATTTGATTAAGGAAAAGAGAATAACAACTTTGTGTCATGGTCGGTTGTACCAACAAAGAATGAAGAAAGCTTTTGACAAGAAGGTCAAACCTCGTGTATTCAGAGAAGGAGACCTCGTGCTCAAAAAGATCCAGTCTTTCATTATAAATTCTCGGGGCAAGTGGACTCCGAACTATGATGGCCTATATGTTGTTAAGAAAGCCTTCTCTGGTGGTTCATTATTTCTTGCAACTATGGATGGTGAGGGATCACTCGTCATATGAATGCGGATGCAATAAAGAAATACTTTGCCTAAAAAATAAAAGAACAACTCGCTAAGTTGAAAACCCGAAAAGGTGGCTTTGGCAAAAATGAGCGTCTCAGTGGATTGAAAACCCGAAAGGGCGGTCTAGGAAACAATTAGAGACATAAACAGAAATAATTATCCCGGTAGATTGAAAACTCGAAAGGGCAATCTAGGCAAAAGTTAGGGATCATGGCAAGTAATTGCATCGGCAGACTGGATCACTTGTAACAACCGAGGATTTCAGATTCTATACCTCAGAAGGATTACCCATCAAAGATTCTTATTCACTCATCCTTGACTGAAATTATAGACACAGTGGAGTTCAAATTTGATAGGGAGAATAGCGATCATTGTATTTCAATGTAGTCATTTTCCATGTATTTACCATTTTTCAAACATGTAATGATCCAAGGAGTCATGCCATTTGCTGACTACCATTCTATCAATGAATTTGAGCTTTTATCCAATTGTTTGCAATTCTTTATATTGTTTCTGTTTACAAAATTTAAATTTATTGTTGATGATGATTTTTGAAACAAATTTAATAAATTTAATCTTTGAAGATTACAAAACATTTTTCTTTTGATATGAGAACAAAGAAAGGATATCAATAGTGATTCCAAGGATGGTAAAGTCCAGATGTGTGTAACTTGTCTCTCCCAAAGTAGAGTTTGATCTGGTTGTATCCATGTGAAATTCATGAATAGTCTTGGCAGATTGATGTTAATGATGTTTTGTTCCCCAACAACAAGCATGAACGGGGATTGTATGAATGTTCTTAGTTTGAGTTCAAATGACTTCCCCAGAAGAATTTTTGGAAGGGATGTTCTTAAGAATCCCCAGCTGAGTTTTGATCTCTTCCTCAGTAGTTTACCTTTGACTTGAGAAGCATTAGAAATCCTCAGCCGAGTTCCTGTTCCTCAGTTTGAGTTGGTTGTATCCCCTAACAGAAGTATTAATATAGAAGTCAGTTTAGAGGTTTTCTTTAACATGATGATGTGTATTGATTTAAAATCCCTCGTAACTGTGTTTTGGTTATGATGTTAACTTCTGGTATCCCCACATTGGGTCAGTAATCCCAATTTAGTGGCAAATGATCTCCATTGATATTTTCCACAGATCCCCAATAGGTCTGCGTGTGTTGGTTTCCAGCAGATTCCTATTTGATCTTCTGCAAGTCTTACACTCTCCCCAAGCAGAACACAAGTGGCATGACTCTTTCCCCAAGTGGAGCAGGAAAAGTATGATGATTATTACCTGCAGGAATTTGATTCAGAACGCTTATGTCCTTATCAATGACTGTGGAAGCTTTTCCCATCTCTGATAGATTATTACCTTTCCTTGGCAAGGTGGTGTCCCTATGTAGAGTTGATGTTTAATACTCCAGTAGGTTATGCTTTATTTGCATCACTGGTAGATATTTATCTTTTTTCCCCAAATAGAGTTGTAAAGATATTTTCCCCCATCAGTGTTTAATAGGGATCTTTCCCTCTTTCCCCAAAGAGTGGAAGATTTTGTGTTGTTGAGGTGTCTCTGACATGTTGTCCTCTCAGAGTGGAATTTCTGATATTATCCTTCACAGAATTTTGAAGATTGCTTTGTGGATTGAATCCCCTAGCAGTTGTTTTCCCCAGTCTGAGTTATGCCTTGTAGCGGGATTTTATTCCTTTGATGGCTTTTGATGTTCCCCTGCAGGATTTCGATTCAAATCTCCAACATGGTCTCAAGACTTGTTGCCGTGATTAGTCGAGTATCCAGTTGTTGTGGTATTTATGTCACCCGTTGCTTATCTTTATGTCTGTTTTGTCAGCATATTCATACGCATATTCAGACGCATAAGCATAGAATTGTTTTCTTGCATTCTTGCAGTTATCATTGTTCCCTGCTCTTTGGTGTGGATTTTCCCCACATAATGTGTGTGTCATCTTCCTCTCAAGTTTAGAGTGTCGACCATTAAGCAGAAAGTGTTGATCCTTTCTATTTCCCCCCTGAGTTTGTTTCTCATGGATGATTTTGATTCATTTTCCTCCCCAGTTTATTATCTGGATGGAATTTCGCCAGTTGAAGATATTTCCTCCTCGGGATGAGTCTTGTTTGACCGTTTCTCTCCAACTTGTTCTTGGATTGAACTTTGGTCCTTTTGATAATTTAATATTTTCTTTGGAATTAAGCTATGATTGTTTGATAGTGGGCAATATTTCCCCCAGCTTGAGTATATTTCTTTGGAGTTAAGCTATCAATTATTCGATAGCGGGTAATATTACCAAATTAATCAAGCTCTATTGTTTTTACTCCTACCTAGTAAATTCGGTAGTCGAGAAGTCTTTTCATGTCTAGTAAAAAGGTACCAAAGGTTGTTCCTACCTAGTAAAAGGTAGTAGAGTTTATTTCTCTTTGTGTTTCTCCTACCCAGTAAAAAGGTAATAGAAATTGTTTCATTTTGCTTATACTCAAACCTAGTAAATCCGGTAGTTGTGATTTTTTCTACCTAGTAAAAAGGTAACAAAGGTTATCTCTCATTGCTTGTGCACCTACTCAGTAAATCCGGTAGTTGAGAATTTTCTACCAAGTAAAAAGGTGGTGGAGATTATCCCTCTTTGTTTTTCTCCTATCCCGTAAATCGATAGTTGAGTCCATCCTTTTCATATCTTCTACCCATTAAACCGATAGCTGATGATTCTTTTCCAACTCGTTATTCCTCTATCTTTGGACTCGAATACTCTATTTGGTTATTATTCCCTAGAAGAGTGTTTACTCTCCCTCGTTGAATCTTTTACCTTGATTACTTCATATTTTCTTTCCCCGTGTAGAGTCAATTATCCAGTGATTTATTTCCTGGTAACTCTTTTGGTGTCTTTCGTTTTCCCCAGTGGGATTTTCTTCTGTGTCCCCAAGCTCTTGCTTTCCTCTGATGGTCATGTTTTCCCCACATAGATCTTGGGTTTTCATATCATATCATATCATATTCATATCATATCATGTTCTCTTAGGACAAAAATTGGGTTTTCTGTATTTAAGTCTCTCCCATCTTGCAGTGACGAAGATGTCAATCTTCATATATTCAGATTGAAGAAACTTAAATAGGGGCAGCTATAGCACCCTAATTTTTTCCATAAGTTTTCTTCGCATTTTCATCTGCATCTTGCATACAAACAAGATCACACTGGTTGCTCGGTTTTTCTCGGGTTAGGTTTATGCCTCACAGGGGATCATCGTTGTCTTTAAATTACTTATTTGTTTATGTTTACTAACCATTAATCAAAATCAAAAAATATTTTGTTTCCTTTTACTAGCCTTTTTCAGGAAGAGGAACCATTGAAAATTCCAAAAATAACAGTCTTGCAGATCGAGTAAAATTTCACAGACAAAAGTCCAATTTGATCCGCAAATAATTCAAATTTATCTGATCAAGGATTTCCCAAGTTAATTTATTCATTCAAAGGATTTCCAAGGTTCATGTGTTTATTTCCATACCTTCTTCGACGTACAAAAAGAATTAGGTCACGGCAACCAAGCAACCCGATTTGAATAAAATATTCAAATTTTGGCTTGGTTAACCGGTTAACCATATGCGTTAACTGGTTAACCAATGTAAAATTTGAATATTTTATTTAAATTCAGCACCCTTAGATCATTAATATAATTGGAATATTCTAGATCCATTGGTTTCTGATTTCTTTACATCACTTTGATCATTTCCTACCATAAATCCTCACTAATCACCACTCTTTTCCATTTCCCACCAAATTTGCAATTACCAAAGCAAACTTCATTCCACCAAATTTTCATACCTAAAGTCTTTAAATAGGACCATAATTTCATTCATTCACCAAGCTTTTGAGAGCCAAAATACCCCTTGCAAAACATCTCCCAAAACCAAAAATTCACTAAAGCTCTTTTTCTTTCTTTTGAAGTTATCAAGAATTCACATTAAATTCTTGACTAACTTGAGCTAAACCTTCATCCAATTCTTCTTTTGTTCACCAATTGCATTAGATCTAAGCTTGATTTTGGTCCAATTTGAAGAAGTGCTTTTGCTAATTCATCTCTCTCCATAAATCCATATTCACCATCATCATTCAAGATGTAGATCTATGGTACCTTTGTTTCTAGATCCTTTGGACCTTTATTTGTTGTTTGATTGTTGGGATTTCACTGTATTTTGGTTTTAAAATTCGTGCAAATTCAGATCATGATCATCAAATGTTTGAGAAAAGGTTTTAAAATGGATCATGCTGAATTTTATGCATTTTTCTACTTCTGGTACAGCGTTAACCGGTTAACCATTTACAGTGCAAATTGGTTAACCGATTAACCATCTTTAAAACTCTGCAGGTTTTTCTTGCGTTAATCGGTTAACCCATTTTGTTAACCGGTTAACACAAGTTAGAATGGTGTTTTTGAATTGTTTCAAGCCCCTTTTTGGTTCCTCTTTCTTCCCCTTCTTCCTCCTTTTTATTTTTACCTTGGGAAGCACTTTTGGGAGTGATTTCTCTTTAATTTCAATGAACTTTGGGTGTAGATTAGAGTAGTTAATGTTCATTAGTTCAAAACTACCTTTAAGTGAAATATTCAATTCATTTAAGGTACTTTGCATTAATGATACATTTTCATGCTTGAATCCACCGAGATGAGTGATTGAACTTAAGGATGGAAGAATACCATGAATGCGGCTCAATTTGGTATTTACCTTTAGTTTTGTGCGGCATTGCATCCGGATAGCGATTTACATATCGTTTATCTCGCATGCATTATCACTAACATTATGCACCTTAATTGGTGGTGGCCGGCCTCATTTGTAGGGTAATTACTTCGTAAATTACTCGGCGATTGCTTAACATAGACTTAAATTTGTCCCTAATTCAGAATAAAAATCTAATTAGGTACTTGCACTTTCGTGGACCAGATCTCTTATTGATCACGTAATGCCAAAGTGATTGATCATATTGCATTAAGAAACGAGACTTATGAATGTTTGATGCGTAGGTGCTTTGGGTCTCCCAATCGCCTTTCAAATTTCATTGTATTCGGTTCGGTTTGCTTTGATTAATCGCTATAGTGTAAGATGCTAAGCGGATCGGTTGCCTTTCGATTTTGGTTACTCTTTTGGTTGTGTTTGATTAAGTTCTCCATACCATTCTTATGTAAATATATTATTATATTATTATTATTATTATTATTATTATTAATATTTTATATTCTTGCCCTTTAATTTCTTTTGCTACTAACATTTAATTTCTTGCACTTTTATTGTTTTGCTATATTTTATTTTGCTTTATTATACTTCATTTCATCCATATCATGTTTATTATTTTCTCTTATTTTGTTGTTGATTTTCCATTTTTCCATTTGGACACAAAAATATTAATAAAGGATTAAACTTCTAAAAAACTTGTGACTTTAATTTGTGGACTATTGGTTACTACCCTTGGCTTTGGAATGGAGATTTTGGACTTAGATTTTAGTATCCTTCTCCCTTGCTTTGATCTTCATGAAGTTGAATTTTTCTTTTATTTGGCCATTTGCTAGCTTGTAAGGATGAAACTCTTATGCTCATAATTTGAAGTATCATCAAGTTTGGTTATATTTGTCTTCCCTTATCTCCTTATTTTCTTTTTTAGGATAGTCCCTTCATCTCCCCCCTTCTTTAAATTTCAAAATATTCTCCCCTTTTCAAAGGATTTCTTCTTTTAAAATCATCACCTCTTTAATAAACAAAACCTTGACTTTGTCAAGTGGACTTTTACCCTTTTTCTTTTCTTTTAAAATCAATGAATTTAATCATGTTGACCTTAATTCAAAAAATAAAAAGAATCAAATTCATTCAAGTTGTTTTGTGTCTTTGTGCACTTTTTTTGATTTTCTTTAAAAGAGTGCCGATTATGAGTCATTATTCTTTAGTCGGATGCAAGTCTTTCAATCTCCATGGTTGTAGTTTGATGTAATTGAGTCTCTTGTCATTCGTGGGGGTTTAGTGGCATACTTATTGATTTTATCCGAATTGGCGCCATCTCCATAATGATGTATGAGTCCATGCCTTCATTCTCATGGTAGTTTGTTCGGCTATCCACTTGAAGATGACAAATTATCTTCACTTAATAAAATCAGTTACAACCAACCCTTTTCACTATTTGTACCACGAACTACGGGGTTTTGATATCGCATTGCACTTTGTGGGTACGTAGGCATGAGGTAGTAAACCTCTCCAAACACAAAAAAAAAAAATACTTTTTCATCCCTCCACTCTCATTTAACAAATATTTTTCAAATAAAAAGTAGTAAATTTTTCAAAGGGCTCCCGTGGAGTACCACAGACATTTTTGGTGTGTAAAACTTTCCTATTGTGTAAACTATGCCCTTACATGTTTATTTGTTGTGTTTCTTTAGCTTTTTTGCTTTTAAATTCATTAGGATTTATTCTCTCTTTTTTTCCTTTTCCTCTTGGAATAAAATAAAAGCGCGGTGGTGACTCTATTTACTTTGAGTTTGTTAACTAATATATTACACTCATGATTTTACCGCTACAGGTACCAAGAACGCTTCGATCGGACGCTCAAGTCAAAAGTAAGAATCTTGGAAAATCAAGTTTTCAAAACTTAAAAATGGTAACCGGTTACAACCAGGAGGGTATCCAATTACTCAGTGCAAATCTGGACTTCCAGTAGCTAAAAGAGATTTAGAAACACAATTCGGTAACCGGTTACTACCCAGAGGGTAACCAATTAGTTCAAACGCAGAAGCAAAATTCTGGTTTTCATTGCTACCTAAACCTCCCAAACTCATTCAAATCGCAACCAAAAGTTATAACAATTATCAACAGATGATTTCACACATATAGTAATCATACTACCAGATTCCTAATGGGTGAACCATCATTGATTAAACTTTCTTCTACTCGGTCATAACCGAATATACAACTCCAATCTTCTACTCTTCGTTCGGGGTATACTTGTATCACTTGAAACGTGTAATCACATACTTGGGTTTCTCTTCATGCTTCACCATGACTTTAGGTTCTCAAAAGAAAGTGAACATTCTTAACTTGTAACTATCCATATGTAAGTGTCGCTCCCACGGACTTGCGTCCCGGTGCAAACGCGAACGGACGAGGAGAAGAGAAGGTTAGGGTGAAGTTGAATAGAGTCTCCAGCTAGGCATTTTTATCCCGAAGGAAAGTTAATGCTGCATAAACCTAGAATGAGATGGATAAGACGGTTGCAAACCAAACAGACTGAGTAAAGGGGTTGGTTATGACCTGGGAAGGTATTAGCACCCAGATCGTCCGTCGTACTCGACGGGATCCACGCATACCTGATTGTGTTTAAAAGGGGATAGTGTATGTTCTAAACTGTGTATAAAAGGCTAGGGAGGAATGGATGTATAGAGTGTTAGTGCAAGAAGAAAGTGAGTGCTCAAAACTGAAGGTGAGGAAAGAGAACTGGGAGGAGAAGAGGGGGGGACAAAAAGACTTTTGTTCGATAACTGTTAAGTTATGCCTACGTATCCTCTCGTGCAATGAGGAAGTCAGAACACCTTAGTTCAACCCAAAGAGACTTAGTGTTTTTGTTGTGAACTGCTTGCTTGTCTATGATCTAGTGTGTGACTCGTCTGGCTCGAGTGCTAACTAACTCGCATTAGACGGAAGAAGCGAGTTCTCGTTTTTAGAGCGAGTGTGATGAGAAAAGAATCCCGGAGGAGACGTCTATTGTTTGTTTTTGTGTTTTCAGTTTTTTTATTGTTTTTGGTGTTTTACATAAGATAATGAGCTTAAGCCTTAATCAAGGGTCGTAAACTCATTATATCACCCCTGATTAGGGATAATGAGTCTACTTAAGTATGAGATGAAAATCTCAACTTAATTACCCTAATGATGCGGGATTAAGATCATTAACCTACTTTTGATTATTAAGTGTTTTTGGATTTTGTTTTGTGTTAAGTAATGAGTTTAATCTCTAATCATGGATTAGTGAACTCATTACACCATCCTAAGAGAAGGATAATAAATGAGAACACTTAAGACGAGGAAGACTCCTCAACTTAATCCATGGTTAGGGATTAAAATCATTATATAACAAGCCCTTATTAAAGTGGATTTTAATTAAAGGTGGAATTTATAAATGGATTTTATGTTTGTAAGACTAAACCTGAGGGGAACTTGTCCATTGAGCACTAGGGTTAGTCCCTCTGAACCAACAGGCAGAAATGTAACCCTAATATAAGACCCAAGTTACAAGCTTAAGTCTTAATGATAATTAGGTGTTTTGATTAGGAGGTGTAAACAACTTAAAGGTTTAACATTAAGTATTAAAGTTATACACTCCATCCTAAGATAAGGATACAGGCATAACCCTAATTCAGAGTCTTAAAACTTTAACTGTTTAGCCTTGATTATGAGATGAGAAATAGAGACTCAAGGAGACTCAAAGGTAAAAAATAGGGGAGACTATGTACAACCCTAAAGTTATCATGCTTGGATATTCCTATGGTTTGTGAGGCTTAGATAAAGATCTTCAGAAAGTCTTCAGATGGCCACCAAGGAAGAAAAAGCAGATGAAATGAGAAGAGAAAGGAGAATAGGTTACTTACTTCCTGAAGAAGTTAAGTAACCTAAGAGAAAGAAAGGGAGCAAGAGAGAGCATAAGTGAGCCAAACTCATATCAAAGACAAATAAAGATGCAAATGAAGAGATAAGAAGAGGTTGGATGTGGAGGAAAATCCACATCCTAAACAACTTACCTAAAGCCCCTGAAATGGTTAGTATGAATGCATAAGATGTGAAACAAAAGGAAATAAGGAAAATGAAGATGCAATGATCAAGACCAGAAGTGCAAACACAATGCAAATGTGTTATAAAATTATGCAAATAGATGTACAATGTTTATGCATGATCATACAAGATATGGGATGCAAAGGAAGGCATGTTAGAAGCTTGAAATCACATGAATACACATAAGAAGTAATGAATGCAAAACATACCAAATGGATGCAACAATGATCAACCAATGTTCATACATGTCCTAAGGTATCTAAGATGACATACAAATGCATGAGATGTCATGACAAGTTCATGTGATGAAGGTATGCAAAGATGAATGCAAATGAACATGGCAAATTAGGGTTTTAAGAAAGTATGAGATGCACATGTCCACAACAGAAGGATAACACATGATAAAAATTTGAAAATGCAATAAATGAACCCTAAACACATATAAGATCACTCCCCAAATATGTAGGTCAGAAGCTATACCAAAGTCAAGTTATGGTTTTTCTAAGTTAGGCTAGGGTTTTGGGTACTTCTTCATGAAAATGCCAAGCAAATAGAAAATGCGGTGCAAAAATATGAGTTAAATGCCCTAGATACTAAATGCAAAGTATGAAAGAATGCAAAAAGAAACATGTGAAAACTCATCTTGGTTGATCAGAAATGGATTTTTGAAGTTAGGGTTAGAAAAATAGGAAATTTGGAAACCCTAATTCATGGTTAATTTTCAAAACATGATCAAACCCTAAAAGAAATTTGTAAGATGAGTTTGTAAATTGTTCTAAATGTTTATGGATGCTTCATGAATTTTTTTGTGATTTTTAAATCCCTAAAAGTATTTTTAATTAATTAAAATGAATTAATTAATTATATAATACAATTAAATAATTTAAAAATATAGTTTTAATGCAAAAATTAAAAATATAAATGTTTTTGGTTTCTGAAAAATATTTGAAGATAAAATGCAAAAGATCATGATTTTAGAAAATGATTTGCTATTTTAAATAAATATGAGAAAACAAATGCAAAATAAATAAAAAGAAATGCAAAGTAATCACAATGGATGGCCAGGATTGAGAGTTGAGATCATCAACGTGCCAAGATGAAAGTCAGCATGACTTGGGGTAGTCTGATCCAAGAGTTAGAAGTGATTTTGCATTTTTCCAACTTTGTGAATTCTTGAAGAACAAGTCATGAAAACCCTTGGTTCTTGGCATAATTCTTGTCAAGGCAAGTTGCATGATGTTGTTATGATATGTAGAAGTGTATTAGAGGTCATGAGAAGGCTTGGAAAGCAAAATTGCACATTTCCCTCTTTGGCATGAACTTGAAAACTATGTGATTTTTGCCAACTTTGATCCATCATAACTTGAGTTCTAGGATGAATCAAGAGGAGTTCTTGTACTTTTTGAAAATGGGAAGATCCAATCTACAACTTTCATGTTTGAAAAAAATTAATTTGAAGCCTTTTTTATCAAGAAAGGGGAGGTTGAAAATCTTTCCCAAAATGGAAAGTTTACATTACAAGTCATGTCCAAAAATGGCAACTTTGCAAATGGCTCAAAATTCTCCAATCTTGTGAACTTCTAACCATTCCCAAGATCAAATAAAGATCACAGGACCTCAAATTGATGAAGATGACCCTTTGGTACCCTTGATGGAGGCCTCAGATGCTCTGATTCTGACTTTTCTTGCACAATAAGTTACCATTTGATCAGATGACTTCCACAATGAATTTTTGCTTCAAATTTTATACAAATGATCCTTATAACATATATAGACCAATAGAATCAAGAATGGCAAAAAAGTTTAAGTGTAAGGGCCTCAAACCCAAAACCCTAATTTCTAGTCATTTGTGTAGGAAACCCTAAGCCTGCCTGGGTAGCTGTGCAATCCTCTGAGATTTTGTGACTTTAAAGCAAAATTGGAGGTATAATATGTGTAAACACCCCAAATTTGCCCTCACCCATTCACACCATGTCTTGTGATCATTTCATATGTATAAACACAATCATACCATCTCATATCTCAATTTTGAGTCACTGCATTGGTTCTAAGTCATCTGCATCTAGGGTTTGTGATCTGAGCAATCCAAGAGCTTCTTGAGCCACTCCAAAGGTCACCAATCACTTCAAAGGGATCCATATGTGTTCTTGTATCATATTACATCCTCTCAAAGTCAAAAATTCCAAAGAATCACAAGAACTGGGGTTGGTGTAGATGCAGAGCCAAGTTTGACTGCACAGTTGACCTAAAATTAGGGTTTTGGTTTCAGAGGCCATAACTCCAAATTTTTTGGTCATTCTTGTTTCCATTGGTCTCTATATGGTATAGGGAGTATGCATATCAATTTTCAGGAAGAAATTCCATGGGGAAGTCATCTGATCAAGGGTTGACTTTCTGGACAAGTCAGTGCAAAATCAGGGCATCTGAGGCCCCCAATGACCCAACCAATGGGTGATCTTCATCATTTTGAGTGTATATGATCTTTATTTGATCATGGAAGAAGGTTGAAGTTCATAAAAATCAAGAATTTGGAGTTTTTGCAAGTGTTGACTTTTTGGGCATAGTTGACTTTTCAAGAATGCTTCATTTTAGGTCATTTTTCAAGCCTTGATTCTTGATCCAAAAATGCTTCAAATGGAAAAACTTTGGTCATGAAAGTTGTAGATTACATCTTTCCCTTTTCAAAAAGTACAAGAACATGATCAAACTCTTCTTGGATCAAAAGTTATGGTGTGACAAAGTTGGCTAAAATCATTGATTTTCAAGGCATGCCTCAAATGAGAATTTTGCAAAACCATGAACCAATGCCTTTTGCAACCTCTAGTTCATTTCAAACCATGACACAAACATTCTATAAGTCATAAAAATCAGATTTGAACCAAGAATGCTCATGTATTATGGCTTGTGGGATAAAGAAATCACATGTGAACCATAAAGCAACAACTTGCAAAACTCATGATCACACTTCCTACAACTTGCAACCTTGGATGCTGACTTTGGCTAGCCTTTCCCCTCACCCTTGCTGCGCAGCCCATGCCTTGTACTAAGCCTAGAACCCAGCCATACTTCTCTTACACAAAAGATGGACTTTGAGCAAAAGCAAACTTACCAATCACTATAGGCCAGGTCACATCATCTGACCTATGGGATTAAAATACAATATCCTTTGGCAGGCAAAACATATCAAGAGGCCAAGCTGAAACTCTCTAAAACATCACATACACAAAAACACTCCCTTTTGCAAATTGCTTCGAATCTCTCTGCCCAGCCATAAAACATTCAAACCATTTTCACCAACAAAATCATCATGCTTCATTGAGCCCAAAGCGACCAAGAGCCAGGCCTGAAACAAGCTGTAACCTCACTTCACCATTTTCACTCCCTTTTGCAGTTTGCTTCGAATCTCTCTCCACAACTCACAAACATCAAAACAAACTCCATAGACCATCTCCACTCATCATCTGGACCACAAACAACCACCTACATTGGCCTGAAACTTCCTGAATCACCATTGCCATTTCCAACTGAGCTGGAGCAGAAGCTTGTCAAACTCCTTATCCAGCCAATATAAACTCTTCCTAAGCATTCAAGAATCATCTGGGGACCAAATAGAGTGGATTGCACTGAAGGAAGTGGTTAGAAAGTTGCTGGAGTGAAAGCTTCGAATCTCAGGTAGCTCAAGAACTTTTTTTCCAGAAATGGATTTTTAAGTTCTAAACTTGTTCTTTATGTCTTCCTGATCATGAATATGCTTTTAGTTTTTGAAATGGTGATGAAATGAGAATGTAATTGCTCTCTGAAATTTTCGTGCCCTAGTTCTTATTTGTTTCGATCCAGCCTTGTTAGGAAATATAAATTTGTTTTGATTAGGGGTTTTGGTTCGTGAGTGAGTGGGGATCATTTCCCAGTTTTTAGATTTCGTTTTAGTTAGTTTTTTGGAGTTTTGGGGATTCTCAGGGGGGATGCTGGCCGGAGAAGACGACCGGAAGTCTTCTCCGGCCACCTGAAAGTCATTTGTGCCCTAATCCTGTAATTAACTCCCATTTGAATTTGGACCGTAGGATGCCTTTGACCAGTTGACTTCCCACGTGGATGGAGGGCCCAGATCCTCCTGTTTTGCCCTAATCCCTTTTTTAGCTTAATTAATCATTAATTAAATAAATTTAATCAGAGTCAACCAGGACCCTTGGATCTGCGCGCCAGTCAACTGTCCCAAGCCCAGTTCAAATCTCCACCCTTGGATCTGCTTACTTTCTTTTTATTTCAATTTTTATTGCATTTCTTTTCATTTAACTTGCACAATTATTTTAAAATAGTAAAAAATGTGTAAAAATTATGAAACTTTTTATCATAAGTTTTATTAATTTTTATGACACAAAAAATATTTTTATTTTATTTTTAGCATTTAAAAAAGTATTTTTAAATATTTAAAAGATTATTTTTAATTGATTAATGAGAATTAATTTATTAAAAATACTTTTAAGTATCTAAAAATCACCAAAAAATTCATGAAATGTTCTAAGACATTTAGAAACATTGTCCAACCTTCAAACCAAATTTCTTTTTTGACCTTGATGCATTTTGAGAATTTTTCATTGAATTAAATCATTTTTTGTGCATTATTTTGATCCTAAGTTCAAAAAATCATTTCTGCCTATCTATGAAGAGTTGGACATTGATTCTTCTTGCATTGCATTGTGTTTAGCATGTAGTTTCTAGGATTAAATGGCCATTATTTGATCTTGCATTTTTCATTTGTTTGGCATTTCTTTTGTTTAGGAACCTTAAAAACCCTAATAACTTATAAAAATCATAACTTGAGATTGGTTAAGAGTTGAGATCTCCCCTTTGGGCATTGGTTTAGTATAGGTTTAGGGTTTCTTTGAGTGGCATTTTCCATTTTTTATCTTAGGGTTTGCTTCTGTTTTTGGTTTTTGTTTGTTGTTTGATCCATAAACCCTAATTTGGGCTTCCATTTGCATCCTTCTTGCATTCTCTTGCATAACATGACTTGCCATGACATTTCAAGCATCCATTTGATTCATTTGACATCTTAAGACATATAGAAAGCATGTTTGATCATTGCATCATGTATTTGCCATGTTGTATGCCTTGTTTGCTTCATAACTTTTCATGTATGATCATGGTTCAAAACTTGCATCATTTGCATCCATGATCTTGTATGAACATCTCCATGCCTTGCCTCATGTTTGTAGCATCTCATAGCATCATTATCATCATCAACATGCTTCTGGTTTTGTTTCTCATCATGTCATCTCATCTCATTTTACATTGCATTGCATTTCTTTTCTAACATTTCAGGTGGTAAGTAATGTTGAGAGGTGAATTTGCCTTCACTTCTCATGACTTTTCTTTTCATCTCTCTTGCATCCATTTCTGCATTTTTACATGTGTATGAGATTGAGCTTGCTCATTCTTCTTCTTCCCACTTTCTTTCTCCAAGTGACTTGACTTCTTGAATGAAGCAAGTCACTTTGCTTCTCTTGATCCTGTTCATCTGCATCCTGGTGGTTCCTTTGAAGATTTCTCTTGAAAACCTCACAAACCTTAGGAACAACCAAGCATGACAATGATTAGGGTTTTTGATTAGTCCCCCCTCTTAGATTTTACCTTTGTGTCATCTCTTTGAGTCTTCTCTTCTCACCTCATAAGCAGGGACTAAACCCTAAAGGCTTTAAGGCTTTGTGATTAAGCTTATGCCTGCATCCTTCTCTTAGGATGGAGTGTATAACTTTAATCCTAAGTGTTAAACCCTTAATGTGTTTAAATCTCTTAATCAATTCACTTAATAAATCATCAAGACATCACACTTGTAACTTGGGCCTTGCATTAGGGTTCTAATTCTTCCTTAACTGGTTAAGAAGGACTAACCCTAGTGTTAATGGACAAGTCCCCCTCAAGTTTTCTTACAAACCCTAAAACTCACTTCATCATCATATCATTAACTAAAATCCACTCAATAAAGGCTTTGTTTTGTCATGAGTTTAATCCCTAATCATGGATTAAGTTGAGGAGTTTTCCTCAGCTTAAACATTCTCATCTATTATCCTTCTATTAGGATGGCGTAATGAGTCTATTTAATCCCTGATTATGGCTTAATCTCATTACTTAACACTAAACAAAATCACAAAAACATCTAAATAATCACAAGTAGGTTAATGATCTTAATCCTACACCAAGGGTGATTAAGTGTGAGAATCTGACTTCACACCTAAAGTATTCTCATTACCCCTAATCAGAGGGAAGATGTGATGAGTTTACTAAATCCATTGGTTTAGACTTAAGCTCATTAACTTATGACAAATTCTCAAAAGCAATAAAAGACTGAAAACACTCAAAACAAACAATAATCGTCTCCTTCGGGATTCTTTTCTCATCATCTTCATTCATAAACGAGAACTAGCTTCTTCCGTCTAATGCAAGACAGTTTGCACCTGAGCCAGACAGGTCATACACTTGAGCATAGGCAAGTAAGCAGTTCACAAGTCAATTCATCTTTCAGTCTCTTTGGGTCGAACTACGGTGTTCTGACTTCCTCATTGCACGAGAGGATACGTAGGCATAACTTAACAGTTATCGAACAAAAGTCTCTGTATATTCCCCCTCTTTCTAGCCTCATTCTTTTAGCCTCATGGTCTTGAGCACTTCACTTCTGTTCCTACACTGACACTGTATATTACACTTCACACTTCTTTTACACTGACACCTGTACATCTTTCCCAGCTCTTTTGTACACAGATTGCACTGACACTACCCCTTTAAAACACAAATCTTTTGAGCGTGGATCCCGTCGAGTACGACGGACAATCTGGGTGCTAATACCTTCCCAGGTTGTAACCAACCCCCTTTCTCAGTCTCTCTGGTTCGCAACCGTCTTATCCATATCTTTCTAGGTTTATGCAGCATTACCTTTCCTCCGGGATAAAAATGCCTAGCTGGCGACTCTATTCATTCTCCAGTGAGTTCACGGCTGTGTGTTCTCATTGTCCCTCTCGTCGACCGTTCGCGTCTGTACCTTTATTTGGGCCATTCCCATTTATCGGGAGCGACAGCTTGGCGACTCTGCTGGGGAGCCTTATACTGCAACCAGGGCTTCTGGTTCTTTTTGTGGGTTCCTCCTAGCGCTTGATTGATTTGTGTTTATTGGGGGTGTTATGTGCTATTTGTATGTGTATATTTGCTTTATTTACTGCTTTCTGTACATCTTTATTTATTGCTTTCTTTACTGTTTTTTCATTTATCATACTGTCATACTGCTGGCTGGATCTGTTGTCTGCTTTGGTGGGTGGGTGTTCCATTGAGAGTTAAGGTCCTATACCTGGGACCTGAGTGACACCTAGGCTAGAGTGAATCATATTCTTTCCCATTCCATTTCGGTCTGGTGCGGGAATATGAAACACGGTTCAGATATGGGTTTCTTCTTGAGAACTCTGTGTTGCAGATTTCCTGCAGTGCTAGGGCTATCTGGGAAGCCTGCTAAGTCTGGATGACCTTTTAGTATTGACCTTCAGAAACTGAGGTGAATTAGAGGAGGAACTTTTATGGTTATTGTAAACACTGTACCTCCGGGTTAGAAGTGTTTACACTTCTCATAACTGATCCAAGTCTGAGGATCCTTGTTTTAGAACACCACCTGTGAGGGGGTTGGGCTGTGCTGAGGGCCATGGTGGAAAGGCAGAATCAAGAAGATCCACATATAGGGACTGCCGGGACCAGCAACAATGAGAGGGTCCAACCTCATGTAAATCCCCCCGTATTTGGACCACACCTCCATCCTGAGGTCAACATTCCTGCAAATGTTCAAGGGACTGCCACTGCAGCCAGGGTACTACAAGAAGATCCTCAGGAGGACCAATTCACAGTAATGGGTGCTGGGGAAGAAGCTTATGATAGAAGGTTGGATGAGATAGCTGAGAAGTTGAGGTCCTTGGAGTCTCAAAACTCTTTGGGCTTCGACGTCATGGACATGGGCTTGGTAGACGGGGTCAGGATCCCCCATAAGTTCAAGCCTCCTTGCTTTGAAAAATACAACGGGACTTCATGCCCCCGGACTCATTTACAGTCATTTCTGGGAAGGCTGAAATCCTATACAATGGATGAGAAGCTCTGGATGTTCTATTTCGAAGACAGCTTAACTGGAGCGTCAAGAGAGTGGTACTCTCACTTGACAAGGGCAACTATTAGATGCTGGAAGGACCTGGCAGAGGCCTTCATCAGACAGTATCAGTATAACTTAGACATGGCACCCAACAGGACCCTCCTAATGGGAATGTCACAGTCTTCAAGGGAGAGTTTCCGAGAATATGCCCAGAGATGGAGGCAATTGGCTGCTGCTGTTCAGCCACCTATGTCTGAAAGGGAAATGGCAGACATGTTTATGAACACCCTTCAGGGAACCTATATTGACAGGCTGGCTGCTTTCTCTTCCACTAGCTTCGCCGATGTTGTCATAGATGGGGAGAGAATTGAAAGCCTATTGAAGATGGGTAAGATCTCAGACAACGGTGCAAGCTCGTCCAGTAGTACAAGAAAGCCTTTTGCAGGCCCAAGAAGAACTGGCGAGACCAATGCCATCCACACCAACAGGAGCAGGCCCCAATATGTTCACAGGTCAATAGCAGCAGTCACCATCCCTGCTCCAGCACATCCTCAGCCGGTTTATCAACCTCCGCAGCAAAACTATCAGCAACAACCTCAGTACCATCAGCAAAATCAATATCCTCCAAGGAATTACAACAACAGCAACATCAACAACAACAGTCAACAAAGGCCATTTCAGCAGAGGCCATCTCAAGCTAATAGGGTGATCGATCCGATCCCTATGCCATATGCTACATTGCTGCCACAACTCCTGAAACTCAACCTAGTTGAGCTAAGGACGCTGGCACCTCCAGATCCCAATAGTCTACCCAGGAATTATGACTCCAATGCTAGGTGCGCTTTTCATTCAAACGCACTTGGCCACAGTACAGAAAAGTGCAGAGCTCTGCATATGAAGGTACAAGACCTGGTAGACTCCAAGGCTCTGAATTTCGCACCACCACCCAATGTAAATAAGAACCCAATGTCAAACCACGGTGGTCCTAGAATTAACGCTATTGAAGAAGACAAACCGTCTTATTTAATAACCAGCGTGGGTCAGATCCGGACACCGTTGGTAGAAATCAAGGCTCAACTCCTGGAATGTCAAATGTTCCCGGGGTGTGAGTTGGGTTGTGCTTACTGCAATATCTCTGTAAATGGGTGCGATAATTTGAGGAATGGCATAGACAGCCTTATTCAGAGTGGCCAGCTTCAGATCACCACATCATTTCCAACAAACCCAGCAATCTCATCCGCAACGGTTTCAGAACCTCCTACAACTGCAGCAACTATTGTTCCTAACAATTCTTCGGTTTCATCAACGAGTACTTCATCTGTCGTTTCAACTGATCAGATATCAATGAATGTTCCTTCTACAACTCCAGCACCACTCCATTTTGAAGCTCCTACAACAACAACATCCATTCTTCCACCATTATCTCCTACAACACCAGCAACAAATCATGAAGATGTCTCAACTGTCACCATATTCTACGATCCTGAAAACAACTCCGCCTACAACTCAGAAGGTGCTGCTCCCACTAGGGCACCAGTCACAATTTATTACGATCCACAGACTATTACAGTTCCTTCAACAGTTGCAGTCAGTCCAGTCACTATCACGGTGCCTGGACCAATACCTTATGAAAGCAGCAATGCCATCCCCTGGCATTACGGCTCTGACCTGTACTGCGAAGGACAAAGAATCACTTTTGAATCATCAACCCCTGCACCGCAAATTGACAATGTGGGAGGAGGCGGAGGCTTCACTCGAAGCGGACGTCTTTTCGCTCCACAAATTCAGAGACCCACTGCCGAAGCAGAAGCTGCTGCTAAAGCAAAAGGAAAAAGTTTGGTGCAGGAAGAGCAGACTGTTAAAGAAGCTTTGAAAACACCCTTCGATCAAGAGGTTGATGAGTTCATGCGAATCATCAAGAAGAGTGATTATAAAATAGTGGATCAGCTTCATCAGACGCCTTCCAAGATCTCAATCCTATCTTTGCTTATGTGCTCCGAAGCCCATCGGAATGCACTACTCAAAGTCTTGCACGCAACTTACGTGCCTGAAGAGATCACTGTCAATCAACTGGAAGCAGTAGTGGGAAATGTTAATGCTAGTCACGGACTAGGGTTCACCAATACTGATTTGACAACGGAAGGCCGCAACCACAACAAAGCCTTGCACATAACCATGGAATGCAAAGGTGCTGTCCTTTCCCATGTGCTGGTAGACACGGGGTCATCCCTTAATGTCCTACCTAAAAAGGCTTTGGTGAAGCTAGAGTACTACGGATTGGCACTGAGACCCAGCAACCTGGTGGTAAGAGCTTTTGATGGCTCAAAGAGATCGGTTCTGGGAGAGATTGAGCTGCCAGTAACGATTGGCCCGCAGACTTTCACAACTATCTTCTACGTGATGGATATACAGCCCGCCTACAGCTGTTTATTGGGTAGGCCATGGATTCACGCCGCTGGCGCCGTGACCTCCACCCTTCACCAGAAGTTAAAATATGAGTGGGAGGGTCAGATCGTTACAATCTGTGGAGAAGAGGACATTTTTGTCAGCCACCTGGCTACTTATAAGTATATTGAGATGGATGGGGAGATCCATGAAACAATGAGCCAGGGGTTTGAAGCCTTGAATGTCAATGAAACATCTGCTGTGCCTGGTACTTCTATATCATCATACCAACAAGCCCGGAAGGTTGTTGAGCAAGGAACTGCCCAAGGCTGGGGCAAGCTACTACCGGTGGAGAAGAAAGAAGACAGATTTGGGTTGGGTTACAAACCAACTCAACAAGATCAAGCAGCGGCTGTGAAAGAGCCCAATTTTGTGAGTGGGGGGATGCTTACCCCTGATGCTATCAATTGTCTGGAAGACGAGCTGGAAGAGGAGCGCAACCTGGAAAGCTGGATTCGTCCAAAGATCCCGGGGAGCAGTGTCTCGAACTGGTCTTCCCAGGAAATTATAAGAGTTACTCATGCAGAGTAATTATTATTTCCTGTATTTTTATAAGCATGCATCAAAGTCTTGCATCTTGCCCAAGATGACAAGACTCATTTTGTAATCGGGCCATCTGTACTTTTTGTGCAAACAAGATCAATTAATGAAATATCAGACATCTTTTTGCAAACGAGTCTTTTTCTTTTCGTTCACTGTTTTTCCATTTTTCTTTTTGTACAAAAAAATAAATGGCGGTGTTTTCAAAATGACAACTTCATTTCACTTTTCTAAATAAAGATTAAAATCAAGTCACTAAAATGAACAAACTTAACCCTTGCAGAGAGTGCCTTCCAGACAGCACCGACAACAGCACGGCTATGACTTCGTATGACTTTGACAATCCAATCAATCAAGCTGATGAAGGGGTTGAAGAAGAATATGAGCTTCCTGAAGAGCTAGCCAGGTTGTTGAGACAAGAGGAAAAGATTATTACTCCTCACCAGGAGGAGGTTGAAGTGATCAATCTTGGTACAGATGAAGACGTGAAAGAGGTTAGAATCGGGGCCTGCTTGCAAGACTCAGTGAAGAGACAACTGATTGATCTGCTTCAAGAATATGTGGATGTGTTTGCGTGGTCGTATCAAGATATGCCAGGGTTGGACACCGACATTGTTGTGCACAAGCTACCTCTGAGAGAAGAATGTCCACCGGTCAAACAGAAACTGCGCCGTACTCGCCCAGACATGGCTATGAAAATCAAGGAAGAGGTACAAAAGCAGTGGGACGCCGGGTTCCTCGCTGTGACTAGCTATCCGCCATGGGTTGCTAACATAGTACCTGTGCCTAAGAAAGACGGCAAAGTAAGAATGTGTGTTGACTACCGGGATCTGAACAGAGCCAGCCCGAAAGATGACTTCCCATTACCTCACATTGATGTATTGGTGGATAACACGGCTCAGTTCTCGGTATTCTCCTTCATGGATGGATTTTCAGGATACAACCAGATCAAGATGTCACCTGAAGACATGGAGAAGACAACCTTCATCACACCCTGGGGCACGTTCTGCTACAAGGTAATGCCATTCGGGCTGAAGAATGCTGGTGCCACATATCAACGGGCTATGGTAACATTATTCCACGATATGATCCATAAGGAAATAGAGTGTTATGTGGATGACATGATTGCCAAGTCCCTCACTGAAGAAGACCATCTGGTAAATCTGCTCAAATTGTTCAAGCGTCTGAGGAAGTACCAACTGAAGTTGAACCCCAACAAATGCACATTCGGGGTGCGGTCTGGTAAGCTGCTGGGTTTTATTGTGAGCGAGAAAGGGATTGAAGTTGACCCTGATAAAGTCAAAGCCATCCAAGAGATGCCTGCACCAAAGACAGAGAAGGAAGTTCGAGGGTTCTTAGGTCGATTGAACTACATTTCGAGGTTCATATCTCACCTTACAGCAACCTGTGAACCCTTGTTCAAGCTGCTAAGAAAAGAACAGACAGTCAGGTGGAACGAAGACTGCCAGAAGGCTTTTGACAAGATCAAGGAATATCTGCAAGAACCTCCAATCCTTATGCCCCCAGTTGAAGGAAGACCTCTGATAATGTACTTGACAGTATTAGAAGAATCAATGGGGTGTGTGCTAGGCCAGCATGACGAGTCTGGTCGAAAAGAGTATGCAATATACTACCTAAGCAAAAAGTTTACCGACTGTGAACAACGTTATTCACTGCTCGAGAAAACTTGCTGTGCTTTAGCGTGGGCTGCTCGCCGACTAAGGCAGTATATGTTGACCCACACTACCTTGTTAATCTCAAAAATGGACCCAGTCAAGTACATATTTGAGAAGCCGGCGCTTACCGGACGGGTTGCAAGATGGCAGATGATTCTCACAGAATATGACATCCAATACACCTCTCAGAAAGCCATCAAGGGCAGTGTATTGTCTGAATATCTTGTTGAGCAACCTATTGATGATTACCAGCCTATGAGGTTTGACTTCCCTGATGAAGACATCATGTTCATTAAAGCAAGAGACCATGAAGAGCCTGTTCACACTGAAGGGCCTGACCCGGAAGAAGAATGGACTATGATGTTCGACGGGGCTGTTAACATGAATGGCCGTGGTGTTGGTGCAGTACTCATTACACCTAAAGGAGTTCACATGCCTTTCTCGGCAAAACTCGCTTTCAACTGCACTAACAACGAAGCTGAATACGAAGCTTGCATTATGGGTCTTGAGGAAGCCATTGACCTCAGGATCAAGACATTGACCGTATTCGGAGATTCAGCTTTGGTAGTCAATCAGACCAACGACAAATGGTACACCCACCAGGATCATCTGATACCTTACAGGGATTATACAAGGAGGTTATTGACTTTCTTCACAACAGTCAAGCTTGAGTATATCCCTCGGGACGAGAATCAATTTGCAGATGCTCTTGCTACCATTTCGTCCATGATCAAAGTTCAAGCCGCTAATTTTGTACCTCAGATTTCAGTATCCAGACTTGATAGACCAGCATATGTGTTCTCAGCAGACGTTGTTAGAGATGATAAGCCTTGGTTCCACGACATCAAATGCTTCTTGGAGGATCAGACATACCCACCTGGGGCATCTTCCAATGATAAGAAGACTTTGAGAAGGCTTGCTGGTAGTTTCTTTCTGAACACTGATGGGTCTTTATACAAAAGGAACTTTGATATGGTACTCCTCAGATGTGTTGACAAGACGGAAGCAGGTTTGCTGATGCATGAAGTGCACGAAGGATCTTTTGGTACCCATGCCGGAGGACATGCCATGGCTAAAAAATTGTTAAGGTCAGGCTATTATTGGATCACAATGGATGCAGACTGTTGTGCCTATGCCAGGAAATGCCACAAATGCCAGATCTACGCAGATAAAGTGCATGTGCCTCCCAATCCTTTGAACATAATGTCTTCACCCTGGCCCTTTGCTATGTGGGGTATTGATATGATTGGCAAGATTGAGCCGACTGCTTCAAATGGCCATAGATTCATCTTGGTCGCCATTGACTATTTCACCAAGTGGGTTGAAGCAGCCTCATATGCAAACGTCACAAGACAAGTGGTAGCCAGATTTCTGAAGAGAGATATCATCTGTCGATATGGAGTGCCCGAGCGAATCATTACTGATAATGGTTCCAATCTAAACAATAAAATGATGGCAGAACTGTGTCGGGACTTCAAAATTCAACATCACAATTCTTCTCCTTACAGGCCAAAGATGAATGGCGCTGTTGAGGCGGCAAACAAGAATATTAAGAAGATTGTGCAGAAGATGGTAGTCACCTACAAAGACTGGCATGAAATGCTACCGTTTGCCTTGCATGGGTACCGCACGTCAATCAGAACATCCACTGGGGCAACACCATATCAACTTGTGTATGGTATGGAGGCAGTCCTACCTGTTGAAGTTGAACTACCCTCTTTACGAGTATTGATGGATGTTAAGCTGAACGAAGCAGAATGGGTTAGGTCCCGATACGAGCAACTAAGTCTGATCGAAGAGAAAAGGTTGGCTGCAATCTGTCATGGGCAGTTGTATCAGAAAAGAATGAAGAAGGCCTTCGATCAGAAAGTCAGGCACCGAGAGTACCAAGTGGGAGATCTTGTGCTGAAAAGAATCCTCCCTCCTCATACAGACCACAGGGGCAAATGAACTCCAAATTATGAAGGACCATTCGTGGTAAAGAAAGTTTTCTCTGGTGGAGCACTGATGCTCAGCACCATGGATGGTGAAGATTTCCCGTCCCCTGTGAATTCAGATGCAGTTAAAAAATACTTCGCATAAAAATGACCCGCTGGACACAAAAACAGAATGTAAGTCCAGGCAAAAATAGAGCATCCCGGCGAGTCAAAAACAGAATAAAAGACTCGGGCAAAAATAAGGGAAAATAAATAAAAACGTACACCCGCTGAGTTGAAAAGCCGCATTGGACAACTCAGGCAAAAATGGGTATCCCGATGGATTGAAAACCCGAAAGGGCGATCCATGCAAAATAAGGGAATAAGCGAACAACTGCATTCTGAATTCGTCTGTATCACTTGCAACTTGGAAAGCTTCAAAAGGATCAAGCTTCAATCAGAATCAGCCTTCTTCAGAAAGCAAGGCGAGAAGAACGTCATTGTCATACGAGTCATAGCAGAAGAGGAAGCTCCTTTGAAAGCGTCGTCAACATCGCCAGCACTTTGTTTCTCAATTTGTAACAATCTCCTTATTTTAGGAGATTTGTTTCCTTGACTGTATCTTGCCAATTCAGGGCACAAGAATTAATAAAATCAGATTTTTCAGTCATGTTTCGTCTCGTACATATTTCGTTTGCAAAGAATGTCTGATGTCTCTAAAACTAATTGCATAAGTACAGATGTTTCTCACTAAAAATAGAAGCACATGCTTGCAGGGAATATACTTACTCTTGAGAATGCTTAACTCCTATGACGGAATCCAGTAAAGGATACCTCGGGATTATCTTGTGCGTTCTCTATCTCTTTTCAGGATTTACAGGTATCCAGAACGCAACTTGGGGCATGTAAGCCTCATCCTAGCCAGCTGGCAAGTCAACACTCAATTTTAGCACCCGAAGTGCTCTCTCCCCAGCTGAGTTGCCTCTCATAACATCCCCCCCAGCGGAGTTGCCAGCTATTACTTATCTCCATCAGAGTTGCTAAGCATCCTGGAAGGCACCTACATCCCCGACTGAGTCAAGGATCCCTCTTTCTCCCCAGCCGAGTTGCCGTCTCGCCCTCAGCCGAGTACAAAGTCAGGGAACCATCTCCCCACAGAGTTCCAGCCTCTATCCAGAAGAGCAATGCATGGAGATCACAACAGAGTAAAGAAGGCTTCTGCAAACCCCAGCTGGGTCTCTCATTTATAAGGATAGGTCTATCAATGACCCACATCCTCAAGCAGATATCATCTCATCAGATCTACCAGTGATCTTATCCCCAGCTGGGATGTCCGCTTCATACAAATCGATCAAAGATCTTCGCAGCAACGGGACCCGGGTCCCGGTTTGGTATCTTTGCACAATCATAGCATTTGCATCATATTCACCCACAAAGCGTAGCATTCCGTTTTAACACGGAGCATTACGGCAAAAAATCAAATGCATAGCATAATCATGAGCCATGTTATGAATCAACACCTGTGAATGATTACAGTTCATCAGCATACAGAAGAAAAATCCCCACCAGAGTTCCCAGCAAAAGCAGTTGCCTCACAAATCACAAACACCAGTATATACTCCTTTTGACACCCGCCCGTGTTATATCCCAGCAGAAAGCCAAAGACATCCTCTTTGTACTCACATATACTTATATACACTTTCTTGGCACCCGTCCGTGTCGTATCCCCAGCGTAGTCACCTACACTTTGTATATCAAATATTTGTTCATACTATACTCTTCTCCTTTTGACACTCGACCGTGTCGCTCTCCCCAGCAGTTAACTACTCATACTACTCAGATACTCGTCCGTATCTTGTATATACCTTTTATATCCCCTCAGATTCGACGCTAGTCCTTGTTCTTTGTTAACCCGTTGGTACTCGTCCGTACCATCATCTCAGAACATGCGTCAAGCGTTTGTTTCTACATGATACTCGTCCGTATCATAACCTTAAGGATGCTCGTCCGCATCTTTAATCCATACACCGTGTCAAACACTTGTATCTTCTTGAATAAAGATACTCGTCTGTATCTACTATCCCCAGAAGAGTTCTTTCAGATTCAACACTCGTCCGTGTTCTCTGTTAACCAGTTGATACCCGTCCGTATCATCATCTCTGAACACGTGTCAGTTTGTTTCTACCTGATACTCGTCTGTATCATAGTCTTAAGGATGCTCGTCCGCATCTTTAATCTATACACTAGCATCTAAACACTTATACCTTTTGTTTCTTGGATATAAACACTCGTCCGTGTTTACTTCTCCCCAGTAGATCGCCAACAAAGCAAATTTTCCTTTTTATCTAACACTCGTTCTGTGTTATGATAACCCTGAGAGCTGTCGTACCCTGTTAGGTGGTCGTCCTCCACCTCTTGATGGTCGTCCTCCATCATGCTCATCCGATGGCCGTCCCCATCGTTGATATTTAGCAGCCGTCCCCTGCTAGGTGGTCGTCCTCCACCTCTTGATGATCTTCCTTCATCAAACTTATCCAATGGCCGTCCCCATTGTTGATTTTGGTTATCTGACATTCGTCCTATGTCATGATAAACCTCGAGAGCAGCCGTACCCTGCTGAGTGGTCGTCCTCCACTTCGTGATGGTCGTCCTCCATTATGCTCATCCGATGGTCGTCCCCATCGTTGATTTTCGGCAGCCGTCCCCTGCCAGGTGGTCGTCCTCCACCTTTGATGGCTGTCCCCATCATATTTCTTTTATTCCCCAACAGAGCAGCCGTCCCCTGCCAGGTGGTCGTCCTCCACCTTTGATGGCCGTCCCCATCATATTTCTTTTATTCCCCAACAGAGCAGCCGTCCCCTGCCAGGTGGTCGTCCTCCACCTTTGATGGCCGTCCCCATCATATTTCTTTTATTCCCCAACAGAGCAGCCGTTCCCTGCTAGGTGATCGTCCTTCACTTTTGATGGCCGTACCCCATCATCTGTTTATTTCATTTATTCTTTAACCCGATGGCCGTCCCCGTCGTGGTCCCTTTTCCTTTTTTAGTCCGATGGCCGTCCCCATCGTTGGTTACTTTACCTTTGTGAACAAAACGGCCGTCCCCGTCATGTTTCATTAATCCCCAAAGATTTTTACAGTGATGGCCGTCCCCATCATAATTTCTTATTGTTCCCAGCTAGTCGGCCGTCCCCGTCTTGGCTTTACCTTTTATCCCCAGCATGTCGGTCGTCCCCGTCATTGCTTTATTTTTAGCACTTTCCCAGCATGTCGGCCGTCCCCGTCATTGCTATTTACCCAGCAGTCGTCCTCTGCTCGACGGTCGTCCTCCGTCGCCCACACTTTACAATATACTTTGCTTTCTTTTACAATCTATTCTGTGAGTGCGAATTTCGGACTGTCTTTGGTATTCAACCACAAGTTATCTTGTTTGCCTGATAAGCCGTCGCTTCCATCCTGCACAGCTAACTCATGTTTGAATAGGGGCAGCTGTAAACACCCCAAATTTGCCCTCACCCATTCACACCATGTCTTGTGATCATTTCATATGTATAAACACAATCATACCATCTCATATCTCAATTTTGAGTCACTGCATTGGTTCTAAGTCATCTGCATCTAGGGTTTGTGATCTGAGCAATCCAAGAGCTTCTTGAGCCACTCCAAAGGTCACCAATCACTTCAAAGGGATCCATATGTGTTCTTGTATCATATTACATCCTCTCAAAGTCAAAAATTCCAAAGAATCACAAGAACTGGGGTTGGTGTAGATGCAGAGCCAAGTTTGACTGCACAGTTGACCTAAAATTAGGGTTTTGGTTTCAGAGGCCATAACTCCAAATTTTTTGGTCATTCTTGTTTCCATTGGTCTCTATATGGTATAGGGAGTATGCATATCAATTTTTAGGAAGAAATTCCATGGGGAAGTCATCTGATCAAGGGTTGACTTTCTGGACAAGTCAGTGCAAAATCAGGGCATCTGAGGCCCCCAATGACCCAACCAATGGGTGATCTTCATCATTTTGAGTGTATATGATCTTTATTTGATCATGGAAGAAGGTTGAAGTTCATAAAAATCAAGAATTTGGAGTTTTTGCAAGTGTTGACTTTTTGGGCATAGTTGACTTTTCAAGAATGCTTCATTTTAGGTCATTTTTCAAGCCTTGATTCTTGATCCAAAAATGCTTCAAATGGAAAAACTTTGGTTATGAAAGTTGTAGATTACATCTTTCCCTTTTCAAAAAGTACAAGAACATGATCAAACTCTTCTTGGATCAAAAGTTATGGTGTGACAAAGTTGGCTAAAATCATTGATTTTCAAGGCATGCCTCAAATGAGAATTTTGCAAAACCATGAACCAATGCCTTTTGCAACCTCTAGTTCATTTCAAACCATGACACAAACATTCTATAAGTCATAAAAATCAGATTTGAACCAAGAATGCTCATGTATTATGGCTTGTGGGATAAAGAAATCACATGTGAACCATAAAGCAACAACTTGCAAAACTCATGATCACACTTCCTACAACTTGCAACCTTGGATGCTGACTTTGGCTAGCCTTTCCCCTCACCCTTGCTGCGCAGCCCATGCCTTGTACTAAGCCTAGAACCCAGCCATACTTCTCTTACACAAAAGATGGACTTTGAGCAAAAGCAAACTTACCAATCACTATAGGCCAGGTCACATCATCTGACCTATGGGATTAAAATACAATATCCTTTGGCAGGCAAAACATATCAAGAGGCCAAGCTGAAACTCTCTAAAACATCACATACACAAAAACACTCCCTTTTGCAAATTGCTTCGAATCTCTCTGCCCAGCCATAAAACATTCAAACCATTTTCACCAACAAAATCATCATGCTTCATTGAGCCCAAAGCGACCAAGAGCCAGGCCTGAAACAAGCTGTAACCTCACTTCACCATTTTCACTCCCTTTTGCAGTTTGCTTCGAATCTCTCTCCACAACTCACAAACATCAAAACAAACTCCATAGACCATCTCCACTCATCATCTGGACCACAAACAACCACCTACATTGGCTTGAAACTGCCTGAATCACCATTGCCATTTCCAACTGAGCTGGAGCAGAAGCTTGTCAAACTCCTTATCCAGCCAATATAAACTCTTCCTAAGCATTCAAGAATCATCTGGGGACCAAATAGAGTGGATTGCACTGAAGGAAGTGGTTAGAAAGTTGCTGGAGTGAAAGCTTCGAATCTCAGGTAGCTCAAGAACTTTTTTTCCAGAAATGGATTTTTAAGTTCTAAACTTGTTCTTTATGTCTTCCTGATCATGAATATGCTTTTAGTTTTTGAAATGGTGATGAAATGAGAATGTAATTGCTCTCTGAAATTTTCGTGCCCTAGTTCTTATTTGTTTCGATCCAGCCTTGTTAGGAAATATAAATTTGTTTTGATTAGGGGTTTTGGTTCGTGAGTGAGTGGGGATCATTTCCCAGTTTTTAGATTTCGTTTTAGTTAGTTTTTTGGAGTTTTGGGGATTCTCAGGGGGGATGCTGGCCGGAGAAGACGACCGGAAGTCTTCTCCGGCCACCTGAAAGTCATTTGTGCCCTAATCCTGTAATTAACTCCCATTTGAATTTGGACCGTAGGATGCCTTTGACCAGTTGACTTCCCGCGTGGATGGAGGGCCCAGATCCTCCTGTTTTGCCCTAATCCCTTTTTTAGCTTAATTAATCATTAATTAAATAAATTTAATCAGAGTCAACCAGGACCCTTGGATCTGCGCGCCAGTCAACTGTCCCAAGCCCAGTTCAAATCTCCACCCTTGGATCTGCTTACTTTCTTTTTATTTCAATTTTTATTGCATTTCTTTTCATTTAACTTGCACAATTATTTTAAAATAGTAAAAAATGTGTAAAAATTATGAAACTTTTTCTCATAAGTTTTATTAATTTTTATGACACAAAAAATATTTTTATTTTATTTTTAGCATTTAAAAAAGTATTTTTAAATATTTAAAAGATTATTTTTAATTGATTAATGAGAATTAATTTATTAAAAATACTTTTAAGTATCTAACAATCACCAAAAAATTCATGAAATGTTCTAAGACATTTAGAAACATTGTCCAACCTTCAAACCAAATTTCTTTTTTGACCTTGATGCATTTTGAGAATTTTTCATTGAATTAAATCATTTTTTGTGCATTATTTTGATCCTAAGTTCAAAAAATCATTTCTGCCTATCTATGAAGAGTTGGACATTGATTCTTCTTGCATTGCATTGTGTTTAGCATGTAGTTTCTAGGATTAAATGGCCATGATTTGATCTTGCATTTTTCATTTGTTTGGCATTTCTTTTGTTTAGGAACCCTAAAAACCCTAATAACTTATAAAAATCATAACTTGAGATTGGTTAAGAGTTGAGATCTCCCCTTTGGGCATTGGTTTAGTATAGGTTTAGGGTTTCTTTGAGTGGCATTTTCCATTTTTTATCTTAGGGTTTGCTTCTGTTTTTGGTTTTTGTTTGTTGTTTGATCCATAAACCCTAATTTGGGCTTCCATTTGCATCCTTCTTGCATTCTCTTGCATAACATGACTTGCCATGACATTTCAAGCATCCATTTGATTCATTTGACATCTTAAGACATATAGAAAGCATGTTTGATCATTGCATCATGTATTTGCCATGTTGTATGCCTTGTTTGCTTCATAACTTTTCATGTATGATCATGGTTCAAAACTTGCATCATTTGCATCCATGATCTTGTATGAACATCTCCATGCCTTGCCTCATGTTTGTAGCATCTCATAGCATCATTATCATCATCAACATGCTTCTGGTTTTGTTTCTCATCATGTCATCTCATCTCATTTTACATTGCATTGCATTTCTTTTCTAACATTTCAGGTGGTAAGTAATGTTGAGAGGTGAATTTGCCTTCACTTCTCATGACTTTTCTTTTCATCTCTCTTGCATCCATTTCTGCATTTTTACATGTGTATGAGATTGAGCTTGCTCATTCTTCTTCTTCCCACTTTCTTTCTCCAAGTGACTTGACTTCTTGAATGAAGCAAGTCACTTTGCTTCTCTTGATCCTGTTCATCTGCATCCTGGTGGTTCCTTTGAAGATTTCTCTTGAAAACCTCACAAACCTTAGGAACAACCAAGCATGACAATGATTAGGGTTTTTGATTAGTCCCCCCTCTTAGATTTTACCTTTGTGTCATCTCTTTGAGTCTTCTCTTCTCACCTCATAAGCAGGGACTAAACCCTAAAGGCTTTAAGGTTTTGTGATTAAGCTTATGCCTGCATCCTTCTCTTAGGATGGAGTGTATAACTTTAATCCTAAGTGTTAAACCCTTAATGTGTTTAAATCTCTTAATCAATTCACTTAATAAATCATCAAGACATCACACTTGTAACTTGGGCCTTGCATTAGGGTTCTAATTCTTCCTTAACTGGTTAAGAAGGACTAACCCTAGTGTTAATGGACAAGTCCCCCTCAAGTTGTCTTACAAACCCTAAAACTCACTTCATCATCATATCATTAACTAAAATCCACTCAATAAAGGCTTTGTTTTGTCATGAGTTTAATCCCTAATCATGGATTAAGTTGAGGAGTTTTCCTCAGCTTAAACATTCTCATCTATTATCCTTCTATTAGGATGGCGTAATGAGTCTGTTTAATCCCTGATTATGGCTTAATCTCATTACTTAACACTAAACAAAATCACAAAAACATCTAAATAATCACAAGTAGGTTAATGATCTTAATCCTACACCAAGGGTGATTAAGTGTGAGAATCTGACTTCACACCTAAAGTATTCTCATTACCCCTAATCAGAGGGAAGATGTGATGAGTTTACTAAATCCATTGGTTTAGACTTAAGCTCATTAACTTATGACAAATTCTCAAAAGCAATAAAAGACTGAAAACACTCAAAACAAACAATAATCGTCTCCTTCGGGATTCTTTTCTCATCATCTTCATTCATAAACGAGAACTAGCTTCTTCCGTCTAATGCAAGACAGTTTGCACCTGAGCCAGACAGGTCATACACTTGAGCATAGGCAAGTAAGCAGTTCACAAGTCAATTCATCTTTCAGTCTCTTTGGGTCGAACTACGGTGTTCTGACTTCCTCATTGCACGAGAGGATACGTAGGCATAACTTAACAGTTATCGAACAAAAGTCTCTGTATATTCCCCCTCTTTCTAGCCTCATTCTTTTAGCCTCATGGTCTTGAGCACTTCACTTCTGTTCCTACACTGACACTGTATATTACACTTCACACTTCTTTTACACTGACACCTGTACATCTTTCCCAGCTCTTTTGTACACAGATTGCACTGACACTACCCCTTTAAAACACAAATCTTTTGAGCGTGGATCCCGTCGAGTACGACGGACAATCTGGGTGCTAATACCTTCCCAGGTTGTAACCAACCCCCTTTCTCAGTCTCTCTGGTTCGCAACCGTCTTATCCATATCTTTCTAGGTTTATGCAGCATTACCTTTCCTCCGGGATAAAAATGCCTAGCTGGCGACTCTATTCATTCTCCAGTGAGTTCACGGCTGTGTGTTCTCATTGTCCCTCTCGCCGACCGTTCGCGTCTGTACCTTTATTTGGGCCATTCCCATCTATCGGGAGCGACAATATGATCATAGAACACTCATGGACCCTCTTGGCATGCTTCATGGCCTCTGAGATAGCTCAAACCACTTCTAAGATACATTTGATCACAAACCCTAGTTATGCAACTTATGTATTGAAATAACTATGCAGTGTGAGATGGTATGCTTATGCAATGCAATATGAAGGATCACAAGCCAAGGTGTGAGAAAAAAAAGAGGGCAAATTTGGGGTGTTTACAGCTGCCCCTAATCAAGCATGAGTTAGCTGTGTAGGATGTAAGTGCCTGGTTTAACAAACAAACAAGATAACTTGTGGTTGAATACCAAGACAGTCCAAAATTTGCACTCTTTATTATAAGAAGAAAAGGGATATAAATTATAATAGACAGTATAGAATGAATATTAAATAATTGTGACGGAGGACGATCATCGAGCAGAGGACGACTGCTGGGGATAAAAAATGGTGAGAAACGCACTGATGGGGACGACCATCATGTTGGGGAATAAAGAATCCGCGACGGGGACGACCATTGAGTAATGTGATGAAGGACAATCATCAAGATAAAGAAGAAAACCACGATGGGGACGACCATCGGGTAAAGGATAAATGAAACAATGATGAGGGACGGTCATCAAAAAGGTGAAGGACGATCACCAAGCAGGGGACGGCTGCTGAAAAGATCACGACATAGGACGAATGTCAGATAGAAAGATCAACGATGGGGACGGCCATTGGATAACATGATGAGGGATGGTCATCAAAATAAATGATGAGGGACAGTCATCAAGAGGTGAAGGACGATCACCTAGAAGGGGACGACTGCTCTGTTTGGGATTATCTCGACATAGGACAAATGCCGGATAAAAATATCGACGATGGGGACGGCCATCAGATGAATGATGAGTTACGGTCATCAAAAGGTGAAGGAAGATCACCTAGCAGGGTACGGTTGCTGAGGATTATCGCGACATAGGACGAATGTCGGATAGAAAGTTGTTTTGTTGGCGACTTCTGGGGATAGATAAACACGGACGAGTGTTTAAGCCCTAAAGATAAAATGATATAAGTGTTTCAACAGTGTGTATAGATTAAAGATATGAACGAGTATCCTTAGGACCATGATACAGACGCATATCGATAGAAACAACCAACGACGCGTGTTTAAGGAGTGATGATACAAACGAGTATCAACTGTTTGAACAAGGAACACTGACGAGTGTTGATCTTCTGGGGAGTATCAAAGAATTATGTATAAGTAGGATACAGACGAGTATCAGAAGGATTGTGTATAAGTATGTACAAGTATTTGTATTGAGAGTGCAAAAGGGTATTTTGGCTTTTATCTACAGGGGATAAGTTTTTGCGTATTGCAGGAGGAGTGATTTTGGTATTTGCAGGTGACTGGCTCGAACTTGGCTTATGATCATGCAAATGTTTGATTTTTTCCGTAATGCTCCGTATTAGACGGAATGATACGCTCTGTTTGGGGAGGAATGATGTGAATGATATGATTATGCAAATGAGAGAAACGAGACCCGAGATCTGAAATCTGATGGGAGAACGGATCACTAGGCGATCTGTGGGTAGAAAGGATCACTGCACGATCTTTCTGGAGAACTCTGGGGGAAGAACTCTATGGGGATCCAATGCTAGGGATGAGAAGATCTGGAAACTCGCTGGGGAAAAGTGATTTAGGTATTGCTTTGGAGATCCTTCTTGGGGAGGAGAGAACTTCTGGGAAGTAATCTGTCGGAGGATCAGCTTTGTGGGGGATACTCTGAAGGGATAAAAAGCTCCGTGGGGGAATACTTTCATCAAGTAGTTCTTCTGATGATGTGAATACCGACTTGGCTGGGAATATAGTGCCTGATATGCCCCATGTTGTGAAAATTATCTGCCTTGAGTACCTGCAACCTGTTAACAAAGGAGACGTGCAAGTGTCCCATGGTATCCTCAACAAGATTCCATCATAAGAGTTAGGTTCGCTTAAGAGCACATATTTCCTACAAGCATTTATTGAAAATGGCTTATATGTTTTCATGCAAATGTTGTATTACGAACTTTGGACATTTTGCAAACAAAACAAAAAGGTACAAACACAAAGTGTGAATGAATATTTGACTTTATTGATTTGTGTGCCCTGAATAGGCGAGTACAATGAGGAAGCTAATCCCTGAAATGAGGAGGTTGTTGCAAAATTGAGAAAATAAAAGTCCTATTCGGCAATGTTGAAGTTGACGCTCCAATGAGCTTCCTTTGCTATGACATGTATGACCTGAACGCTCTTCTTATCCTGATTTCTGAAGAAAGTTGATTTTGACCGACGCTTTTTCCTTTCGAAGCTTTCCATGTTATGTGAGTGATACAGACGAATTCAGAATGCAGTTGTTCGCTTATTCCCTGATTTTGCGTGGATCTCCCTTTCGGGTTTTCAATCCACCGGGATACCCTTTTTTACTGAGTTGTCCGATGTGGCTTTTCAACTCAGCGGGTGTACATTATTTTTCTATTTTTCCCTTATTTTTGCCCGAGTCTTTTATTCTGTTTTTGACTCACCGGGATGCCCTATTTTTGCCTGGACTTACATTATGTTTTTATGTCCAGCAGGTCATTTATGCGAAGTATTTTTTAACTACATCTGAATTCACAGGAGATGGGAAGTATTCATTATCCATGGTTGCGAGCATCAGTGCTCCGCCCGAGAAGACTTTAGTTATCACATAGGGATCTTCATGGTTTGGTGTCCACTTGCCCCTGTGGTATGTATGAGGAGGAAGGATCCTTTTCAGTACAAGATCTCCCACTTGATATTCCCAAGGTCTGACTTTTTGATCGAAGGCTTTCTTCATCTGTTTCTGATATAACTGACCATGACAGATAGCTGCTAATCTCTTTTCTTCAACCAGGCTCAGTTGGTTATAACGAGATCGGACCCATTCTACTTCGTCCAGTTTTACATCCATCTGCAAGGAGGGTAATTCAACTTCAACATGTAGGACGGCTTCCATACCATACCCAAGCTGATAAGGTGTTGCCCAAGTAGATGTTCTGATGGAAGTTCGGTACCCATGCAGGGCGAATGGTAACATTGCATGCTAGTCTTTGTATGTGACTACCATTTTTTGCACAATCTTCTTAATGTTCTTTTTAGACGCCTCAACAACGCCATTCATCTTTGGCCTGTAAGGAGAAGAGTTGTGATGTTGAATTTTGAAGTCTCGGCATAGTTCTTCCATCATCTTGTTGTTAAGGTTTGAACCATTATCAGTAATGATTCGCTCAGGAACTCCATATCAACAAACAATATCCCTTTTCAGAAATCGGGCTACCACTTCTTGGTGACATTTGCATACGAAGCTGCTTCAAACCATTTGGTGAAGTAATCAATGGCTACCAGGATGAATCTGTGACCATTTGAAGCAGTTTGATCGATCTTTCCAATCATATCAATGTCCCACATGGCTAAGGGCCAAGGTGAAGACAATATATTCAAAGGATTGGGAGGCACATGCACTTTGTCTGCGTAAATCTGGCATTTATGGCACTTTCTGGCATAGGCGCAACAGTCTGCATCCATTGTGATCCAATAGTAACCTGATCTCAACAATTTCTTTGCCATTACATGTCCTCCGGCATGGGTACCGAAAGAACCTTCATGTATTTCGTGCATTAGTAGGTTTGCTTCATTCTTGTCAACACATCTGAGCAAGACCATGTTGAAGTTCCGCTTGTATAAGGAGCCATCAGTATTTAGGAAGAAACTGTCGGCTAGCCTTCTCAATGTCTTCTTATCATTAGACGATGCCCCATGTGGGTATGTCTGAGTCTCCAAGAAGAATTTGATGTCGTGGAACCAAGGTTTGTTGTCAATGACAGTGTCCATAGAGAATACATACGCCGGTCGGTCTAGTCTGGATACTAAAATCCGAGGTACATAGTTAGCAGTCGGTACTTTGATTATAGATGAAATAGTGGCCAAGGCGTCTGCAAACTGATTCTCATCTCGAGGGATGTATTCAAGCTTGAATGTTGTGATGAAAGTCAACAATCTCCTCGTATAGTCACGGTAGGGAACCAGATGCTCTTGATGAGTATACCACTTGCCATTAGTTTGGTTGATCACCAAAGCTGAATCTCTAAATACATTCAAGGTTTTAATCCTGAGGTCAATGGCTTCTTCAAGACCCATGATACAAGCTTTGTATTCTTCTTCGTTGTTAATGCAGGCAAAGGTGAGCCTTACTGAGAAAGGCAGATGAAATCCTTTGGGTGTAATAAGCACTGCACCAACTCCACGGCTGTTACAATTAAATGCCCCATCGAACATCATAGTCTATGCTTCTTCTGGATCAGGCCCTTCAGTGTGAATAGGCTCTTCACAATCTTTTGAATTTAAGAACATGACTTCTTCATCAAGGAAATCAAATCTCATAGGCTGGTAGTTATCAATGGGTTGCTCAACCAGATAGTCACACAATACACTACCCATGATGGCTTTTTGAGAGGTGTACTGGATATCATATTCTATTAGAATCATTTTCCACCTTGCAACCCTTCCGGTAAGTGTTGGCTTCTCAAATATGTACTTGACAGGGTCCATCCTTGAGATCAACAAGGTAGTATGAGTCAACATATATTGTCTTAGTCGGCGAGCAGCCCACGCTAAAGCACAACAAGTTTTCTCGAGCAGTGAATAATGTTGTTCACAGTCGGTAAACAATTTGCTCAGGTAGTATATTGCATACTCTTTTCGACCAGACTCGTCATGTTGGCCCAACACACACCCCATCGATTCATCTAATACTGTCAGGTACATTATTAGAGGTCTTCCTTCAACTGGAGGCATGAGAATTAGAGGTTCTTGCAAATACTCTTTAATCTTTTCAAAAGCTCTTTGACAATCATCGTTCCACCTAACTGTTTGTTCCTTTCTTAGCAGTTTGAACAAGGGCTCGCAGGTTGCAGTGAGATGAGATATGAACCTTGAAATGTAGTTCAATCTACCTAAGAACCCTCGAACTTCTTTCTCAGTCTTAGGTGCAGGCATTTGCTGAATTGCTTTGACTTTGTCGGGATCAACCTCAATTCCTTTTCCGCTGGCAATAAAACCCAGAAGCTTACCAGAACGTACCCCGAATGTGCATTTGTTGGGGTTCAACCTTAACTGATACTTCCTCAGATGCTTGAACAATTTCAACAGGTTTACCAAATGATCTTCTTCTGTGAGGGACTTGGCAATCATGTCATCTACGTAGCACTCGATTTCTTTATGGATCATATCGTGGAATAATGTTACCAGCCCGTTGATATGTTGCACCAGCATTCTTCAAACCAAACGGTATTACTTTGTAGCAGAATGTGCCCCATTGTGTGATGAAGGTTGTCTTCTCCAAGTCTTCAGGCGACATCTTGATCTGGTTGTATCCAGAAAATCCGTCCATAAAAGAAAATACCAAGAATTGAGTTGTGTTATCCACCAATACATCAATGTGAGGTAATGGGAAGTCATCTTTCGGGCTTGCTCTGTTCAGATCCTGGTAATCGACACACATCCACACCTTGCCATCCTTCTTAGGTACGGGTACAATGTTAGCAACCCACGGCGGGTAACTAGTTACAGCAAGAAAACCGGCGTCCCACTGCTTTTGTACTTCTTCTTTGATTTTCATGGGCATGTTCGGGCGAGTACGGCGCAACTTCTGTTTGACCGGAGGGCAATCCTCTTTTAATGGCAACCTGTGCATGACAATATTTGTATCCAATCCTGGCATATCTTGGTAAGACCAAGCAAAGACATCGACATATTCTCTTAGCATACTGACAAGTTGTTCTTTTACCGGAGCTTGCAGACTGGCCCCAATCTTCACCTCTTTCACATCTTCCTCGGTACCAAGATTGATAGTCTAAACCTCCTCCTGATGAGGAGCAATCACCTTTTCCTCTTGTATCAATAACCTAGCTAGCTCTTCAGGTAAATCTTAGTCTTTTTCAACCCCTTCATCTGCTTGATTAATCGGATTGTCGAAGTCATACGAGGTCATAGCAGTGTCGTTGTCGGTGCAATCTGGAGGGATATCTCTATAAGGGTTGAAATTTGGTTGATTTTAGTGATTGATTTTATCTTATTTAGAAAAAGTGAATGAAGTTATTATTGAGAAAAACATTTCCATTTATTGTTTTGTGCGAAAATAACAAAAATGAAAAGACAGTGAGCGAAAAAGATTGTTTGCAAAAAGATGTCCATTGTTCATTAATATTCAATTTGCACAAATACATATGGCCCTATTACAAAATGAGTCCCGACATCTTGGGCAAGATGCAGGACTTTGATGCATGCTTAAAATAGGAAATAATAATTACTCTGCAGCAGTAACCCTTATAATTTCCTGGGAAGACCAGTTGAGGACTTGTTGGCCCGGGACTCCTTGACGGATCCAACTTTCCAGGTTGTAGTCGCTTTCAGCCTCGTCTTCCAAAGTGTTGACAGCATCTGTGTAGCGGTAAAACCATGAGTGTAAGCTATTAGTTAACTTAACTCAATGTAAACAGAGTCGCCACCGTGCTTTTATTTTATTCCAAAAGGAAAAGGAAAAAAGAGCGAATAAATCCTAATGAATCTAAAAGCAAAAAGCTAAAGAAACACAACAGAGAAACAGGTAAGGGGATATGTTACACAATGGGAAGGTTTTACGCACCCAAAATATCTGTGGTACTCCACGGGAGCCCTTTGAAAAATTTAGTGCTTTTGGTTTGAAAATGATTTGTAAAATGTGAGTGGAGAGATTAGAAAAGAACTATTTTTTTTATATTTTTGTGTTTGGAGAGGTTTACCACCTCATGCCTACGTACCCACAAAGTGCAATGCGATATCAAAACCCGTAGTTTGTGGTACAAATAGGGAAAATGGTGGGTTATGATTGATTTTATTAAGTGAAGAGAATTTGTCATTTTCAAGTGGATAGCCTAACAAATCTACCATGAGAATGAAGGCATGGACTCATACTTCATTTTGGGGAGGGCGCCAACTCGGATAAAATCGACGAGTATGCCAATATACCCCCACAAATGACAAGAGACTCAATTACATCAAACTAAAACCATGGAGATTGAGAGACTTGCACCCTACTAAAGAATAATGACTCATAATCGGCACTCTTCAAAGAAAATGAACAAAAGTGCACAAAGGCACAAAACAATTTGAATGAGTTTGGTTCTTTTTTTTATTTTTTTGAATTAAGGTCAACATGATTAGATTCATTGATTTTTTTAAGGGAAAAGAAAAGGGTAAAATTCACTTGACAAAAGTCAAAGTTTTGTTTATTAAAGAGGTGACGATTTAGAAAGAATGAATCCTTTGAAAAAGAGAGATGATTTTGAAAATTAAAGAATGGGAGGAGATGAAGGGACTATCCTAAAAATGAAAATAAGGAGATGAAGGAAGAAAGATCTAACCAAACTTGATGATACTTTCCAATATATGCATAAGAGTTTCATCCTTATAAGCTAGCAAATGGCCAAATAAAGGCAAGCTCCGATCTTCATGAAGGTTAAGGCCAAGGAAAAGGTATCCTAAATTCTAAGTCCGAAATTTCTATTCTAATGCCAAGGATAGTAACCATTAGTCCAAAATTAAGATCACTAGTTTTTTAGAAGTTTAATCCTTTATTAATGTTTTATGTATCCAAGTGGATAAAAAGAAAATCACACAAACAAAATAAGGACAATACACATAAACATGATAATGGATGAATAAAGCATAATAAAGCATATAAAAAAAGCAATTAAAGTGCCAGAAATAAAAAACAATTATAGTGCAAAAATCTAAAATATTAGTATAGTAGAATATAGTAATATTTACATAATAATAAAGGTATGGTGAACTTAAACAACCACAACCAAAAGTGTAACCAAAATTGAAAGGCAACTGGATCCGCTTAGCATCTTACACTATAGCGATTAATCAAGGCAAACCGGATCGAATTCAATGAAATTTGAAAGGCGATTGGGACACCCAAAGCACCTACGCATCAAACATTCATAAGTCTCGATTCTTAATGCAATATGATTAACCACTTTGGGATTACGCGATCAACAAGAGATCCGGTCCACAAAAGTGTAAGTACCCAATTAGATTTTTATTCCGAGTTAGGGACAAATTTAGGTCTATGTTAAGCAATTGCTGAGTAATTTACGAAGTAATTACCCTACAAATGAGGCCGGCCAACACCAATTAAGGTGAACAATTTTAGTGCTAATACATGTTAGAGAAATGATATAATTAATCATTCTCCGAAAACATGCCACACTAAAAGAAAAAATGGTAACGGTCTAATTTTAATCGGGATTTAACATTAATTTATCAAAGGCAACCTATCACGATTCCAAAGTATGTAGAATGATCCAAATGATCATTCAACCATAGATTTGAAATAATGAAGGTTAAGCTCTTTTAAAATTAACAATCCTCGAATCGGAGATTTCATCGACCAAAAGAAAGAAAAAAAAGAATAAGATGATGAGAAATATGGATTAAAAATTATAATCCATAAAAAAAATACGAAAAATATTTTTAAGAACTCTTTTCAAAAATATTTTCAAAGTTCATAGAAAAATAAAAATAAAAAAAATCAGAGGAAAACAGTTTTTAACCAAAAAATAATAAAAGTAAAATAAAGAAGAATTGAAATAAAAAAAAAGTGAGAAGAATGGGGTGGCACGCAAGTTATGGTGGTGTTAATAGAAACAATAGGACTTATGAGCCCAAACCAAAACAAGACTCACTTAAAAGAAGAAAAAAAATTAATGAAAATTAATAAGAAATATGAGAATGATAACACGTGACATCTTCTTCATGAATTCAGAACCGTGGCACTATTCACAAACACCACCACCACTTCAAATTTTGGAGTTCTATCAAATCGGAACGACGGCATTCGATCCACATATCATTGCGACCATGAGACAGAGAGGATTCCAAATATGCAAATAGAATTAACAGAGGATGCAAGAGTAAAGAGAAAGGGAGCTCCGAATAACCGACGAAAATTTCCAACTACCTTCAAAACTCAAAGCAAGACTCCTCTTCAACTTCTAATCTCTTCCACTTGTTGCTTTATGAAGAATTCCACTCTTAGAAACGATTTTTGGTGAAAATTTGTTTGAAGCTTGAAATTGAAACTTGAATGGAGATTTTGGTGTTTTGAGAGTATTTGTGCAGAAATTTTGGAGGCTCTTCAAGCTTGAGAATGAATGAGAAGTGTGCTCTATTTATAGAACAATTGGTGTGAATATTTGAATTGAAATTGGTTTCTCATTTGGATGATTATTTTGCCGCGTTTTGAATCATAAACAAAGTGTGTGACTTGCTGAATTTTTTTTTGCTGCGTTTAATGCATTTCTTCCTGCGTTTTGCCTTCAGTTGTATGCGTTTTGATAGCTCCTAATCCGCGTGTGTATAGTTTGTGTTTCATGCCTTTCACTTTGCATTTTGGGATCAGCTAGCGTGTCGGTTGTTTGCTTCATGTGGCTTCAGCTGAAGACTTCAAATTGGCGTGAAGAAACCGTGTCCAAGTGGCTGAAAGAAAATGGCTTGTTTGTACAGTGTGGGTCCCACATGTAGGCTGGGATGAAGCTGATTAAAACGTGTTGGCTGGGAAAAAGAAATATCATGTGTTGTTCTAATGTCATCACCTTCTTTTTATTTTATCTTTATTAATTAGTAATGAAAAAAAAAGGAAATGGGTTATGTAAATGGGCTTATGGATTTTCTATATTTTTGTGGTGATAGGAAAAAAAAATAAGAGTGTGTAATAATAAAGATAATGAAATTACAAAATTGTTTTTTTATATGATAATTGGAATATTGAAATTATGAAGAAAAAAAATAAAGGTGTGGAAAAAAATGATTTTAGAGAGATGGTAATGTAAGATCATATTTTTTGGTGATTGAATTAAATGAAATGTGGACTAAAATAAAAGTGAATGATAATTTTGGTGATGTAATAAAAAAATGGATATTGAGAAATGAATTAAAATTTGGAAATTGAAATGATGATGAATATTAAATTGGATATTTAGAAATGAAAAATAGAAATATGGACAATGGTTAGAAATGGATGGGTAGAGAATAATTGGATAATGAAAATATGGATGAGGTAAAAAAAATGGTAACTAAAAAAAGGTATGAATCGAATAATTGATGAAGCGATGATTTTTTTATATTTTAAGCCCAGAACCAAATTTGAATTTTCCACACACATGATGAATGAAACCAATCCCAAGCCACTGAACCCATGACCATCCACCTTCAACTTCTCTGAATCTTTTCAAATATATCTGAATCAATTCCTGGAAAATAAATCCACAGATGGACCACTGATGAACTGATGAGTACCCAATTAAGATAATTTTGATCAATCTTCTCATGAATCACAACTCAATAAACCGAAGAATTTTCGCACACAACACAACTTAACAGTGAATACGCACTGCCTGAGAAATAACCATTGACACAAATAATTTGCAGTTGAAACAATCTCCTGATAGTTTGACCAAAATTAGGTCAAAACGTTATCTGAATCAGATCATAACTGAACAACCACATTTTAATTAAAAACATTGTCGGCCTTTGAAAACCTTGCAACTCCTGAAAGCACAAAGAAGAAGAAGAAGCGAACTAAAACATATTTTTGTATTTTGGTTAGTGATTAATAAACATAAACAAATATAAAGCAAATAAAAGCAAAAGCAATGGTGATCCCCTGTGAGGCATAAACATACACCCGAGAAGAACCGAGAAACCAGGGTGATCTTGTTTGTATGCAAGATGCAGATAAAAATGCAAAGAAATCTTAGGGCAAATATTAGGGTATTACAGCTGTCCCTATTTAAGTTTCTTCAATCTAGAGATATGAAGATTGACATCTTCGTCTCGGCAAGATGGGAGATACTTAAATATAGAAACCCCAATTTTTGTCCTAATAGAACATGATATGATATGCAACCTGAGATCTCTGTGGGGAAAAAACGACCACCAGAGAAAAGCAAAAGCTTGGGGACACAGAAGAAAAATCCCACTGGGAAAAACAAAAGACACCAAAAGAGTTTTACCAGGAAAATTAATCATTGGATAGCTGACTCAACTTGGGGAAAAATATGATATAATCAAGGTAAAAGGTTCCACGAGGAAGAGTAAACATTTTGCCAGGGAATATCAACCAAATAAAGTATTTGAGTCCAAAAATGGAGGAATACCGAGTTGGAAAAGAATCATCAACTACCGGTTTACTGGGTAGGAAAACAAGAGACTCGATTATCGATTTACTGGATAGGAGCAGAACAAATAGGGATAACTTCCACTACCTTTTTAATGGGTAGAAAAATTCTCAACTACCTGATTTACTGGGTAGGAGCTCAAACAAAGGGAAACAACTTCTATTACCTTTTTACTAGGTAGAAAGAAGAACTCTCAACTACCGGATTTACTTGGTAGGAGTACAAGCAAAAGAGCTTGATCAATTTGGTAATATTACCCACTATCGAATAACTGATAGCTTAATTCCAAAGTAATATTACTCACAAAAGGGGACCAAAGTTCAATCCAAGAACAAGTTGGAGAGAAACGGTCAAACAAGACTCATTCCTAGGAGGAAATATCTCAACTGGGTAAATTCCATCCAGATAATAAACTGGGGAGGAAACGAAATCAATATCATCCACGAGGAACAAACTCAGTGGGGAATTAGAAAGGTTAAACACTTTCTGCTTAAGGGTTGACACTCTAAACTTGAGAGGAAGACAACACACACACTATGTGGGGAAAATCCACACCAAAGAGCAGGGAACAATGATAAATGCAAGAATACAAGCAAATGATGCTATGCTTATGCGTATGAATATGCGTATGGATATGCTGACAAAACGGACATAAAGATAAGCAACGGGTGACATAAACACCACAACAACCGGATACTCGGCTAATCCCAAGGCAACAATGCAGGGAATCATGCTGGAGATTCAATTTGACATCATGCAGGGGAACATCAAAAGCCATCAAAGGAATAAAAATCCTACTACAAGGCTTAAATCAATACTGAGAAAACATCTGCTATGGATCCAATCGACAAACCAATCTTTAAAAAATCCGTAAAAGGATAACATCAGAAATTCAACTATGAGAGGATAACATGTTGGAGAAACACCAACAACACAAAATCTTCCACTCTTTGGGGAAAGAGGGAAATGTCCCTATTAAACACTGATTGGGACAAATATATTTACAACTCTATTTGAGGAAACAAGATAAAGATCTACCAGTGATACAAATAAAGCATAATCTACTGGAACATCAAACATCAACTCTGCATAGGGACATCACCTAGCAGAGGAAAGGTAATAATCTGTCGAGGATGGGGAAAAGCTTCCACAATCCTTTCGACAAAAGTATTCTTGTTAAGAATCAAACTTTGCGAGGAATAATCATCATACCACTCCCATTCTGCTTGAGGAAAGGGTACAAGATTTGATGATGATCACATAAGAACCTGCTGGAAACCATCTTACGCAGACCTACTGGGTATCTGTGGGAAAGATCTATGGAGATCATTCATCACTGAAAAATTCAGACTTGCTTACCCACATGGGGATACCAGAAGTTAACACCATAGCAAAAACACAGTCACGATGGATTTTAAATCAATACCCACCATCAGGTGAAAGAAAACCTTTAAACTGACTGCTATATCAATACTTCTACTCTGGGATGCAACTAACTCAAACTGAGGAACAAGAACTCGGCTGAGGATTCCCAATGCTTCTCAAATTAAAGATAAATTGCTGAGGAAGAGATAAAAACTCAATTGGGGATTCTTATGAACATCCCTTCCAACAATTCTTCTGGGGAAGACATTGGAACTCAAACTAAGAATATCCATACAATCCTCATTCATGCTTGTTGTTGGGGAACAAAACATCATTAACATCAACCTGTCAAGACTATTCAGGAATTTCACATGGATATAACCGAATCAAACCCTGCTTTGGGAGAGACAAGTTACATACATCCGGACTTTACCATCCCTTGAATCATTATTGGTGTAACACCCCCTTTCTATACCCCCAAATAATCAATTAAATCATTTAGGCACATGCTAAAACTTTCATCAGAGTATAATTAAACATGGTATAAAAGAGGCATGTCACATTATGCTTGAAATTAAAAACATACAATACCTGCTCATAATAGATATGCAACAATAGGGTAATTCCCAAACGATAAATGATTATACAGTGGAAACATTTCACAACAACATCAAATATATATATATATATATATATATATATATATATATATATATATATATATATATTTCCATTCATATATATATATATATATATATATATATATATATATATATATATCAACAAGTTTGATGCAAACAACAAATATTCATGTCTATACAAAACATCCATCCAAAAGATACATGTACACAATGCATCACAAAAATGGCACTAAGCCAACTTAACTACCCGGTGCTACATATCAGAGCCGACCAACCAAAAGATGAAGACGAGCTTCACAAAAATATGACATCCAACAACCTACTCTTCAATGCCTCATAGAGCATCATAAAACATCAGAATGGTGAGAAACATTATCATAATAACATTGCATATAATTATATATCTCATCATATAACATACACATAAAACATATTCTCACCACAATTCATACCTCATACCGCATAAACATACGTCTAGCTATGTTTAATCACACACATACATTACAAATGTATAAATCACATACATATACATATATCGAACATGCATATATACCAACAAGTATGTTTCATCACACATATTATCATCTCCATAATACACCAAATAAACATATGCACATTCATGTTTATTTTTGCATATCATAATTAAAATGATAAAATGCAACTCATAGAGACCGACACACAACTCTATGCAGATACAAATGCGGTACCGACTCAACATTTCAGCAGGTTCACTCAGGAACCAAATGGAATCGTCGCTTGCTACCTAAAGTAACTCCCCGTCGGGCACATGATATTCCCCATTGCTCACACCCCACACGGACACACGATGTTTCTGGATTGCTCACACCCCACACGGGCACACAATCAGATTGCTCACACTACACATGGGCACACGATCTTGTTGTAGTCATCTCTCACACTCCACATGAGCACACGATGCTACAACGGATTCACAAAGAATCCCACAACACAAGAATGCATATATTATGCTTACATGCAAAATGACACACAACATTCTTGAAAATGCATACATATTCACAATATAGTTATGCATTCATCTGATAAAATTAACATACATTCACATTTAATTCAAGCAATGTATCTACTTGCCAAACGGCCACAACACAACAATCAAATCCCACAATTACATAATTAACATAATTACGTTTTATCGGAAAAGTTGGGTAAAAGTCGGCTAAAAATTACATATTTTAGCATCAATAGATTCTACATGTTTTTAGCTTCGAATCGATATGAGGATCACTAAAAACGGACACCCGAAACTAAAGTTACGGATTAAAACACATAACCCCTCAAAACCTACAGGCTCGCTGAGCGCCCTCTCGCTCGCTGAGCAAGAATCACCCTGGAACTTTCGCTGAGCAAGGGGTAGCTCGTTGAGCGACTGCTGCGATTTCCAGAATTTCTCAACTACGAACAAACCTACCAAAACCTTCCCAATATCCACAATACATCCATAAACATGATCAAAAGCATATATCTAACATCATACTTCGATTATAACGATTTCTAACCGATTAATCTACCAATTTCTCACATTTTCTCTCAAATCCTAACTATTCATCTTCTCTAAACTTCCATCAAAACCAAAACTCAACCAATCAAACACATACATAATCATACACAATATTAAGATAACAATACTTATCACCCTTACCCGGTTATTTCGTCTACGCGGAGCAATCTTGATCAAAACCTAGCTTTTCCAAGTTTTCCTCTTTTCTCTTCTTTTCTCTTCTCTTCCTTTTCTTTCTCTTCTATTTTCTTTCTATCCTTTTCTTTTCTTTCTCTTTCTCCTAACTTATACTCTTTTCTCTCTATTTCTATTCTTACTAACTATTCTTATTATTTCCTTCCTATTTCTACACTTAACTCTATTCTTTCTATTTATTTCCAACCAAATATCATTCTCTCACAAAAATACCAATTTTACTAATTTCTAACTTATCACTAATTAACAAATACCTAAAATACCCTCTAATCCAATTTTACCCGAAAATTCACAAAACGGTAAAATCACATATCACACTAACATATCACATTAATTCCTCAACATAAAATATCATCATGATAATTTTACAAATAGAACAATTATCATACAAATAAAATAAAAGACTCCACAAAATTTTGGGAAAATCGAATCGGGGCATTACAATTGGCGTTCTTTCTTTGTTCACATATCAAAAGAAAAATGTTTTTATAATCTTCAAAGATTTATTAAATTTGTTTCAAAAATCATCATCAACAATAAATTGAAATTTTGTAAACAGAAACAATATAAAGAGTTGCAAACAATTGGATAAAAGCTCAAATTCATTGATAGAATGGTAGTCAGCAAATGGCATGACTCCATGGATCATTACAAGTTTGAAAAATGGTAAATACATGGAAAAGGGCTACATTGAAATACAATGATCACTATTCTCCCTATCAACTTTGAACTCCAATGTGTCCGAAACTTCATTCAAGGATGAGTGAATAAGAATCTTTGATGGGCAATTCTTCTGAGGGATAGAATCTGAAATCCTCGGTCGTTTCAAGTGATCTAGTCTGTCGACGCAGTTACTTGCCATGATCCCTAAATTTTGCCTAGATTGCCTTTTCGGGTTTTCAATCTACCGGGATAATTATTTTTGTTTATGTCTCTAATTTTTGCCTGGATCGCCCTTTCGGGTTTTCAATCCACCGAGACGCTCATTTTTGCCTAAGCCGCCCTTTCGGGTTTTCAACTTAGCGAGTTGTTCTTTTATTTTTTTAGGCTAAGTATTTCTTGACTACATCCGTATTCACAGGACGAGTGATCTCCTCACCATCCATAGTTGCAAGAATTAATGAACCTCTAGAGAAGGCTTTCTTAACAACATATGGGCCATCATAGTTTAGAGTCCACTTGCCCCAAGAATCTGTAATGAAAGACTGGATCATTTTGAGCACGAGGTCGCCTTCTCTGAATACACAAGGTTTTACCTTCTTGTCAAAAGCTTTCTTCATTCTTTGCTGGTACAGCCGACCATGACACAAAGCTGTTATTCTCTTTTCCTCATTCAAATTCAACTGATCAAATCTACTCTGACACCATTAAGCCTCAGTCAACTTGGCTTCCATCAGAACTTTCATTGATGGGATCTCAACCTCGACGGGGAGCACTGCTTCTGTACCATAAACAAGTGAGAAAGGGTTTTCCCTTGTTGAAGTGCTGACAGATGTACGATACCCATGCAAAGCAAAAGGGAGCATCTCATGTCAGTCCTTGTATATCACAACCATCTTCTGAATGATCTTCTTAATGTTCTTATTCGCAGCTTCAACAGCCCCATTCATCTTCGGTCTATAAGGAGAAGAATTATGGTGTTGAATCTTGAATTCTTCACAAAGCTCTTTCATCATCTTATTATTCAAGTTCGAACCATTATAAGTAATGATTCTATTCGAAACATCATATCTGCAAATAATGTTATTCTTGATAAACCGAACCACAACTTGCTTGGTCACATTAGCATACGATGCCGCTTCCACCCACTTAGTGAAATAGTCAATTGCCACAAGAATAAAACGATGTCCATTTGAAGCCTTGGGTTCAATCATACCAACCATATCAATTCCCCACATAGAGAAAGGCCACGGGGAAGAAATCAGATTGAGATGAGTTGGTGGCATATGAATCTTATCAGCATACACTTGGCACTTATGGCACTTTTTCACATACTTGCAACAATCACATTCCATTGTCATTCAATAATAACCTGCTCTCAACATCTTTTTAGCCATTGCATGCCCATTAGCATGAGTACCAAACGATCCTTCATGAATTTATTTCATTAACATGTATGCTTCGTGTCTATCCACGCATCTGAGTAAGACCATGTCAAAATTCCTCTTATAAAGCACATTTCCATTCAGGAAGAAGTTTCCTGCCAATCTCCTCAAAGTCCTCTTATCTTTATCGGATGCCCCAAGTGGGTATTCCTGACTTTGAAAAAAACATTCAATATCATGATACCAAGGCTTGTCATCATGGACCTCTTCAATTGTAAACGCATGGGTTGGTCTTTCAGGCTACATTACCCTGACCATGGGAACATCATTCCACTGGTGCACCTTTATCATAAAAGCTATAGTTGCTAAAGCATCTGCCATCTGATTCTCATCACGAGGAACATAATGAAACTCAACTTTAGTGAAGAAAGTCGATATCCTCCTGGCGTAATCTCTATAAGGGATCAAGTGGGGTTGATGAGTTACCCACTTACCCTTGATTTGATTGATTACCAAGGAAAAATATCCATACACATCAAGAAGCTTAATCCTCAGATCAATAGCTTCTTCAAGACCTATAATACAGGCTTCATACTCAGCTTCATTATTGGTACAAGGAAAAGTCAACCTCGTAGCAAAAGGAATATGTGAAACATGGGGAGTAATGATCATTGCCCCAATTCCTCTTCCGCGTGCATTTACAGCACCATTAAAAACTAAACCCCATCGAGATCCAGGCTCCGACCCTTCCTCGATCAAAGGCTCATCTCAATCTTTCATTTTTAAATACATCACATCCTCATCTGGGAAATCAAACTTGATAGGCTGGTAATCATCAATCAGTTGATGTGCCAAATGATCAGCCAATATACTACCTTTTATAGCTTTTTGAGCTCGGTACTCGATATCATATTCTGACAATAACATTTTCCAACGAGAAATCCTCCCAGTCAAAGCAGGATTTTCAAATATATACTTGATCGGATCCATTTTAGAGATCAACCAAGTTGTATGATTTAGCATATACTAGCGAAGACGCTTTGCAGCCCAAGCTAAGGCACAACAAGTTTTTTCAAGCATGGAGTACCGAGACTCACAATCAGTGAATTTCTTACTCAAGTAGTAAATTACATATTCTTTTCTTCCAGGTTCATCTTGCTGACCAAGCACATAACCCATGGAATCTTCCAACACAGTCAAGTACATAATCATCGGTCTACCTTCCACTGGAGGAGACAAGATAAGAGGTTCAAGCAGATATTCTTTGAAACTTTCAAACGCCTTCTGACAATCATCTGTCCAGACATAACCTTTGTCTTTCCGAAGCAATTTAAAGATTGGAGCAGATGTAGCAGTCATGTGGGAGATAAACCTCGAAATATAATTCAAACGACCCAAGAATCCTCTTACTTGCTTTTCAGTTCTTGGAGAAGGCATTTCCTGAATAGCTTTCACTTTATCAGGATCAACTTCGATGCCTCTTTGACTGACAATGAAACCTAACAACTTTCCAGAACGTACATCAAATGTGCATTTGTTCGGATTCAAACGAAGCTTAAACTTCCTTAACTTCTGAAACAACTTCAGAAAATGTTCAACATGATCCTCTTTAGTCCTCGACTTAGCAATCATATCATCAACATATACCTCAATTTATTTGTGCATCATATCATAGAAAAGTGTGGTCATATCTCTTTGGTATGTCGCACCAGCATTCTTCAATCCAAAGGGCATCACTCTGTAGCAGAATGTTCCCCATGGTGTAATAAATATGGTATTTTCCATGTCCTCGGGTTCCATCTTTATTTGATTATAACCGGAAAATCCGTCCATAAAAGAGAACACATCAAACTTAGCCGTATTATTTACCAACACATCAATGTGTGGCAATGGAAAATCATCTTTTGGACTGACTTTATTTAAATCTTTGTAATCAATGCACATTCGAACTTTTCCATCTTTCTTTCGAACAGGCTCAATATTGGCCACCTATTGAGGATAATTAGATGTCACAAGAGAACCTACATCAATCTGCTTTTGAACCTCCTCTTTGATCTTTACTGCCATATCAGGATGAGTTCTTCTCAACTTTTGCTTCACAGGTGGACATTCAAGCTTCTGCGGAAATCTATTCTCCACAATATCAGTATCAAGACCTGGCATGTCTTAATAAGACCAAGAAAACACATCAACATACTCTCTAACAAGCTCTACAATCCTCTTCTTAACATCAGGACCAAGCAATGCTCCACTTTAACTTCTTTCTTATCATCTTCAGAACCCAAGTTGACCATCTCTATAGACTCTCCATGAGGCTGAATAACCTTTTCCTCGTGCTCAAGCAACCGAGAAATTTCATCAGGAATCTCTTTAACATCCTATTCCTTAGCTTCGAACACAGGGAATTCAAAGTTGGGAGTGAGCATAGGATCATTGTTTTCAATGGGTTTATCAATCAATCTGCACAATGATTTTATTTTTATTTTAGAGTACGAACAAAAGTGCAAACATTATGCAGATAAACAATTATTATTCTTATTTTTGGGTTTTTTATGTTACCATTTTTCAGAATAAAGCAAAAAGGAAAAATACATATGGAAATAACAAAATAGCATTTTATTGATGATGATAAAATTTGAAACAAAGCCCGACAAACATCACTTTCACCTTGGGCAGAGTGAAAGGATTTTTGAAAGATAATAAAACAAATTACTTTGAAGCATGAACAATAGAAGGAACATCAACAACAATCCAGTTCTTGCAAATCTTTCTGTGCGTAACAAAGTTAGGCATTTCTTCATCTTCATCATCTTCAATGATGGCAGCAGTGGAATGATCGTTGATAAACCCAGCACTTCGGAATCCTTCCTGGATAGTCTTTGGGTCATTGAAAGCCATACCTGGTGCAAAGTCGATACCAAATCCTTCCTTGTTGCCGATAGCATCAATAACTCGTCCCCAACCGTCAGATCGACCAATTTTGAGTACGCGCAGAGCATCCTTGAGAGAAGACATAGGCATGACATTCTTCTTAGCAGCATTATCAACAACAGAAAGAGACTGAAATGAAGTTCCCACCTCTTCTTCAGCATAAATATAGGAGAAAGATGACAAATTGCTCACTAGCATCGCCTGTTCACCGCCAATAGTCACTAATTTCCCATCTTTCACAAACTTTAGCTTATGATGGAGAGTAGATGTCACAGCTCCTGCATCATGAATCCAGGGTCTCCAAGGAGACAACTGTAAGCAGGACGTATATCCATTACTTGAAAAGTAATTTGGAATATAAACGGTCCAATAAGAATAAGAAGATCCACTTCACCAATCATTGTCTTCTTCGATCCGTCAAAAGCTTTCACAATAATCCCACTATGCCTCATGGGAGCGCCTTTGTACGCAAGCCTTGACAAAGTCGACTTTGGCATCACGTTCAGAGAAGACCCAATATCAACCAGCACTTTAGACATAGCATCTTCCTAAAAATTCACTGAAATATGTAGAGCCAAATTATGGTTCCTTCCTTCTTCAGGAAAATCATCATCACAGAAACTCAGATTGTTGCACGATGTGATATTAGCCACAATACTATCAAACTGATCAACAGTCACATCATGGTCAACATAAGCTTGATCAAGAATCTTCTGCAAAGACTACCTATGAGCCTCAGAGCACATCAAGAGTGATAAAACGAATATCTTCGACGGAGTATGCAACAACTGCTCAGTAACGTTGTACTCGCTCTTCTTTATCAATTTCAACACCTCATCTTCACTATCACCGAATTGGCCTGATCGGGCAACAACATCCATAATCTGTTTACTCGCACTTGTATCTTCAACTCTCTTCGAAGGATCCAAAGCATAAACTCTACCATTTCGAGTAACCTTTGTCACATCAGCAATGCTAACCACAGACCTTGGGGAAGGAATATGAACTTCCTTATCATTTTCTATCATCGTAGCATTATACCGATATGGAACAGCTTTATTAGACTCATATGGCATTGGATCAGGAAAATTGATCACCAAGGGAGTAACAGCATATTTGTGTCTATCAAAATATTGAACTGAGGCACAATAAAGTTCACTTCATTTTCATACTTATCTCTTTTTGCTGTCACTTCAATCAACTTATCGTCCATCATCTTTTCAATGTCTCTCTTAACAATCACGCAACCATGAGGGTTCACCAAGAAAATGCAACAACCAGCATAATTGTGATCAATATCTGATATTCACTTAAGAAAGCATGCATCTCAACCAAAGACCTTCGAATATGGCGGACCTCATAAATCTTGAATAAACCAGGACAACCATCCATCATATTCACAGACGTATTACCATGCTTCAGAAGCGGATTTGTCTTCACATTTGGATTAACATCATTGAAGGACAGAACATTGCTCCTTATCAATTTCTGCACTTCAAACTTCAATGGATAACAGTTCTCAACATCGTGCCCCGGGGCACCTTGATGAAAAGCACAGTGAGCCTCTGGCTTATACCACCATGGGATAGTCTCTGGAACTGGAGGTGGAGAACGTGTTTGCACATGATTCTTTGCAATCAAAGATGGAAGCAAGTCCGCATACAACATCGGAATGGGATCAAAACTCGGCTTAGCATGAACCTTTTGATTACCACCTTGTTGCACAGAAGGTTGTTGATAACGAGACTGATGCTTTGGAGCTGTTGGCACAGTTGGAGTCACATTAATCATCGGAGTTACAGAAGCTACATGCTGCTGATGACGATTCTCACAACCACGAGGTCTTCTGTAACTTTCACAAGACACAACATTAGTCTCGTCTTCTTTCTTTTTACCAAAGTTAAACCTCCTAGAGCTCGAGCCATTACTATTCTCTTGACTCAACCGTCCCTCATAGACACCTTCTTCTGGTCGCATCCCCGTACTCACCATTTCAGTGAAATCAGAAGGAGAACTTGCTATCATCTTCTCATATTAGAAAGAACCTAAAGTCTTCAAGAAGATCTTTGTCATCTCTTTCTCTTCCAGAGGAGGAACAATCTAAGCCGCTAGCTCGCGTCATCTCTGCGCGCACTCTTTAAAATTTTCTTTGTCCTTCTGGGACATAGCACGGAGTTGATCTCTGTCCGATGCCATATCAACATTATATTTGTATTTCCTAACAAAAGCCTCTCCCAAATCATTGAAAATCTTTATTTGGTTATTGTCCAAACTCATGTACCATCTCATGGTTGCACCAGTCAAGCTATCCTGGAAATAATGAATCAGCAGTTGATCATTGTCTGTCTGAGCAGACATCTTCCTAGCATACATAGTCAAATGACTCAGAGGACAAGTGTTGCCTTTATACTTCTCGAACTCGGGCAACCTGAACTTGTACGGAACTTTAACATTAGGGACCAAACAAAGATCATAAGCATCTTTTCCGAACAAATCCTTATACTTCAAGGCTCTCATCTCCTTTTGTATCTCAGCAAAACGACCTTGAAAATCATCAAGTCTTTCAATCACACCAGTGCCTTCACTGGGCTCAGTATGGTAAATCATTTCATCATGGTGCGGAATAGTGTGCATCACAGGTGGTGCAGTAGTCATCACTGGCGGAAGAGTAGTCATCACTGGCGGAAGAGTATTAAATGCATTAGTCTCAGGAGGAGGAGGATGATAACTAGCAGGAATGAAATCAACTGTCATGCCCCACAGTGTGCTAGAAGGCATACGGTAGCGAGGAGAAAGGACAGTTTCAGTAGGAATTGATGCAGTGACAATCTCAGAGATGACTGTATTTTGAAAAGGAGAATTAGGAGGAGGTGGCTGATTCTGAGCAGCCACCAAGCTTTCCATCATGGCAGTAACTCTTTTCAACTTTCCCTCAGATATGAAACTTCTTCACACAACTCACGATTCTCTTGTTGTAAGGTTTCCGACATCTTCTTCCGATTAGCTCGAGTATCAACTTTGTGAGTTAGCTTGACAGGAGAACTAAATGAAGACCAAGAAACAACATAAGATCCATGGAAAACACTCAAAAAGCAATACAATTGCGGGTATGATGCATGGTATGCATATGCAAATGCAAAATTTTCAAAGGACTATAAGATAACTTGCAATATTTATAAATAAACACTTTTTGAAGTACTTAAAAACTCATTCTCATTAAAATCAAAGTAAGGATTACAAGTGAAGTACAAGCCTCAACAATCCTAATACATGAGAGAAAAAGTAAACTAGGCCTAGGGGATCACATCCGAATAAGATTTGAATCACGGCTGGTACTTCATGTGAATCCTCTTAATCTTTTTCTTGTACCGATTCTCCATGTCTTCCTTATCCTTCACCAACTGGTCAACAATGACCTTCCAAGCACCGAATGTAGGAGGAATGGTAGATGGAGTACTAGAGGAAGATAAATCCTCTCTTGGCCTTTTCGTAACACGCTGCTCAAGTAACTCAATGAGATCATCCTTCTCTTTCAGTTGCTCTTGCATCGTAGTTTTCTCAAGTAGCCATTCTTCTTTCTATTTCTTCATCTTGTCCAACTCTTATTGAAGAGCAACCTTCTCATCAACAGGAGGAAGAAAAGTAGACAATGGTAGTATAAGAAACAAAGGCTCCTCGGGTGGATAAGGCATCTTGAGCTTGGAAGCCCTAGATCAAACCCACTGGATGTAACACTCGGAGGAAGCAAGGTGTTGTCTTCCCAATTGACCATTATCTTTCCGATGAACTGCATGCCAATAATGAGCAATCCTTTTCTTCATTTCTACATGATCTACACCATTAAGAAAGAAGAAACGGGATAAATAAAGGTTGTTTCGTATGTCCTTCAAACAATATCCCAATTGTCGTCTAGCAAGAATAGGGTTGTAATTAATTCCCCCACGTGTACCAAGAAGAGGTACATTAGGAAACTCTCCACAATTGTCAATAAGCACTCCAGTATCATAATGGGAACAATACCAAGTCATATCCTTGTGAGAAAGAGACATAATCCTTTGAGACCATCTTCACTTCTCTCTATTATCCTTGAAGATGTCAAACTTTGGTAGGTGCGAAATAAACCACCTATAGAGAAGAGGCGCACAACACACAATCTCTTCATCACCTTTGGAGGTCCTATAATGAAGGGAATGATACATGTCTCCAAGCAAAGTAGGTACCGGATTCCTCTTCAAGAAAACCTGAATAGCATTCTCGTTCACAATACCATCTAAATTAGGAAACAAGACAATCCCATAAATGAGCAAAGCAAGAATAGACTCAAATGCATCCTTATGACCCAAAGTAAGAGAAGTAGAAGCTTTCCCCATCAAGAACTTAGAATTAATACCACGAACACTCCCTTTTGGAAGAAACTTTCCATTAAGATCAGACTCTTTGAGAAAAAGGGCTTTGGCGATGACTTTGGTGGTAAGCTCCTTCTCTAAACCACTAAAAAGAAATTCCTTGACCAAAATAGGTAAACCCATCCAATGAGAGTACTCCTCCAAGGTCTGCACAAGCTGATAATCAGGAAAGGTGAAACAATGATGCAATGGATCATAAAACTGAGCTAAGGTAGGGAGAATCCCCTCTGGTACATCGGTATCCAAAATAAACAAGAGCTTTCCATAACACTTCCGGAACTCCTGGGTGTCAACCACCAATGCTCCTAGCTTTCTCAGCTTTACTATATTAGGATTCTTGAAGGTGTACTTCTTTGTGTTCCTCCTTTCAAAATTCATAACCATAGACATCTGAAATTTTGCAAAAGTTCCTTATGAGTCCCTTGAAATCTCAAAAACAATGCTCATGAATGCATGAGTGCATGTATGCAACAACCACAAACAAGATCACACAAAGCACACGGGTTTAGGTTCCCAGTCACGAGCATGAAGTCAAGGTAACAGAACACCAACCCACATAGATAAGTACTAAGGTTTTGTCTTCATTGTACCTGCAGAAAACCAAAATGGTGCTAACAGAGGTGCCCAGAGTTAACATCCATATTTAGAATATTATCAGTACGTTGGATTACTCCCTAACCGATAACATTCTTAAAATAGACCCCGTCCGAGTGTAGTATCGCGTGACAACCACCTTAGGTTTACACCCGGATGGTTTCCGCACTACGTTCCTAAATTGGCTTGGATGGGTTAAGGGTTCTACGGTTCTCAGTATGATCAGCTAAAGGTCGGAAAATAATGCCACGTATGATTACTCATCATGACATTGATAATCCAAGAGAGCCTAACCGAGTGGAGATTATCAAATTGATATAGCTTTGGACTACTCCATCGCTTATCGCTTCGAATATCGTCATCCTATCATAAGTTCAACTAAAATCCGAGTTAGAATCTATCTCACTCACAGAGGATCACCAAAACCGAAACAGAACAAACAAATAACAAACAAATTAAACCAAAGCAGTAAATAAATCAAAGTAGGCCGAATCCACTTAGAGATTACTCCCCTGCAGAATCGCCACTTTTTTGTAGCGGTAAAAACATGAGTGTAAGCTATTAGTTAACTTAACTTAAAGTAAACAGAGTCGCCACCGCGCTTTTATTTTATTCCAAAAGGAAAAGGAAAAAAAGAGCGAATAAATCCTAATGAATCTAAAAGAAAAAAGCTAAAGAAACACAACAGAGAAACAGGTAAGGGGATAGGTTACACAATGGGAAGGTTTTACGCAACCAAAATGTCTGTGGTACTCCACGGGAGCCCTTTGAAAATTTAGTGCTTTTGGTTTGAAAATGGTTTGTAAAATGTGAGTGGAGAGATGAGAAAAGAACAATTTTTTTTTATATTTTTGTGTTTGGAGAGGTTTACCACCTCATGCCTACGTACCCACAAAGTGAAATGCGAGATCAAAACCCCATAGTTCGTGGTACAAATAGTGAAAATGGTGGGTTATGATTGATTTTATTAAGTGAAGAGAATTTGTCATTTTCAAGTGGATAGCCAAACAAATCTACCATGAGAATGAAGGCATGGACTCATACATTATTATGGGGATGGTGCCAACTCGGATAAAATTGACGAGTATGCCACTTGTAAACACCCCAAATTTGCCTTCACTAAGTACACACCATGGCTTGTGATCTTTCATATTTACATAAGTTTAAGCATACCATCTCATATTACATTTTTGTTTCACTGCATTAGTTCAAATTCATCTGCATCTAGGGTTTGTGATCTGAGCAATCCAATATCCATCTGAGCCACTCCAAAGGTCTTCAATCATTTCAAGAGGGTCCATGTATGTTCAATCATCATATTTTATCCACCAAAGATCAAGGAAGTAAAGAAATCACAAGAGCTGGGAAAACATGGAAGCTGAGCTAGGGTTTAACTACACAGATGACCTAAAATTAGGGTTTTGATTTCAGAGGCCATCACTCCAAATTTTTGGTTATTATTGTTTCTAATGGTCTCAATATGTTATTAGGATCATGTGTACCAAGTTTTATGAAGAAATTCATTATGGAAGTCATCTGATCACTAGGTAACTTCTTGAGCAAGTCAGAGCAAAATCAGGGCATCTGAGGCCCCCCAACATGGAACCAAAGTGGATTTTTCATCAAAATGAAGTTATATGGTCTTTATTTGATCATTGGAGTGCTAAGAACCACTTCTCTGACCTAAGGAAAAGGCCAGCTGCATCCTTGCCCATACCTCAAGCACACAAGTTGGTGACGTTTTGCAAGAAGGCCATACCAATCACCATAGGCCACAACCACTTCTCTGACCTATCAAAACTTGATATGTGGACCAAATGCTTATCATAACACACAAGTTTGCAAGCTGAAACCTAATATTGATCAAGTTCCCAAAATCTCTCCCTCTTGCATTTTCCTTCGAAACCCCCAGCTCACTTACTCAAACTCAAAACCAATTCCACCATTCATCTCTAAATCACTCACTGACCCCAAAGCAACCCTCAAATCAGCCAATAACACACCATATACAAAACACGATTCTCAGCCAGTTGAGGTGCAATCTCATAAACTATCCACTCTCAAGGTCTTCCAAGCATCAAAGCTTCTTCAGGAAGGTCATTGGAGTCATCTTGCACAAGAGAAGCAACCTGAAAGCTCCAAACTGAGGAACCTCAAGCTCAGGTATCTCCTTCAAACATTTTTCCAGAAGTGTTATTTTAAGTGTTTAGATTGATCTTCATGCTTTGCTGATCACCATGATGTGTTTATTTTTAAGAATGGTTGAGAAATAAGCCTGTATGCATGTTCTGAAAGTTTCACCATTTTTGATCTTTTCTTCGAATCATGAGTTTGGTGAAGAATAAATGTGTTTTGAGTGTGGAGCTTTAGAGCTCCAGAAATTACCTAGGGAAGAAGTTGGAAGTTTTTAGGTGAGGGTGTCACCGGAGAAGACGACCGGAGCTCTTCTCCGGTGACCTGAAAATCATTAATTGTTTTAATTAGGTTTAGGGTTTCATTTGTATTATGGTCGTAGGATTTAGCTTCCCCGCGCGTTTGAATGGCCCAGATGCTGTCATCAATCCCTAATTGATTTAATTAATTTAATTAACTGAAATTAGCTAGGTTTGAATTTCGTCCCTTGGATTTGGCGCCAGGTCAATCCCAAAACCCCCAGATTCAATCTCAGCCCTTCACTCAGCATACTTTTATTTAATTTAGTTTAAATTCATATTTTTCTTATTTATTTTGTTCCATTTATTTAAAATAGCAAGAAATTTCCAAAAATATTTTTATTCTGCATTTATATTTCAAGTAATTTTCTTAATCCAAAAATATTTTTATTTTTATTTTTAACATTAAAAAATAATTTTTTAAACATTTAAATGTTTATTTTAATTAATTAATGAAAATTAATTAATTAAAATATCATTTAGGTTTCTAAAAAATCCCAAAAATTCATATTGCATCTTTGAACATTTAGACACATTGTCATACCATCCACAAAAATTTCTTTTTGGTTTTGAACCATCTTTGATAATTTTCTTGAATTTAGGGTTCATAAAATTCACATTTTAGAACCCTAACTTCAAGAATTATTTTCTGCCTAACCAAGAATGGTATGACAATGGTTCTTTTTGCATTAATCTTCATTTGACATGTAGTTTCTAGCATAAATTTGTCACAAATTTCTTCTGAATTTTTGAATTGATTTGCATTTTTTCCCTTTAGGTGCCTTAAAACCCTAGATAATTTAGAAAAATCATAACTTTCATTAGGTTAAGAGTTAGGTCTCCTCCTTTGGGGTGTGGTCTCATATGGGGTTAGGGTTCTTTTGATTGCATTTTCAATTTTTTATCTTATCATTTGCTTCTGTTTTTGAGTTTTTCATCTCATGTTGCATGGAAACCCTAATTTCTCATCTTTCTTTGCATACACCTTGCATATGCTTGCATTCATGAACTTTACATGACATTTTATGCATTCACATGACTTCTAAGAAATCATAGGACACATTAGACTCATGCTTGATCATTTCCTCATCCATTTGCCATGTTATGCATTCATTACATTCCATGAACATTCATGAACTTTCATGTTCCTTTCATGCTTCATTTGCATTCTCATCACTTGTATGATCATTCACAACTCTTGACATACATTTGCATCATCTCTTAGCATCAGTTACATCATGAACATGCTTCTAGTTTTGGTTTGCATCCTTGCATTTATTTTATTTTCATTTCATTTCTTTATGCTAACTTTTCAGGTGGTAAGTACTTTGAGAAGTGAATTTGCCTTCACTTCTCACTTCTCTTCTCATCTCTTCTTTTATGCATCTTTTCTGCATTTTGTATTTGTCTTAGAGTGAGCTTGCTCATTCATGTTCCTTCTTCACTTTCTTTCTTCAAGTAACTTATCTTCTTAAATGAAGTAAGTTAGCTTGTTTCTTCTGCTTCTCCTCCTTTCTTTTTCTTCTTCCTTGGTGGCTCTTCTTGGAGATCTCTTGCAAGACTCATAAATCCTAGGAACACCCAAGAATGTTAACAATTAGGGTTTGATTAGTCCCCCCATTAGTTTTACCTTTGTGTCATCTTTTGTGTCTCTCTTCTCATCTCATAATCAAAGACTAAACCTTTAAGGTTTTAAGGCTTTGTGGTTAAGATTATGCCTGCATCCTTCTCTTAAGATGGAGTGTATAACTTTAATCCTAAGTGTTAAACCCTTGATGTATTTAAATATCTTAATCAATTCATCTAATAATCACTAAGACATCAAGCTTGTAACTTGGGCCTTACATTAGGGTTCTAATTCCTCCTTAATTGGTTAAGAAGGACTAACCCTAGTGTTAATGGACAAGTCCTCCTCAAGTTGTCTTACAAATCATAAAATTCACTTCTTAATCTTACCATTAACTAAAATCCACTTTAATAAAGGTTTTGTTTTTTCATGAGGTTAATCCCTAATCATGGATTAAGTTGAGGAGCCTTCCTCAGCTTAAATGTTCTCATCTATCATCCTTCTATTAGGATGGTGTAATGAGTCCATTAAATCTTTTATTATGGCTTAAACTCATTACTTAACAATAAACAAAAACTCCAAGAAACATCTAAATAATTGCAAGTAAGTTAATGATCTTAATCCTACATCATGGTGATTAAGTGTGAGGTGCTTACTTCATACTTAAGGCATTCTCATTACCCATAATCAGAGGGAGGATGTGATGAGTTTGTTAACCCTTGGTTTAGGCTTAAGCTCATTTCCTTATGACAAACTCCAAAAAGCAATAAAATATTGAAAACACAAAAACAAACAATAATCGTCTCCTTCGGGATTCTTTTCTCACCTCATTCACTCACAAACGAGAACTTGCTTCTTCCGTCTAATGCAAGACAATTTGCACCTGAGCCAGACAGGTCATACACTTGAGCATAAGCAGGCAAGCAATTAACAAGTCAATTTATCTTTCAGTCTCTTTGAGTCGAACTACGGTGTCCTGACTTCCTCATTGCACGAGAGGATACGTAGGCATAACTTAACTGTTATCGAACAAAAGTTTATGTGTCTTCTCCCTCTTTCAGCTTTCTTTTCTAAGCCCCAGTTCCTGAGCAATTCACACCTTTTGCACTGACACCTATACTTTCTTTTCCAGCTTTTGCACAAAGATAGCACAAACACTACCCCTTTAAACACAAACTTTTAAGCGTGGATCCCGTCGAGTACGACGGAATATTTGGGTGCTAATACCTTCCCAGGTTGTAACCAACCCCCTTTCTCAGTTTCTCTGGTTCGCGACCATCTTGTCCATATATTTCTAGGTTTATGCAGCATTACCTTTCCTTTGGGATAAAAATGCCTAACTAGCGACTCTTTTCAGTTCATCTTCATTTCCTCTTTCGCCGACTGTTCGCGTCTGTACCCTATCTGACCTAGGTGTCATTTGGTGGGAGCGACACCACTATACCCCCACAAATGACAAGAGACTAAATTACATCAAACTACAACCGTGGAGATTGAGAGACTTGCACCCGACTAAAGAATAATGACTCATAATCGGCACTCTTCAAAGAAAACGAACAAAAGTGCACAAAGGCACAAAACAATTTGAATGAGTTTGGTTCTTTTTTTATTTTTTTGAGTTAAGGTCGACATGATTAGATTCATTGATTTTTTTAAGAGTAAAGAAAAGGGTAAAATTCATTTGACAAAAGTCAAGGTTTTGTTTATTAAAGACTTGACGATTTAGAAAGAATGAATCCTTTGAAAAAGAGAGATGGTTCTGAAAATTAAAGAATGGGAGGAGATGAAGGGACTATCCTAAAAAAGAAAATAAGGAGATGAAGGAAGAAAGATCTAACCAAACTTGATGATACTTTCCAATATATGCATAAGAGTTTCATCATAATAAGCTAGCAAATGGCCAAATAAAGGCAAGCTCCGATCTTCATGAAGGTTAAGGCTAAGGAAAAGGTATCCTAAATTCTAAGTTCGAAATTTTCATTCCAACGCCACGGATAGTAACCATTAGTCCAAAATTAAGATCACAAGTTTTTTAGAAGTTTAATCCTTTATTAATGTTTTATGTATCCAAGTGGATAAAAAGAAAATCACACAAACAAAATAAGGACAATAAATATAAACATGATAATGGATGAATAAAGCATAATAAAGCATATAAAAAAAACAATTAAAGTGCAAGAAATAAAAAAACAATTAAAGTGCAAAAATCTAAAATATTAGTATAGTAGTAATATAGTAATATTTACATAATAATAATGGTATGGTGAACTTAAACAACCACAACCAAAAGTGTAACCAAAATTGAAAGGCAACTGGATCCGCTTGGCATCTTACACTATAGCGATTAATTAAGGCAAACCGGATCGAATTCAATGAAATTTGAAAGGCGATTGGGACACCCAAAGCACCTACGCATCAAACATTCATAAGTCTTGATTCTTAATGCAATATGATTAACCACTTTGGGATTACGCGATCAACAAGAGATCTGGTCCACGAAAGTGCAAGTACCCAATTAGATTTTTATTCCGAGTTAGGGACAAATTTAGGTCTATGTTAAGCAATTGCCGAGTAATTTACGAAGTAATTACCCTACAAATGAGGTCGGCCAACACAAATTAAGGTGAAAATTTTTGGTGCTAATACATGTTAGAGAAATGCTATAATTAATCATTCTCCGAAAACATGCCACACTAAAAGAAAAATGGTAATGGTCTAATCTTAATCGGGATTTAACATTAATTTATCAAAGGCAACCTATCACGATTTCAAAGTATGGAGAATGATCCAAATGATTATTCAACCATAGATTTGAAATAATAAAGGTTAAGCTCTTTAAAAATCAACAATCCTCGAATCAGAGATTTCATCGACCAAAAGAAAAAAAAGAATAAGATGAAGAGAAATATGGATATAAAAAAAATACTAAAAATATTTTTAAGAACTCTTTTCAAAAATATTTTCAAAGTTCATAGAAAAATAAAAATAAAAAAAATCAGAGGAAAACAATTTTTAACCAAAAAATAATAAAAGTACAATAAAGAAGAATTGAAATATAAAAAAAAATGTGAGAAGAATGGGGTGGCACGCAAGTTATGGTGGTGGTAATAGAAACAATAGGACTTATGAGCCCAAACCAAAACAAGACTCACTTAAAAGAAAAAAATTAATGAAAATTAATAAGAAATATGAGAATGATAACATGTGACATCTTTTTCTTCTTCATGAATTCAAAACCGTGGCACTATTCACAAACACCACCGCCACTTCAAATTTTGGAATTCTATCAAATTGGAATGACGACATTCGATCCACATATCGTTACGACCGTGAGACGGAGAGGATTCCAAATATGCAAATAGAATTAAACAAAGGATGCAAGAGTAAAGAGAAAGGGAGCTCCGAATAACCGACGAAAATTTTTAACTACCTTCAAAACATAAAGCAAGACTTCTCTTCAACTTCTAATCCCTTCCTCTTGTTGCTTTATGAAGAATTCCACTCTTAGAAACGATTTTTGGTGAATATTTGAAGATTTGGTTGAAGCTTGAAATTGAAACTTTAATGGAGTTTTTGGTGTTTTGAGAGTATTTGTGCAGAATTTTTGGAGGCTCTTCAAGCTTGAGAATGAATGAGAAGTGTGCCCTATTTATAGAACAATTGGTGTGAATTTTTAAATTGAAATTGGATTCTCATTTTGATGATTATTTTGCCGCATTTTGAATCATAAACAAAGTGTGTGACTTGCTGAATTTTTTTTGCTGCGTTTAATGCATTTCTTCCTGCGTTTTGCCTTCAGTTGTATGTGTTTTGATAGCTCCTAATCCGCGTGTGTATCGTTTGTGTTTCATGCCTTTCACTTTGCGTTTTGGGATCAGCTAGCGTGTGGGATGTTTGCTTCATGTGGCTTCAGCTGAAGACTTCTAATTGGCGTGAAGAAACCGTGTCCAAGTGGCTGGAAAAAATGGTTTGTTTGTACAGTGTGGGTCCCGCGTGTAGGCTGGGATGAAGCTGATTAAAACGTGTTGGCTGGTAAAAAGAAATATCATGTGTTGTTCTAATGTCATCACCTTCTTTTTATTTTATCTTTATTAATTGGTAATGAAAAAAAAAAGGAAATGGGTTATGTAAATGGGCTTATGGATTTTCTATATTTTTGTGGTGATAGAAAAAAAAGTGTGTAATAATAAAGATAATGAAATTACAAAATTGTTTTTTTATATGATAATTGGAATATTAAAATTATGAAGAAAAAAAATAAAGGTGTGGAAAAAAATGATTTTAGAGAGATGGTAATGCAAGATAATATTTTTTTGGTGATTGAATTAAATGAAATGTGGACTAAAATAAAAGTGAATGATAATTTTGGTGATGTAATAAAAAAAATGGATATTGAGAAATGAATTAAAATATGGAAATTGAGATGATGATGAATATTAAATTGGATATTTAGAAATGAAAAATAGAAATATGGACAATGGTTAGAAATGGATGGGTAGAGAATAATTGGATAGTGGAAATATAGATGAGGTAAAAAAATGGTAACTAAAAAAATATATGAATCGAATAATTGATGAAGCGATGTTTTTTTTTTTAATTTTAAGCCTAGAACCAAATTTGAATTTTCCACACACATGATGAATGAAACCAATCTCAATCCACTTAAACCATGACCATCCACCTTCAACTTCTCTGAATCTTTTCAAATATATCTGAATCAATTCTTGGAAAATAAATCCACAGATGGACCACCGATGAACTGATGAGCACCCAATTAAGATAATTTGGATCAATCTTCTCATGAATCACAGCTCAATAAACCGAAGAATTTTCGCACACAACACAACTTAACAGTGAATACGAACTGCCTGAGAAATAACCATCAACACAAATAATTTGCAGTTGAAACAATCTCCTGATAGTTTGACCAAGATTAGGTCAACAAGTTATCTGAACCCGATCATAACTAAACAACCACATTTTAATTGAAAACATTGTCGACCTTTAAAAACCCAGAAACTCCTGAAAGCACAAAGAAGAAGAAGAAGTGAATTAAAACATAATTTTGTATTTTGGTTAGTGATTAATAAACATAAACAAATATAAAGCAAATAAAAGCAAAAGCAATGGTGATCCCTTGTGAGGCATAAACCTACACCCGAGAAGAACCGAGAAACCAGGGTGATCTTGTTTGTATTCAAGATGCAGATGAAAATGCGAAGAAATATTAGGGAAAAAATTAGGGTATTACAATCTGGGGTCAGCATTCCCCCACTTATGAACTTGGGAGCTTTAGCAGCCTCCTCTGGAACTTGTCGGGATGGTCTGTAACCCAAACTGAATTTGTCTTCTTTCATCTGAACCTTCAGCAGCTTGCCCCAGCCTTGGGTATTCCCTTTTTCCACAACCTTCCGAGCTTGTTTGTAGTAAGCAATTGATGTGCCCATCCTTTCCACTTGGGATGCAGCAAACACCTCAGTTGTAGCTTCGTTGACGTTCAAGGCTTCAAAACCCTGACTCATGGTTTCATGGATCTCCCCATCCATTTCTATGTACTTGTATGTAGCCAGGTGAATGACAAAGATGTCTTCTTCTCCACAGATGGTGATAATTTGGCCTTCCCACTCATATTTTAACTTCTGGTGAAGGGTAGACGTTACCACGCTAGCGGCGTGGATCCAGGGTCGACCCAACAAACAGTTGTAGGAAGGCTGAGTGGTAAATCCTTGAGGAGGAGGCACGAAACCTTGTGAAGGAAGTGCAAATCCTTGGGAAGGAGGTACAAAACCTTGAGAAGCAAATCCTTGGGAAGGAGGTATAAAACCTTGGGAAGCAAATCCTTGGGAAGGAGGTATAAGACCTTGAGAAGCGAATCCTTGGGAAGAAGGTATAAAACCTTGAGAAGCGAATCCTTGGGAAGGAGGTATAAAACCGTGAGATGGAAATCCTTGGGGAGGAGTTACAAACCCGTGAGAAATCCCAAAAGGGGCCAAGTTATGGGGTATTGATTGGTGGTGTAGGCTCAGTCGTTGAAGTGACAATCTCAGAAACCATAGTCTGTTGGGTATTCATCTTTGCTCGAATGACTTGCAGCATTTCCATAATCTGGCCCACATTTCCATGAAGATCAGTAAGCTCCTCATTAACCTTGTCCATCTTTGGATCTCTGTCAGCCATCTTCTTCCTGACCTGAGCTCAAGTGGAGTATTTGGGTGAGATTCTCAGTGTGAAAGCTGGAGAGGAGATGACGGGAATAAGTTTTAAAGGAAAAAGAAATGAAAATGAAATGCCAAATGTATGAGTGCAATGCAAAAAATTATATTTATTAAAGGAATTCAAAAGATGATTTGAAAGTATCAAAGAATATAACAATGGCCAAAAGGAACTCAATTCATTAATTTCAAAAAGCATTACAAAGCTTTGAGTACATCTTCAAAAGGCCCTAAAATAAAGTTGAATAAAATCATAAAATAAAGTCCTAAGGAGATTCTCATAAAATCCTCAATTTGAGCTTATCGATTTGCACTTCCATCTGAGCCTTCTCGAGCACAAGCTGGTCCACAATTAACTTCCACGAACTGTCCCCTTTCATGCTGGAGGAAACTAAATCCCCTTGCGTTTTCCTTTTCTTGTTGGAGAGCTCTTATCCCTCCTTCTTCTTTAGATGTCATTGAAGTTCTTCATTCTCATTACTGATGATCTGATGTTGATTCTTCCATTCGTTCTTCTCTCGATGCTCCTTCTTCAACGCGATCTTCAACTTTTATGCATCATCCATAAATACTAGAATGGGTTTCCTTTTGTAAACACCCCAAATTTTCCCTCACTAAGTTCACACCATGGCTTGTGATCTTTCATCTTTGCATAATTTTAAGCATATCATATCATATTGCATTTTTGTTTCATCTGCATTAGGTCAAGTTCATCTGCATCTAGGGTTTGTGACATGAGCAATCCAGGATTGATCTGAGCCACTCCAAAGGTCTTGAATCATCTCAAGAGGGTCCATGTATGTTCAATCATCATATTTTATCAAGTTTGATGAAGAAACTCATTGTGGAAGTTTGATGAAGAAATTCATTGTGGAAGTCATCTGATCATTGGGTAACTTCTTGAGCAAGTCAGAGCAAAATCAGGGCATCTGAGGCCCCCACCGATGGAACCAAAATGGATTTTTTTATCAAATTGAGGTCATATGATCTTTATTTGATCATTGAAGTTCTTGGAAGTTCACAAAATTGAAGAAAAGTGAGCTAAACCAAAAGTTGCCAAAAATGGAAATGACTTGTAATGTAAACTTTCCATTTTGGGAAAGTTTTTCAACCTCCTCTTTCTCAACCAAAAATGCTTCAAATGAAAAATTGTTCGTCATGAAAGTTGTAGATTAGATCATTCCCTTTTCAAAAAGTACAAGAACAAGATCTAATTCATTTTGGAACTCAAGATATGGCTTGTCAAAGTTGACAAAAATCCCATAATTTTCAAGAATGCACCAAAAGGGATTCCTTGCAAAACCACTTGCCAAGGCTTTTTGTGACTTCAAAAACACTTCAATTTATCATAACATCATAGTGCATTGCCTCTAGATCAGGATTACCCAAAGAATTGCAAGATTACATGCCTTGAACATCAAGATTTCTCAAAAGGGCCAAAACTTCACATATTTGCAAAAGGTCCCATAAATTTGTTTCAACTTGCTGAATTGCCTCCAAATGCATTCTATGGACATCCTTGATCTCAGCTGCACATGGACAGTCCAAAAAGCCAGTTGCATCCTTGTCCATACCTCAAGTACACAAGTTGTTGACTTTTTGCAAGAAGGCCATACCAATCACCATAGGCCACAGCCACTTCTCTGACCTATCACAACTTGATATGTGGACCAAAGGCAGATCATAACACACAAGATTGCAAGCTGAAACCTAAGATTGATCAAGTTCCCAAAATCTCTCCCTCTTGCATTTTCCTTCGAAACTCATAGCTCACTGACTCAAACTCAAAACTATCTTCACCAATCAACTCAACATCACAAAAGGACCCTTTCCCACATTTCAAACAAGCCAAGAACACCCCATACACAAAACACGATTTCTGACCAGCAAGAGTTCAAGCTCTCAAACCAGCCATTAAAAACTTCCTCCAAGCTTCAAAGCATAACCAGGAGGACCATTGGAGTGAGTTTGCACAAGAGAGGAGGTTCAAAAGCTTCAAACTGAGAAAGCTTCACTTCAGGTAACCTCAAGAACAATTTTTCCAGAAACGTGATTTTAGGTTATAGAAATGTTCATCATGTTGTGCTGATCATGTGGATGCTTTTCTTTTTGAAAATGGTTGTGTATTAAGGATTTTATGAACCTCTGAAACTTTGCCCGTGAAATATGTTTTGTTTCGATTCACATGATTGATGAAGAATAAATGCGTTTTGAGTATGGATTCATGTTTAGGGAAGTAAGTAGAGTTGATCTGGAGCTTTAGAGCTCCAGAAATAACCTAGGGATGAAGTTTGATTTTGAGTTGGCCGGAGAAGATGACCGGAACACTGTTCAGGTCACCTGAAAGTGATTAGGGTTCAGATTAGGGCTTAATCCTATAATTAGTGCAAGTTTGAATTCTAGCCGTCCAGATGCACGCGTGGTCTTTTCCTCCTTTCCCAGTTTTGAATGTGGTCCCTTGGATGTGATTACTTTTATTTAATTCAGATTTTAATTCATATTTTCTTATTTATTTTGCACATTTTATTTAAAATAGCAAGAAAATTCTAAAAATATTTTTAATCTGCATTTTTATTTCGAATAATTTTCTCAACCCAAAAATATTTTTATTTTTATTTTTTGCATTAAAAAATCATTTTTAAAACATTTAAATGTTTATTTTAATTAATTAATGAGACTTAATTAATTAAAATATCATTTAGGTTTCTAAAAATCCCAAAAAAAATTTACATTGCATCTTTAAACATTTAGAGACATTGTCATACCATCTACACAAATTTCTTTTTGGTCTTGAACAATCTTTGATAATTTTCTTGAATTTAGGGTTCATAAAATTCCTATTTTAGAACCCTAACTTCAAGAATTATTTTCTGCCTAACCAAGAATGGTATGACAATGGTTCTTTTTGCATTGATCTTCATTTGACATATAGTTTCTAGTATAATTTTGTCACAAATGTCTTCTGCATTTTTGATTTGATTTGCATTTTTTCCCTTTAGGTACCTTAAAACCCTAGATAACTTAGAAAAATCATAACTTTCACTAGGTTAAGAGTTAGGTCTTATCCTTTGGGGTGTAATATCATATGGGGTTAGGGTTCTTTTGATTGAATTTTCAATTTTTTATCTTGTCATTTGCTTCTGTTTTTGAGTTTTGCATCCCATGTTGAATGAAAACCCTAATTTCTCATCTTCTTTTGAATACATCTTGCATATGCTTGCATTCATGAACTTGCCATGACATTTTATGCATTCACATGACATATAAGACATCTTAGGACACATTAGAATCATGCTTGATCATTTCTTCATCCATTTTCCATGTTATGCATCCATTACATTCCATGAACATTCATGGAATTTCATGCTTCTTTCATGCTTCATTTGCATCCTCATTACTTGTATGGTCATTCACAGCTCTTGACATACATTTGCATCATCTCTTAGCATCATTAACATCATAAATATGCTTCTGGTTTTGGTTTGCACCTTTGCATTCATTTCATTTCCATTTCATTTCTTTCTCTTATGCTAACTTTTCAGGTGGTAAGTACTTTGAGAAGTGAAATTGCCTTTACTTCTCACTTCTCTTCTCATCTCTTATTTCATACATTCTTGCTGCATTTTGTATTTGTCTTAGAGTGAGCTTGCTCATTCATGTCCTCTATCCACTTTCTTTCTTCAAGCAACTTATCTTCTTAAGTGAAGTAAGTTGACTTGCTTCTTCTGCTTCTCCTTCTTCCATCTTTCTTTCTCCTTGGTGGCTTTTCTTGAAGATCTCTTGCAAGCCTCATAAACCCTAGGAACACTCAAGCATGATAACAATTAGGGTTTGATTAGTCTCCCATTAGTTTTACCTTTGTGTCATCTTTTGTGTCTCTCTTCTCACCTCTTAATCAGGGACTAAACCTTCAAGGTTTTAAGGCTTTGTGATTAAGGTTATGCCTACATCCTTCTCTTAGGATGGAATGTATAACTTTAATCCTAAGTGTTAAACTCTTAATGTGTTTAAATCTCTTAATCAATCCATCTAATAATCACTAAGACAATAGCTTGTAACTTGGGCCTTGCATAGGGGGTCTAATTCTTCCTTAATTGCTTAAGAAGGACTAACCCTAGTGTTAATGGACAAGTCCCCCTCAAGTTGTCTTACAAACCATAAAACTCACTTATTAATCTTACCATTAACTAAAATCCACTTTAATAAAGGATTGTTTTGTCATGAGGTTAATCCCTAATCATTGATTAAGTTGAGGTATCTTCCTCAGCTTAAATGTTCTCATCTATTATCCTTCTATTAGGATGATGTAATGGGTCCATTAAATCCCTGATTATGGATTAAACTCATTACTTAACACTAGACAAAAACTCCAAAAACATCTAAATAATTGCAAGTAGGTTAATGATCTTAATCCTACATCATGGTGATTAAGTGTGAGGTGCTTACTTCATACTTAAGGTATTCTCATTACCCCTAATCAGAGGAAGGATGTGATGAGTTTACTAACCCTTGGTTTAGGCTTAAGCTCATTTTCTTATGACAAACACAAAAAGAAATAAAATATTGAAAATACCAAAAACAAACAATAATCGTCTCCTCAGGGATTCTTTTCTCACCTCATTCACTCATAAACGAGAACTTGCTTCTTCCGTCTATTGCAAGACAGTTTGCACTTGAGTCAGACAGGTCATACACTTGAGCATAGACAAGCAAGAAGTTCACATGTCAATTTATCTTTCAGTCTCTTTGAGTCGAACTACGATGTTCTGACTTCCTCGTTGCACGAGAGGATACATAGGCATAACTTAACTGTTATCGAACATGAGTCTCTTTCTCTGTTCCCCTTCTTCCAGCATTATTCTTTAAGCCTCATTCCTGAGCAATTCACTTCACACTTCTTTTGCACTGACACTTGTATTCTTTTCCAGCTTTTGTACACAAAATAGCACTGACACTACCCCTTTAAACACAAACTTTCAAGCGTGGATCCCGTTGAGTACGACGGACAATCTGGGTGCTAATACCTTCCCAAGTTGTAACCAACCCCCTTTCTCAGTTTCTCTGGTTTGCGACCATCTTATCCATATCTTTCCAGGTTTATGCAGCATTACCTTTCCTTCGGGATAAAAATGCCTAGCTAGAGACTATATTCAGTTCATCTTCACTTCTCCTTTCGCCGACCGTTCGCGTCTGTACCCCTTCTGGCCCTGTGTCATTTGGTGGGAGCGACAACTTGGCGACTCTGCTGGGGAACCTTATACTGCAACCAGGGCTTCTGGTTCTTTTTGTGGGTTCCTCCTAGCGCTTGTTTGATTTGTGTTTACGGGGGTGTTACGTGCTACTTGTGCTTATTTATTTGCTTTATTTATTGCTTTATGTACAGCTTTATTTATTGCTTTCTTTTACAGTCTTATGCATATTTCATACTGTCATTATCATTGCTGGATCTGCTTCTGTTTTGGTGGGTGGGGTTTCATTGAGAGATTAAGGTCCTATACCGGGGACCTGAGTGACACCTAGGCTAGAGTGGTTCATATTCTTTCCCATTCCATTTTGGTCTGGTGCGGGAATATGAAACACTGTTCAGATGTGGGTTTCTTCTTGAGAACTTTGTGCTACAGATTTCCTGTAGTGCTAGGGCTATATGGGAAGCTTGCTATGTTTGTATGACCTTTATTTTGACCTTCAGAATCTGGGAAGAATTAGAGGAGGATCTTTTTATGGTTATTGTAAACATTGTACCTCCGGGTTAGAAATTTTTACACTTCTCATAATGGATCCAAGTCTGAGGATTCTTGTTCTGGAACATTACATGTGAGGGGGTTGGGTTGTTTACAGGTTTGCAGGAACCCTTGACCACATCATACCCTGTTACTGTATTGTTTAAGAATACTTCACTTTGGACAGTTCTTTTGATTAACCCTGGACATGTGACTCTTTATTTGAGTCCCCCACCCTGGCTACTGGATTTCTGATCCTTCATCCAGACCTTTGAACATACATGGACCTTATACCAAGACAGATAATTAGATCCAGCTCTTGATCACAAACCCTTGCATATCATTTGCATATATCATCATTGCATCATTTGACATTTTTTTATTTGTTTTTCAGGGTATCCATCATATCATATTTGGTTTGGTTTTGACCCCTTCTACTGCTTAGACCTCTGCTCCAGTTATCTTCTTCAGCATTTGCTTCAGCTATCTCCTTTAACACCTGCATCAGTCTGCCAGAGACTTACCTCCAGTTTTTTCAGTCTGTGATCTTCATCAGCATTTGACTTCATCTTTTTCATCAGTACTCATGGATGTTCCAAGGAAAAGCAACATATCTTATCACTCCTTTGAGCCTTCCTTGACTGGTATCAGGCAGGTCCAGTCACTTATCACACCTGACCACATCCCACTGTTTAGAGAGCACTATGGGGGTATTTTAGACATGGTCATGGATCTTGATTCATCTCAGAGGAGCATGATCCACACATGCTTGCAGTTTTATGACCCTCCACTCAGATGCTTCACCTTTCCTGATTTCCAGATGGGGCCTCTGTTGGAAGAGTTTTCCTTGTTGATTGGAGTGCCTATCAGAGGAGGAATCCCCTTCAACCTAGAGATGACTGCTCCCAGAAGTGAAGAGATAGCAAAGGCATTGCATTTGTGAGTAAGAATTCCATCCACTTGTTCCTGCTGAGGAACCCAGTGCTTACATTGCTAGGGGATTTTTACTACTCCATTCACCAGAGGAATGAAAAGCAAAGAGGAAAGCTAGTCAGATGTTGTGCTCCACTATTCTACTCTTGGCTGCTCAGACACTTGCCTAAATCAGATGCCTTCTTGAACCCCCATCAGCAGAAGAATTGGGCCAAAAGGCTTATTGCCTTAACATCATATGATATCAGGTGGTGCACCCAGAGCACCAAAGGCAAAGATATTATTACCAGCTATGGGGAATACCCCAATGTGCCTCTAATAGGAGTGTAAACACCCCAAATTTTCCCTCACCCATTCACACCATGGCTTGTGATCTTTTCATATGCATAAGTTCAATCATAGCATCTCATATTACATTTTTGATTCACTGCATTGGTTCAAAGTCATCTGCATCTAGGGTTTGTGATCTAAGCAATCCAAGAGCCATTTGAGCCACTCCAAAGGTCATCAATCACTTAAAAGGGATCCATGTGTGTTCAAGCATCATATTGTATCCTCACAAAGTCAAGAATGTCAAAAAATCACAAGAACTGAGATTGGCATGGAAGCAGAGCCAGGTTTGACTGCACAGATGACCTAGAATTAGGGTTTTGGTTTCAAAGGCCATAACTCCAAATTTTTTGGTCATTCTTGTTTCTATTGGTATCTATATGGTAGAGGGATCATGCATATCAATTTTCATGAAGAAATTCCATGGGGAAGGCATCTAATCAAGAGTTGACTTCTTGAGCAAGTCAGTGCAAAATCAGGGCATCTGAGGCCCTCAATGACCCAACCAAAGGGTGTTCATCATCATTTTGATTATGTATGATAAAAATTAGGATTTTACCAAGCATGATAACAATTAGGATTTGATTAGTCCCCCACTTAGCTTTTACCTTTGTGTCTCTTTGAGTCTTCTCTCCTCATCTCATAATCAGGGACTAAACCCTAAAGGCTTTAAGGCTTTGTGATTAAGCTTATGCCTGCATCCTTCTATTAGGATGGAGTGTATAACTTTAATCCTAAGTGTTAAACCCTTAATGTGTTTAAATCCTTTAATCAATTCACTTAATAATCATCAAGACATCAAGCTTGTAACTTGGGCCTTGCATGAGGGTTCTAATTCTTCCTTAATTGGTTAAGAAGGACTAACCCTAGTGTTAATGGACAAGTCCCCCTCAAGTTGTCTTAAAAACCATAAAACTCACTTCTTCATCTTATCATTAACTAAAATCCATCTAATAAAGGCTTTGTTTTGTCATGAGGTTAATCCCTAATCATGGATTAAGTTGAGGAGTCTTCCTCAGCT